>JABFDZ020000109.1:11363009-11398819 GCA_019775955.2 Pollimyrus isidori | reverse complement strand
CACGCGCGCGCACGCTCTCTCGCACGCACGCTCGCACGCGCACACACACACACACACACACACACACACACACACACACACACACAATTTTGAGACTCCGATTAACACGTGGGAGGTGACTGGGGGAAACATGCACAGCCGCAGACAAATAGCGGGGCAGGACTCTGTCGCAGTGACTCGCACCACAGCGCCCCCTACATGGAATATGACGCTAAATACTTTTCATCCTGTATTAATCCACACCAGGAAAACCTGCTTACTTCTGCTCACCGTTGTACTAAAGCCTGGGAAGGGAGGGGGGGTTTCAGCAGACGTTCGTCATCCACTTAATTTTAATTAATCACGCCGTCTACGGGGCGACCGCAGCCAGCGCGGGTTCGGGCAAGACGTCTGCGGCGGGCAGCTCCGCATCCCCGCTCTGTGCCTCTCCTCAGCCTCCGCTCAGAATAGAAGCGTGTAGGAGCACTTGCTGAAAACAAGTAGGGGGGCCAGCAGAGTGGCGCCGGCGCGGGCTGCGGTAATGAGAGCGCGCTCCGCTCCATATAGGAGACATGGCTGATTTTCTCACCGCTTCTGAGGAGTGGCAATATATCCATGCAATGATGCTATATTTACATTTATTCAGGCATAGCTTAGGAGTGCGCTTTTAGATAGCTTTACCATATTACTTAAACCACATTTTTATTTAGTTTTTTTACAAAACACACAGCATGCAGCAATCTTCTATGGTCATTCTCAGGAGCGAGTGCTATTCAAAGCCATCCAAAACCTGTCGGCTTTGATTCCCCTTCAGTCCAGGAAAAATGAAAACAGCCACTAAGAGATGCACATTTCCGGATCCTGAATGGCAATGAGATCCATTACCTTTAAGCTGAACCACGGCAGGCAGAACAGACAGATAATTATTACGGATCCCAGCACCTGAGTGAAGTCTGAAACTGTCACTTGTTTGAGAAGCTTCTGTGCGATTGCTCTGATCAGGACGGAGAGTCCTAGTGGACTCGCAGCCTTAAAAGGGACCCATACATGGATTATTACAGAGAAGCTGATTTGAGATAGGGCTGTAATTAAAGGCCTGTTTATCATCCATACTCAGAACTGCCTGTCCTGCAGGAGTTCCGTGTTCCCTGTAGTCCACACGCGACTCTGCGTGGACGCATCCAAAAGGACCCTCTCTCTCTTCAGATGTTTTCGCAGACTGGCCAGGTGGAACAATGTTACTGTTCTAAACACTGACGGCCACAGGGGATTAGATGGAGTCAGAGTGTTTTTCTTCTGATATAATATTTGAGGGGGGTCACTTGAGCCTGTTTATTAGGGCCATCTGGTTTGGCTGACGGAACTCGTCACAAGCCAGCAGCCCCACACGCGCGCACACACACATACACACACACACACACAATTACTGCCCTTAGATTGCTATACCGGTGCAGAATGACACAGGCCATTGTGCTTTCCGTGTCTGGTGGTATCAGTTCCAAACATAAATCCATTTTCCCTGTACTCATAATCGCCAAAACTTATAAAGCATGGATGTCAACAAACTGAAAGAATCTCCAAACACTGAGGAGGCATACAGGCAGAACAGACCAAACTGTAAACTTCATATATTAAATGTAAACAGACGGAACAGAGCAAGGCAGCAGGTCAATTTAAGGTTCTCACACACTTTGCTCATGTCAATGTTCACTTTCATAATCTGGGTTGCAGTGCTGGCAATAGTGAAGTTAACCCTGTGTTACAGGGATGTAATCAATGGAGTGATGTAATGAGATGATTTTTACTTGATACAGGTAGAGCTTTCTCTGTCCTGACCTTGGACATGGACTGCATTTGTTGGCTGATGACCGAGCTTCTTGATTTAGCTTATTTAGCTTTTCAAATAAAAAGGAAACTAATTCATGTGTCATAGGGCAGCATGGGTTAGGGTTCTGAGCCTTCAAAGGAAAGGTCATTGCTTCCAGTCCCTCAGCTCGCAGAGCCTCATGTCCCTGTCGTGGCCTTCAGCGAGGCCCTTTAGCCCCAAAAATTCGCCGAACAAATGACTGACCCGGCACTTTGACCCCAAACTTCTCTCTCACCTGCATGCGTGGGTCTGTGTCTAATAAGCGTTTCCCAATTCCAATTCTCAGGGACCCACAGACAGTTCATGTTTTTGCTCCCTCCCAACTGTCACAAGGACTGGATTGAGAAACACTGGTCCAATTGGAGAGCAAAATTGCATATGCCAAGACTTAATTTTGTCGCATTTGGTTTTACAATGGAAATAAGTCATTCTATTTTATGATCTAATACACTGAGTATAAAAATCATCGACTTAATCAGAGATGCAAAAAAAAATTAAGCATTATCTTTAAAACAAAATCAAATTTATATTATCAAACATCACATGACGTTTGAAAAGACCCACATTAAATGTTTTCATTCTTTTAGCACTTCAGCTATCTATTTAACATCCAACTTCCAAGCACTTATCTTGATCCAGATCCCAGAGGGGCCTGAAGCCAGACCCAGCAGTGCAAGCCATAAGGCAGAGGCACAGCCTGGACGGGGTGCTCGTCAGTCTCCGGCCACACACACACACACACACAGGCACAGGCACACACACTATATGGGCAATTTAGAGACACCAATTAACTTAACTGCATGTCTTTGGACGGCAGGAAGAAAGCCCCATGACACAGGAAGTAGATGTAAACTCCACCCAGAGAGAGCGGAGCTGAGATCCAAGCCGCCAGCCGGGACGTGTGAGCTGACAGCGCTGCCCCACAGCTAATATTAATTACACTAATCATGCAGGACTTCAGTTTCACACAAGTAGTCACTAGTTAGCAAGCTGAGGCTGAGCAGCTAACAGCCACCAGGCTGCCACACTGCTAACTTATACCTGGTTAATGTGAAGATCGACTCTAACAAAGACCCCGGAGTGCGCAGTGGGGCTGACAAATCCTGAATTTGGGTTAGTGAGTGGAATCTGCCAAATGAGGAACTCGGTGCCAAACTCCGCCTGCATTAAGAGGGAGCAGACAGAGGTGAGGAGAGGGAGTGCTCCAAGAGAAGCAATACGGCCCGCCCCTGAAGGAGCAGCCCCCCCGCTCCGTGATTCACTGAAGCCCCTCTCGCTCTCCACCCCTGTACACGAGCGCCGACTGTGTCATCCTGGCAGCTCCCACCGGGCCTGACTGCATCTTAACAACAAAGGAAAACAACACTCACCCACGCCAGTCAGGGGCCGCACTGGAACGCACTCAAGAGCCCTTATTTGCAAATTAAAAAGCAGAACTGAAATCACTGGCTTCAGCCCGGAAAAACACACCATGTACTCGTAACTTTCCCATGACTGACCTAAACTGTACTCAGTGCTTTTAAGCAGAGACCCAACTGTGAGTTGAGTCAGTTGCTTTTTTTGCTGTTTGGAAGGTAACACAACGCCCCACAGCCGCCCCACAGCTGCCCCACAGCCCAGTGCCCGGCTTTGTGGAAGAAACCACACAACCAAGGACTCTCACCACTGAGGGTCAGGAAGCTCCGGCCCGGCTGACTCACCTTCTTCAGATGACCGCTGCGAGTGCCCAGGAACACCACCGTGTGCTCCCCATAGGTGTAGGCGGCCACTGAGGCCATGCCGTCGACGCGCTCGTCAAACAGGGGCGTCCCCTCGATCGCATCCAGGCCCCCTAGTGGCTGGTTCAGCACAAGGCCACAGAAATCGTCGCCAATCTGCTTGGGCTTAAAAACAAAAGGTACGGAGGGGGGAGAGATGACGTATGAATATCCAGTTCCTAGCAGAACGCTTATTATTCTGTAACACGATTAGCTGTGATGCGTCAGTGGTACTAATCAGGCTACTTGTAAACAAGCTCAAACCCAACACAGATGCCCAAACGAAGGACAAGGGTCGATGCATAAAGACGGCTAACGAGCTATTCTCATTTGTATTCTCTTCAGCAAAAACAATCCACTGTTGGGGGGGGGGGGGGTGGACTCCAAAAAATGAAAGCTCTACAGCAGTCAGAAGCGCTGACATTGAGCATGACACAAGGAACTGTAAGAGATGCGCCAGCATCACCTGCCGAAAGAAATATTCAAAAGCACAATTTAAAACGGGAACAAAAAAGATGTTAATAAACTCTTTTGGCTGAGACAGGATCTTGACACACCAGGCAGCTATCATTTAGTTAACCTGCTTTTCATCAGACGTGACTTTCATTAAACGAAGGAGCTCGAAGCAAAGCGAAAGTGGTGCGCCATTGTCTTGAAAAATAAAAAAAAAATAAAAAAAAAAATAATAAATCGCCTGCGATTCTCAGCTTCTCTTTAAGTGATATTCATTTATTATAAACGAGGAGGGGGGGGCGGGGAGAAGCGGGAGAAGCCACATTCAGAGACGCTCGGGGGGGGATGGGGGGGTGTGTGTCGGGTTTGGGGGACGCAAACACTCATTACGCGGTCAAGGGCTGCTGCTGAGCATGAAGGAGGGTGTTAATGATGGACGACACTGGTACAAGTCAAGTGCACATAAGCAGCAGCACAAGGAGCTCAGCCCACCCCAGCAGGCCCCCCCGCCCCCCACCAATATAATCTGGCTGGATATTTTTTTTTTAATCCTTTGGATATGTAAAGCAAACTATATCACTTTAAAAATGAATTATCCAATGCATTGCCCTCTAATAAACCTTTCTATAAGTTTCATTGAATCAATCCTGTTCTCTAAACATGAAAAAAAACAGTTAAGTCTGTTTATGCAAGCTAAACTAACCACGCATTTAATGAACCACACTGATTTGCTCTTATCGTTGCATACAAATGCTGGAACTCTGCCAGGAATTACAGCCTTAAAAAAACATATTGAAAAATAAAGCTGAAAACTATGGTTACGGGTCTTAGGGCGAAAAATAAATAGGAGAGAATCACCTCTAGAACTCAGAGTTGTATGATTGAGAAAAAATATATCATTTAAAATCTGATCCTAAGCAGCAGCAGAGTCAATAACTTATTTTCTGTGCTAGCCTCTGACATTTGCAGCTAGCTACCACTACAACAAGTCATTAGAGGCAAACTTTGTGGCTGAAAAACGTGTCAGAGCCCAACCAAGTCCCCATCTTAAGGACATTATGCTGGCTTTCGGTATAAACCTACTGGGAAATTGAGATACTGCAAATCACTCATCTTCCTAGATAAAACCTTAAACACCAATTATATCACTCCATGCTCCATTTTTTTATTTTTTACGGAGTCCACGGTCAGATTCTTAAACAAGAATTTAAGAGATAAATCACAAGTATTTTAATGTAAAATTCATCACTCTTTTTAAAAAATCCATTCTCATTTTGAACGAATGATGGACGGGGGAAACAGCAAGAGAGATTGGGGAGCAGCCGGGGCTGGGGCTAAGGCTGCAGAAACCAGGCAAGAGGAGGGATCGAACACAGTGAGCACAGGCAGCTGATGGGGGCGGGCGGCCCTGGGACTCACCGTGGTGATGCAGGGCAACTCCTTGTTGAGCAGCCAAGGCAGGGACAGCCTGCCTTCACCGCGGTAGCAGGACTTGATCCTCTCTCGCATGGCCGAGTTGACCTGACGCAGGGTGAAGAGGCATAGCACGGTCTCACGGGGCGGATTAGCCCGGTTCTTCTGGCCCTGGGAGAAGACCACGAACAAAACGTCTTCGTCTTCCGACAGGCCGAGAGCCCGGGCCAGCATCCTTCCCGGCCGGTGCTTGTAGGCGGCCTGGACCAGGCGGTACTCAACCCCATCCTTGGTGCACCCCAGGGGGAATTCCACGTAGGAGTAGAACTCTGTGTCGTTGGAGCACATGCGCACGATCTTGGACGTGAAGAACTTCTCGCCGGTGGCGTCCATCTGCGTGAGCTGCGTGTCCAGCTGCAACGTCAGGAAGTAGATGTAGGTGCGGCTGGAGAAGCCGTAAACGTAGTAAATGTCGAACGCCGGGTACAAAGAGAGGGTGTCCGACGGGATTTTGATCTGCGAGGACACAAACTCATCCTGGTAGACCAAGCTGAACATGCCGACGTTCTCCTCATCCTCCACCAGCTTGCGGCTGGACAGGGTGGGAAAGTACTCAGACTTCCCGTCGATGGCGGCACCGATGAAGAGGCGGCTGCCTCTCTTCTTCTTCTTCTTCCCGTCCCCGGCTGCGGCATCTTCTTCACCGACCACCACCCCCGCCATGCCGTCGGCCTCCTTGGCCCCAGACAGGTAGTGCTCCTTGCGGTGATGGGGCTCCCCGAGCTTAAAGAGGTCTTCTAGGCGGAGGAACTGGCACACGCCCTGCCAGATGCTCCCGCAGGCCACCAGCCGGTGCCCGGCGTAATCCACCAGCAGCAGCTTATTGACGTTGTCCGTGGGCTCCAGCCTGTGGGCGCAGGCTCGCACGCTGGGCGGCGGGTAGCACTTGGAGTTGTCCTCCACGGGACCAGTCATGTGTGAGCGCAGCTCCGTCAGGTTAGCCGAGAGCTTGTAGACGCGGTTGACGGCGCCCAGGTAAACGTCGCCCGTCTTGCGGTGCACGGTGAGGTGCGTCAGGCTGGTGTCGGTCACTCTGAAGGCTCCGCCGTCCGCCGGCGACTCGGTGGGAGCCGTGGGGAAGGATCCTCCACGGCCGGCCAGCAGCAAGAGGAGCACGAGAGGCAGCCATGGGGACACCATGATCAGAGATCTTCCGTCAGATGCAGAAGGAGGGGTGATACTTCTGCAGAGGGGTCCTTTATGTTCTGCTTCCCTTCAGGTATCAGTGGGCCATCTCTGAAAAGATAAAGGCACAGTGATTAAGGAGAGAGACGCGCAGGTGGCAGCAAAGGTCTCCACCTCCCCGTCACTCAGGAGCCCCACAGACGCCACATTTCCGGCCCTCGCCTCGCCTGGGACCTGCTCTATCACACACACCTGCCTCTAGTCCATTTGGGAAAAGGGCTGCATTAATGACCCAAAATGGTTGGTCTGGAAAGCATGTGTGCGCGCTGGGGAGGCATGGGGGAGGTGGGGGGCTATTGATCGAATGGCCACTGACAGCTTCAGGCTGTGTCACTCCCACGCCGCTCGCTCACTGGATCGCTAATAAACCTTTACAGCCATCGCTAACACTAATCCCAAGTGCATCTGTTAATTAGGTAGCAGTACTGGGGTGGGTTTTGGCGGGGGGGAGAGGGGGGTGTGGTACGTGTAGATAGGGGGGTTTGCAGTTAGAACGGCAGAATTTATAGGAGCCGAGATGCCGGTAGCACTATGCATTTGTAACTTTTAACACTAGTGATTACTGGATGGATCAAATACTGTGCTCTGGTGCTCAGGCCCCAACCCCCAGTGAGCCGATATGAAAAGGGCCCTTAGGGCCCTCAAACGGACCCCTTTGGGCACAGGCAGGCAGGAGGAGACTGTGCTCCCCCTGCATTCAGACAAACGGCCACCTTTCATGTCTGTCTAATGAATTCTGAGATTTGCAGCCAGGTTTGCGCTGCACGAATATTTACATTGTTAAACGGTGAACTGCAGGCATATGCCCAGCTAATCCCCCCCCCCACTTAATTGACAATAAGCAGCGCCTAATAATCTGGTTACATTCTGACAGAGTTCTTTTCACATGAAACAAACTACTACTTATATTTAACATTAACTAACTACTGGAGGACAAGGACATTTACCCATTGAGAGTGCACTCATGTCACCCACGTGGTTATAATTATAGTACAATGGTTAGAAACCAAAAACTGTCCTGTACATCGATCTTTAGAGAATAGTATATTTTTTATAGATCTTTACCCATCTTAAGCGGCATATACAGTAAAATGATCCTCAGTAAACATGATATTTCTAAACTATTGTCGGTACTGCTGCACAGTGACCAGTGGAAGGAAAACCCTTTCAAATTGTACATGTAACCTACAGTATGCAGTGAATAATAAAGCAGAATGATGGGCTAAAATGAAAAGGTGATACTGAGGACAAAAAATGTGGCCCGGAACCCCCCCCCCCCCACACCTTAACACGCGGTGTCCGGCAGAGACCCCCCCCACCCACCTTAACACGCAGAGTCCGGCAGACACCCCCCCACACACACACACCTTAACACACGGTGTCCGGCAGACACCCTCCCACACACACCTTAACACACGGTACCCGGCAGACACCCCCGCACACACATACACCTTAACACGCGGTGTCCGGCAGACACCCCCCCACACACATACACCTTAACACGCGGTGTCCGGCAGACACGCTACATCTTTTCAGTCATTACCGTCAACGGTTTAGTTCCAGTTTTTTTGGCACAAGTTCAGTAAAAGAAAATATGATGAGGTCATGAATGGGTTCAGCGCTCGCCATTTTTCAGCCTGACATGGTATTGACCCTGCTGTAATGGCGGCGAGTAAAGATCTTCATCTAGACCAGGAAAGGTGAACAAAAACCAGGCGCGTAAGGCACTTTGCAGGTAAATGGCCAGCAAGGTATTTGATATTATTTTTAATTTATTTTTTTAATCGCCATGATCTCATAAGCACAAGGCCGCTTTACAGTATTAGCACTGCTGTCCCTCCATGGTCTCATAGGATCCCATCCACTGTTACGTCACCAAACTCACTCCATGTTAATCCACCACTGTGCTTTACAGCTTCTGACCAGACAGCAAGGGCTCTTTTCCTATGAATGGAGAAGCATGTGCCATAATGAAGTTTAATTACTGACTGATTGCCAACGCCTGTTTAGCTGAACAGGACTGTGTTGTTCACATTTTGAGCTGCACATCAAGTATATTCAAAATTTAATTACTTTAGACATTTAAGGTTCAATGTGATACTAGAGACACAGTCATCAATAATGTGACATTGCCTCAACAGTAATAATGGAGAGAAATAATGACACGGAAATCAAGGTCTCATTTAATGTCATTACATTCGCTATAGCATTCACTGAATTTTACAAGATCCAGTTATGTTGCACAGAATACAAATATGAAAGCAATACAGCCACTATTCTAAACTACAGTAATTCAATTATTGTAGTTCAAGTATGTGATTTACTTTTGTAATGATTAACATACACATTCTTAGAAGGACATGATGAGCTTACATGGCTGTGTGCTCTATGGACTGCGGAGAATGGATTGGCCATGTTAACACCATGCCCAGCTGCCGTGAGGATTCTGACATCTGCAAGATATCTGAACCCTCAGTCGCCGATTTGATTAGAAAGATGTGGGACAGAAGACGCCGCCATTGGCCACTGAGAAACAGAAGCCGCCGCCATTGGCCCCAGAAAGTTCAGAATTACATCTAAGACCTGATGACAACATGATCTGTATGTTAGATGACTTTCTCTTGGACACAGAACAAAAGTGTATACATGTGAACAAGATCCATCCATCCAGTCCCATTTAGGGTGCATTTTCAATTATTTTTGCATCTTATAAATGTTTTTTTTTTTAGTTCACTTGAGATACTCGAGTATATAATCTTTCAATTGACTGAAATACAGTACATGCTCTTCCTAGCATGACCACTACCTGACCAAGGTGTCTGTGTGGCAGACGGATTAAACGCCACTGTTAAACTGCTGAATTCATTGAACTTCCATCTCCTCCCACAAGCGAGCGCACCCGTGCCCCCACACAGGCGCGCACACACGCACACGCAAAGCAAAGGCATTAACACAGAATATTAAGCAACTATAGAAGAGAGACTTATTCTTGGGCAGATTAGCGCAGCGCGGTGAATCCTAAAGAGGCCTTTCGTGCGGCTGCTTTGAAAGAGCCTTTTAACGTCGTGAGGCATCATTATTTTGACAACTGCACTATTTGCAGAGCATCAGACACGGACAGAGCGGCTGAGCGAGCCGACACAAGGGGGAACGTGTGAAGTTCGAGTGACCGCTCAGCGTCACGCCCGCGTGTCACCATCACGCCGCCTCCGTTAAGCATATTGGTCAACAGACGCTGCATCTCGCTGCGGGCCAAGCGCGGGGCTGCAGGCTGCACGCGACGGGCCAAGAGATTCAGCCGCGCTAAACTGCTCCACTTTAACTGCATCAGGGGATTCGCAAGAGCCTGGAAGAAGGAATCCGTGCCGGAATGAGCTCGGCATAGAGGGGCCGGGGGGCGTGAGGAGCGGGGCCATGGTGGAGGGGGAGCCGGGCCACACAGCACTGGCCCCCGCGTGACACCACTGCCATTAAATAAAAAAACACGCCATTAAATCCTCTCCTCATCAAAGCCTGGAGCACGGCGCCCTCTGCCCGCCACGCTACTAATGAGGGTCAACAGCCCTTGATTAGGAGGGGGAGAGAAAGTCACTTTCCACGCTACGTTTTCCGCAGCTGCTTAGCCGAGCATGCAGACGGCAGCCACAGACCTCCGTCGCTGGCGCGTCTACAGCATCTCCGTAAAGGTCCGTTTCTTGTGGCCCTTTTGCGTCACACTCGAAATGCAACTTACTGTTAATATACGGAGACGTAATCTTAAGAGTGTGCTGTCATGGAAGCTCCATACCCGTATTTTTCAAATAATCCCATATGGCTAATTGAATTAACTCTGCAGGGAGTAACTAGCAGAACTCTGCGAACTGCGGAAATGTCAGCAAGGCCCGTCCTTAGTCTTGTACTGCCAGAAAGCGGGTTACATACATTTGCTTAAAAGCGGTAATTAAAATATTCAATTATGCCAGTAACATTTTCTTTAGACCACAGATATCTAGCGCCCCGCATAGAACAGGTTAAAAAAAGGAAAGAAAAAGAAAAAAAAGATGAAAACACGTGACAGACAGACAAATGTTTTTGCGTCACCTGATTTCTTTCTCTATTATTTCACAACCCCATGGGGGGGAGGGGGGGCTCAAGATTTTTCTTCTGTAAACGATCACTTTCTGCCGTACGGTTTGTACCATGACGAACATCACAATGGTGATCTTTGTACTAAGCAGTTGAGAGATGGTATCTTTAGCTAAACTTTATCATTTGGAACATTTTCGCTGGGCTGCTCCCACAAACCCTTTCCTGTTGTACCTTTGGTGAGAACGAGAAAAATCACCCGCCTATGCCGACAAAAACAACAGGTCTCATTATGGATAGCTAGACTCTTCTATCTGAAAAGCCGAAGCAGACTGGCAAAGAGTTGCTGTGCCGCTACATCGACACTTATTTACTAGCTAACCACACACCAGCAAAGCGTGCTCAGTTCATTCCAGGTCCGAGAATGTTCATGTTTAATGGGCAGTTCAGCACCAAAGGAATTTGACACTGGATTCAATGCTTAATTAACTATCGATACCTATATCCTGTGGTGTGGGGGGGGAGGGAGGGGGCATTAGCACTGATAAGAGCCTTATAAACATGATCAAAAGGCAACATTGTCTTGTTCTAGAAAGATGTTCTTTCTCTTGAACTTTGCTCATACTTTTTAGATTCATTATTGTTCTTCTACACTTGTAGACCATCTTCCAAATAAGAAAAATTTAGCTCATCTACGAAATATAAAGCTTAGTAAGTATAAGAGGAAATGTATGTTTCACTATTTTCATAGACCTACTTTCTACTAAAAACTTTTATCATTATTACTATATAACTATCAATAAACGTTTTTAAACATTTAGGCTACTATTCACAGGATTACTGGGAAATGTAGCATTTGGTCGAGATACTACTACTAAAAAACATTAATACACAGACAACTGGAGAACTTTTTTTTTCCCCACTTCTCAGAGACTTCCAGCAATACATCCAATAAATAAATACACACATACATCTAATAACATTGGATGTTTCAAAAACCATAGTACCAGGAATAAAATTACCATTGGGCAGGTAAGAATTAACTTTTTTTGGAGTTGAAATTCCATTTTTAAAAATCCAGCTTCTGTATACATTAGAATTCTGCTTTGAGGCTAAAAAATATATATACTAAATATATGTATATTGTGTGCCGAAGCGTAAAGGTAGTCATGGAGATTGAATCATGCAGATTGAAATAAATATTGCCAAAGAACGTCATGAGCAATATACTTATGGAAACCAAAGTACGAGGTCAAGTTTCTGCACTGTTCTCTCAAAACACTGAGAACATGAACGCTTCCCACAGGCTGCAAATTATTTCTGCAATTGGCCAGCACTGGCTCCAAAGCAAACATTCTGTTTGTGCCACATTTAAATCAAGATCAGTAACACAAACTTATTTTTACTCTTATGCTCACACCAGCCCAGTAATTTTCTACATATTTCAAACTGATATACAGCCATCTTGTCAACCACGCAAAGACATTCATTACGCCATGTGCGAGGCGGTTTTCAGCACTCCAAAACATCCCCGGCCTCACCTGTTTTGCAACAAACAATTTGGTGCACCTTAAATCACAACGACTTATTTCTTCGTTGTTAGGAGGGCTTGACCTAACTGGATTAAATTCATCGCTGGTGAAATCTTCAGCGGCCATGAGAGAACCTCTGTGTACTTCAGGATTCATGCTTTCAGGAATTTGCTGCAAACCATTTCTAATGACAGTCAATCAACTCCAATACTCACAACATATGTACACTTATAATGTGTTAACACTTAACACATGTAGTAAAAAACGCCTATTTTATATACTACGTAGAAAAATTATTCGCATACAGCCATTTCAAGCATTTTTATGCTACACCATAGGGAGAGATTAGCATTTATTAAACCTTTTTCGAAGACGTCTACGCTTGGATCTGGCAAAGCCTAATGACAGATATGCTACCGTTTAGCAGACATGTGCTTTCCATTCATTCACATGTTATTGAATCAATCGGTTAACGGGAGCCAGTTCTATATGAGTGTGACATGCAGCGGCTCATGGGACAAAACCTGCCAACTGAGAACCACATTTTAAAACAGTCAAGCCCCTCATTAGTTTAAACTACTGCTCTATATCGTATTTCTTACCACTTCTACTTCATCGATACGGGGCATCCACAAAATGCAATCTTTCGATATGTATTGCAATGGGAAAATCCAGCCGGTGAAAAACCATTTTCGCCTACAATTTTCCCGTCCTTCCAGCTGCCCCAAAAATGGGCTGACATATGAATAAGTCTGCTTCTCTAACGGATCAACACGGTGAAGAAAGACAGCTTTGGTGCCCCCGCATCCCCATCACCGGGCGCGAATGGACTCAATAGCGGCTGATTTCAATCGGGCTGCCATAACCACCATAATCCATCCTGGGTCTTGATTATACATGGTGGTGTTGAGGCCGAGAATAAAGGCTCTCTTAAATCGGTTCGACTGGTGATGGGAAAAGCGAGAGATGGTTTTATGGAAAAGGCTTGCTCTTCCCGAGCAGCCACAGCATGCCGGCTGCAGGCGTGTGCAGAAAATACTGGGAGAAGCGCTGATGTAGCCCGGTGAGACATCCACACGGAGGGGGAATGCGCCTGTTACACGGGAAATAAGTGCAGCCTACATTTAAACGGATGCCCATCATTTAACAACGTAAGAAACCTGCACCTACATCTCACGGTATTATCATGGAGGTTAAAGCTAGTGTTGTGCTCGTAAAGCGCGACGCGGATGAAATTTAACTTCAATTCGTACTGCTCGTAGCGGCCATAGGACATATGCCTGGTAATAAACAGGATCCATCCGCAGAAATCTGTGTGTGACAAACACACTGCCATACGACACTCATAGATAGTAATGAAGAAAAAAAACATTATATATGAAGTGACAGGAATCAGCACTAGAAAACATCATCGGGACCGAGAGGCGCCTATATTTGGGCAGATCTCACGATGCTGATGTCTACCCAAGTAATTTTCCTGGGCCGGTGTCGTGCTGAACCGAAATTAAAATCCCCATCAACCGACGGCTTTAACGGGCTGCCCGCGCATCTGCACAACAAACACGTCGGCATCAGGCTGCGACGCGAGTTACAGGTGACCCTCTATTCACGATAACTTTCCAACATCCCATAATAGGCTACAGAAATCCAGGGAATAAATCAAATCACCCCAAAAGGTGCGTATGCGGCATTGAAAGTTCCTCACTGATTGTAACTTTGGCAGATGTAAGGAGGTAAAGAGAGACTCCCGATCACAGTGTTGCCCAGAGAATTGGAGGAAAATAGCCTTCATGCTATAACAGTCTGTTTTGGGATAGGCGGGGATGCTTATTGTATCCTTTATACACAACATATGCGGTCACATGGCAGAGCTCAATCACCATCGGTAGCCACGTATGCGGGCAATATCTCCGCAAACACGTTTTTATAGAATCAAGACGCCGGCAGTCGGTGGCGATCATGTCAATTAAATGATAGTCGCAAACGAAAGCATGTCCGAAATGAACTGCGAACACAGCATTGCCAGACTGCGCTAACAAAACAGCCGCAGCTGTTCTTTGCAAATCCTTTACAAATATCATACGTCTCGCAAAGCACTTAGTGTCTCTTACCGCCGATACCTGTTTGTCCATCAGCAAGCGAGTATAGGTTTTGATCGCACCCCTTTGTTCTAACGGAGCGGTGCAAATTCCCATTCCAATAAGCTTGGCATCCAACAAGATACTCATCTGGAAAAGGCTCCACGGTCCCCAGCCACCCAAAGCGACACGACAACCCAAGTACAAACGATAATACGCAAATCAAGACTGCTTATAAACATTTGCCATCTTACTTTATCGGTCAGCCATGGGATCAATCTTTCAGAGCAGCATTGTTTTGAGAATATTGCCATACGCCTACCTGTACGTAAGGTGCAACAGTTCCACATCCACAGACGGTCCGCTGCTGTTTTTTCTCCTACAAGCAAAAATTTTGTTTGTGACTCCACTGAGAATCCTCGAAAGAAGCCCACAAGACGCTCACTGCTGTATTTGCATTGTAATCGCCAAACCCTTAAGAAACGGTCTTGCTTTCTTCAGGAACGAGTCTGGGAGTAACTATCTCTTTAAATACGGAAGATACCATAATGACCATGGGGGTGCTGTTAACGTATTTTGAAATAAATTATGTTGATAGTACAAGCATGATAATAGTTATCGATTCTACATGTTTTTAGAAAACTTTAAAACGTACATATAATATATGTGATTTTTTTATCATTTAAAATACACAACTAAATTTATAAAACGTGGTCATAACGCCCATTTTATCCGTGGTAGTCGCCCGTCGTTAATCAGGTATTTTTGGACCAACCCCAGATGTTGGAGAAATGGTTGTATTTATCTGAGCGGTAGATGGTGTCTGAGAAAGAAAAAATACTATTTTATTTTAATGTAGTCGAAACAAGACGAATGCAAGTAGAAGTATCCCGCATGATGTTTATTAATAACTAAAATGTCTGTGTATGCTGGCCATGCGTCTGCTCTGCAAGTCAGCATTAAAAACCAAAATAAATGCATGGAAAACGCATGTGTTCACGCATGCTGTGTCAATGGTTGTACTGTATGCCTGATATACAGCTGTGTTCTGGTAGGATTAGTCTAAAAACGCCAGCCGATCCATTCTGTATTTCAAAACATTTCGCTTAAATACCGTTTTAGCGAGAATGTTAAACGCTAGAACGTTTTTCTAAATAGTCTGGGTGTAAATGATGTGATCACGCCTCAGATTCGTTTCGATCGTAAAGTCACATGCAGTTTAAATGGTAACTGTAAGGTCGTGAGATCCAGTAAAGACTGTAGTACAAATGCGTCGGTTTTCTCGTGTCCATTTTTACACAGCCAAGCCAAAACCGTGAACAATCCGGGTCAAGTCTCTAGTTTCTGTCGCGTGCACTAGTGTGTAACTGAATCGTAACAGATCGAATTGTTACCTCACCAGTCTTTAATCGTGTTTTTGTCCTTAGGTATTTAGGGGTTTTGTTTTTCTCATAGGCAGTATTATGAACAGTTTTCGTTGGAAGTAGATGGCAATATTAAAACTGAATTAAGGAAAAAAGTAAAGGAAGAATAAATAATTAGCTTGAATCCAGTCAGAAATGTACACGTAGTTAAATAACTTTAGAGTGAGTATTCTAAAATCGATACCCGAATTGCTCCTTGTACAATAAAATAAAATTGTATTATAAAACACTTGCTCGTGCGGGAAAAAAAAAACTTAATGCTTTAACCATGTTGTGCATCTAAGCTGACAAATAAATAAACCCCTTTCCATTTACATTGGAAAAGTATATGTATTTGTCACACATGCCTCAGTGAATGGAATTGTTGTATCCACACGTATATTGGGCTGTCTAATAGAGTGAAGACATTAACACCAAGATAGGCCTTGGTGTGGGGAAAGGAATAAATGTTTCCTGAATGGTCATGGTTCAATTGTCACACACATTTTTCACACCAGGAAAGAAGTATAAAATATATACTTTCCTTATTGTTTTTTGACATTCCCTATTTTCATAAGCCAATGTTACTTAATACTGTGAGTTAATAAAAGATTAATAATGAAAACTATGAATAGACTTCAAGATTAGAAGAGAGTGTCAAAATGAATCTATAATGGAGAATTAATTAATTGCTTCAGCTAAATCATTAAATAGGACAATGCAGAGTATATGCAGTATATAGAAGCCCCAAGTTTATCTTCAGAAGTATCTGCATACAACGGCAGAAGATATGCAAACAAACCCCATGACGTTTTTTTTTGTTCGTTTTCTTGATAAGATGAACATTTACAGAAACATTACACTTTTCTGCCAATGTAAAAACTTCTTGGCTTTTTCCAGATAGAGTAGCTGTATCACTTGACCATGAATGAACATTTTTAAAAGGGCTGTCTTCAGTATGAGGCGAAGGATCTTGTAACCAGATGTATCAACTAATCAATGAGTCAACCTCTATGAATCCTATTGAATAGGCTGACAGACAATTGCTTACTTTGAAGTGGGGACAGGAGGAAGGTTTACAAATGGGATCAATAAGATGAAAGTTTAATAATCACTTGAAAAACAAGAAAGTGCTTTATGAGAAGTTCATACACATCATATGCTTAAAAGATAATTTATTGTGATTATTAGTAGTATCTGTGATGGAAATCATGGCGTTATTAAATCGTGTGTAACAGTATTGCAATGAAATGTCTAGAATTACATGAATTTATTACATTTAACAAATCATATTTAATTATGTCTTGGTTTCGTTCCACAGTCCAAAGACACAGTTTGTCTAATTGTTGTCTCTAAATTACCCATAGACTGTGTGCATGCAGTTTTGGGTCTATATGCCCAGTAATGGACTGCCTTCATGCTCAGGGTGTACCAGGGACCCCCCTGACCCTGGTCGAGTAAGCAGATAGAAGATGGATGGAATTGTGGGTATGACAACCTAGGAAGTTGTCATGCTTTGGAAAAGCTACATTTTTTACAAGAATTTATGTAATAAATGACTAAAAGGTAGCTGACAAATGAAAGACGGACTGAAACATTCTTCAGAATATACATAATCCAGCAAGCAAGAGACCGAATATTCTGTTTGATAATTTCTTTTTGCTACTGAAGAGCTGAAGAAGAGAACGTTTGGGATTGAGAAAAATGACATGAGAGACAAAAAAGATTGGAAAAGATCATCTGGGGCCAGGGGGGGTTCAGGAAAAATGATAAATAGAATATACAGCGAAATATCATGGTTAGCTCAGCAGTGAGCCAGAACTGGGTTTGAAGGTAATGGGTCCCGCAACAGGGAGTCAATGAAAAGAACTGAATCATGGAGCTCTATGACAAATGTGAGTAAGAGAAAGACCAAATTGAATGGAGGAACTCTCTATTATAAGAAAAGGGGTAGATAGACTTAAGGTAATCAAGTAGAGAATGACCTACCCCTCGATAATCAGATACGGGACCACCTTGAGTGCATGTCTTTCATGCGGGTCACATGGAAGGTGGTGTGCAGCCCTTTTCTTTGGTCTAAAGACATGGGGCATCATGTTCCTCCTCAGCTTTCTGCATGGGAAGACGTGTGCAGAAGGAATGAGGCAACAGATGGGCTGTGAGGGGTTGTGGGAACTTCAGGGTGGAGCTAAAATAAACGAGTAGCGTCAAAGGCATCACTGAGAAATGGAAAGTTTACTAGAGGTGCGTGGAGGGACGGAGGAGGTTGTCATGGGAACGTTTTAAAGGTCATAATGACAAATGATGTTGCGCGTATCAGGCTATCTGTTTATGGAAACTAAAAGGCAAATGAACCGTAGTTTACATATATTTTATTGCTGTTTGTTGTTGCAAATGTATTTAATGATCTTTATGTCCAAGTAAGTCAATTTATGAAGCTTTAGTATTTAGATGCTAGTGTATCTCACAGGAGTAAAGTGTTACCCAAAGGGTTACTAGGTGCTTCCTAAAGTCCATCTCTTCCTACAAACCGGCAATCCTGGTATCATTGGGGGGAAAAAGGAAACCAAATTAAAAGCAATAAAAATATTATTCATCTGAAAGGCCCCTGTCTTATTTGAAGGAGTCAGGACGTATTATGGAGCCATTCTGTCATTCACTGGTAATAAAGTCTGAAGCAATCCACTTGCAAGCGGCAAAGCAATCCACTTATTCAAATTGTGTCACCAGTAATTGCCTGTTTGGGAAAGATGACAGCAGCAATCTCTTTGTGCACTGAACATGTGCACCTCTAGCTGAGGTAGGAAAAGCATCACCATTAACTAGTAGTCACCACACTGGGTTTAGGGAATGATCTTGATTATCTTCATAGTCGCCTCAAAGGAAACTAAAAGCACAAAGGAAACTAAGAGTCTCTCAGGCCTGTAGGATGTTTTTGTTGGAAGTTTTATGTCTTTTTCACTCCAGCTGTGAGTATTTTTGATGGATTTATTTGTTAGTTGCAGATTAGAGTAAATTTCCATCCATCCATCCATTTTCCAAACCACTTATCCTTACTGGGTCGCGGGGGGTCCGGAGCCTATCCCGGAAGCAACGGGCACAAGGCAGGGAACAACCCTGGATGGGGGGCCAGCTAGCCCATCGCAGGAGTAAATTTCCTACATGCTTAATGTAATTAGTGATTGTAACAGTAGCAGGGGGGGCTGGCGAGGGACGGTGTGATCGCCCCATTGCCCTGTAATCCAGCACGCCTTGGGCAGAGGCTCCCCTATAATCGTCAGCCTCCCTAATTGGACCCACTTGAGGAAGATGGGCTTTGCTTTTAGCTCCTCGACCACATCTTGGATACACAGAGTGGTACTCTTGCCCCTATGGGAGGGGAGAGGGAGTGAAGCTCCCGAGCAGATGAAAGAGGGTTTGTGGGTTCCTCTGAAAACACTGACCAATGGCAGCCACACCGTGCTGGCGGGGGACTTCCTATGCAGGGACGGAGGCAGCAAATTACAGACGTTATCATTTGTTTATAGATAGTGTTTCTATGTATAACCATGTAACTTACTTCTCATTATAATGTCTTACAAAGTGGGGGATATGTGTGCTTGTATATGCTGAAATATATATATTTTTTTTTACAAAATTTTAATGAATCCTTGTATGGTTTACTAACCTCAAAACGCCAGCTTTGACTGTTGATGGTTTTTTTATGCCATATTATGTATTATCGTGCTGCTTAGTTACTGTTTAGATGATGCACATGATCAATCACATTAATCGGTTAGAGGCGATCTCTGCACCATCACAGCCTGCAGTGCCTCTCAGTGGCCACAGGAGGAAGCAAATTAATCCATTTTATTACTAATATTACGTGTTTTCTTGGTTGGCATAAGAATGGCTTTTATATATAACAGTTCAAATAAGGACATTATTTAATTATTAATATTCTTCAAATGTTTGTTTTCCAAACACATGTACAATAAATTACATGCCAGAAACTGCTTTGTATTTAAGCAGTAAGATTTCGTTTTTTAGCTATTGGTGACGAACCAAAGCCCGACTTTTGCCTGTTCTGGTTCTTAACTACTTTGCTACTGACTCCTGAGTTTTTTGCAGCTTTAATTGTTATTGAGTGTGTAAGAGATTACCCATGGTCCGACCGCTACTCCCCTTACACTCACAGATTACTTTCTGCTTTTTGTCTGCAGCTAATCTCAGTTCGTATAGGCTACTTTTTCTTATTTTACTTGTATCCGTCCAGTGTTATTCCAATTAACGGTGTTTTCACTAGCCTCTCCCAGATTGTGCTCACTATTGCACTAAATGCAATCACGTTTTTCTTCATTTTAGAATAAAAATAAGCCCTCCCGTCGTTCAGTTCTGATGCCTGCAATTCCTGGAACAAACTGGATTTTCTTTCTACGCTGTTCCAGGTACCGCAGTACTGACCTTGACCAGGGAAGGTCGTTAGAAGATTTAGATGGATTTTCCCCCCATACAGTCACTTACGTGTCTTTATATACTGTAATGGTTAATTCTCATATTAGGACAATTGTTATTAGTGCAGGGGTCTGTTTACCACTTTAATAATACCTATATTTTTTCCCTTGAACTTCATTACTTCTTTTTAGCATTATCTGCTTGAGAGCATTTCAGTTTTAACCAAACATTTATGTTATCCTTCAGTGACTTTGAAGCTGAAATTATTTCACAGGAAGAATATTACCTTATATACATCCCCAGTAACATTTACATATTTATGATTCGGAGGGCTTGATTTTTAAGATAACAAACTGTATGTGCGATAGATTTAATGCAAATAGTTGTATAGGAATCTGAATACGTGACAGCTCCAACCAAAGCAGAAAAAATTGTCAATAGATTTTTACATGTATCAGATTTTTCAAGTCAAAATAGTTCCACGGTAGTATTCTTGCTTATTTTTTTTCTTGCTATTTTTTTTTTTGTGTAAAATACATTATAATTGGTAATATAACACACACACACACACACGCACACATTTGTCTTTGTATATGTAAATGTTTATATGGTAAATAAATAAAATAATTTATCAAGCCTGAACAACTATAATTTGGCTTCATGTGCTTCTGCTGTTTGCTGCAGAGTTCATATTTCTGATAACCTGCACACACCACCAGTCAGGCACTGAGCAAACATTTTAAATTATCAATCTGCATATTTCCAAGTTTTCTTTTCAAGTCCATGTAGTAACTTATAACACAATCTAAACATTTGCTGTGATTGCCACCACTTAATCTCATGTTTGAGCTATTGGTTAAATAAATGGACTCTCATTTGGTTATTTATTATATTTGATTACTGTGGCTTTAGTAAGTGTTTGCTAGACCAAGAGAAAGAAATTGATGGGAGTTCAGGAATATTTACACACCAGCTTAGATTTTCTTGCTCGTAATACTTTCATAAATATTAATATGTGGGGTAGGTGTTTCCTGGACTGTAAAAAGAACACAAGGCATTATTTTTTTAAACCAAAGGGTGTCAGAAAAATCCATCTTACACACCAGCTTATACACACAATAAGGTACTTTAGCCTTACAGATTAACTGGTGAGAGGAGAGATGTGTTTATTCAGATTACACGTTTTGGCCACTATGGACATTTTTAGCAAAATGCCTTATATTTTTATACAGGTCAGATCCATAAAGCTTGAAAGCCCAAAAATCATCTTCAAGGAGTGTTGATGATCAGAATTTCTGTGTTTTTTTTATTTCACTACTAATCCATTGTGACCCTGAGTGAGATAAGTGGTTATACAGTAACATGGATGGATGGATCATTGTAGAATTCCGGTTCAGAATATTTTCACTTTGTACTAGATACAGGCATATTTAGATTAGTTTCAATCTCCAGTTTAAAATAAAGTTTGCATGTTATTTTTATTGGAAATACTGCAAACTGAATGTGCTGAAGCCTGATGCTGATTAGGTAAGATCTGCTCACATATTTCAGCTTAATCATTTGTAAGTCATTGGAAATGTACAGAATCCTGGCAATGTACAAAATGTGGAAACATTGCACTCCATTCCTGTTTTGTCGCACACCACTTTAATAAAAAAACAAAACCACCACACAACTTTTGAACCTGGGTTTATGTATGGCCCTGCTGAGAGACCCTTCTGCGTTTACTAGTCACTTCAAAAGCTTAACATCATAAAATATAATCAAATGAAAGCTAACGGCCATATAAAAATAATTAAAAATCTATGCACGCTGCTTAAAACAGTAGTGCTACAGTAGAGGAATCTATATGAAAATTGATGCTAATTCTGCAGTAATGTGCTCAAGTCACCATAAAACGCCCTGCAGCATGCATGACAATGCCGCCCCCTCACGCCCCCGCGCACCACACCCAGCGCCGAGGCCCCTCGCTGGGGTCCGCTGCATCCGAGGACTGCCATTAGAGTCCTGTGATCTGCACAGCTGGCGAGCCCCTGTAAGCCGCTGCAGCTGTCGAAGGACATATGTGTGCTTGGAAGGGTTGTGAATATGGAAAAAAGCCCCCTTGCTCCCCCCTCCCAAAAAACCGCAGAGAGGTGGAGAAGCAGCAATTTGACGATTCAAATCTGTAAGTGATTTGCCTTCGGGTTGAGGCCAAGCCAACAGTTGTGCTGCCTGGTGCAGGGCCTCTGTCTGCAGCTCAGTCCCTGTGAAGAAAAACCCTTGGAATGGAGGGAAATGCAGGCCACAGCGTTCAACTATGGCCTTTCTTTCATTTTTGTCTTTCTCTTTTTCTAGATACTGTTCCTTTAAGATTCCCTGTGAGTGTACAGTAGACATATTGCGCTGCATATTTAATAAAAATAAATGTTTAAGTTTTGAAACAGAGGTCGTTTAGTGGCATTCATATTGTTTATTACATGCTTGGTTTCATAAATGTGTGGCTTTGATATTCCAAATATGAAAAGAAATGCTGAATGTAAAATTTATTGTGTGAAACAAATAAAGCACCGCTGCGATATAAGTCCCCTGAAATGCACTTAAATCTACCTGAGCAATGTCATAAGGATCATAATCTGTTGTTATTATTATTTACCTTCTTACACCAGAATAGATGAATTCTCAAACTGGCGACCTAACTATTGCCCTGAAGCAGTCATTTTTTTGGCAAATTGTTTGCTCTATTTTAATGGGGGATGTATCCTGGTGATTTCTGAACGATGCAGCACAACTGCATAACACTGGTTGTAGCTAATTAGATAAATAAAGGTGAATCATGAATAAACTGAAGCAAATAGGATTCCATTGATTTATGTCCAACTGTTGGCACTATTTTGATTTGGTGAAATAATGACACCTAATTCATCATAATGAGATCATTCATAAAATAAGGCTTACAGTGCAGCCCTCCACTCACTTCACACATCTAGATACAAATACTACTGTTGTACTTTGCTCCACATGTGGAGGAACAATCGACAGCATTCTGTTGCCACAGAAACCAGGACATGGCCTGTTACATCTGTAACCACCTGACTAGAAAAGCAGCTTTCAAGGGACAAGAGCAAAAATGGAATATCCTTTTATGCCTTGATTTACATTGTGTGTTTTTCAGTTCCCTTCCATATTACAAGGCATGCTCAGCATTATCAGTCACCTAGCAACTAGAGTCTGTATTCTGTATTAATTTCAATAAAAATGAGAGATAATTTAAAAATCTCATACATCTTCTGAAGTCTGATAAAACATGTATGAATCAAGCAAAAAAAAATTGATGGCGCACTCCAAGTATATCTTTCTAACAAGGTTATTAAATCTCTTCTTTATTATTCTCGTTAAACCAAGAAGCTCACAGGCTTAAATGAAAGATACATTACTTGCTATTTGCAGAAATACAGATACACAGGAATTCTTTGATTCTAATCCTCCACTTCTTGATCTCTGTGAGAGACACATGCACATAGGTAAATAGTAATAGTTGTATCTCAGGGTTGGATAACGGTGTATCATTCAAAGATAGCTATAAGTTTGTCTTCAAAGAAGCTATGTTTTGTTTTTCAGCACTCCATCAAAGCTATCGAAATAGATAGGTTTATAAAACACAAAAACGATTGATGTTATTGGTGATGTTTTGGAAACTATCTCGAACGGTGCTAATTTATGCATTACACAGCCATTTTATAGTGGATGGCTTTCAGAAGTTAAGCATTACAGGTAGCTACTGTCCCACCGGCGGGTGGAAGACAAATTGCCTTTAGTGCTGTGCCTCAGATCCAAGTGATATCAAGGGGAGCAGCGAGGGAGACGTGTTTCGACTGAGCGCTCCTTTGCAAGTGTGCTGGAGGAGCTCGGAGCATCTCTGAGAGCTCGTCACAAACACGGTGTCAGGACCATCCACCCCGGTGGGCTGCTGACGCTAAGATACCGTAAAACGAGCAGGCGGCAAAATCCAATCCACGCCGTGTGCACAACTGCGAACCCCAAACTAGTCAGCTAGCTTTTATTTTTCCTCCCTGCTATAAAAAAGAAGCTTCTGTTAGAAAAAAAGAGAGGGATTAAATGAAAATGATAGAGTCTGGGCATCCCGCCATAGGTCTGTGACAATGATATGCAGCCAATTCCCACCGAGCTGGTGTCCATGTGGCTGGGCTAACAGACAAGAAGTCCCGTTAGCTGTGTTAGCGGTGATGCGTCGGTGCCATTGGAGCGCCATGTCATCCACATGGAGCTCTGGTTTCCCTGGCGTCGCTCACGGGCGCTTAGCTAATTCCTCACGCTCGCTTTCAGGGAGGGGGAGGCAGGAAATCTGGACTTCTCAGCGGCGAGCCGCGCGCACGCAGCCATGTGACGTGCACCCACGGTTTCTGTGTCACGGGATGTTTGAACGATGGGGGACATGAGTGAGCGGCTCTGCCGGTGACACCCACCCCCCATAGCCCAAGCTCCCCCGCAGCGCTGAGCCTGGCCTACGGGTCAGTAGATGAGATCCAGACTCTGGCACCGCCGCGAGATGCCTACTGTCTGGACTGGCAGCGTGGCAGGGGAGCCCCACCCGCCATGTTTAGGCCCTGTGAGTGCGTGCTCTGCCGCCAGGGTTGGGAATGTCGAATAGAACCTGAGCCTTATCAACCTCATAATTATCTCCCGTTACCGGTGCTCTCGCCTGGCGACACGCATGCCAGCGACGAGCCCCCGAGTGGCTCGCTCGGCAGCCAAGGATTAGACTTCAAGGAGGACACTCACAAAGGAGTGTGTAATTAAAGGAGCGCGGGGCTGCCTGCTGAAAGAGCCACTTTCAGGGGAGGGGGCCCTTCACACGCCGGCGTGCATGGCCCAGGCCCATGTGCTGGTAAATACCAAGTCGCTCATTAGGAGCTGCAGCTATCCAGTGCTGCCTCTGTCTGCAAACCTCAGCCGCTTGGGGTCAGCGGCGTAAAACGCTCCGTGTCCGTCGACAGACAACAACCCCACCAGTTTGGAAGTTTCTGCTTTTTGACAGTCTGTAAAGAAAACAAAAATGAATGAGCCAGCAATCAGAATGAGCAGTGATAATCAGAACATGTTATCTAATACAGATCATAATGATGTAAATCTTAATCCACATTTTAAAAGACTTATAATGTTCCCAACTGAGAGGCGAAGGCGGCATGAGCGTGCCCCGAGGGCGGCGTGCGCGTGCCCCAAGGGCGGCGTGAGCGTGCCCCGAGGGCGGCGTGCGCCTGCCCCGAGGGCGGCGTGCGCGTGCCCCGAGGGCGGCGTGAGCGTGCCCCGAGGGCGGCGTGAGCGTGCCCCGAGGGCGGCGTGCGCTTGCCCCGAGGGCGGTGTACAGTAAGCGTGCCCCTAGGGCGGCGTGCATGTGCCCCAAGGGCAGTGGCCTTCTGCTGTTAGCTGGATGAGATCGGTGGTGGCAGCTCTGTTCAGCCTGTGGCTGGCTGCCCAGCCGACGACTTTTCACTTGCGTCTGAGCCGCCTGCGTGCCTGCGGTCTCCCTCCTGCTCTTGCAGCCAACACCCAAGCTTAGAGCTGGGGGACAGAAGCAGTCCCTGCCACGCAGGCCGCTTATTCCCCCTGAACGCCCTTCCCTTATCCCCCCCTTAGCTTCTACTCCGGCTGTTCCAGGGAGGGCTGCACTTTGTGGTCGGAGGAGGCAGAGAGGGGGATGGAGCACGTGTGCAGACAGTGAGCGTGTGTTGTGTGCACAATCCACTGATCTGACACTGCCAGTGACCTTCCGTGCAAACAGGGTGTTGATTATTCAACATGTGCATCATAATCATATATCAAGCAGAAAACATTGGCCTGGTTAGTGAATCACCAAGCAGGCGCTGAGAACTAGGGTGACGTATAATGGATATAAAAAAGGCTATGATGACAAAGTCTCCTGAGGCAAAGTAAATGGGTTGAGGGTGGGTGGGGCCTGAGGAGGCCGCAGTGCTGAAACAATATAGGATAGGAAGGGCATTATGAAGAGCGCTTATGAGTTTGACCAAGAAGGTCAAGGAATGATGAACCCACCAGGGCTAGACGCTATGAAGGAATGGTTAGAGCAACAAACACGTCATCTTCGAGTCTGCGAGCATCGCTAAGGAGCGAGAAGCTACCCAGTGAGGGAGCCACTCTCTGACCGGCGAGATCTTTCTAGTGCCACTGTCTGCATGATTCAATGATCCTGCGTTTGCTTCGTTTAGTAAGAAAGACCGAATCACTAAAAAGTATAAACCTATCATATAAAAGTGGGAAATAACCCATTAGCGTCTCAATTATTAGTAAAACCTACTGACTTGCGGTTATTGTTTGTTATTTAACTCAAAATAAAGTTTTAAAATTCTTTTTAATGTGGACCCTTAATCATTTCAGCATGCTCAGATTTCATTTAGTGCAAAAACTGCAGATTGTGGCGTATGTAATAAATGCAGCGCATTACAGTAGCGTTTCAGTGATTTCCACATAATGAATAAATTATTATACAAAATATGAAACTGCCTGCCACTTTATGTGAGAAACATGACTTTAATTCCATTACAGATATTTCAGTTTTGTCTTTTTCTCCGGGGGCTGACTAGAGACCTGTTCATCTGTTTTTTACCTCACACACAGGGGCGGCTCTGGCTCTAGGCAGAATATGCAGTCGCCTTGGGGCCCCAAATTACCCGTGTTGCGGAGAAAGTGAAACGATCATCACTTTTCTTGGTAGGGGGGGCCTCCCGATTAAGGCTTTGTCTAGGGCCCCTGGCAAGGCGGAGCTGACATCCCCTGCTCCCTCCCCCCTTTGTCCCGTGTGAGATCCGTCAGATTCACATGATTACAGAAGGAATGCTCAGACGGCAGATCTGCAGCCTTCCATGTGCCCCTCCCACACCTGCTCCAGTTGACCTTCCCTTAACATCTGAAGAGGACAAGCCTTTGCATAAGATGCTTTGCGGGGGATATTTTTGCCAGCTAATTAAAAGCCCCTCCCCAGACTCCCGTCTTCCTGATGGGTGGGCTTCCTGGTAACTCGCTGTCTTTCTTGCAGTCACATCATGGACAGATGGGCCACGAAACGACCAGGTTTGGATCAATGGCCGGGTCCATCTGAGCACCGACCTCAGGAACACCCTGGGCAGCCTCCGGAGAGACTCCCTTGAGCCCAGATAATGACTGGGGTGTTTGGAAGTGCACTGGGCAGCCTGGCCATGTGACATGCCCACTCTGAGACACAGGACACGGCAATGGCCAGATATCTATGAATAACAACAACTGTACTCCATCCATCCATTCATCCATCTTCAGCTTCAGAGTACATTTTTTATCCATTTATACATTTTTATATTTTTTTTAGTTTCAGTAGGAATTCACAGAAATTACAGAAGCACAAAGACACAAGGCAGACATGAAGAAAGACATAACACAGAACCACACACACACACACACATGCATGCACACGCACACACACACACACAGATTAGACTTCAAAATGACAAGATTAAAAAAAATTCTATGACACTCTACTCATTTTCACTTTGGAAATGCATGTACAGGAGCAGATGTTTGCGGGCACGTTACCCCTTACATATGTACGCCTGTGCATATGTAGAGATGTATGCATGTGTGCCTGACAGAGGGCTGCAGGGAGCCCCGAGAAGGTGCTGTGAGATGGCCTGGGGCGCAGCATGCAAAGTCGCAGCAGAAGGTCATTAGCTTCTCATTTCACATTAGCATCTGTTGAATGGGATTAGCCATCCAGGGGAGACTCAGCACGCTACACCTCTGCAGCCCTCAAGCACGGACAGGTCCTTAGTGACACCCTCCGTCGTCCCTCTACCGTCAGCACACTTGTGCTGGTAAGCCCGCGGCGTTGGGGCTTCGTGCCGAGACTGGCCCAAATTCCCGGCTCTGTCAAGAGCTGCTTTGAGCGTCTTCAAATGCAATGCAATTACAGGAACAAGTTGTAAGAAATTAAGATACTAAGGCAGAAGACAAGAAAAAAGATTGGGATAATCATAGCTTCCGGTTGCCAATGTTTGCAATGCTATTTATTTTTATTCACTAAGGACGCCTCAAAATACGCACAGGTATTTATAGTAACATAATCCCACATTCATGACAACAGGCGTAGAAAAAGTAGAAAAAAATTGATAGGAGAAGAGGAGCAAAAACAGCAAACAAAATACATACATAATCCAAAGAAAAAAACATGTTGTTATAGCACTGGCTTGTGGATATGGAGTCAGGCTTGTAATTTTGGTTTTTCCATGACAACTGGAGCAGAGGGGTAAATGACGTTTGCAAGAGATGCCAGGGTCGGTGAGCGCTGGCGAGAGCACGGCACCGGCGGTGGCCCTCAGTCAGCGCTAGCAGACATTAGCCAGCCATCTGGTGCACAAACAGATGTTCGTGGCTGACCACATAAAGCTGAGTTGCCATCGATTCTTGTGCCTGAAATGCAATGCAGGACAAGTCAAAAGGCCACCAGAATTGATAGCGTGGGCGTTTCAGAGGACAGTGTTCGAGCCAGTCCTGATCTTACTATCCACTACTGTGCAGTGCCTGTACTGGCAGCTGTCAATGGAAAAAGAGCTTGTTCACAAAAAAAAAGAGATACAACCAACCTAGCACCAACAACTGAGGAAGCATAAACAACTTTTTAAATCTTGTTTAAAAATGGCTATGGTTCAATACGTAAAACATATTTGTTCATTTGATTTTAGTGCTTGAATTAAGAAGTTGCACGATCACAGTTGGTGTCTGGCTACAGAGTTTGATACTTCGACAGTGCCCTCTGCTGGAGAGTGTGTCTATAGCGCCATATCGGTTTCATTGAGATTTAACCATAGCCTAGGAGGAGAAAATAGCTTTGGTTCATCAGTGTTCTGTGAAACTGCTAGTGGTGGGATCTGTACTCGGTGAATCTGATAGGGCATTGAAAACATCACTAGAAGCCAAGCCAAAGGCATTTCTGAATCATCGAAATAGTGGATGCCAAGATGATTTGAAAAGGGATTTGCAAATAAGTAAATTTTACACTTAAAGAGACTCGTAAAAGTGTGGAACAACCAGAGCATAAAGATCTTAACGACTGGTAGAGAAAGCCCATCACAGCTGGCAAAAGAACTGCCAATCTGTCTCTGTAGGTGACAAAATGGTTACCGGTCCATAAAAATTTATATCCAACCATTTTCCACTGCAGATCCAGTGCAGGGACATAGTAAATTTGTGGCCTATTTTAGGGAGCACAGGGCAAAAAGTAGGGATTTTGAGTCAATTCATCTGCGGGTGCATGCAGGGTATGGATGATCACAGATCATGGGCAGGTTACAGACACCAGTGGCCTGTACTACGAAGCAGGGTTACTGGCTTATCAGGGGAACTTGTGGGATTTAAGGTAGTCTGGGCAAAATGTAAGTGAACGAATATGAACTCCATTTAAACTATGGTACCTTAAATTGCTTAAACCGCTTAGTAGTACAGGACACTTAACCACATGTTTTTTTTTGGGGGGAGTGGGCATCGAGGTGTGATGGAACAGTGCTGTCCTATCGATGATAAAGTGTATTTATTCGGCTGAAGGGAACAACGTAGATGAGGCATGAATCTGTTGTTTTTTCCTTCAGTTCCCCAGCTTCTCTGAGGATTCTCCAAACAGAGGGTCATGGGATGAAAGTAACAACACGCTTGTCTGTAATAATTTCCTTTTTATTATTTATTTCATGTAGTAGAGCCAGATGAAAATACCCTACCCTACAATATTTTCCGTTATACACGCATGCATGAATACACACACATAAGCACACACACACACACACACAAACACGCGCGTGCGCGCATGCATGTGTGCAGAAATATTTTGAGCAGCAAAGGTGGGGGGAACACTAGTTCGCAGAAGCTGTAGACCAGCTTCCTTACCTCTTAAGTCGAAATGATTTTCCAATCTGTCTTCAAGTTCAGGTTTAAATTAGGACCACTGCTCTAGTGTGCAGGATTTTGTTGAGCCCTTTCCCACGGTAACTGCTACGGTCACAGTAGTGCTACATTAATTGTTGCTTCTTATAGAAGATGCTTAGCTCTGTTCTCTGGTTTGTATGACGAGAACAAACCAGTCTATTTATAGGTCACATGGTTTACATTAAACTCATTTAGCATTCGTAGGTCAGTCCCATAATGCCTTGCATCTGTACTTTTCCTAGTGCAACAGGCATATCATTGCGTCAGTTTGAAAGCCAATGGTAACCCAACATTGCTCCTGGAGGCAACTGCCAACCTAGCGCTCGGCACGACTCCACTGGACAGGGGGGTCGCGGGGTCCTCTGGGCTTCTTCACACGATAGTTGAACCCTAGAGGAGCAGGGGGAGGCAGTTAGGGTGGGAGGAACAGCATCCCACCAAGCGACCATCTTACACACTTCCCCTTTGAATCAGCCAATCAGAATGGGTCAAGGAAGAAATGCATCCCAGAAATCCAAGGCCTACCCATACTGCCATCCTGGCTGGTTGTCTGGCTGATCATGGGTGACTCCACATACTCATAATCATCTTCTGTGGAGGTCGGGCTATGAGCTATGAAGTCAAAAATTCAATTCAAAACAGGATGAGACAATACAACCGGGGCATGAATTGTGAAAACTTTCCAAATAACACAGAAGCTTGAACCCATGGAAAACTTATGCAGAACTCATGTTGTTTATAAAGCTTTGCTTTTATGGAAACGCAGACATCTAACTATATAGCATCTCCATATATCATATTTCATCTCTATACAATTTATATTTATAAAGTTGATGCAATGCATTCCTGAATACATTTTTTCACCAAAATCTTACATTTAAATCACAGATATACTCACATGGCTTTGTCACTGCACTGGGTGCCGTACCGGACTTAACGGTCTGTAAAATAGAAAGAAGAGGAAACTCAAATACTATGAATCCTTTATGCAAACTGAGGTTTGGTACACGCGTTAAGCAATATTATTGCCAATATTATTGTCAGACTGAATGAAAAGGAAAAGTTAAAATGAATGTACTCTTGTAGTATCAGGGAGACTTATTACTTAATTTTGGGAGTACTTCACCTACAAGAAATCTTTAATGCAGAATTTAATTTAGTGCAGCCAGGGACATTAATAACGCAGTGGTATTTGCTATTTTAGATTTTCAAATCCTGAAACCTGCCAGATATGATGTAAATCTAAGTTTGAGTCTGACCCTGAGTTAAATACTCAGTGTAAACTGGATTATTTTTTCAGTTCACTGCAGAAAGGTAAGATTTTAATTTTTGTGAACAATTTTCAGCTGCCCATTCCTTACAAGAAACTGGTTTACATTTATGTTACTTTTAATTCTCCTACTATTTTAATGGCAACACACACATTCTCCATTCTAATGATATAAGTCAAAATAAGATGTGTTAATAGCCAGAAAGGAAAATCCCATGCACACATTCTGGGACCTCAACATGCTGACTGACAAGCAGGCCCTGAGGGCTACCCTCAGCGCCAGAATGAGAGTATTAAGTGGCACTGGGCCACCGCAGAGAGAACGTCACATCAGAAAGAAATATTGGTGATTGAATTCAGACATGCATCTAACACAGGGAAACATTATTTCTCAGTGCGTGCCAAATTTAAAGAATAATATAATAATATTCAATAATATTAAATATATTAGATATTAAATCACATTCACTTTTTAAAATACATTTGTGATGGGACTGGGGGGCCCACCCACCCTGCTTGATGCCCCCAAGGAGGCGGTGCCATTGGGCACGTGCCAAAATGCCCATATGGTTAATCGAGGCTAGACTATTCTACCCAACAACTATAAAGCCACTTTGTTTTTGCTTATGATGATTTATGCTAGAAGAAAAGGCTGCAAAATGGCAGCCAGGTCATTAGGCAAACTGCACATTAAACTAGCAACCCTTCAACAGACAAAAGAATCTCAGTTTGATGATATAGATCTGGAACAGGAAGTGAGAGTCATTGCTTGAGACAGTGTCATTACCAAAGCATTTTGGCTTGGAGTTCGTAACACACCTGTGGAAAAAACAGAAATAACTGTGAGCATCACAGATCCTCAGAAGACAAAAAACTGAATATATTCATGCAAATACTAAACCAGCTCTTCAAAACATAGCCCTTACTCAGCGAATGCCGAAATCTTTTAAGGAAGAAGAACCGGTCAGCAAGTCAAAGGAACAGGTTCCAAGGTCGGTGTCCATGAAGCTGCACTCAGAGTCACGCCACAGCGTTGCGCCCTTTTCACTACACTACACATTATAAGACGTAGATTCACATGTGACCCCTCCTCAGGGAAATGAAGATGAAATAAATACAGATGAGACCAAAGTTTGTTATCAGAGCACAGGGGCAACCCTTTTCTCCAGCGCCCCAGGGGCATTTTGGGGAGTTAAGGGCCTTCCTCAATAGCCTGATGGTCATGTGACTGTTCTAGTGAGCCTCAACAGTTATGATCCACAGACCACTGCTGATCACTGCAGTGCAAAAACACTGCACTTTTGCACTATGGGAAAACTGTCTTTACCACTAATTACTCAGGTCCTGCAATCTAAAAAAATTAGACTGACCTCTCTGGACTTTTTAGACCTTTTTGGACCATCAGTGGGCTGTGAAAATTAAATTAGCACTTGTTCTATGGAGGCGTTAGTTACTAATATGCTGTTTAAGCACTAACTGTTCCTGCAATGAGCACACTGCGTTACATGACGAATAAACTAAATTAATCAATATCACATGATTTGTTGAGGCTTCGCTGAAGAAGTATGGAAAAATGGATGGAGAAATGACAGGAGGTACAGGTGAATGTAACGGGCTTGGGGAGAGTGCCACAATCCGGAGAGCCTCACCGGAGACAAACTGGTAGTCCTCTGATGAAGAGCTTTCTGGTCTCGCCCTGTCTGGCTTGGCAGGCTGAGATTGAGGCCTGCTGGCCCGATACTTGGGTTTCACTGTACTGTAGACAGGGCCGGCTGATGAACTGGGCAATCCTAGCTGCGCGTTGTCATAGTGATGGACAGTTGGGTGAGGGGGGGCAGAGCCGGCAGCTGGGCGCTGTTTGGGCTTGTTAACAACGGCATACGTGTCGTTCATGTTCTGGGTCTTGGGGCAGGATGTTCTGGGCTGAACGATAGGCTTGCTGCAGAAGGAACACCGGCATAAATTTACTGCGAATAACTATGGTAAAGTTAAGATGTCATGGTTTGGTGTTTTTTTTTCTTTGGAAGGCCAGCACTATGAACATTGCAGCTAAATAAGTCCAGCAAGCAATATCATTATTATTAATGTTTTTTTAACAAAAAATATTTATTGCTATTACTTTTTTTCTAAAAGTTGTTGTACACTAGTTTTTATTATATATTAAGATTACAGACTTGGCGGGCCATTTCTGCAGCAGAGAATAGTGGTTTTGATATTACAGTGAACGGGAACTGACTCAAAAAGAAACAGTCATGTCTATCGGTAATAGGGCCATTTTTTTTATTTGAGAAGGAGGCTGGAATGTGGTCATGCTCTTATGCACTTATTGCAAATAAATTGTTTAAACTGAAATCCATAACCGCCACTGCTCAGCAGAGGTGGAGAGTTCTGGTTCCGGACCAAGATTTTTTTCCAATTAGCTAGATGAGAATAGAGAGTCACATTGACATGGTACTCAACTGGCTGGTTGGTCCGGACCTCTGCTGCTGAGTTCCCATATATAAATGCTATAAACTTTCAAAAATCCAGCAAACTAATGCAGAATAAAAAGTGAAGGATAAAACATTGACATTAAGTTGGCTTACTTTGAAAGTGGTTTGAGTTGAAGTTTAATTAATTAACTAACATAATAATGCATGCAGCGGGTAATCTGCTGTCTGACAGAGATACATGGTGTGTAATATGTTATCGCAAGAAAACAAGAAGAAAATTAGGAGCGAAAGAATGGACAGACTTATTATAACTGATAGGAAAACCACAGGTGCTAAAATAACAGTTCAGTACAACAATGGTGTGGAAAATGTCCTCTCTGAACATGTAACTTTACCTTTGAAGCAGTTCTAGAGGTAAAAGTCCTACCTGATACTATTCAAGTGTACATAATAAATTGGCCACTAAGTGTAGTAACATTTACTTATCAGACCGTTTTATCAGGTTCAGCTTAAGTGCTTTGTTCAAGGGTCCAAGAAGGTAGTAATCTATATAAATATTGAAAATAATTAGTTCATAATAATGAATACATTAATACAAATTTAACAATTGTACGATAGTAACTATAACAACAAATACAGTGGTACCTAGGTTCTCGAATTTAACTTAATCCTTTCCAGACTTTGTGTTGAATTGTAAAAAGTTCGAGTTCTGATCGAAATTCCTCCCTAAGAAATAATGGAAAACCAATTAATTGGTTCCTGGCCCCCCAAAATTACACCTAAATATGTTTTTTTTTTTTTAAGCATTTAAACAGAAAATGAACAGGATAAAACAAGAACAGCATTTTTTTGTTAATGGCTTCCAAAACGATAAAGATCTTATCCCAACATTACCCCTGTCCTTCCCCGATTGTGCGCTCCTTCCGTGTGCCACACCCCCTCATTAAACTCGTGTGGTATCCCCATGTGATCAACTGTTTCTGGTTGTTGTCATTAGTCCTCTGCATTAAGTCCGCGTTTCAATTTGTTTCCCCAATCCGGTCATTGGCTGTGTTTGACTTGCTTATACCACTGGCTTAAAGCAACGCATTCTAATCCTGACGCAATGCATTACGATTAATCAAGAAATTTCAAGAAATTTGAGTTCTAATGAGTTTGAGAACCAATGTACCACTGTATAACCATAAATATGAACTTCCACCACAGTGCCTCAGCATTATGAGCTCACACCCCCAGCTTTGGGGTTTAAATCCCACCCCTGCTCTTTATGTTTTTCTTGAATCTTGCAGCTTCCCTCCATGTATAGATTTCTTCTCATAGACATGTCTCAGTGGCATTCTGGTGTCTCTAAATTGGCCATTTTGTGTGAGAGTGTATGCATGTGCCCTGCAATAGACTGGCATCATGCCCAAAGTGGACCCCAGCCTGGTTTCCTACCTCAGCTACCTGATCATTTAGAATTTTAGATAACTATGAACTAAGGCTGGGGTGGGGGGGGGGAGCTTTCAATTTCAATATTTGAGTCCTGAGCAACTCTCAAAGAAAAGGGAAATTAACATAGCATGGCAGATTCTCACAAAAGGTAAAATCAAGAGCCAGAAAACACCATGGTATCAGTATATATGCCTGATATACACCTTTAAAGCAAACATAACGTTATATACTGTACAAATCAATATGGAATTCAAATAACTATAATAAAAAATACATAAATGTACAACAAGTTGTCTACATTTTTTACAGTGTAACAACGAACAAAGGGGCAACTTCACCCATCCGCCTTCCAACTATGTAACAGTATATCCTCGTCAGGGTGATGGCTGGACCTATGTGACCCAAGCAGGGGCCTCCCCAGAAATTCTGAGCCCCCTGACGAATTGTCACACTGAGGGGCCGGGGGGGGGGGGTGGGGGGGGGGG
>JABFDZ020000109.1:11338547-11351809 GCA_019775955.2 Pollimyrus isidori | reverse complement strand
TCGTTGTCTTGGGGCCCCAGGCCAGCTCGGGGCCCCAAGCAATTGCTTGGTTTGCCTGCCTTGTCGTGACGGGCCTGGTTGCAATAAGGCTGCAACATGTAATTGTTATGAGAGCTGCATCATCTAAGCTCTCCTACATTGTAGAATGAGGAAGAAGGACAGATATGAAACTTATCTCACTTTCACAATTAAACCATTGACACCACACTGGACCATGGCCACTTGTCTCTGTGCTTTTGAAAAATATGGCATTTTGTTTAAAACATTGATATAATATTATTGATAGGGTTTTATCTGTTTGCATTAAATATTTCTTTGTGATTGTTCATTACTGCATTGTTAATGATGGCCCCTGGTCCATGGGCCGAAATACGAGAAAAAAATAACCACGGCATCATTAACCCATTAAGACAAAATATAAAAATACGTGCCAGGCTACTAATTTCCATGCCTGATTTACAACAATTCATCCTCATACTGCTACAACAGGTTACGAACATCATCGTGATCATACATGAATTTCAATAATAAGTAAAGCAAAGCGGATTAGGAAGGAAATGCTTGCAAATGGCAGGAAATAGGTGATTTATATGCCATATAGTTATAAAAGTGCAGAAAATAAGGTTTAGGTCGTCGGTTCAAGTGTTAGGTGAGGTCTAACTGTAGTTTCGTATGCGATGGGGCATTTATATTAAATGCGTACTTAATACGTCTTAAATGACAATAGCTACTTAAGCATCTTTAGGTTATAGGCTTATAACTGGTTTGGGTAAAAACCGGCGGGTTGCCAACTGTGGTCAGCTGGCTAGAGAGAAATTTTCTATTCGAGATACTGTAAGTCTGCACGCACATGCACATGTATTTACATGTAGGCCTATGTCAGTTTTATTATACTGTAAATAGACACAACGCTTTTTATATAGCCAAATTGATGTTTAAAATGGAATACTATTTCCCGTAAGATATCTTGCGTGAGCGTCTGAAACCGTGAGTGTCGCGCCAGATCCGCGAAATTATCTGTGGACTCAAGACTTTGGCGCATTTCGCTAAATAAACTATGCAATAAACAGTTAACAAAACATTATTGATCAACTGTAAATGAAATTTAAAACGTAAACAAACATACTGGGAATATAGCTTATGCTTGCACAGTTTAGCTGTTGTTGGCTCAGTCACTTGTTTTAACATTTTATTGATCTACCCTCCACACAATTCCCTGTTGACTTTATTCTCTCTGGCAAACGCAGTTAACCTACTCCAAAGTTTCATAATGAGCCGTAAATAAATACCACGAAGATCGAAAAAAGAACAAAAGCAGGTTGAAAAATAAAACGAAACGCCAGAAATGCACTAGTTCTGGACAATGCGATAGTGAATTTTATTCACTCAATTATTTTCTCAATATTTGTCTTAATTATTTTGCAACATAGATTACTAACGAAATTAAGACTTTTATCTCTAAAACAACTCCACACAGTAAAAAGTAGTAACTTCTTTTAAATAGAGACGAAGACTCTACTATAAATGTATAACTTATAGCAACTTTTGTTGTGCTATAATTAATGAGAAGAAACGTTTATGCTGCTGACAATTTAAAAATGCGAACTTTCACTTACATTGTACTCTGTAGCAATTTTTTCCACTGAACACCAGTCACTAGCTCCGGGACGTTTCACCTGATCCAGGAATTTTTTCAGGTGCCTTTCCATTTTGCCTAAAGCGTACTAATTCAAAATGCTGCTTAAAATTAAAATTTAACTTTCTAATCCAAAATGTTTGCTTCGTTTTGCAGCTGACTGTAATTCACGTGAGTATATTAAGGAGATAACGACGCTGCTTTCCCACTCGTCATAAGCTACACGAATCGCTGGTTTGTATTATTTCCTTTTAGCAATGCAAGTACGTGTCAGCGGAAAAAGATCAGACGAGGAAGTTTCTTGCTTTTCTGTTATATAAAATGTAGGTTAAACACCGGCATCCTCAGCAGCACAGTCCACATGTAGTGCAATATACTTCAATACAAACTGGTATACTTTAACAGCATATGCATCACTTTTATAGTCAAGGATCGGCAGCCTACGTTCCTTTTTCAACATGTTATTTTACTGTTTCAAAAATATTTTGTATACTATTAACACACAACCTAAAATGAATCTTAAATATTTATTGGTGAGAGTGTTATTATTGTTGTTATCGATGTTTAGCATCTTAGAAGTCTATACGTTATTGGCATTACAGAAATTTGTATATACACTTAATCCATTCAAAATAATATCGGAGTAGACGATAACTAAAGCTGCAGCATTGCCATCGTGCGGATATCAGTGGTACGACCCATATTTTAGTCGCTTTTCCGCTTACCTATAGGGTCACAGGGGCACAATGTTTCCATGACGACTCAATCTAGACAGTGAGAGTCATTCTAGAGGATGTGCAGGGCACACGGTAGGGAACAACCTTGTTGGGATGGCAGTATACACATAAGAGTCTACAGAACTATCCAGAGCAACACTGTAATGTAATACTTTGTTATTATTTTGTTTTGATTCAGAATGCGCTGTTATATTGATTGCATAAACAGATGGTGGCTGAATAGGTGAGAAACACTGTTTTAAATTCGTCACAAATATCATGCAATTCTGATACTGTGAAACATTTGGTAGAATTTTATAGCCAATGCCACATCTTGGAAATCGACCATGTGAATCGCTAATTCTTTTGCTTGATTCCTTTTACTTTAACTGATGTGGATAATTAAGTTTGTTGCAAACAGAAACATAGAGATTGCACACATTTAATTATTGCACTTATTTTTAGACAGTCACATTTCCAGACACACTGTCAGTAAAAATAACCTGGCAGCATGGAAGGATGAAATACAGAATTAAATATGTGGAAATCAAGAAAAGCTTAAACTATATACATCCAATCGCCATATTGTAACTGAAAAAAACAAAATCATAAAAAGCATAAAGGCAAAATCATTTATTGCAAGGCAATATTAACGCCAGCTACATGCTCGCTACATGCAATTGGTGGAAAATCACAACATCGATGCGAAAAAAAACGATGCGAAGCCTTACAATTGGCTCGTACTGTAGGAGCTTCCGACTCCTGGACTGATGCTCGTCTCGGGTATTGGTGGAGGTTAGCTCTTAAACTCTAATAAAGCGTTTTGTGTTGGCTAATGCGGCATGTCAGTCTACCGGTAAGAAGTATTCCGGATGTAGCTGGAGAGCGTATCGGTGCCCCTTTCAAAGTGTTTACTTGTTATATTTATACGATTGACGTTGCGTTTTGATGTTACCGCGGTACCGTTTCAGACTTGAAGGGGCGGGCCTGAATTAACTTTAGTGGTTTATTTATGTGTTGAATAGGTGCGTAAAAGAGCAAGGCTAGTTAATCGCTTTAGGTTACCGGGAGAGGAGAATTAACTTGCTAGCAGATTAGGAGCAGAACGGCGTCATTCACTTCAGCTAGCTAACAGATATGTGTTAGCGTCGCGCGCTGTCTGGGTAGCTAAGCCGCGTTTCGCCCGAACAGAAGGGAAATAGCGACTCGTGTTGGGTAAGTAGGCAGTCGGTTGGTTAGCTAGCTCAGGTTAGTCGCTTATATGAGTAACTTAACTACCACCCTGCTTTGTTGTTAGGGTCCTTGGAGCATGAAACGTATGATGTATTTAAGATAGCTGGTTATTATAGGGTAGCCATTTGTATGGGTAACCAAAGTAAGTTACCGAGCTACACATCTTCTGTAGCTAACCGGTAGCTAACAGGATGGTTAGTTTTGTTTCCCCCGATTCGCTTAAAACGACACCTAACACTTGGAAAGTTATTTATATTACTGTATAACTATATGCAAATCCTGGTTGCGTAAGCATAGTTTTGTGGTGATTTTCGAAAACGTTAACTAGCTGTTAGCAGACAGGTAGCCTGCCTTAGGTGAATATCACATGACGTCAGATGTTTGTTAGCTAGTATTTTCCCCCCGCAGTGGAAACCCCCACGGACGTTTTTTAAAAATCGGCGGTGCAACTTTACATAATATATTTACGTAATGCTGTCACTAGTCACATGCCTTTCAAGTTTTATATAAGAAATACTCCTATAAATCGCTTAGAGTAAATAATATCGATTCATTTTTTTTTTTCCACCATTCATAGGGTCCCGGTGATCAAGTATTATGGAATAATACAATTTTCTTTTAAAGTAAATATCCTGGTTTCGACCCAAAGAAAAAGTGGAATTTTGTTGAGTGATGCAAGTTCTTTAACCTTGTAACAAGAAGCATTCTTTTTGAAAGTTTAATATACTATAGCATTTTATTGGGAGGTTTTTTAAATGTTCTTCATAGCTTTATCTTACAAACACATTGATTCGAAACACAATGTTTAAAATTTAGAGAATCTAGTAATAATGATACTTGCTACACTGGATAATGAAATATTTCCTCATTCCTTATTGTGTGCTTTCAGCATCTAGGATGTTGAGATGGAGGGTGAATATCCACAGAGTCAGGAGCCACAGAATGTGAAATGCTGTGACTCCCGGTTAGACTGCAGCCACATTCAGACAGGTACCAGTTCTTTATTTGACAATACCACTGTCGTGTTATACTCCCCGCCCCAGCTCAATGTTCGTGTCACTCGGGAGCACATGCCCTCTGATTTATGTGTTGTTGGCTGCTTTCTGCTCCAGAACATGCCTGACAGAGTTCTACTCGTGTGGTCCTACCGACAGAACTGTTAGCCTGTTGTAGGTTGTAGGACTCTCAGTAAGGGGTGAGAGGGAGCAGGAGCCAGTCATCTCACCTGCCTGATGGAACAGTGATCTTGAGGTTGTTCTCTTGGTTGTCTCATTGTGGCATGGCATGGATTGGAAGTTGAGTTTCTTCTGATTCCTTAGTTAAGTTTCTTCAGACTACACTACCGTTGGATGGTTCTGTCATACTCGCTGATTACCAGATTCCATTATTGTAATTGCATACTTCCATTGGTGGTGGTGGGCAATAAAAAAAAATGTAATTGCATACAAAACTTTGACTTGTAGTTGATTCATAATCTTTAAAGTCTAACTTGGCTAATACTTGACTATTGGTTGTTATATAGAAAGGTACACATTGTGTAGATAAAATCAATTTTCTCACTGCGCTTGTCTGGTTTCGGAGCCACAGGTGTTTTGCTGTGGGTCAGAACAAAGCTCCTTATAGTGAACATGGGAAACGAAACCTCGCTGCTTTAAAAAAACTTAAGTATCTATTGGAGCTAAATATATTAAAGGGATTCATGTGCAGGAATAAGTCCAGTGTTCATTCTGATTGTTACATTATAAAACACACTGGGAGATCTTTAACAACTGAATGAGTGGTGTTTTTCTTTTATGTGAAACTCTTGTTTCAGCTCAGAAAGCTCACTATTTTCTGTATATTAAAGAGTACCTGATTCGTTTATACGGATAAGATGTGCATTAACAGCAGGAATATGACTGTTTGGGTTTTCACTGCTGCAATTCTTCCTCTAGATAATCTAATCCAGGATGTTCCAGAATGCTCTGTGCAAGACCTGTGGCTCAGTAAAAGAGATGACCTCAGCACCAGTGCCACAAATGGGCCTTCGAGTGGGAAGGAGCAAGATCCACCAGAAATGGGGAAAGGGCCTGAACAGGAGCTCTCAGACACAGGAAGCGGAGAGCTCCTGGAGAGTGAATCGATTGCCTGTGTAGCACCAGTAGAAGACCCGGATGAGGTGTTTAGGTCGAAGGGCGCGGACGATGAGGATCAGGCTGAGAACGCCTCTGATTCTGCCTCTACTGACAACACACTGGAGGACTCCAGTGAGTTCATGGTGACTGTGCTGGGTAGAGGGAAGCTGGAGGATGAGGCACCTGATGCTGGGCCAGGCTCCCCGACGCTGGCGCCCTCCTCTTCCCACCGTGATGAGGACGTCACCGGTGAGAGCTGGAGGCTTCACAGGAAACATGTGTTCGTGTTGAGCGAGGCCGGCAAGCCCATCTACTCGCGGTATGGCAATGAGGAGGCCCTGTCCTCCACCATGGGCGTCATGATGGCACTGGTGTCCTTCGTTCAGAGTGGCAACAACACCATTCGCTCTATTTACTCAGGTGAGGGTATTTAAAGGGCACTAACTTGTTCATTTCCTTCAGCAGGTTACTGATATTCAGTAACTATAAAATTCATTCACATTTCAGCTGATAAATGGGTTAGCAGTAATGCGAATACTGCTGTATTTGGGAGTATTTGCCAGCAGAAAATTATGTTCATCTTCAATTTGCTTATCCAGTACACGGTCAAGGGGAACTTTGAGAGATTCCCGGGCAGAAGCGCATCCAAGAACAGGATGCCAGTTCATCACAGGGCACAAACATTCACAATCGCACACTATGGGCAATTGTAAAGATGCCAGTTCATTCAAACGTACCTTTGGCCCGTGGGAGGTACCTAGCGGTAGCGTATGCAACCCAGGAGAACGTGAACATGCTCACTTTGTGCTTTTGGCTCTGGAAACTTGGGGCACAAATGATATCTGCTGATCTGCCACATTACCTCTTTTTTTTATTATTATTAATTTAAGTGACAGCTTCCTCCACACTAAAGTGTGCAGAGGTTTGGGCAGCAGCATACTGGGTTGATTTAACAATATATCTAATTGCAGTACCTAAAGAGGACTAGTGTGACTGAAACATAAATGCCCATCAAGCAGGCTCTACCATGAACTTCCATCCATCTGCTACAGCATTTTTTAGATGAATATTAGGGAGGGATACACATTCAGAGACACAGCTAGGGGATTCTACTGTATGACACCTTTTTAAATGTTGTTCCAGGTGGCTATGCTTTTTCACACAATGGAAGTATTTAAATGATCCAAAAATCGGGTAATCAAACTGATTTAGGTCTGAAATAGTAACTCAGTGTTCTGGTTAATATAGCTGCAGCCTAAGGCATTAAGGATTTCACAGACTGCTAATGCTATGAAATGAAAGACTTGCCCATCTGAAAGGGGTTTTGTCTAGGTTGCTTCATATAACTTCCTCAAGATAATGAATCGGTCAGAGAACCATAGGAACAAACGGGATGCATTTGACATGAACAATGTTCTGAATGACTGTACTGTGACTTGCAGAACAAACTTTGTGGAATTTATGTGCACTAGTGTGTGCAGCTGATGCCGTGAACTTGCAGTGTATTGTGTATCCTTTAACTGTGGTTTGCTCCCCGGCCAGATGAACACACGGTGGTGTTTATGCAGCAGGGGCCCTTGGTGCTGGTGTCTGTCTCTTCCAGCCGCCAGTCTGAGCAGCAGCTACGTGGCGAGCTCCTCTACGTTTACTATCAGATCATCAGCATGCTCACGAAGGCCAGTATAGCTCGCATCTTCGAGCGTAAGAAGAACTACGATCTCCGCCGACTGTTGGCGGGGTCCGAGAAGATCTTGGATGGCCTTCTCAACATGGTGGATTCGGACCCCAGCTTTCTTCTGTCCGCCGTTCACTGCCTGCCCCTCGCCTCATCCCTCAGGGACTCCATTAGTCAGATCCTGCAGAAGGCCATTACGCCCAACCTGGTGTTCTCCATTCTCATCGCCAAGAACCAGCTGCTGACCATCGTCCAGGAGAAGACGGTCATTGAAGACGCCAGGCTGGAGCCAGCTGACCTCCACCTCCTCCTCAACCTCATAGGAGCTTCCTCTGCCTTCCAAGCCGGGGAGATTTGGACCCCGATCTGCCTCCCCCTCTTCAACCCTGACTGTTACTTCTATGCCTACATCTCTTACCTGGACCCCCCGGAATGCACCGTCTGCTTGCTCCTGCTCTCCACCGACAAGGAGGCTTTCTATGCTGTGGCGGAGTGCAAGAGGAAGATCGACGAGGGTCTGCATGCACAGAACGCTCTGCGCTCGATCGCCAGAACACAGTCATACAGTGCCAGCCAGGTTGGGGTCTCAGACCTGCGGCACTTCATGTACAAACCCTTCGACGTGCCAGACAACCACCGTCAGCTCACACAGTTCACCAGGTGTGTGTGCGCTGCAGTCTCGCCGCCATGTATGAAAATCAGTATAAAAACTTTTTAGGGGATTTTTAAAATTGCCTGAGCAAAATCCACAGTCTAGTCAAGGAGTCAGTATGTGAACGAGGAAGTGCCCCACCCACCCACATACTGTAATGTAATAGTAATGTAATACTTTTCCTTTAACCTTTCGGTGCTTTACATTTTATGCAAAGTATTTTGGTACAGTGGCATCAAAATAGTTTGGTTCTGCATACTTGATAGGCACATAACGAATAAGACTGGTAGCTTTTACTGTTGTCAGAAATGAAATTTCCTGAATATTTAAGCAGTCAATTTGAGCTTTGTTTAGAATATAATTCCTACAGAGCGTACATTAATAGGTAGTGTTTTTTTGATGAAGTAGACTCTAGTATTTTATACTAATCGTCTTTTGTTTAGTCACGATAAGGCCACACTGTCCCGATGGCTTGTATAGTTACCATGGCGCCTGTCTGCATTGCCTAGTGCCGTTTATGCAAACTCATAATTAAATTACTGGCCCAGGCCTTTTGAATGGGTCCACAGTATGATAGGAGCATGTGATGTAGGATAAGCCTGCTTTTCCTAGCTGCGGGCTGCTTTGGTGCGTGCAGTGTGACTGTGTAAATGAGGAATGCTGGCCGCACTACACCGTGCTCTCTCACTGGTCCAGAGCAGATAGCACCTCAGGGGACTTTCCATCAGTGTAAGTGGTATGTAAACGTCTCTGTGTTCAGAAAAAGGCCGACAGGGTGCTTGTGTGCCGCTGCACGCTGCCATCAGTCGCACGTAACCAGCGTGTCCATGTCTACACTTTCTCCACCTCAGCCCCGAGATGGAGGCCCCCTACAGCAGTGAGGAGGAAAGGATGAGGCTGTTGGACCTGTACCGCTACATGCACAGTCGCATACACAGCTCCTCACGGCCCCTCAAGCTCATCTACCATGTGGCGGAGAGGGAGACGCTGCTCGCCTGGGTAACGGGCCCGACTCATTACCGATGGCAGAATCGGGTTTATCTGCCCAAGGATGCTCACGCATGCAGGGAATCTCTCTCTGCTTCTCAGGGCTCACATACTTGCAGTAGCTAAAGACACATTTAAGACGAGATGCAGTGATCACATACAGTTCTGTTGACGTATTTTATTCAATCCATTATAATGCTGAATGGTACATGAAGCGGAAAAAGCGAGGGAAGACGGAGAAAGAAAAATAGAAAGGAAGGCAGAACACAATAAAGGAGAAGAACCAAAAATTCCAGAATAGGGAGCTGAACCTTTGGGGGTCCAAGGTCACATGGCTGTCCAGCTCACTCCACAGCCCTGGTAGCATGGTGGAAGCTCAACTCATGTCCAGCACATGATGAGCTTCTGTAAGGCTGGGGTGTGTCTGTTTAAACTGAAATTTGCATCTGGTTCCAAAGTGCCTTTGACAGATTGCTCGTAAATTGTGAAGTCATTGTTGACACATGAGACTATTTGTTTGTTTTATTGATGCTGTTTTGACTGTGATTTCTTTCCAAGCAGCCAGTTTCAATGACAAGACCGCACACTGACGTACCACGTTCTCCCCCGTTCTCCTATTATAGGTCACCAGTAAGTTTGAGTTGTATACCTGCTTCAGCCCCCTGGTGACCAAGGCCTCTGCTATCAATGCTATAACAAAGCTGTTACGTTGGATCAAGAAAGAGGAGGAACGGCTCTTCATCCGAACCCCCCCAAAGTACTCAACCACCCCTAACCCCAGCAAGAGCTCCCGGGCGAGCAAGAGCGGCCCCGACAGGCAGGACAACACTGACAATGGGTTTCTGTCCCTCTTATAGTGGAATGTCTACAATACCCTGCTGCCTGTTAGAACCCTGGAGTGGCTGTGAGGGGTCAAATGCAAACAATAAGTAGTCATGTGTTTAAGGTATCATAAATGGATTGATAAATTAATTTCATTTGTTTAGAAAATGTGTGATTGACGGGTTGCAAATAAGTATTTGAATAAGATGAGGGTGGGGTGCAAACTGATTTGTGAAGCTGTGTCTGGAATGTTTGTGTGCTGTGGAAATTCCTATGGTATTCCTGCAGGGGTCTTTTTGATAGGATTTTATTGTATTGTGCACAGCCCCTTTCACTTCTAAACTCGGTTTCTAGGAATCAATGAAGAAATATTTATGAAAACCTTGTAAATCATGTCAACTTAAGATGGAATCATTTGAATAGGAACATCTGTCTTTTTAAGTCATGAAAATATGCTGCACAATGTTTATTTTTTGTACATATGGAGGTGAGTATCTCTCCATGTCTGCACTACCTGCTACCCAACTAAGACATCTATTTTTTTTTCTTCCAGAGAAAAATGTAGTGTGTGTGTGTGTGTGGTGCTTTTTTAAATGAACCAGTTATAACTACTCTTGAAGTCTTCGTTATCTTCTTCCCACCCCATTCAGCTAGTTCACATAGCCTGATAATGTCTTATTTTCAAGCCAGAACACAGAAATGTTTGTCATCTTTGGTTTCAAATTGATTCACTATCTTAAAACCATCCGATAGAATTGCACAGTATCTCCTCGCCATCTTTAAAAATGTTTTATTCCCCCCCCCCCCTTATTATAATTACCTGCATGAAACAGCATGTGGTGTTTTTGAGTATTAATCGCCCTGGATAAAATGTGATATCGAATGAATTCTGGAAGATTCCCTTTTACCTTACATAGGATCCCTTTTGAATGACAGTTTGGGCTTAAGCTTAAGACTGAAAAAGCTTAAGTTCTGTGAGATCGCAAGATTCTATTACAGCTTTCATGGCTTCAGTCCTTTGACGTACTTCGTGCCCCCACCCTGATATGTTGATATTTTACAAGCAGGCACTTGTTTTCAGATGCAGTTTTGGTACTCTGCTGTTCACCTTTTAACCTGAGACCTCATAAATTCTGTCTTTTAATATATTGGGGTAATTCAGGGAGAGGATGGAACCTTTTTTTAATATAATTCATATGGAGAATGTGTGGAGAGTGGCTGCGTAAATAAATCTCCCATGTTCCCCCGCGTGTGTTTCTCTCTAAGAACTCTCTGTCTGACTTCAGGCACAATAGCTGCTATTTAAACTGCAGTGCTCACCTTCATTTACTTACATATCTCACTGTTATTACTTCATGTTCATATATACCACATACCTTTTATAGTCTGTTTTACCCTTACATCTGCTCGCTCCCATAAAAAACACAATATTTGCTTAATTTAAATATCACATCAGAGTTGCCATCAGGAATTGACCTTGAGTCACCCAGTATGCTGCTAAATGAAATTACTAAAAAAAGTTTCTAAAATATTTGTAATATATTTTTATATTTCCAAAGGTTGTAATTGGATTATCTTTGAAAAACATGAATGTATTTATCCTGCTTTTAACATGATGTAAAATGTGGGTGTTGCAGGGGACAGAACCACATGGCAGGCATATTGGAACCAGACAGTTCTGTATATGTAATATGTGCTTTTCAGGGATTTGCATCAACAGGGTATAAAAGGTCAGGTGGAAGTTAACATGGATCGACCACCATGAAACCCGACGTGATAAACATCTAGGACAGAAATCATTTTCATGCGGTGGAGCGATCGCCAAGCGGGAACGGCGTGCCGACCAAAGACGAAGGGATGGGATGGGGTGGGTCTTAATGTGACGGAGATGGGTGCCTTCCTGTTGAAGGCTGTGAGAGTCAGCACTAAGGGCTTAAGCGTGATGCAAATAGGGAGCCAATGAGGAGTGAGAAGGAGGGGTGTAACATGAGAGTATTATGGCTGAATAAATATCAGACTTGCTGCAGTCATCTGCAGCAAATCTGTCCGGTAGTAGTTGCATGAGATGACAAGTGTCTGGTCTGTAAAGAAAGTGTTAATTTTAAATTGAAGTAAATGGTTTTGGTCCACATCACTCACCTTCCCCTTCCACACTTCTGTTTTGACTATGACGTTCACTGCTACAATTTGAGCTTGACTAAAACATGTCATGAAAATAAAGTCTAACTCTGAAAAAGTGCAAAAAATAATTATTCTGTATGGACACTATGGAGGGTGGTATGTGCTTCAGTGGGTTTGGACATTGTGCCTACAAGCTGCTGGCTCACAGATCCCACAGTGATTTCACTGTTGCTTAACCCTCAGTTGCTCAAAAGATTAGCTGACTGTGCTTTCTCAAGAAAAAAATTTAAAAATTCTGCTTTGGATAAATTATGTGTACTAAGACCCTGCTTTTCATTTCAAACCTTTTCAAACTGTTTTACTATAATATGCTTCACAAATGGGGGGTGGCATTGTGGTGCAGTGGTTAGCACTGTTGCCTCACACCTCTGGGACCCAGGTTCCAGTCTCCCCCTGGGTTTCATGTGTGTGGAGAGTTTACATGTTCTCCCCATGTCATTGTGGGGTTTCCTCCAGGTACTCTGGTTTCCCCCCACAGCCCAAAAACATGCTGTGGCTGATTCAAGTTGCCAAATTGTGCATGTGTGAGTGTGCCCTGTGATGGGCTGGCCCTACCTCATGCCCATTGCTTCCAGGATAGGCTCCAGACCCCCCGCAACCCTGTAGGATAAGCAGTTTAAAAAATGGATGGATGCATCACAAATGGTTACTCAAACAGCAGTATAAATTCTTTGTATCATTTATATAAATAATATATTATCCATCAATCTATTTTCTGTAACCCCTATTCAGGGTCACAGATTATAATATTATATAACAATATAATAATAAAGTCCTGCTTGAATGTGTTAAATTTTTAGGTAAAAGTAACTTACACTGAGATTACCAGAAAATAAAATCACTATAGTTTATATGGTGTACTGTTTTGTTTTCATTTTAATAATTTTATTTTAAAATTTGTTTTATTATTTATTCTTTACTTTTTATTTTCCCAGTATTTACTGTCCAGTATTTGTTCTCAATTGCTCCTTCACCTGGCTGTGTACTGCTCCGTAGAAATTCAATGTCATTTCATACAGTATGTATGAAACGACAGTAACTTGACTTGATGATAGAAAATTAAAGAGCCCTAGATGGTAAATGAGTTAATACATACCTTCGGTTAAATGATGCAAGTCACGATTACCATGGTTACAGCTATATGGAACGGCATGCCACATGTAAAGTACAATATAAAGTACAGGTATTTTATGGGTCCTACTGAAATAAAAGTAGCAGATTATGAGAAAGACCTTGGTGTATATGT
>JABFDZ020000109.1:11322509-11333508 GCA_019775955.2 Pollimyrus isidori | reverse complement strand
AAAAAATAAGAAATACAATATGTGCAATAATAAGAGTGCTGGTTTACAATGATGTATAGTACGATAGTGCAAAAAAAACAATATGAAGCTTGTTAAATTAAGAGACCACAGCAACATTTTTAATTACACTTATTTCTCAATTTATGGGTATGGTTCAGTGTAAAATATGCATGTTTTTTGTAAACTCCTATCTGGATCATCTCTGTTTCTCATCTTCAATATTTGTCTTGAATTTACATAAAGTCCTTTTTTTTTTTGCTTCATGGTCCTGCTTCTAGGAGCCTGTTACAAACTTGTGCTAGAATTGCACTTCACACCAGTAATTGTTTCCCATTCTTTTTGAAGGTCACTTGTCGTCCTCTGATTCATGAGGCACTGTTGAACAAGTTGAGGCTCATCTCTAGCATTAGAAAATCTCTTCTGCCCTCTGCCTGGCTGTTTTTTTGTTGTTCTCACTGTCTCTTGCTTCAGATTGTTCTTGTGTACAGTGATCTTAGACATTTTGAGCCTTTAAGTAGCCTGTTGCTCAGTGTAACCTTCTGCCAGCAAAACCAGGAGTAAACCAAGATTAAACAATGCAGATTTTATTTTAAAAGTGAGGGGTCTCTAATTTTTTTCCAGAGCTGTATGTATATATGCGGTAGTTAAGTAGGGAAAAATCATGATTCCATTCAAAGAGTGCAATTTCTTGGCCCTTGTTGGATAATGTATCACAGTGGATCATTCTAGAATCTTTCAAATGCCAACTGGGTCTCTCTCATATAGTATTTATTGTTAATTGTTTTTTTTTTTTTCCAGTGTTCTTGTCTCAGAACCTTTGCAAAGCATGCCTACCACTACTCAGTTGTATGTGTCGGATACGATCTTGTGCTCATTCATGCATTCTTAGGGTGATACCCCTCAGGAATCGCTGCAACTGTGAAATCCTATAAATATACACTCCCAGAAGGGTTCATTATGATACATATAGCACGGAAATAATCAGGCAGCACTCCACTGGAGGCTTCTTTTCTCATATTTTTGTAGCTATTGACTGCCTGTGTGAATATAACATGCTGTTAATCAGAAGGTATTTGGGAGTGCTTATAATTTATAAATTATTTCCATGAAGATTGTAAATTCATTGACAATAGAATGCTCATGCGGTGAACGAAAGTTAATATATTAACAGCTGAATTAACACAAATTTAAAATACCACACCATACTTAACGGGTTAGCAATGACGTTGCTGTATTAAAACTGGCAGATTGCCCAGTGCCTCCTACTGTTCACTTTCATATTAGTCAAGTGTTTCCTCATGCAGATGTGCTAAAGAGCGGCAGTGAGGTAAGTATGCGTGTTGCCTGTTGATGAGGAACTGAAGGGCGTTTTTATGTTCCTGTGTTGCAGAGCTCAATGTTGTCCGCCAGAAGACCTCAAACCTGGAAAAGGAGCACATGAAAGCACAGAAGGTATAGAGCTGATCATAAAAGCTGTAACAGGAATCTGAATCTCCCTGAACTTTTACTCTGATTAAACCTAGACTTTATAAGTAATGACTAGCCTGGTGCAGCAGTTGTAATAGAAATGCATGTCCTGCATCTCCCAAGACATGTTAATATAATAGAATAATGAAATTTAATAATACAGCTGTCACTACATAAATGGAAAACTTCAGAGTGACGATTCATAGAACTGCTTGATATTGGAGCTTGTAGAAATGGAACTTGTGCTATAATTAGATGACTTGATTTCCGCAGAGTTGATTTCTGCAGAGTTGATTTTATGCCATATTAATGGCTTAGCTATAGTCAGACGAGTTGATTTCCACAGTGTTGATTTCCGCGGTGTTGATTTCTGGCTCATAAAATTGCAGTGTTGCCTCACACCTCTGGGACCCGGGTTCCGGTCTCCGCCTGGGTTTCATGTGTGTGGAGTTAGCATGTTCTCCCTGTGTCATCATGGGGTTTCCTCCTGGTTCTCCGGTTTCCCCCCACAGTCCAAAAACATGCTGAGGCTGATTGGAGTTGCCGAATTGCCTGTAGGTGTGCATGTGTGAGTGACTGGTGTGAGTGTGCCTTGCGATGGGCTGCCCCCCCGTCCAGAGTTGTTCCTTGCCTCGTGCCCATTGCTTCCGGGATAGGCTCTGGACCCCCCGCAACCCAGTAGGATAAGCGGTTTGGAAAATGGATGGATGATTTCATGCCATAATAATGGCTTAGCTATAGTCAGACGAGTTGATTTCTGCAGAGTTGAATTCTGGCTCATGAAAATGCAGAGTTGGTTTCTGCAGAGTTGATTTCATGCCATAATAATGGCTCAGCTATATAGGATATACAGTCCATTTCTGTAACTGTGCGTGTGGCTTGTGTGTTTAAAAATTACAGTGTAAAGATACTTTCCATCCTGGTTCATACTAAAATCAGAATGAAAATCTGCAGAAAAACAACTCAAGATCTGAAAGTTTAGTCTGTTTGAGCCATAATAAATATAATCCATTTTGCATAAATGAAATTGAATCTCTGAGGATGACGGAAATGTACAACACGATAATGACTGATATCATACTGCAAATATTAGGAAACCTTGGATCCATGCTGCACCAGAATAGCAGGCTCTTGACTTACAGTAGAAACCATGGTTTTTATTTAGCCTAATTTGCAAGTAAGTGAAAAATAATTTGATGGGACACTTAATGGAGCCAAAAAAGAAATTAGCCAGAACATGCCTTTGTTGACTTGTTGACTATGGGCCGACTGGATCATATAATTTCAAGTTGCATTACATTTGTTATGTTTATTGGGTCTAGAAGTATGATCAAATAAACAAGGGCTTATAGCTTATTTATGCCCACGGCCTCTGCAGAGCAATAAACTGATTTAGAATTGCCCTCTTAGTGTTTTGAGCAGTAAATGTGTTCTAACATGCTTTTTATTCTCAATTGTAGGCTCTGAGTAAGAGCAAAAAGGCTCAGGTAAGTCAGATTAGTCTGATTAGAGCATCATTTTACTGTCTATATTTTATTAATTTAATTTAAACCAACCAGAGTGTGATGCTAGCTACTGTGATCTATTTTCTCATGATCCATCTTTTGTGGAAATCTAACGTTGTTTTTGCTGTGTGGGTAGTGAGGGCACTGAGATAATATTCCTGCAGACCGTAGAGCTGTAATGATTCAACTCAGACTGAAAATTTCCCAAGGATGCACATGGACGATGCATGCTGTACCATCTCTGCTAAACCTCACAGGAAGTGGACGCCCTGCTGAATGAGAACGAGATGCTCCAGGGCAAGCTGCACAGCCAGGAGGATGACTTCAGACTGCAGAACAGCACGCTGATGCAGGAGCTGTCCAAGGTAGCAGCCCCGCCCTGCCCCAAGGCCCAGTGCCACCTTGTGGACTTCTGCTCATTTCTCAACCTACAAACCATGTACATGAGAGAGAAGGCAGTCGTGCATTTTTACAGTTTTTTTTTTTTTTTATAAATGAACTGAGACAGAACAAAAGACACCACTGTACCTCAGCTCTTTTAGGTGTGACTGAGATTAATGCATTGCCTTGTTTGATTTACTCAAGGGTGGTACTCGATGGCTGCCATTTTCATCATGTCATTCGCACAAAAAGTTCTAGCACATGCACGTGTGTTAGACATTCACTTCCCAGTCAAAAGTATGGACACCCTTTCCGGTTATTCGGCTGTTTCAGTTACATACGGCAGCAAGTTGGCTTAACAGGTGTGAGGCAACTTTGCCATTGGACTGCTGGACAGTGGAACTGCGTTCTCGGGAGTGATGAAGCATGCTTCACTGTCTGGCAGCCTCACGGACAAATTTGTCTATGGCGGATCCCAGGAGATGCCACCCTGTCTGCCAGAACGCACAGTGCCTACTGTGTAGTTTGGTGGAGACAGCGCAGTGGTGGTCTGGGGCTGTTTTTCCCAGTTTGGTTTTAGCCCTTTAGTTCCAGTGAAGAGTAACTTTAATTCATCAGCATACTAAGACATTTCAGCCTTGTGGCAACAGTGTGGATACAGCTCTTTCCTCTGCCAGTGTTACTGTGGCCAAAACGAGGCCCACGAATCTACAGTTTGGCAAGATTAGTGTGGAAGAACTTTGATGGCCTGATCTCCCTGATCTCAATCCCTTTGAACAGCTTCATAAATTGAAAAATCCACTGTGAACCAGACCTTGTCTGTTGACATCGGTGCCATTGCTCTTGTAGCTGAATGGGCTCAAATTCCGACACACACTCCAAAATTGAGTGGAGATTTGTTATAGCAGTAAAGGGGGGAGCAAATCCTTATTAGTGCCTCTGCTTTTGTAATGGGATGTCCTACAACAACATATAGGTGTGACGATAAGGTGTCCGCCTGCTTCTGGCCGGGTGGTGTACTTCCCTTTGTTTATTCTGGAGGTTTGAGCCACAATTTATTTGCTCATTTATTTTCATGAATCATTCTTTTAGTTAAATAATTGGGCAGGTGCCCGCATACATTGTTATCAGTTTTCATTTGTACAGCTGGGATTTTAGAGGTGGAATATTTGTCTTGAATTTACAATTAAATTTTTTTAATTGACTTGTTCAGTAAAACTATCTGTGTGCAAAGCTGCTGTAAGATGGTCCACTTTGACTAGGTCTATGTATGTCTTTCTTTGTAAATGGTTATATACACTCAGATATTTTCCACAGGGACTGATAAACTGTATGGGTGTGTGTATCATAATCCATCTGCGCTTAATCGTGTATCAGTCTGTGATGTCCAGCACTCGATGGCTGTGCAGAGCTGGGCTTTTTCCCCACATTCTGACACATTTCTGTTTGATCCACTGCAGCTTTGCTCCCAGATAGAGCAGCTGGAGCAGGAGAACAAGGCCCTAAAGGAAGGGAAGGCGGTGCTGCCTCCTTCTTCCAGTCCCGCCTCCAGCCCCCTAGATGGAGAGATGCTCCGCCTCCAAGCCCAGAACTCAGCCTTGCAGAAAAACATGGCAGGTGAGCCAGAAGTCTTCTTGAGAGTATATACTGACTGTCGTACTAAATAAGCTTCTTCACTTGTAGAGTATTAGGAACACATTTTTTTTTTTTAATCTAAAAGGATTTCTGACATCATCCTGAACATGTCACTTAACCCATAGGTGCATGAAGATGTTTTGAGCTCATGGTGTTCAAAGTCGGAATGACCAAATGGACTTTACCAAAGTTATGTTTTATGACCAATAGCTAACAACGGTAGCCTTTTAGGAGAAATAGTCATGAAGTTGCCTCTGAGCCATTGTGAGAACAGCAAAACAGAATTTTTCTTTGAAAAATATACACGAAGGCACGCTGCCCTACAGTATTCTGGCACTGCATTTCTGCCCTCGGCCGGCTTACTTCCAGTGCCTCTTCTTAAGCCACTTTTGAGTGATGTTCAGAGCTCCAAATGTATGGTTTTAGCTGTAAATAAATCATGCATGTTAGGATTAAATTATTGGGGAGCTGTTGTGAGCCAATGGGAGGCACTTTGGCTCTCTGCAATTCGGGTAATCTGCTCCCGTTGGCCAAAGACCTTCGCTTTGTGAATCACAGACACATAACAGGCTTCAGCTGTATTTTTCACTGTCCATAAATTATCCTTCCTTTGCCATTATTCATTTGCTGATATTGTTTATTTACCTTATAATTTCTTGGTGTTCACTTACCGCACAGATGCTGAATTGTCATGGTGACTGGGGTTTACCATTAATTTTAACACCAGTTATATCACGTTATGAATGGTGATTTAACAGGGTATCTGATCAATGAGCTATTTTGGTTTGTCCTGCCCAGGAGGGACTGTTCACCTGGAGCTTTTCTGGTGGGAGCAGAGCAAAAACATTGTGTAATACCACAGGCACTGAGTCATTGCTACTGGGGAACGATGTCAGTCAGTGGATAGTGAGACTTACTGTGACATCGTTTCAAACTGTTTTGGAGGTGGGGGGGATCGCGTACTCTGGAGTTCTGGATGTATTGTACGCATTATTTAGCTGCTCGTTTCCTGCAAGTGGAGAATCCAGACTTTCGGTGGGATTGTGAGAAAATTCCCATCTTTCCCTCTGTCCTCAAGCCCTTCAGGAGCGCTATGACAAGCTGGTCCAGGGTGGCCACAAAGGCACCGAGCAAGACGAGTTCCCGGTCACCACAGTGGACGGACGCTCTGACTGGAACGGCATCTCGGCGCAGTCGGAGGGCGGTCCTGACAGGCCGGAGCAGGTGAGGGGGGGACACACCACACCACAGCACAGGAATTCACACTCACTGTGGCTGTCACTGCCAGCTGCTTTTGACAATTCTGCAACACCCCCCCCACCCCTTTGCAGATGGCGGGAAAGTGCAGCAAACTGGAGCAGCGGGTGCAGGAGCTAAGTGGTGAGTCAGCGGCACACTAATCCTGCACCCCCCCCCCACCGGCGACAGGGTGACACATCAGCTTTAATTAAAGCCCCGGCCTGGGGTAATTGAGGGCCTGCCGGCTTCCCCCTTATCACACACTAAGCGGTGCTGCTGCCGTGGGACTGGCAGAGGGCGGCCAGCGGCCCGCCGGCCCATTAATTTTTTTTTCTGTTGACCCAGAGGTGGAATTACGGCTGCACACAGAGTTGGAGGAGAAGCGCTTGCTGAAGGAGCAGCTGCAGGCCCTGGAGGTAAAACCCACATGCGCTGTGTGAGAGTCGCACCCTCCATCAGTCACCATCCCTCTCCATGGCCTGACCGTGCTGTTTTCAGTAAAGTACACTGAGTACGAACTCCTCCAAATCCCCTCCCGGTGCAGCCACTTCACGCCCTGCTGTTTCGTGTATTTATTCTCCGTCTTTTGAAATAATTCATTGTCTCTTTGTCCAGTCATCCAAGCAAACGGACGTGACAAAACTGCAGGAGGAGATTGCTAAGGTGAGTGCCGGTTGTTTGCATTTAAATGCGACGCACCGCACTGCGTGATATGCAGCGTGCTTTCAGATGAGCACTGCCTTCTCGCATTCTTCTGAGATTTGGTCTTCCTGCTTTTCTAGCTCACAGACAAACTAAAGAAAAAACAAGAAAGGTAAGATTTTTGTGGCCTGTAATGTGCAACCACGTCAGTAAGAGCTGCTTAGTGTAAGATATTTGAAATCAGTAGTCAAAAAGTGGTACTGTAATTATAATAAAACTAAAATGACATGATTTATTCTATGACCATGTGTTTCTGTTCTGAAAAATAGTTCCTCTCTGTCCTTTAGTTTAAACAGATGGATGTAGGAGATCTGGGGTGTCCCTCGAATTTCGCTTTAACTTGGTGGTTTGCAGTCAGTGTCTGCTCATGGAAATCACTGAGTCGCTTTGCTTTTGTAAATGTCTCATGCTGATGAGGTGTGGTTTTTTATTCTCGTAAAGAGAGACATTGCAGGGAGGTTTACACATTTCCATATGGCGCACAGTGGATGTTAAAGTCTGCATTGTGAACCCTGAGGTGGGTATTGGAGCAGGTTATGTGAGCTTTGGGACGCCATTCCAGCTTCACCAGGTGAAATGCATGAACCTGAATCTGATTGGTTTGCTGAGGTGGATGCCGGCCGCTTCCTCTGGGTGGCGTCGTGCACGTGCTCCTGACCTCCTGTAGCCGGGACCTTCAGCATTGCAGGTTTAAGTTTTCATTGTTTCTTCTGTGTCCCTGTGTAGCTTCCATCGTTTGCAAGGAGAAAAGGAGGTCCTGTACACTGACAGCAGGTATGGGTCTTAAAGCCGCTCCCATGTGTCTCGAATTTGGACGAACAGCATCAATGTCCAGTTTATCAGCATGATGCATAGTATTTACATAATTGTATTTGGGCTGTATTTGTTTTGGCAGGACTAAAATTGATGAGATTCAGCAGAAGAAAGAGGAGGAGTTGAAATCCATGAGCCTCCGTATCCAGAAACTGCAGGGAGACTTATTGTCAGCCAATCAGGTGTCAGATGAGCATAACGACATCTGCCTCAGGATGGTGGACAGGTCATGGGTCTATAACTAGAGCTGGATTCACTGGTGGGCTCTGTAACTTTGCTTCTCATGTGTTTGTAGACTATCGCAGAGCTGAAGGAGCAGCAGCAGAGCCAGCAGAAGGAGCAGGAGAAGGCTCTGCACGAGCTCAGAGAGCAGGTGGGCTCTCACTCTGGGCTGCTCTGCTCGTATTGTGTCCCTCTACGACATTAGAGAAGCCTGACTCCTGTGATGTGGAAGGTTTCCAAGATCCAGCTCCATGTATTGTAGTGTTAGCTTTGCTTAGGTTACAGCAGACCTGCGCAGACAGTGTCGCTACCCATCTCATGCTAGGCTTCTGTGAATAAGCTTGGCTGCAGCGCAGACGCCCTGTGCTGTCTCACTGGCTGGTGTAAAGACCAGAGACGGCATACAGAAAAATGTCCTTGATCAGTTGTTGTCTTTCCCTGTCTGGGCTCTGAGCAGCATTTTTTGCACTGTTTCAGCAGATTAAGAAAATGGCTTTTTCATTTATCACATTTTTTATTTGTATGGGCATATGTTTACATTTTTTTATTTCACTCCAATTCATTGTAATGTTTTTGGCTCCAGGCCCTATAGAACAGCTCTGCAGAGAGAGAATAATTCAGTTGGATACACAATGTAAATTTAGAAGATTAAAGGTTAATAGTTCCCCCTCATGCACCACGTTATTTACACTAAAGTAGGTTAGGTTTGTGGTAGCAGGTTTATTCAGGTTTGTCCTACTGCCTGAATTACTTGAGTAGAAAGGTGACCGCAGCAGTCTGCTGAAGGTCATGAGAATGTGTGCAGGTGCAAAACATGCTGCTAGACTTTTTCTTCGGCGACTTAAAGGATTCTTTGGTTTCTGCGCAGTGTCTTTCAAAACTTCCAAATGATCTGGGCATGAAAGTTCTGCTTTAATTCCCAGCAAAAGGCAAATGAAGATCACCTGAATAATTAAGGATTAGCGTGATTGAGGGCCGGCTGTGGGACGGCCTCACACACACGCCCACGCTGGCCTCTGTACTTCTGAGACTTGTGTGTCTTCCAGTTAATAATTGACCGTGGATCTTCTGCTGAATTACACCGAGCCTTGGCTGCAGCTTTTTGCTGGAGAGTCATTAGGAACTTCTGGAGGCTCCTGAGTTTTAATTAACCCAGAACGAGCTTCAGACATGTGCCTTTAAGATAAGAAGCTTGTCTTACTCCTTTTGGTGCGGACTGTGCCCCAGACTTCCTGCGTGTTATTTCTAACTTTGCTGTCTCTGTCTCTCCCCTTCTTCCTCCTGGTGACTTTCTGGAGGTCTGTCCTAACCCCCCCCCCCGCCATCTACACGTCCCTTTCCCTGACACTTTGTCCCTCCCCCTGCTCTCTCCTCTTATCCGATCCTGATCATCTCTCTTCCACATGTGGTGTGCCCCCCCTCCCCCCACACACCACCTGATCACATGATGCAGGTAGCATGTCAGAGTGCAGTGAGTCAGGAGCAAGTAGAGAGCATCCTGAGTGAGAATGATGCTCTCCGGACTAACCTAGCAGCCCTAGAACAGGTACAGCTCGCCTGCGCCCCCTAGGCAGCACTGTGGTTTTACATTGTACAGGAAGTAGTGTGACCTGGACAGGAAGCTTCTGAAAACAAAATTAGACAGAGCTATGACTAATTTTGCAATACGGCTATGTGATACATTGACGTAACTTTATTTTTACTCTGCGATTTTGTCATTGCTAACAGTACTAGATTTTCATACAGGGTTACAGAAATACGTTGGTTTCTGACACTATGCAGATCATTTGTTTTGGTCTCTATGGTTACTTGGCTTTTGTCTCATTAGAGCTTCATGCATGTGAGTGAGATGCTGCCCACTGATGTGTGCCTGTGCTCGCCTTGGTCAGATCCAGACAGTGAAGACCCAGGAGATGAACCTCCTTCGTGACCAGAACATGTCTCTCAGCGTGGAGCTGCAGCAAAGGCAGGCGGAGCAGGAGAGCTTCCTGGCCCAGAAGGATGACCTGAGCTCTCAGCTGCAGGTCAGCGCACCATTATTCACTGACATCATATTGTCTTTAGAGAAGGACCAGTATATCGTTGGAAAGAAGGTTTGGAAGTAATTATGTACACCAACTGGCGATACTTGCAGTGTCTTTTAAAACCTCCATTTGCGCATGAAATCCTCCATTCCAGTGGGCGGCAGTACAAGTTTAATGAGGGACCGTTTAACTTGTTCAGCAGTTACCATTGTACCAGGCCTGGGCAGTCTTCCCGGGAATAGTCACCCCTCTGCGCCGTGTGCAGGCCCTGTGCTCACATCTCTCATGCTCTGATAATAACGTGCCTTTAGGAGGCCAGCCGAGCAAATGGCAGATTGCTGGAGCAGCTGACTGAGCTGGGCCAGGAGAGGGAGAAGGGGCAGCAGGAACTGGAAGATGCCAGGAAGGTACTGCATATCACCACAGCGACCTTAAAGCGGAACAGCCTCATAGCTATAACAACAAATCGTAAACTGGGGCCCAAACTTTGAATTGGGATTTGTGCCCATAAATTCAGTGGGAGGCAAAGACTTGGTGATAGTTTTCAAGTATGAAATGAAAGTTGTGAGCCTGAAAATAGTCCTTAGTTTAGTTCTGGTCCAGATGCCTTTTGAGGTATGAGCTGAAATTACCTGTATTCAGGCTCCTGCTGAGTCTGTGCTTTTTTGTTGAGTTACCAGTGAGTAAGAAGTGTCCCCCATCCCCCCCGGCTCTCCTGGCAGACGGCAGACAAGCGCAAGGCCATGCTAGATGAGCTGGCGATTGAGGTAGCCCAGGAGAAGTCCCGGCACAAGGAGGAACTGAGTGATGTGCGCTTGCAGCATGAGAAGGAGGTGCTGGGAGTACGGGCGCGTTACGAGAAGGAGCTGCGGGACCTCCACGAGGACAAGAACCGCACCGAGGAAGAGATCCGCTCCCAGCTGCGTGACGAGAAGGTAGGGGGGGACATGGTGAGCAGAGCAGCAAGGAACTGGGCGTGAGGCTGGGAGAACAGGCCGGGGGGGGGGGGGG
>JABFDZ020000109.1:11306022-11322409 GCA_019775955.2 Pollimyrus isidori | reverse complement strand
CCCCCCCCCCCCCCCCCCCCCCCCCCCCCCCCCCCCTTACAGGGCTGGCGTGCGGAGAACAGATTGTTTGACTTTTTTTAATTTATTTTTTTTACTTCTTTGTAGATGGTTTTAACTAGTTAGAGCTTGAATTTTGTGTGGAACACTAAGTCCAGCTTTAGAGTATCCTGTATGTGGTCCAAAGGAGATGTCGTGGCAGTATAGCTCAGCTAAACCAGCAGGGAAGAAACATGACTTTGCAAGAGCTTTGAGGCAGGATTTCATGCACAAGCAGACGGCATGTACTTACTCACGTCGGTGCCTTCGTCCAGCTCAGCCCATGCCATGCCTTTCTCCCTGGCTGCAGGCTCGTACCCGGGAGCTGGAGAGTCTGCAGTACACAGTGGAGGAGCTCAGGGCCCAGATCCAGTCCATGGAGGGAGCCAAGGGCTGGTTCGAGCGCCGCCTCAAAGAAGCGGAGGTGAGAAAGCACTGTCTCCGTCTCAGACACGATCCTCTTATGTTTCGCTTCACTTCTGTGTTGCTTCAGGCAGAACACCATCAGTAATGAAGGATCCTGGTGGCTCGCCACAGTAAGCAATGGTATTTATTCCAAAATCCACCACTAGATGCCAGTGTTTCTTTGTGCTAAAGCTCAGTGGAAACTGATGCTTCTGGCGTGATGCCTGTCATCAACGCTGTTTATGTTGCAGAAATGAATTCAGCGAACAGGTTTGATATTAAAAAAAAATCAATTAGTGTGATGCACAACTCAATAGTGCTCATGAATAAATGAAGCGACTGTGCCGCAGTGGAAAAACTCTGATATAGGTCTATCACAGGTGCCTTCCGGTGGTTGTTAACATGGCAGTGGTTTGAGCTTTGCCCACGTGGGTACTTCTTCTCAGTGCCATTTTAGGCTTCCCCCCAGGAAGGGCTGCTTTGGCGAAGCCCCTCATTAGATGAGATCTCAATGGCGCCCCCCTGTGTTTGTGGGGGTTCTTGAAAGCCCCATCGTGATCACCTCTCCCTGTTCCTTTCTCTGTGGTCGTGAGCAGGAGACCGTGGAAAAGGGCACGTTGGAGCACCAAGAGCAGATCCAGATGCTGCAGATGGAGCAACAAAGACAGCTGCAGGTGAACCCCAATCCCCTGATATGGACACAAAGAGGACGGGCCTAACCTTAGGCCTGCCTGCTGCACGCCGCCTTCCGGTCTGCATGAAAGCTCGCCTCTGACTCGCACTTTAATTCACTGCAGAGTCGGCTGCTGTTTCAGTTTAATTTTGGAAGGCAGGCTAAGCATTAAAATGTGTATAGATCCATATGCATTGTAATACCCGGGGAAGTAACAATTTCCCTTGATTACCGTACAGTAGGGTGAGAGAGAGACATGTAACGGAGCAAATTGAATTTGCACAACATTGAGAAAAGCACAGCACAGCCCAGGCAAATGAAAACTAATTTCACTCAGCTGTTTCACCTGTGTATAAAAAAGAAATTAGAACAAGCAATCGGAAATCTCACTGAACTGATTAAGTAAATAAGGAGAGCAGAGGGCCGTGGAACAGCATGAATGATTGACCCATCAGGGGTCTGATTGCTGCCCTCTGTCGTACAAGCTTATGACAGTTTCTGCCAAAGGAGGCACCAGCGCCAGCCCAGCGCCCACTGACATCCACCAGTGCCCACCAAGCTCCTGCTGATGAACAGGCACCTCATCTCAGACCTGTCTTACACTGGCAGGACACCAGGCCGTGCCTGGAAGTTATTTTTTCCCTTCCACGTTGAGGATTGTGCGGTAGCATTAGTACTCGCGTTGTGATGCCGCTCACGGCGTCTCTAAAGCCCTGCACAGCGAGCGCTCACTGGGACGTCCGCTCCTCGCACAACCTCTGGAATAACTCGCAGGATTGCAGGGTTTACCTTTCCTCTTTGCCGCATGCAGGAAAAGGAGGCGGCGGTGGAGGAGGTGAGGCGGCAGCTGAAGGCTGTTGAGGTGGAGCGGGAGGAGCACAGCACCACCATTGGGAATCTGAAACAGGTCGGTGCCCCGCAGAGGAACTGAGCACAGCTGAAGCAGAGGAGGGCACCCGCAGTCAGTGGTCCTTAGAATAAAAGCTAGAATTGACTCGCATCGGCTTATATCAGTATCTTCACCATGGTAAGCAAACACTGCACTATCCCCTGTGCCTCATACTTGGCACAGATGCTGAAATAGGGCAGCCTGGATTGCACGGGCTTTCAAATGAATATTTACATTTACCTACCTTCTGAAAAAGATTTGTGTGGTTGGCGCAACACTGCTGTACCCCATGGCAGGAAAACATGACCAGATATTAATGTAAATCTGTTTACGTGAGCAGGCAAAGGCGCAGATTTGACAACTAGATTAATATTTTCTTTAAGGCACTGGTGCATCTGTTCTGCGTCTGCGAATCTTCCAAGATGGTCGTATCTCATTACAGCTGCAGACCTGTGGCGGTTTTAACATTCATTTTGTAGGTTATTTGTAACTGGGGCTGCAGGCTTTATTACGTTTCAATGAGTAGCTCCTTGTATCTCTGCGTTTTTCCTTTTTAGGAGATTAAGGACACAGTGGATGGACAGAGGATCCTAGAAAAGAAGGGGAGCTCCGCAGTGAGTATCAAGCCGTCATTGTCACCGTGGCGAGGATGGCTTAATACGGCTCCCCGTGTCACTTTCACGACGTTGTAAATGAGACTGTACTCCAGTAGCCTGATACTGAACCCAGGAGGTTCATTGATGTGGCCATTTGACCCAGCGACCGTCCATCCATTCGTGATTGGCTGCTGAAAGGTTGCCCTATTGGTCAGAGTCACTCACACGGGTCTCCTTAGGGCTCATCCTTAGGTCTTAGATCTTTACCTTAAATTTCAGTGCCAGTAACATGCTGGCTTATCAGCAGCAGGAGACAAAGATCCAGTTTGGGAATGAAGCATTTAATGTGGGAGACGAGATGTAAATACCGCCTTTGGGTTTCCTCATCAATAGAGATGATCTCTTTGGAGTTTGAATGGGCTGATTGTAACGCCCACTCCATGTTCAGATGGGCAGGATGCCAGGGGGGTTGGCTATGAAGGTAAAAGGGGAGCGTTTACTGTAAACACACAGTTCTGCTGCATGTGTGAGTATGAAGACGCTCTGCTGGCCACATTGCCGTTTGAGGTGACATGAGAAAAATATAAAACATGGGCGACTGTAGGTTGGATCAGAGAGCGAGATGAAGGGCTTTTTTGTTTTAAGGCTTCAGTCGCCTAACATGAGTCCCAGGGTGCTGCTGGTGTCGGTGGTTGAATGTTGTCTCTCAGCCCCTAATGGATCTCCGTCCTGACAGCTGAAGGACCTGAAGAGGCAGCTGCACTTGGAGAGGAAGAGGGCCGACAAGCTCCAGGAGAGGCTGCAGGAGATCCTGACCAACACCAAGACCAGGACGGGTGAGGCGAGGGAGCCGTCGCGGGCGATCAGTGTGCGTGTGCTGCGGATGGGGGGCTTCCCCCCTAACAGTGCCCCACGCAGGACAGATGGGGAACATTCACAGTAAAGTAAACACGCCCTGAGATGTCAGTGAGGCCTGACATGTCCTGGGCACAGGCTCCTGTCCAGCGCCCCCTGGAGGACAGGCCCACTGCTGTTCACGTGCTCCCCGCTCTGTTCAGGCACTGTGCCCTATGTCTCTCTTACTTGCCGTTTCTGCCACGATGGAGACCTTACGGGGCAGGACTCAACATTTGCACTTTAAAGGAAAGAGATCTTTTTACTTTTTAAAGAAACTTTTATTCTAAAGTGCATGTTAATGCGTAGTTCATTCTCAGGTCTTAAATGCACACACAGCAAGTGTTTAATGCAGATAAACTCTATGCATTTTCACTCGAGTGAGTGGCTTGCAGTTCGCCGGTTTAAAACGTAATTACGTATGAAATGAGGCTAATGCTAATGTCGCTTATTTTACTGTGTGAAGGATGCGGGCCGTGTGCTGCAGGGATGCCTCTACCAAGTAAATCGAGATTACATCCAGCTAAATTACTTCTTGCAATTAATTTATTTTTTGTTCCGCCGAGGTCTATTTAGCAGAATTGAACTTTGATTTGTTTTTTTTTTCTTTGTCATACTAATTGCACAATCATTAGAGTTCTTATGCCGGCTCGTCGGCAGGTTCAGGCATGGTGTAGGGAAGCGCTGGCGATGTTCAGAGATTAGCATGCGGGTTAATGGCAAGTTGCTGTTTAAAATGGACGTAAGTAGCCAATTCTGCAACTATTAAAGCTAAGCTGCTCAAAGAAAATGTGCACAGTAATCCTAATTTAGGAGAAACAGAGTGGTGCACATACTTATAAGCAAAATCACTGCATGCAGTGTTTGATTACCCTTTTGCATTAATGTCCAGTGTTCACAGTCAGATACAGCAGAAATCAGTGGAAACATCTCAGAAACGCATGAATGGTCATGCATTTTTATCAGCCTTTTTAGGAGGGGAGGTTTATCACTTTAAAATCTGGAGGAGAATCTGTCAGTTTGCTTGCTAGTGTTGCTGCTAATGCATTAAGAACAGGTCTGCTACTTGCCTGGCAGTGTGTATACCAGCACCAGGCAGTCGGCGCTGTATGATGTCTGTCAGCCCGGGTGCTGAGGGCCGCGTCAGCCCTCAGGGAGCGTGTCGAGCTCCCAGGTCCCTGTGTCTGTTGTCCCTGGCACAGTCCGTCTTGGGACGTGTCTGCGTGAGGTGGTGTAAGAGCACCCGCTCTCCGGAGAAACCCCCAGTGCATCTTCGCCTGTGAAATGTGGTCCCCTTAATATTTAATGCCCCCCTCCCTCTGAAATAGCGCCACAGAGAAATGCACGCTCATTTTTGCACTCCTCAGACGCGCACTGATGTCAGGGTTGCCCTCTTCGGGCGGATCTATAATTTATCGATGCCCTTAAATGTTTAATGGTTGCTCCACAGAAAGTCAAGAATCAGACATTTTTAAGTAGGTGAGCTTTATCTTGCTCTTACATCCAGACCCTGGTCCGGAAGTTTTCACACACTGGGTCCTTTAAGAGGCCTTCCCCATGCGACTTCTTAATCTGTGCAGGCTCTTGCCATGGAGAAGTGACGCTTACTGATTACCGCCTTCATGTTGTTCACTGTCACCCACTGGCTGGCTTGAAATGAAAGAAAAGCTGTGATTGGTAGGTGGGCGTTAGTCACGGTAATAGGCCTAGTTGCCGGATTACCGGTGCATGGTTTTCTCCGTTTGGTGCCTCGCTCGATTTATGACAGTCAGTGTCAATGGACTTTTTCTTGCCCACGTTTTGAGATTTAATGTGTTTTGAAAATGTTTTTTCATACTCCTGTCCCAAGATTTAAAAAAATGTAGGAATTTGAAATGTGTGAATATACGGCAGAAAATGTGTGAATATACGGCAGAGCCTTAGTGGCTTGTAGTCATAGGACCTGTGTGTGATTAAGCATTCAGCATGTGTGTGTCTATGTGAGCGCGTGTGTCTGCATGCTTGTGTGTGTTTGTGTAGATTGTTTATATTACATTGTGGGAACCATTTCCAGGTCCCCACAAAGATCTGTGAATGTAATCTAAAAAAATTGCGACATATGTCTCATATTTTGTTCGGTTACTTATGGTTAAGGTTAGGACTGGGTAGGGGTTAGGGATGTAATGTTGTGATTAGAGTTTTCTCCAAAGGAATGAATGGAGAGTCCCCATAAAGATATAATTATAAACCTGTGTGTGTGTTTTCAGGCCTGGAGGAGCTGGTATTATCTGAGATCAGCTCCCCCAGTCGCACCCAGCAGACGGGGGACAGCAGCAGCATCTCGTCCTTTAGCTACCGGGAAGCCATGAAGGAGGGGAGCGCAGCACAGAGCACCAATAAGGTAGAGAGCTGCGTCAGTGCAGGGTTGCGCCGCATGTCCCTGGAGCCACATGCGGGCAAAGGTGCATGTCGCAGCTGATAGTCTGTTTTTGGCATGATGGAGGGGCTTTCTCTGGTCTTCTGGGGGGAAGTGGACCAGAGAAAGCCCCTACCAACTTCCTTTCTGAAGCTCAGCTGTTGGTGAGGTTAAGCACACCACATGCCCGTGATGGTGAGAAATAACCTATGTATACCAAGTTGCCTTCCACTCCTGTCTCACTGTCTCCTTTAATGAAGGGGATCGTTCTGCTCACTAACCATTGTCCTGCCCATCTAGTAAGCTGGGAGATTGGATGTATCATTAACTGATTACATAACAGGCCTCCTCAGTATTTTAGCTACTTTAATCCTAGTCATTGAGATTTATCACCATTTAGCTGTAAAGATGGGCTTTCCAGCGCATCCCTTTTGCATTTTCCAGGAGGAGATTATTATTAGTGATGTTATAGTCATTATTTTAAAAGCAGGGCATATTTATAACTGCAATCTTGTTTCACAAAAACAATTTTAAGACACTTGCATATATGTGCATCATCGTTCACAGGGAGAGTGCTTGTCTTACACCATTCATTTTGACCTTCATTTTTAAAGGCTTCTGTAAATAGTTACAGTTGGAGCTTAGTAGGCCTTTGCTTTCCAAAGCCCGGCTTGCTTTAGATCCGTGGGAGTGTTCGTAGACGTGCATGCAGCCCTAGAGAGCGTTAGTTGTGAGTTATTGGCCTGAGCCGAGATGCGCTCGGCTTTCTGGGATGAGTGTGCTTCCGAAGATGACAGTGGATATCGGTAATGAGCGTGGAGGCCCAGTAGGAGAGCTGGCTAACCATAGCCATGCGTTGGTCACATAAAACCATCTGTCACCACCGCCCTCATCCTCTCTCTTCATCTCTCTCTCTCTTGCCAAAGTCGAACACCGGTAGCCCCCAGTCGCAACGCCCAGCGGACCTGTCAGATGATGAAGTTGGCGAGCTCTTCCAGCGCCTGGCAGAAGTACAGCAGGAGAAATGGATGCTGGAGGAGAAGGTTGTTCTCCATCATTTTTATGATTTTTTAAGTGTCGTCTTTTACCATATGGCCATGGTGTCTATTTGTAGTTTCTGGTGCAGAGCAATTTACCTAGAATCTCCATATGGTTACTCTTCATGGTCAGAAACCTGTATTTGATTATGAATATCTGAAACCTGCAGGCTCTTACAGTTTGAAAATTATACATCCCCAGTAAGGAGACGTTTAAACCAAAATTTTGTTTGTATTGGCTAGCAGTGCTAGATCCCAGTTAAGTACCGTATTTTTCGGACCATAAGACGCACTTTTTCCCCCCAGAAGTGGGGGGAAAAAGTCCCTGCGTCTTATGGTCCAAATATAGCCTACACATATGCTGTTAAGTAGATCTCCACCCACCAGTAAACTCCGCCCTCTGCTGGATGCCCTGCTTGGACGTCTCACCGCTACATTCACACTGCACCACTGTAAGCACAGCAGAAGTTCCATATTCTCCCATCTTACTATACCGGTAACTTTCCAAATGTTTGTAGTGCAACAAACTTCATACCAGTATATCGTATGCGGAGACTTTCTGCTATTTAGCAATAACATTTACCGTAATGACGCAAAGTGTAAAACACTCTCCAGCCTCTTCTCTCACTGCAATGCGTACCGTAGACACCCATAAATCATGCAAAGAAAGCATAGAAAGTCTCTGCATGATTTATGGGTATTTACGCATTGTCTTTTGCTGACTTTATTTGTTAATAATGGTTCTAAATGCTGCTGTTTACTTTACAAGGTTGATTACATGTAAGGGATAATGTACAGGCAGCCGGTAGTTATCGCAAAATAAGCCCCGACAGTGTGATCAGCACCCGACGCGAAGCGGAGTAGCTTATTACACGGCTACTTGCCACATAAGGAAAAAAACTGCACATGAATATGATTGAAACATTTTATTGCCACATTTGTTTTAAATTAACATTTTATCCTTCCGTGAAACGATATACTACTTCACTAGCATTCAAACGTAATTTTATGATATGATTGAATTTTATGATAAATATTATGTTTAATACGAACACTTACCACTTGCCAAGCTGTTGTCAGGATTTTAATGAGTATACTGCTCCATTTCTCTCTGTCAGCGGTGGTTGGCGGGATTTTAAACATACAAGTAGTACCTGCTATGCGTTATTACTTTGGAGCGGTCATTATAGGAAAATAACGGACCTGCAAATGTCTCAACTGACCAATCAGAATCAAGCATTCCAGAGAACCGTGTGACTGTGATGTTGGTTTTTAATGCACATAAAATATTTTAGGACAGTATTTGTTTCAGAATCTTTTTTTTTCTTCATTTCCCTTCTCTAAAAACTGGTGCGTCTTATGGTCCGAAAAATACGGTAGGTTAATTATGCTGTCATATTAATCTTTTATTGATCTAGATGAGTCAATGTATTTTAAGGTTTAGTGGTTATTAGACATGCTCAAGACATGAGCTTCTGTGTGCTGTAAGTAGAGGAAATGGCACAAAGTGAGTCCTTCTACATTATGAAAGCAGGATTTTTATGCATCGTGATATTGCAGTGGAAGTTCAGTGTGAAGGAGAAGATATCGGGGAACAGAAGGCACTGCAGTAAATGACCAAGGCAGGTGGTTGGACTGATGATGACTTTGAGGGTTGGAAGATGATTCCATGAAGATCTGCCAGTGTGGTGTGCAGGGACTAGATGGTGCTTCAGCACCATCTTGTCAGACAGCCCTTCTTTGACTTTCCATGCTGATATGGAAGCTCGGTATCATGGCTTTGAGGGAGACGTGGCTGTGGCCTTTTCATGGTGAACTGGGTAGTGGGTGGGTTTGTACAGGTTTGTTCCCTTGTGTGCTTGTTGTGATTGTTGGCACTAACGGCTCCCTCAGGTGAAGCACTTGGAAGTAAGCTGCGCATCCATGGCAGATGACATCTGCAAGAAGAGCGCCATCATTGAGACCTACGTCATGGACAGCAGGATAGGTAACACCCCCCCGCTGTGCCGCCTGTGCCCGCTTTTCGGTGGCGCTGCTGTCTTCCGATCTCGCACGACCCTTTCGGCGGTTTCGATTGTCAGGGGTCCACTCTGCCTCAGAGCTTCGCTTCCTGTCTTTGGAGTTGGAAAGCTGAAGGCTTCTCCGGAAAGCAGTGGGCAAATCATACATCCATCCTCGTCACCATGAGTCCTAACGTTTAAATCCCTTCGGGAAGGCAGAACAACATTCATTTTTTTTTTTTTCTTCCCCAGTCACTATGGTTGCTGCTCCAGAGGCCGCTCACATGAACAGTGGTACCTCGGTTTTCGAACTTAAGTTGGTCCGGACTCTGGATTGAATCCTAAAAAGAGTTCTGATCAATTTTTTCCATAAGAAATAATGGAAAACCAATTAATCTGTTCCCTGCCCCACAAAATTATACCTAAATGTTTTTTTTTTATAGCATTGAAACACAAAATGAACAGGATAAAGTGAGCATTTTTTTTCTTAATGGCTTCCAAACGATAAAGATCTTATCTCAACATTACCCATGTTCTGCCCCAATCATCTGCTCTTCTGTGTGCCACGCCTCCTCGTTAACCTCGTGTGGGATCCCCATGTGAACAGCTGTTTCTGGTTGTTATTATTAGTGCTCAGTATCAAGTCCGCGTTTCGATTTGTTTTCCCAGTCCGGTCATTAGGTGCGTTCAACTTGCTTACAGCGCTGGCTTAAAGCAGCGCATTCTGATCCTGACGCAATGCATTACGGTTAGATGCATTAAGACCTCTCACCCGGCTGCACAAACTGGAACCACCTTTGCTCTTATTGGCTGAAGAGTTTAGTTACGCACTTGTTACCCAGGCAGTTTCGATGCGTAACCTGCTATTTCTCTCGAGTATCACGTAAAGCAGTCAGAACTGGTTTTCAGTTAATTGATATGGTAAGATAGTTTAAATAAATGGCATAAATGCTCTAATGGTACATGTAAGTTAGTGGTTTATTAATTGTTAGTTACTGTATTGTTGCGCTGCTTTATTTGGTTAATCGTCCAGTCTCTGAAGAAGGCATTCAAGTAAGAATTGCATTGTAGTATGACTCATTTCCTGTCGCGTACAATTTATATTAGGTCAGCGTTCATGGTTTGACTTCTGACATTCAAATGAGGTTCTAAGTCAAACTGGTTTGTTCGACTTTCAAGAAATTTGAGTTCTAGTGAGTTTGAGAACAGAGTTACCACCTTATTTTGCATCTGTGTTTAAATTTAGAATTTTAGATCCTGACTTCCAAGTTGAGGGGTTCAGCAGGCTTTATTTTGGGCAGTAAATCATGTAAATCGATTTCGGTATTTAATTGTATTTTTTAAGTCAGAGGTTTAAAGATTTCTTATTCCATCTGGACTCAATACATTAGTTGTTTGTGTGTATGTATTTTTTTGCCTTCTATTTATAACTACTCTGTTTCAGTGGGTGTACATGACGTTCTCTGCTGCACTTGAAACAGCACTTTGCAAAATCTAAAAGTCTTCATCCAAGCTGTAACTTATGCTCAAGATTTGATGAGTTTCTCTTTAGTAATGGTGCCTCGTGCTTCCTCACGGGTACTGCTCCTCCCTGCAGACCTTTCCTCAGGTCACTGCCCGAAGGTGTCCCTGCAGGCCTTTCCTCGGGGCACTGCCCGAAGGTGTCCCTGCAGGCCTTTCCTCGGGGCACTGCCCGAAGGTGTCCCTGCAGGCCTTTCCTAAGGTCACTGCCCGAAGGTGTCCCTGCAGGCCTTTCCTAAGGTCACTGCCCGAAGGTGTCCCTGCAGGCCTTTCCTCGGGGCACTGCCTGAAGGTCTCTCCGTTGATTGGATAGGCAAAAACTTGGTAGGTTCTTGGTTTGAATGTAATGTTACATCTTCAAAGTTAAACTATAATTTTATGGTGTTTTTTACTGTATGGTGCTGAATGTAGTGTGCCCTAGAGTGAATTCTAGTCCTCATGTCCTCAAAAATCACTGAAGCCATTTTTTCACTGCTCGTGCTAGTAGATTAATTCCAGTCAATAAATACAGCAGTATATTGTCCTTTATACAGAACAGTGCAGAAAAGCCCAATTTAGAATGTGAAAATGCATAGAATTTGTAAGTGATAACCGTATATTGCTGAAAAATGTTAAGGACAGTAGATATCAGGCAAATATATTTTATGATGAACTCGTAGCTGTCTCTAAGGAGACATCTGCCCAAATATATATTAAGTATCAGACTCATTAATCAACACCCCGCTGTTTCAAAATCTGATGAGTAGGGTGCCATTTTAGATGGAGGTTCTGGTTGACCTTGTTGACCTCTATGGTCAGCCAGTTAAGTGCAGAGTTAGGCAGCCTCATTTAAGGCTGCTCCTATTGAAAGGGGTCCACACATCGAACAGAATCTCTGACTTCATGCTGGCGACATGCTATAGGGAACCAGCTGGTACCAGCCTCTTCGGTGAGTTCTGGTTTGGCCTGCTTGCTGCTGGAGCAGCTCTACATGGAAGCTAAGGTTGGCAATGCTGGAATCACATCAGTGTGTAATGGGGGGGGGGGGCGGTGGATTTTTAGATCTTTTCCTTCCAGGTGTGTGGTACTTTGAGCTCAGACATGGTACCAAAAATTGAAAGTGCTTCTTGCTCTCATCATCCAGTGCTTAACAAACATAGAAGGTTTAGGTGTTTGATACACTAGTTGAATAAATATCTGTTCTTGGTCTGGGTCGCATAGGGACCTGGAGCCAATCACGGGCAGTGCATGGGATGCAAGTCTGTGGCAGGGCACATACATGCAATGGTGCATTTACCCTGTGAGGCAATGGTGCTACTCACTGAGCCCCTGTACAGCCCGTTAAACAAATTGTGACAGTCTAGTGTGTGCGACGTGAGAATGAATTCTGCCTGCCCACCCCTCAGATCACCTTTGTTCTAATGGGCCAGTGGGCCACACTGAATTACTTAGAAGAATAATGAAAAGGAAACTATCTGCATGTTTAAGTTTACTAGGTTTAATTGCATTTGAACTTTGGGGTCAGTTGAAATTTGTTTTTGCTGCAATTCCAGATGGGTTGCTATAAGGTCATTTATTTTACATGCTTTCTGAGGATGACTAAAACACAAAATTTGTAATAAAAGGGAAGAAAAGGAGAACAGTTGAGTAAAAAAAACTTTTAGATGAATCATTAAAATTTGGCGGGATTCTGCCCAGGTATATAAATGGAATTGGGCCCCACGATGAGACAGAAGCTAGCCCAGTTAGCGTGATGCCTGTAACTGGAAGGGGAGGGACCCTGCTGGCATTCGCGGCCTGGGCAGACTGAGCCCCACCCTTGTGATCCGTGGTCAAAGCCAGCATCTCGGTATAGCGTCCATGTGGTGGCATCCTGTCACTTTACCCTGACTCTGGAGGGTGCCCAAGGCCACAGTGGCATTTCCAGACAAACCCTGAGCTTAAACGGTCTCCTGAGTCACTTGTTTCAGTGCTGGTGGCCAAATGTGTCATTTCTGTGTGCCACCCTTGTGGCCCTCATCATTGGGGGGGGGCAGCAGCACCTCCCCAGACTAAACCAAGGGCAGCTGAGCTGATTAGAGTGAGCTTGAAGCTCCCTTTGTAGGTGGCTGTGAAGCAAAGGCTGGCAGGGGGCTGGACTGCTGCTGTGTCGCACCAGCTGTATGCGCTTCATAGCCACGTCTAGCCTGTTACTAATGAATTTCCCCCAGCTTTGAAGAGGCCCCACTGATTTATTTATAATACAGATATTAGTCCCATTCTTTTTTCTTTCACGCAGCCTTATAATTAATGATGGCCCACTCAAGGTACAAGCAGACAGAGCCCTAGAATAATTTTTGAAATGTTTGTCTTCCCTGTAGCGATTCGAGTTCTTGATTGACCTTCATGACGTCTGCTAGCTATCACTTCCTCGCTTCCGTAGCTTTTTATTTTCTCCGAAGAGACTGTGGGATATTTGTATCTCCTTTCGCCGCCGATGACGTGTTTACCTGAATGCATCGATTTTGTGCTTCCCCTGCAGTTTCTGTAAACCAGTGAAGGGGGGTGTAACTGTTTGGTATAATTCACCGCACTGGAATACTAAGGGAGTTCAAGTGGCCAGTGCATTTTTCGTGATAAAAAATGCAGCGAGTCCAGACCTGAATGAAAATATTCTCATAAAAATTATTTCATTACCCACCATGCTACACCAAAACTAGTAGTTTGTCTGTTTCTTTTTCTTTTTTTTTCCACAGAAAAACTCAAATCATTGCAGCTCTTAGAGCAGGGGTCTCCAACTCCGGTCCTGGAGAGCCACTATCCAGTAGGTTTTCTGTCATACCCGGCTTCTGATGAGCCACACTAGTTCTCAGGTAAATACCAGGAGCAGGTGTGGCTCATCAGGATATCAAGTAGGATAGAAAACCTACTGGATAGTGGCTCTCGAGGACCAGGGTTGGAGACCCCTGTCTTAGAGTAACACTTTACACTTTAGCTATAACATTAAAATGTTATTTAATTTATATCAGAGAGTCCGCTGGAATGTTTCAGGGTTATCGCAACTCCTGGCACTCAGCACTGCTTTTTAATGGGGCCACTTTGATTTAAGTCTCTGTTAATGAAGTGCTAAGTGTGTGAAACACACAGGGTGTCCCCCAACCTGGTCCTCGAGGACCCCCAGTCAGTCCATGGATTTGCCCGCCCTCGGAGTAGCGAGGGAGCAAGAACGTGGAATGTCTGGGGGCCCCCAAGGACCGGGTTGGGAAACTCTGCATTAGACGTGCCCTTCTGTAGCCTTCGTTTCGGATGTCGGATTGGGTAGCGGACAGCAAAACCTCTGAGTGCTCCTTCCTGTGGGCCGTCTTGAAAGTGATACCCCCCCTACCCTCAAAGAGGAGTGGGAGCAGTAGGATACAGGTGTCGTCTTTCAGATAGGATGTTATTTTTGGGACAAATTAAATTTTCCTGTATCATATTCACGTCACTGCAAAAAGGAGAGAGAATGATCCAACATGCCCTCTGAGCTCAGCAGGTATTTACTTAATGACTGAACTGTGGCCTGTGTGCAGTGTGACTGATGTGCATCCTACTGAATTATCTCAGGCTTGCCGCTATAATTCACTTAATGTGCTGTTATTACCCACTGAGTCTTCGGTTCGCACAGACCAACGATTCACTAAAATAGTGTGCGAGAAGGAGGTTCTACTGTCTCGTGTACAGAGTACAATAAAACCATTGTTTGCTTCTTACGGAGCACAGCACCATACAAGGCAATCTATGCTCAGTCATTGATAAACAAAACGGTAATAATGCCACTGTGTCATTTGCACAGACTCATAGCATATGTAGTTATTAAATGTGATGTGACATTTGCTAATGTTGTTAAAGAAGGAGGAGGTTGATTCCACCTTATGGAATTTGTTCGGGGCTATTTTGTGGTGTTCGTTTGAGTTTTAGGGTGAATATTCTCTACTCATTTTATTTTTTAGAGATTAAAAGAATTCCTGTGTTGATGAACCTTGTAGGGCCTTGCTTCTGTGTATTACGCCATGACAGTATTACAGTGACTGTAATGTGCATGCAAGAGCTCTTCAGGAGGTGCCTGCTTTCTGTATTGCCCTCTTCCCGCTCTCTGCCTGCTATCTGTTCGCATTCTGAGTTCCCCTTTGCCCACTCTGTGGTGCTCTACCTACCTGCTTTCTACATTGCCATCTTCCCGCTCTCTGCCCGCTTTCTGCATTGCCCTTTGTCTATTTTATGTGTTGCCAGGTTTCTGCATTGCCATCTTCCTACTCCCTGCCCACTTTCTGTATTGCCATCTTCCCGCTCTGTCTGTCTTCTGCATTGTCTATTGCCCACTTTCTGCCGCCTCTGTCCGCTTTCTGCATTGCCCAATGCCAGCTTTCTGCCTGGCCTTTTCCCATCTGCCTGCTTTCTGTGTTGCCCACTGTCTTCTTTCTGCCCACTCTGTGCTCACTCTTTGCATCTATCCTCTTCCTCTTGCCCCGATGTACCTCTCCTCTTGCTTCATGACCGACTGATTTAACATTTAATGCCAAACTAGATCCCATTTAGGCTGCAGTCATCCCATTGTAGATGTTATGCCGTAGATGCGGAGGCTGCTCTCCTTTGGCGCTGGCACCGTGCTTGTACAAGCAGTCCAGCAAACATTTATATGTTAATGGTTATGCAAACCTGCTGTGGATCGGTTTGTCTGTCGGTAGGTGCTGGATGGGTAGTGAATGGTTAGACTGACCTTTAAATTGGTGGATGCATCACAAAGCAAGTTAAAACGCCACGTGCTACTCTACTTGCCTGTAAGCTGCACATTAGCTCTTAACCGTGCACCTCTGTTACTTAAATCTGCACGCCTTGTGTGTTGGGGCTTGGTTGATGCCATGAGTGTGATGTGTGCATGGAGTGCGGTGCTGGGGGGGCGCTGTGGCCCCATGACAGCCCATACTGGGGGTGGGGGGGATAGATGAGAACTGACATTAGCGGGATGTAAATGATTCAGGATGCAGCCATGCCTGACCGACCCAGCAATCATCTTCAATAATGCAGCACTTGACGAATCCCTCCCCCCAACCCGTGTGCGGTACTGAGTGTCTGTGTATGTGTGCGAGCGCCAGAGAGCGTGGCCGTTTGCATGTGCCCGCACTTCTCCACCCCACACGCTGACAGGACTGCGGTTTCTGCCTGTCCTTGCTCAATGCATTGCCTGTAGCGAGATGCTGCATTGGAGTCGCTGCCCATTGTCTTGCGCCTGATTGGGTCCCCTGTAGTGATCAGGGGCAGACAGGCTATGCTCTGCTTTGCCCTTTGTCATCATCATCTCAAACAACACTAGGAAAGTATCAAGCTTTGCCCCAAAATAATGTCTCCTTTGGATTTTGGGCCTCTGACAAAGACAGGAGAGAGCAATAAAGCTGTTTTTCTAAACTGTGATCTCCTGTTCTGCTTTTATCCAGACCCATTCATTGAGTGTGCAAGGCCACATCCACATGTGTTCGTCTCTCCAAATAGAAGCCATTCGGGTTAGGTTGCTGGTGCTCCCTGTCTCTCGCCATGGTCACCTGCTCCAGGTGCTCCCAGCTTAGTGTACATTCATTTCATTTAAGTGTTTTGCTGGCCAAAGAGGAAACAGAGTCCTCAGCTGATGAGTTAGGGATGAGTTGAAGAGGCTGTAGTGCTGGAGAAGCAGGCAGCTACCCACATTTTAACAGCTGAAAACTGTGAGGTAAAATACACTAATGTCCATTAATCATCTCTTCCAAAACTTTCAAGATAAAGGAAAAACCAGATGCGCAGAATGGCTAGGGGCTTCTAAATCCACGAAGGCCTCTGGATGAATACTGTAAGCTGGATGAATACCTCTTATTCTGGCTCTGGGTCCGACACGCCCTGGCAGGGCCGGATTAACATGGCCAGGGGCCCCTAGGCTACAGGTTGCTGCGGGGGGGGGGGGGGGGGGGGGGGGGGG
>JABFDZ020000109.1:11294875-11305922 GCA_019775955.2 Pollimyrus isidori | reverse complement strand
GAGTTGCCTCACCCAATCAGCTACCGCTTATTTAAATGTTTATTTTAATCCAATGGGTATTAAGTTTTTTCTTTCTTATTGACCAATTGGGGGCCCCCTGGGAGGCGGGGGCCCCTAGGCTGAAGCCATAAAAAGCCTGTGCATTGATCCGGCTGTGCGCCCTGGTACAGGCCCACGGAGATCCGCAGGGCTGGGCTGCCACTGCTGCTTGGCTTAATGACACCATAGTGCCTCTGATGCTGGGTGTGAGTCCGATACACCCCAGTCCTGCCCGCAGAGATCCACAGGGAGCAGGGCAGCTGCCGGGCTTAACGATGTACAAGTGCCTCACAGTACTAGTGGATTCCTTCCAAGATCTGAGAGCTCATCCCGCCATACATTTTGCAGCCGTCAGGGATGCCGCCGTTCTCATAAATACTCTCTATGGTAATGCCGTCGGTTCCCTGCAGAATTTGCTTCAGAAATTAAACAAATCAGCAGTATTGTCATCGGCTTATTGCTTTAAGGGTCTGTTTTTTCCTAGCGGGCCCAAGCATTCATCTTGTGCGTGTTTATCATGGCTGAGGCTTGGGAGTTTTTCCCGCACAAAGCGGCAGCCGCTGGTCTCCTGGCGTCTGCATCCGCTGCTTCAGTCCACTACTCTTGTCGGCCGATGTGCGTCTCCAGTCCACGATAGACCAGCCGTCACCCACGTGCATTTCAGTCTGCCTCAGCGGTTTTTCCATTAATTTTTTTCTCTAAATTTGAAATTCACTGTTGATTGTTTCAACCCCCACATTTGTTTGAAGTACAACAAGGAGATAGAGAGGGTTGATTAATGGGGAGGCTTAATTGCTTAATTTATGACGCACAGTCTGCAAACCGTGTTTACCATGTTTAACCGAAACTGCTGATCAATGCCATCCAGCCCCATCCTGGCATCTACTCTCCTGGTAATTGAAAATGGAGGGATTATCTCTGGGCCGCATTCCTTTGAGTACCTAACCTTTGCCTCCAGCCTCACACTGGGTTCCCTTAAGCAGCCTTGGTGTGCAGAGTTCATCACAGGGGAGCTTTTGCACTGCCAGGAGGCTGGTGGCCTGACCGATCTCAAGTCAGTGCTGTAGCCTCTGCCACCTGCCCTGCCATCGCCAGTCTCTCTGCTTTGCTGACAGACGCTAAGAGATCCGGCATCCTGCCGTACCCATGTCAAAGTGCAGCAAAGGGCCGTGTAAGAGGAGCCTGAGCTTAGGTTACTAGTGTTAAATGCTTTCACGCTTGTTCTCTTCGTCAATGGACTTGACCCCGTTGCATGTATCATTCACTGATCTCTCCTGTAAGAAACCTTCAGGTTGGCCAGGTTCAGGTTATAAGTTTTCAAATACAGTTATAATTACTAATTGGTTTGTAAGACCTGTTACTCATCAGGCATTGACCAGACTGTGCTTGATGAGCTTGTAATTTGAATCTGTGATACTGCAGAATGGAAGCTAATCTCTCCTATAGCCAGCTGCAGTGCTGGTGTCCTCTCTGTATTTATTAGACTGTTTTAGTGCTAAATTGGAGAAATATGAGGGAATCATTAACAAAACTGCAGCAGCGCTGGCCGTTGGCTGTTAGTATTTGTGTGAACATCACCCAGGTCCTTTGAAGGATAGATGCCTCAACTCAAATGGCTGCTTCCCTGCAGATGTGTCTTCAGCGGCATCTGCGTCGCACGGTGGCGCGCTGGAGCGTGGGGGCCTGAGCTCCGTTTTGAGGGACCTGGTGAAACCGGGAGATGAGAACCTGCGTGAGATGAACAAGAAGCTTCGCAACATGCTGGAGGAGCAGCTAACCAAGAACATGCACCTCCAGAAGGTAAGCAATGGGATCCAGGGGCCTTCCTGGGTGGCCCCTGGCCCCTCGGACTCTTTTCCTTCCTGATTGGCTCCCAGGCCTCTTCGACAATCTCCCTCGCCCCCCGGTCCTCTGGAAGTCCCTCCTGGGTGGCTCCTTGTTACTGGAGACCAGGCATATTCCTGCTTTTACTACATTAAATGCTTATATATGCAGGAATAGAAGGCCAGAGGAATTTTTGGCTTGTTGGCCATTTGGGATAAAACGGAGTGAATAGACAGCAATCCTAACTGCTGCCGCTTGATGCATAAAACATCAAGCCGATAGCAGTGGAGCCCTGGTGGGATCGCTTCCCTCTGCCGGGGGCACAAAGCCAGCAGCGTGCGATTGCTCTATGCGCTTCTGTCGCGGGGGGCCCCGCATGTGCGTGCTGAGGGGGGCAGGGCTGCGGGGGCTTGAGGCAGGCTGGGCCCTCGCTGGTAATGTGTGGTAGAGCAGGGATGTTCCTGTTGATTCTGTAATCGGTACCGTGTCACCATTCATGCCAGCCCAGCAGGGAGGGTGTGGGGAAGCTGCCGGACGTCAGCAGTGAGGGATGCTCTCTGCCTGTTAACAGCCATGTAGCTACCTGACTGTGTTGGAATGTAGTGAGCAGATCTGAGAATAATGAGGGAGCGTGCCAAGTCCGAGCTGCTAACCTGCCGGATGTGGGGAGGCTGTCCGCCAGACTGTGGTGACCCGACAGACGGGGCGAGAATCTGCAGGCCTCTGCCCGCATGGAGGGCTGATTGTCTCCCAGTGCTTTGGGCCAGGCCTCCTACAGACAGACGGCCCTGTTGCTCTTTGATGGCCTCTGCTTTCAGGCCAGCCCAGGCTCCTGTGTGTGTTTGAGGCTGTGAAGCTGATGAAGGCTCCCGGCTCCCCAGTGGGGTGAGCCGCCTTTCTCAGCTCCGTCAGTGTCAGCCCGGCCTCTCTGTGCTACTGTACAGCGTTCACAGACTCGTACAGTCTGGATATGCCCTTGAGCAAGAAAAATAATGACACACACTTTTAATTTGTGTCAGAAGAATCGTATTAATAGAGTCTGTTACCTCATTTATGGTTGCTTGCTGTCAGTTTGCGGTCTCTGGCCCTCACTCTGGGTGCAGGGCCTCTGCAGACCCTTGTGTGGAACTTAATTACTGTTTTCCTGTCTATTACCCAGGACCTGGAAGTTCTGTCTCAGGAGATCGTTCGCTTAAGCAAAGACACGTGCACAAGTTCTGGTGGGGATCCTACAACTACTGGCTAGCACTGGAAACAGCCCTCACCTGCCACCCACTCCATTCGACCCCCTTTCACCGCTTCTGCAGCCGAGGCGAGGTGGATGCCACCCGGCCATGTTAAGGACAGTAACCTCTGGCAGGGAGGGAGGTGGAGAGGGAGATGGAGCTTTGAAATGTATCTGCTACTGAATGTATTTATTGTCACAATGAGATGTCTGTAAATCTGGCGACCTTGTGATGTAAGAGACACGGTGGCAGTGCCACCAGGAGCCAGGGGGTAAGGTGTGTCTTCACGGTGCAGCACTCATTCCTACCTTTGAAGGACTTTATTGGGTCACATGAAGTGAATGTTATGGCAACGCTACTTTAGACTTGCTTTGTTGACATAGAGAATTCCTTATTAAGCTCTACATAAGTCAGACTTAATCTGCAGCCTATTTAGAACCACAGGTATTCACTAATTCAAACAGCCATAATTAATCTTTTTTTTCTAAAGCCCAAATAATCTGTATCGTCCGTCTCAGCAAATAACGGACCACGATCAGGATGTAATAAAGGGTGGAGAGGCAATACGAAGTCTTATGTAGTACTTAATAAGGTCTTATGTCTGCATTGCACATCCAAAGTGAAGTCGTCGTGCTCACGGTTAGATGATGGGATTTTGTCGGTCGGTTCGCTGAGTTGCGACTTTCAGGTTAAATGTCTTGAGGGGAGGGGAGCCCAGAGCGTGTCGGCCACCCCTGATCAGGTCCGCCCTCCGGAGTCCCTCTTGTATCTTTCCGTCCAGTCTTCTGGCTAGCATGCCCCCCACCCTCGTCCCGCTTGGGCCTAGCAACATGATATGCTGAAATGTCCCCTTTTCACCTGGGGCTGAGACTTTATTTATTTGATTTTCTTTTGCCTTTGACTTGCATTTGCTGTACATCTGCAGTAAAAGGTGGCTGCTTGAACTCTGTAAATCTATATAACAAAATGCTAATTTAACACTTAAAACCATGCTGGTGGGGAAAAAAGGCATGGGCTGCCTGTTTGAACCCCAAGCTTAAAATAGTCCATCTAGGTCATTATGTAAGGATTCTGGTTTTCGAATAAATGCCACTTCTCCTGATCGCACTTTTACACTATTTCAGGACGCTACTATTTGCCAGCATGCTGACACTCCCCTGACTGCTCATTTGAAGTAAGGCTGTCCTTTCTTTGTTGTTAAATCCTGAGGTACTCCCAAATGCCCCCCCCACAGCACAAACAGCACGGTGACTGCAGTCTTCCTGGGAGAACTTCCACATCTGCTTCACTACGCTGTTACCCAACAGCGCCCAGCTGCCTCTTTGTGCTGAGGTTTCACACTTCAGCTTTTGGAAGCTGGTAGTCTTTTGTTCCCACTTACAGTCCCAGTTGGTTAGATCTACAACTGGCATCTATTGCACTGGAAGAGCGCATTGGAATTCATTCTTCGACATCACAGCAGGGGAGGGTTAGTCTCTCTGTATGATGTATCGTTCCTTACTTCCATTTTTTTTTTTTTAAGTATATGCTCTTTTATCAGCTAAAAAGTTGCAGCTTGATTCCCAATGGCCAAATACTGTAACTGGTTGGAAGCTGTTGTCTCCCTGCAAGTTCTCCAGGTTCTTTACTTCTGCCTGGGGGGGGGGGTCTACTGCTAGGATGCATCCCACAGATATGACGAAGTAAGGCCAGAATGTGTTTGACTGGTAACATTTGTACTGGGTTATTAAAATCAAGTTAGATACAGATGGCCACTAGCTTGGGCAAGCATTTCTATCCTGTTTTATATCATCTGGAATTCACACCTTCATTATCATAATTATTGCATAATGACTAATTTACAAAATATCTTTGTATTAATCAGCATATCTACCCCCTAATAAAATATTGGTTCTGCATTTTTTTTTCTTTGGAATGTAGAGTTTTATCTTTCAAAAAAGTCATTTACATAACAAATTCTGTTCGTATCCCAGCCTCAAAGATGCGCTAAACAGTTTGCTATGAATAGAAGTAACTTGATTTAAGCCGTGACATTCAGTTAGCATGTAATCCAAGGGCGACTGATATATGCTACATATTCATTCCATATAACATGGTGGACTAAGGAGGACTAGACCTGATGATGTCATCTCAGTAGTGACACATTATTACATTTATCAATGATGTGAGGAGAAACTGTTGGGGGGTGAGGATGGGCATTTGGTCACACTTGTAAGGGGTTAATGTTGTTCTGCAGCCTGTAATGCCAGTCCAGGCATTTTATACACAAATTCATTTATTGACTATTGATGGGTTATTGATTTCTCAGATGTGCACGTGAGCCCCTTGAGGTCTGTGCTTGTCATTAACATTTTTGTACTAGTAGAGTCTTTAAATGCATAGGAATACACTAACACCCACCACAAAGATCGTTTTTGGGCAGTATTATTTTCAAAATGTATCGTGTAATCTTCCTAGAAATGGAGAATTTATTCGTTTCATTTTGTCACCTGCTTTTTCGTACTTTCTTCAGTGTTATCTAGCAGAGGCCGTCTGTCCAGAAGGTGCCTTCAGCAGGACCTTTTTCTCTTCCACGTGTGTTTTGTTCCACCACTGTTTTCCACAGTCATTGTTACTCATCTTGAGTAACTGATGGTTACAGGGAAATTACACTCTGTTTTGCTGTGACGTTTTAAACACAGAACTGCTCAAAACATTTAACGTGTAATGCATTTTACATGCTAGCTATGCTCCAGATTTTAATCGACCGTAAGCAGGTGTCCTTTGCAATACTATGTTCCATGTTCATGAATGTTTGACTTGTTTTTGCAATGTGGGAAGTTGTTGCGACTGTGTTTTCAAGAATAAAATAACACTTACTGCATTTCTGACAAAGAAAATCCTCCTCCCAGGTGTTGAGTGGGTGTTCCTAGGTGTTCTGCCTCCATATTAACAACCATCATCATTTTTCTACTTCCAGTTCAATGCAGCACAGTTTGTTCAGCTGAGTAATTGAACTTTGTGTTAATTATAAACCCAAAGGTAAATGATTGCATGTAAATCCTGCAAACCTAATTGATAACTTTCTGATTGTTACTTGCTAATTTAAGTGACTGACCCATGTGAAAAGAGCCATTTTTCAAGCCTGTCTGGAAGAAATGCGTCCTTTCAAAGACATCCTCACTGACATTATCTGTTGAAATGGCGCTATGACTGAGCTGCTTTGCTACAGTACAGCTTAGCTTGACCAATCAAACTGCTGCATCTTCACCTGAGAAACACGCCAATAAAAATAAAATGATAAAATCCCAGAATTTAGAATGAGGATACAAAATATGTCTCAGGCGTTGCTTTAGCACCCAGCTCTAACAAAAATTTGGTGAAATTTGCTGATACTAACAAACATTTTGAGTTACTTTTGAGAGTGTGTCAGAAATACAAACTGCAGTTAACGGTGGCGATTACCAAAGGAAAGGCAAGCTTCCATGATCATCTCAAACATATCCAACTGCATATAAAGACACGCACAAAAAAACAAGTATCATTATCATAATAATAAAAGATGCTATTCTGTGGTGACGTGCTTCATGTTTTGTTGTAACGTACTCTGTCAGTGATGAATAAATGGTAATGGAACTTTACATGAATACAAGTCATAACACATGCAAATTCTTCAATGTTTTTTTTTTTATTATTTACCTTTGTTACTGAAATGTACTTATGATTGTAGTTATTCCTTGACCTGCTTCAAGTATTTTCACAAATCACCCTTGGAACAATGACCTATATATAGGTCAGAAAAGTAATAAATATCCATTCAGGCAACCGTAGATTTTCAGTCATTTTTGTCAATCACACGCCCTACTGCTATCCTGTTAAGTTGGACTTTTTTTTTTCCTAAGACATTTTAATACCTCAGATTACAAATTAATTGTCAATTGAGAAAGACTTCTAAAGGAAAGGAAAACTTCAAAATTCTGTTTGAGAAGTAACTGCTAGGGCTTTTTTTGCCAGTGGGGGTGGGGGATGGAGGTTTGGTTGTGTGTCTATACCATGGTATACAAAATATACATATTAATTACAAGATATATAATTTTTAACCAAGATACATTTTTGGAACGGATACAGACCAAGTGAAAATTGTGATTTCTTATGGCTGTTTTCCTTTATTTAGCTGCAGAGAGCAAATGAAGTTTTTTTTTCCTGCTTAACACATTCCAAGTTGCAGCTGCTGAGGCTGACTGATTAAAGAATAAATACACGCGGGGTGGAGAACACTGGTACAATAATAGACTTCTTTGGTTCTTTGGGTGTACAGAAATAATGTCTAAGTTTTTATTCATATTTTAATGTTTGGGATTTATTAAATTTAACCAAATAAATTCAAGTCAGCCTGTTTAAGCTAACATTTTTTGTGCTTTGTGAATGTCATCACAGTTCATTATCCTACATGTACCTAGAACCAGGAAGTCAATCGTACTTCTGAGAAATTGTTTCCTGTCCTTGTGTATAATTCCCAGAAGAATGCACAACACTTTTAGCAATAACCTAAATTCTGCTTCTGTTTGATCGCAGAGCCAGTCCCTTTTATTAAAATTTGGTTTTGACTAGTTTGATGGTTCTTACATGGTCAAATAAAATAAACACCATGACCTTCTAATAGCTTGGAAGGGATTTCAAATAGATTCCGCCTCTTGTTAATCATTACCCATAAAACATTGCTAAATGAGAGGTGTATGTCTCCTCCTTCCTCGTTAAATATTTACAGTAAATTAGTACAATAACAGGTTTTTCGGCTGTGGAATGTAAGATGGATCATGTGATAGTTAACATTGTTTAATTGTTACTCGTTATTCACTTGATTTGGGAATTTAATGGTCCTGAAATTTACATAACCCATTTATATGTAAGAATACAATATATGAGTACAATATTTACGTCAGAATGAAAATTACGGTTACGATGCCAACATCTATCATAGTGGTGGATCGCAGCAAATTTATAGTTGGTAAATTAAAATTAACTCTAGTAGTTTTTCCATTCTTTAAATCACAGTTTTTGTGTAAATAAAAATTCTCAGAGTAGATGTCATTTACTTCCATGACATCTTATTACACTCAATTGCATGAAAGAAATGAAAGTATGGATATTAACAGTATTCAATAATCCAACATGTAACACGTTTCATGAGAGCTTAATTATTGTTTCTGTGATTTACCACCAGTGTTGCTGTCATCAAGTTTGATATATTAAAACAAAACTATTTAGATTGGCCTTTTAGACTGATGTGAGATATTCTTGCATGTTAATACACACAAGCTGGACATACTGTATATACCACTAAAGGAAAACTACAACTGTGCAAGTAGCAAGTGCAAACTACCACAGAGGGTGACTGCATGAAACAGACCGTTAAATGAATCCTATAAAGAACTGAACCTAACACTGTAGCCCAGCATCTTGATGGATGTGACACTTGCACTGCACTACTGTGTGAACATACTGTATGGTAACAGTATGGATTCTTAGTAAAAGTGTATTGTTCAGGGAAACTGTAGCAGGTTTCCAAATACACGCCATTCCCAAGGAACCTGTGCACAGCTTTACATATGGTCCAGCATTTTGGAGACATTTGGAGATTAACAGTGAGTGCTGATGCAGCTACATACACCAGGAGCCAGTGTAGAAGCACCTCTCTTTCAGCAGCAGTGTGGAGATGCATAGATCTGATCCTGTTTGCTGTGTGGTGGAAACTTTATGGGCCGCCTGGAGACACGGCCCACCTTGGTACCCCAGGGATATGGGCTGTTGGCTGGCTGTCACCTCGCCCGGCAACCCCTGCCAGAGGCTGCAGGCACCAACTTCATTATTTATAATGAGGATTTTTATCGTATGCATCTTCTTCTTTAATTGAGAAAATTAAGTGACAGTAGATACTAACATGCTCCCAAGTGTGTGAAGAATAAAAATTAAATCTACAAAGTACTTAAGGTTAATTGTTGTGCTGTACTGCCAACCTCTTACTTTTTTGATTAAAAAACCAAATCCTGAAGTATTTCTCTCCTCAGGAGCTGCATCTGGGGGGTGATAGAGGAAAGCAGGATTTTGACTAAAGTGTGTGCAGCCACCTTCTTGGGTGTCCTCATTTACTCAGCTAACAAATCTAGACTGTTTATGAGCTGCAGCTGTAAAACTCCAAAAGTCCCAAGTCCTTTCATATCACTTTCGCTTGTGCAAAGTAAAGCTTTTATGTGAATGGTATTGCATTTTTTAAAGAAAACATTTTATTCCATTCTTGTTCTGAATATGTACCCTATCACTACAGTGAAACGGTACCAGTAATTATATGGGAATGATGCAAGTTCCACAGTTTATAGTAATTCTATACCCTAGAATAAATGCTCTATGATGATGTTTTACTTTTAACAAATTCCCATTTTGCTAGGTCTATGCAAAGAGACTTAATAATTGCAACAATGAAAAAATAAACAATGTGAAAAGGTATTAATCATTTTTCAATAAATATTAATATATTTAAATTGCGCTATGCATTTAAAATGTATTTTAAAATAGGTAAAGTATTGCAAATACATCATATTCAGGCATACTGGAACAGACATTTTTAATGGAATGCTTTCTGCTAACATAATTAGAAAAACAGAAAAATTAGCAACACTACATAAATTCATATAATTTAAATACTGTCATAGATAATCAAAATAAAAACCTAGTGAGGCGATATTTATTAATTTCATTCTTATGCATGAGCATCCTGTCTGACAAGAAATTGGCCAAGGTATTGCAAAGTAACTATTTGCTGTGGCTAGATGTATCTTTATTGAGTAGGACTTGAATTGATAATGTGAGATATGATTGCATTTGTGCTCAGACAATAGCCAGTAGTGTGCTGTCATTCATATCATGCTTAATGGAGGAATCAGAGCTTTGTATGATGGCAAGACATAGGCATCAAGGCTATATATATTATACCAACCATGATGTATTATCTATTTAAAAATGTACAGTTTATGTTCCATTGAAAAAGCTGGGTCAAGTTTAATTTATATGAAAACTATTTTTTGATGATCATGATTTTCCACTTTTGATCTTATGCATATTTTAAACTTGGTAACACACTTGAATCCTCATTTTTGCTGCAAACATAACCCCATCTTTTATTTCATTCAATGCAGACAAAGCAAGATGCAATTGTTCTATATAGTGCCATTGGATTACAGCAGCTGACCAATAACAGTTTTGAAATTAGACTTTAAATCCATATTGAAGAGGTCAGAGCCCTCAATTAAATTCAAAATTCACTATCTTCTAATCCGTGGATTATTTTAATACACAGGTAGAAAGGTTTAAAGTCAACAACCTATTTATCTATGTAAGGATTTACTGAACATTAATTTCATTTTATAAAGCCACAAAGTTCTTTGTGAGATCAAATTGTTCAGTAATTTAAATATACCTAGAGACACTTATAGGTTTATCCCTTCACAGTAATCAGCTTTGTATTAGCTAAAAATCAAATGACTGTAAATATCTTTTTTTTAGTGTGGTACAGACAATAAATAAAACTTCTAATGAAACATATTGACCCATTTTCAATGGCAAGATATGAATCACTTTCTTTTAAATCCATTTTTGCATTCTTCTTTAGCTCTTTTTAATTCTCCAGGTTACTTCCAGTACCTCTGAATTCACGTATCCTTTGCCCTAGTCAAGTTTTACCTCTGTCGATAGTGTAGGATCACACAGGCCCACAGCCAGTATTATGGAGTGAGAAGGATCTCCATTCTTACCTTGTCTTCCTCCGGGGCCACATTCCAAAGCTTTTATGACTTTCACAGAGATAGTGTTAAGAGTAGAAGGGGGGTTCAGATCCTCATACCTTTCGAATAGGACAGCTAAAATCATATGCCACCTATTATGTATTGTATTGTATGTAATCCTCACTATTAATGTGATATCAT
>JABFDZ020000109.1:11283109-11294775 GCA_019775955.2 Pollimyrus isidori | reverse complement strand
ACCAAGTGGGACCCATATAAAGACTTTTGATATTGGAACAACAACTCAAACCAAATATTCCCTATTTAATTGTGTATCAATTAATCATAAATTAATCCATATTGAATTCCCCTGAACATTGGTGGAAAACCATCCCCATTTGAGCTGTGAATTCCTACAATAGATTAGTCGATAGATTTGTTTAATTAATATTTTAATGTGATATCTTTTCATTAGTGAAATTCATGCTAGAACACAGAAGTGGCTCATTCTGTTGTATAAAGTTAAGAAATCCCACTAAGTTTAAAGGAATAGAAAGATGAAATGTGGTATTTAAGGGGCAGAAATTCTTGCTCATCTCAAGTTTGTTTCTCTCTGAAATCAGTTTACTGAGAAGATGCACAAGTCATATTATGCAGGTACATTTGCCAATAGCTGCATGCTGGGAAGGCATGTAGTGTAACTATTCTGGCCATAGGCTTCTATCCTGAGAGTTTAAGTTTTATGGAATCCCTTGGGTGAGCTACTTAGCCTGCACTGCTCCAGTGCACCATCTGAGTCTATGAATGTACAGTATAGAGCACATGTTATCATTGGCTGGACCTATTTGTGACCCCCCTCCCCCCTCCTCACGGTACTGCTCTTGCATATGTTCTTTTCTCCCTGGTACTTTTTTAAAAATGCCTGTCTCCTGTTCCCAAAATAAAATCTGTTTCATCCTTCCATTCTAGTGTCACATGACCCTGCTCGCACTCCAGCTCAGCACAAGTACCGTGCTGTGTAAATCTTTTTGCTTAGCACTGAGAAATACTGGCAATTTAATACAAATGTGACAATTAGTGTTTATCAAATAAGCTACTCTCATAAAATATTACAGATACATTAGAACACAGGTAATAAATCCATCATTCCATATTCTACACATCCTGCTCAGGGTCCTGGAGGAGCCTGCAGCCTATGGTAAGTAATCTGTCCCATACATATATGTCTTTTCAGTTTCAAATCCTACGTGATTTCATGTTAGGTCTCTGATTAACCCCAGCCATACCAGGGATACACTGAGCCATATAATTACGACATGTACGCCACTTTGGACAATCGAGTCTATTATGCAGAGAAATGTAATGATGATTGTTCTTGAAGTTTCCATGGTTTCACACTATACCATACATTTCCATACTAATTGGAAATAATTGAAGTTCTGGTGGGAACAAAACAATGATGTGTAACTTGGCATCTGAACTTGAAAGGTCTGAAGAGTAAATCGATTTTGATGAAAAGTGGTACATTAATAATAAACAGACAACTGCAAGGTGCAAAGTTGTATAATGACACATTGACAAAAGTTAAAAATCCTCCTCTGAGGATTGTCTCAGATTCGAGTTCAATAAAAAGGTTTGTGTGCCTTAACCGTCATTATGTTCGCTTTGTTGTCTGGAGCTTAAGGGTCGCGCTTCATGTACAGCCAAAGCGGGGAAGTGCTGACCTGTGCTGGAGATATTGTCAAATGGTGGGAAGAACTGGATAACCTGGTAGTCATACCTTCTAACCAGGAGTCAATGTTGGATTCTGGTGGAGCAGTATTTACCATCGCAGCTCACATCATGGCAGTGCAAGAGTAGATGAAATATGTTCAGAGATATTGAAAGCACTGGATGATGTTGAGGTGAGATGGCTGATGCTTTACATGGAAGTCGTATAAAGCACCTACGGTACCATAGGGGTGGTGCTCCTATTTTTAAAAAGGAGAACTTAAAGGCATGCTCACACTATACGTGATCACACTTCTCATCCTAGGAAAACCATTATCGTGGTACTGGAGAGGAACCTTTATGCATTATCATTGAACTTAGCATCTAGATGGAAAAATGGTGGTCAGATGATTCGTGTCAGGGAGGACACTTTGAGTTACTTTAGGTTTTACAAACTACTTTATAACTGAATCCCTCCCATGCTTAGCTAAATAGTTCAGCTCTTCTCATGTTCTCATCATTTGTTTCCTTGATTGAAAGTCAAACCCAGCTGTTTTACATTATCATTAATCACATGTGCATGATTATAGGAGACTGACCAAATGGCACAGAACAAGAACTCAATGCTTCCGTAAAACCCAGGCCGTTTTAACTGAAACATTAGTTCACAAATACTGTCCTAGCTCAAAGTGTCCTCCCCGGTATGGATTATCTGGTCACTCGATTTTGTCATATCTCCACTCCAGTTTGTGATTTTCATGGATAGGATATCACAGCACAGTTACAGTTGGAAAGTCATTGAGAATGAGAAGCTGGCAGTAACATCCCTACTATTTACAGATGAGGCTGTTTTTGGCCTCACTCAACAGAGGACCTCCAGCATACACTTGAGCAATTCAATGTCAGTTATGAAGCAGCAGTGATAAGAATCAGCCCCTTCAAATTCTAAAGCATTCCACCCTTTTCCGGCTGAGGACCATGGTCTTGGATTTGGAGGTGCTGAATGTCATCCCAGCCGCTTCACACTTGGCTGCGAATTGTTCCAGTGAGGGCCCAAGGTCACGGTCCAAGGAAGCCAACAGAACCACGTCATATACAAAAAGCAGAGACCTAATCCTGCCGTCACCAAATCGGACACCTTCAACGCCCTGGCTGCGCTTATAAATTCTGTCCATAAAAACCATGAACAGAATCAGTGACAAAGGGCAGCCCTGGTGGAGTCCAACCCTCACCAGAAACCAGTCCGACTTACTGCAGACCAAGCTCTGACACCGGTCATACAGGGTCCGAACAGCCCTTATAAGGAAGTTTGGCACCCTATACTCCCAGAGCACTCAGGACTCCCTGACGGACACAGTCGAATGCCTTCTGAAAGTCCACAAAGCACATGTATACTGGTTGGGCAAACTCCCATGAACCCTCCAAGACCCTGCTGAGAGTATACAGTAGAGCTGGTCCACTGTTCCACGGCCAGGATGAAAACCAAACTGCTCCTCCTGAATCTGAGGCTTGACAATCCGACGGACCCTCCTCTACAATACCCCTGAATAGACCTTACCAGGGAGACTGAGAAGTGTGATCCCCTTATAGTTGGAGTTCTTATAGAGGGGGACCACCACCCCGGGCTGCCAGTCCAGAGGCACTGCCCCCGATGTCCACGTGATGCTGCAGATGTGTGTCAACCAGGACAGCCCCACAGCATCCAGAGCCTTAAGGAACTCAGGGCGGATCTCATCCACCTCCTGGGCTCAGCCACCGAGGAGCTTTTTATCCACCTCAGTGACCTCCACCCCAGAGATAGGGGAGTCCACTCCCAAGTCCCCAGACTCTGCTTCCTCGTTGGAAGGCACGTTGTTGGAATTGAGGAAGTCTTCAAAGTTTTCCTTTCACTGACCCACATCCGTGCCAGGGAAATTGTGTATCAACTGATTTTCTCTACATAAGGGGTCATGTTTGCATTAGGTGACCCTACCAGGGGCATAAATCCTCAGGCAACTTAGCTTCTGGGATCATTGGAACACGCAAACCCCTCCACCATGATAAGGTGTTGCCTCCAGGAGGAAATGTGAGATTTAAAGGTAGTTTGGTTTGGTGACTGGCACTGACTGCAGTTTTTGAGGTGCTTATTAGGAGGTCCATGTTGGTGAAGTGCAAGCAGCTGAAATGAGGTTCTCTTTATAACTTCCAGACATATACTCTTTGACATGGTAAGGAGATCGGAGATTAGGAAGGACGTTGAAAAAGAGCTGTTGTAAAGCTGTTAATGGAACAGAATTCATCTCCCTTAAGCCACTTATAAAGACCTACACCCTCTCATCCTCTTCAGCCAAGGAGACAGTGCTGCCTAGAGATCCCACTGCTAGGAGAAAATAAGTCAAACTCTTGTGTGGTTCCTCAATAAGGGTTCTGCTCAGCCTTCTCAGCCAGCTTCCTGTGTAGCCTAGATGCTGTTGCATTTTAAGCAGGTCTTTGATTTGAAAAGCTCTGTTAGCTCCTTGTAATGTTTTTGTAACAAGTTGTATGGGTCTTTCCCTGCTGCTGAGTAACTTGTACCTGTTACTGGTTATTCATTAAAAGCTCAGCCTAGCTGTACTTATGCTTAGTTGGCTCCTTGAGAGCTGTAGGTTTGTCATGCACAATCTGCCTTGCTTCTGCCCCACTTTGTAGACAAAGTGTTCACTAAATGAATGAATGTAAATTCAGATGTACTGCCCCTGCTGCTTCAGATCAAGGGCTGACTTTGGAACATCTCAGGATCCTCCTCGTATGAGTAATTTGGCCATGGAACATGCTCAGTATGTTACAACCTCAGTCAGGAAAAGTGGTGGGAAGATAAGTTTAAAAATGGTCTATAAAAGAAGGTCAGCACAAGTTCACCTTTACAGAAAATGCTAATACACTGTTGAAAAGTTGTATTCGTAGTGATTTATTCTTATGCAATGCATTATGTTGGGTAGCGATTAATTCAAAATCATGAACGGTAAGAAACATGGCACTTTTTGATAAAGCATTTTTGCTTATGGAAAATTATAGTCTCAATATGCTGTTGCAATGCTTCTTCAAGATTATGAAGTTATCAGGCCTGATGAATGTTTGGTTTTCAAGTTATCTGTTTTCACACCAGACAAGTTAATTAATGGCTTAGATTCTGTCATTAGTTTAGCTTTTCTAAGACATTTTAATAAGTCTTGAAGAAGAACTGAATTTTAAAATCTGTATCCCAGTATTGTCACATGCATAGAATGCACTTGTGTAATTATCATACCACAGTAAAGACAATGGAGTTTGTCTTACTTCAGAGATCAGTATTCATTAGATTAAGATCTCCACAACTGATTTTACATGTTGACTCATTGTGGTATTTTTTCTCCTTCACTTCCACTTCCTGTCTGCTATTTTAACCAGAAATGAAGTTGAATGGATTTCACACCATATTTCAAGATAACATAACTTTGAATCCTTACGATTGAACATAATCTAAGCCCTTCAGAGAGGCAGATAACATTTGTGAAACCTAAAACAACATCTTGGGAATTCTTGGGAAATATGTACATACTCACTTATTTCAGCTGAACACTGTCAACAGAACTAGATACTACACAAAGCAATGTAATTCATATTGATAGTAACATTTTCCCTCACACAAAACACAGAAATTCACGCAGCAGTATATCAGGAGAGGTAATGAATTCATGCAATCTTTAGTGAAAGACTGATACTGTATTAAATTTATTCTGAGTTTTGATGAAGTTCAAAATGTTCTCTCCTCATATTTCAAGATAAAAGTATTTCACTTTCTCTCAACAAGTAAAGTATGTTAGTGCTGTTTAATGAAGCATAATGTGTCACACCTGTTCCTGATTGCTAATCGCGTAATTGTGCCTGGTCTGGGATCTTACATTGAGCCGCTAGCAATTAGCTGTGAATGTTATTTCAACAGAACAATGAGCATTGCTCAGTGTCACGCCCACGAGGGCGGGACCGGACACCGGCAGGCAATCGGTGTCTAATGTCGCCATTATTTAAAGGTGTCCAGGACCTGGTTCAGTGCAAAGTATTGTTGCCATTGTTCTGATGTGCCATACTGAGCGATTCTTTGATTCCTGTCTCCCCCGAACACCCTGCCTGCTGTGTCCTGCGCTGCTATTTCATCTGCCCTGCCTGTCTCGACCATCCCATCAACTCGCCTTCTCCTACCTGCCTGCTCCACCCTGCCCTGCTCCTCCATCGGCTTCATGTGTCCCTTTCCCTAATCGTCTTGTCCCGCCATTCCGTGTAGGACTGACTTCTGCGGACATCGACCCTCAGCTTGCTCAACGACCATGATCTCGCCTGCCCCCTATAGCTTTGTTCGCTGCCGATAAGGTTAAACCTTTTGCACTCTGCATCCCGGGGTCTGTCTGTATCACGACCGCTGGTCATACTCAGTGTTTACTCATCATCATGGTACTGATGGAGTGTCACCACTGGTGAAAATGCACCTCACTAGGAGTTTCCAGTGATCTGCATTGATATGCCCCTGAAGGAAAAATATTCCATGTATTATTAATTACTAGTATCTCATATTGTGATGTATTAATTCATTCCTGATAATTGACAACTTGAAAATTTCCGACCTCCTACTTAAAAGAGACAAGCCAAGCCATCACCAAGTTTTGGCTGTCTGATTAAAGGTTCAATTTGGCTGTGGCTAGTGGCCATGTGGTAGACAAAGTCTTTGACGATTATTGATCAGCTCATGGATCTGATTGGCCTAACACCACATTTGTCTGGAATGGTAGAAAAATCTAGTACTAGCTTGCAAAAGTAGTTTTGGAAATTATGCAAATTAGTAAAAAAAATCTGCTGATTCGATTGATAGCAGATTCATGTCGGCTGGGTGAAACTCCTAGGACCAGTTTTTTAAAAAATACCTGTTTTCAGACTCATACAAAATAGGCAAAAATGCAAAGAACAAGGACCACGTTCCATATGTTGTTTTATTTGGCGTAACATACTGGTCTGTAGAGAAATGTATTATCCAGTTTTGGTTTGGATTGGTGATTATTAAGCCTATCAAATGGCTGCTTGATATTAATTGGCTGATGGTGGGCAGGGTTATGAGATATGACTGCAGTAGTATATGGCTGACCTCAGACTTGGTCATAGTACAACTCTAATTTCAAATTTCACTTGGATTGGCTAAGGATGTCAAGTGGTATTGGCAGTTATTAGTGCTAACGCCCCCTTTTCATGAAATGCGGCCAGTCTTTTACTGCATGCCCAGAATGGTGCTGGGAGGTAGGATTTCAAATTTGGTTAAGGTACGATAAAACATTACCAAATTCTAGTTGTCTAATTAAAACTGGCATGATTAAGGTTCAGTTTGCATTTACATTTGCTGCATTTGGCAGACACCCTTAGCCAGAACGATTCACGTAAGTGCTTAGAAGCTTAGAAGTCTCATCAATGAATACATTCTAATACTGGTTCAATGGAACCGGCAAAGAATATTATCACTCTAAAAACTCTTTTGGCATGTAATACATAATTTTATTTTATTTTTTAAAATAATAATGAGTATAATACTGGAAGTGCTAATCCAAGTACTTCTGAAAGAGGTTGGTTTTTAGTCGTCGTTTGAAGGCACCCAATGACTCAGCTGTTTGGAAGTTCATTCCGCCACATAGGCTCCAAAACAGAGAAGAGTCAAGATGCATGTATTCCTAGTATGCTGAGAGATTGTGAGACCAGTTGAGTGGTGCTGTAGGATCAAAGAAATGCAGTGCAGGGTGAGATATGTTCTTTTAGGTTGGAGGGTATTGGTCAGTTCTTGGCTTATAGGTGAGCATCAGGGTTTTGAATCTGATGCAGGCTACAGGAAGTTTGGGTGTGGCTAGTGGTCATGGGGCAGACAAATGTCGAAGTTTTTTGGACAATTATTGTTCAACTAGGGGGATTTGATTGGTCTGACATTACATTTGTCTGATTTGGTCAGAAGAGGTGGCACTAGCTTGCAAAAGTAGGTTTGGAAATTGTGCAAATTAGCCAAAAACATTTCTGTTGGAGCTTAATTATGCCCCCTGTATCTGGGGGAAAGAGGAATTTCTTGTCTAGGACTAATTGGTCAGGAGTTACAAGCCAAAATGTAAAACACTGTGCTGTAGCGCCTGCTTTTGGATGCCCATCTAGTTTTAGGGAAGAAAAATAATCAAACAGAAAAATCAAGAAGTGCTTTGGATCCCTAGTAATTGCATACAGCAAATCATGATGCCACCATAAGCATTTCCTTAGTTTTACACCACTATCACTCTCCAAACCCGTCAAGCCAACCATTCTTTAGTGGAAACCCAAAGCAAGCAGGAACCGTGCTCTAACTACTGTTTCTTCCCGGTGATGAATCAGTCCCTTTATGTCAGTGCAAAAGTGCCATTAAAGCTGTATTCGATGCAGAGTCTAGTTGGTGGGGCTTGGTTCAGTTGGTCTGTGTTCCTCCTGGGTTTTTGTCAGTGTTGCCACATGACCACTGGGTTTGTGGCTATGGATTTATGGTCCATGGGTCTTGTCCTGGTTAGCTGCTGTCTTATTCCTGAGTTCATGGTCCTGAATGGAGTTCCACAGCTGGTGTCCTGGGCAGCTGCTGTCCTGTTCTTAGGTTATTGGTGAGTTTTCTGGTTTTGTTCTGGTTTCCTATTAGTCAAACCCATATTGGATTGACCTGAGGAACAATAGGAGGGACACTCCAAACTCTCTGCTGCTGCGATTGGGGTTTTCCTGAGTGTTCCTTCCCCAGTGTTGTTAATTTCCTTAATAAACCCTTTTATCTTGGTGCCGTCAGAGGATCATCACCTTTCTGCGCCATGCTATGCCATAACAGGAAGACGTAAAATCAATATGAAGGCTTTGGAAAACTAACCCATGTTTTGCTAAATTAATCCATTAGAGTAATATATTTAGTTATGTTCCTTCAAAAGGAACCAGGGGAAAACCCAATCTGTATACCAGTACTGCCTTGGATGACATGATAGGTGGCATGATAAGGAACTCTAAATTGAGCATGAAATTGCAGGTGGCGATTTTTACATCATGCTGAAATAATGATCTACTGCATTACATTCTGTACCAAACAATGACACTTATCTATGTATGTCATAAACTGTCATGACCTCTCCTGTTTTTTTAAAGATTGTTATGGAAATGCCACTAGGACATTGTGACAACCTACCGAAGAAATCATAATCAATTATACATCCCCATCCAGAGCTGACCAAATATTATAAAACACTTTGCTGTCTTACTTGCTGACTTGTCTTGAAATGAATTGAATGGCTAAAATAATTTTGGTCTCCTTGTTTTCTTCTTTTTTGTTAACTAGAATTCCTCCAGAGGGTAACTCAGCTCTTATTCCCTCTATTGACACACCTGACGCTCACCGCAGCTGTTTTTGGGTCCCAGCTGGAAGTTCCTGTTTCAGGCCGTCTCCTTTTCCGACTGCCTATTGGTGAGAGAACTGAAGGGCGTGACCTTTGTGGAGGAAGTCACCAGAGGAACAGGAGCCCAGCATGGAGCTGTTGTGGGGAGTCGTGGGGGGTTCTAATGCGGGACATCAGTCTCACTTATAAGAGTAATAATGAATCTTTTCATACCTTCTCTGACCCTGCATGAAAGAAATGTACCTTTGCATTCCGGTGCTCCAGGACTTGACACCCAGCCTGAAAGTGCGACCTTTATTTTTATCACCGTGATTGCCGAAGCAATGACCTGAATGTACTTATTGATGGCTACCTCTCCACCAAAATAAATCAGGAAGCTCAAGTATCTTCTATTGCAGAATCGACTCTAAGCAGTTCCTGTTATAGTAAAACATTCCTCCTGCTGGCTATCTATCCGGTACATCGAGGATTGTTCCGTTCTTTCCAGATGGCACCTTACGATAAACAGATGCATTAGTCTGGAGTTAATTCTCTTACCGTGGATGCATACAAACACTTCTTGTCACCATTTTTTTTCTCCGTGCTTATTCTGCCTTTCTGCCGCAATGCAGATTCACCTGCAGCAACTGCACACGGCCAGTGAACACTGTTAAACATATAGGTGTTCTTGCAGTGCACCTTCCACGATGATCAGGTTTGTCTGTGTGGGTAGCAGCCAAGAGCCTCGCTTCCGAGGCAGACGGCAGACTCGCATTCACCACTATGTTACAGCAGTGAGTTTTTCCTGCCTTGACTAAGAAAATATTGTGGGTCTTTGCTCAATATTTCATGTTTACCTGTTTTTCTCTAAATCATGCTGCAGAAGTGGAACTTGTATATTTCCCATGCTACTTATCACTCTTTGCCATCAATAGAGCAATTTATTAGTCTCTGTTCCTGCTAAATCCTGAAATGGATCAAACAGTGCCGTAATGGAAGACTTGGTGTCCATCCCTCAGGGGCTATCTGCAGACAGACAGACAGGAGGAGAGAGCAGCAGAGTACTAGTGTCTTTATCCTTGATACGATTTTCCTGCTGAAACCTGTGGCGCTTTTACAGTAAGTCAGGCTTCTGTGTATGAAAGTCCGCATGAGCATCATAGATAACCCTGAGGTGACATTTTGGTGCATGTTATAGATATGAAATGCGAATCGTTTAGGCAAAGAGGAGAAGCAAGTGTCTGCCTGCTGTGCTTCTGCTGGATCCCTGGCCCCCACATCCTGATGTCAAGCAAGTGCAGAACTGCGTCAGAGCTGGGTGAAGCCGGCACCTGCTGTGTCTGATTTGAATTCCATAAGCAAACATGAAGGTCCAATTATGCGTCCCTTGCGGCAGAGTGTCGACCCCCACGCTCCACCCCCGCCTCTAACAACTTGAGGCCTGTACATGAGCACTGGCATCAAAGTGAAAAAAAACAAAAAAACGGTCATTCAGTACATTACTGCCCTTGCGTCAGCTGTCAGATTGCATTATGTCAAGGTTTTCCACAAACACAGTAGGCAAGCCTGTTTGCTTACAGATGTGAAACAAGTGATGTGTAACGGCGGGGGTGGGACACTAAAACAATTATGCTCTAGCAGAGAATTCATCACTATCAGCTTATGGGCAACAGGGGAATGAATAATTACAGGCATCTTAGAACATTTACACTGTAGCGTGAGCAGTGCAGCAGTGCAAATACAGAGAGCGATATGCTCAGAGTGCAGTTAACATTATTCATCACTTCCACTCTATTCTACATCTCTGGAATGGGACTGCGGTAGGGCCCAGGATGCTGCTGCAACGGTTCATACTCTCTGCCTTTTATTTATGGCAAAAATGGTGTTGCAAGTCAAATAATTAGCATTTAGCAAACAGCATTTTGTCAATGTTATTTATAATCAATAGCAAACCTGATGAATGCCTTGGCTAGCTTAGGCTGCATTGAAACATTGTCGCATTTTGATGACAGAATATGTTGGTCTTTATTTATATGGCAGCGTTTTAACCCCAAGGATTACGAAGTGCTTTACAGACATTTTAAATGTAGTGTAATATAGAGACAAGCTATGTGGAACAACTGAAGTACACATGCTTGCTTTTCTGCAGTCCAGCTCACTGACTGGCTACCTCTTAAAGGCACAGCGCCCCCTTGTGCTATGCTTCCCTTGGCTGCCCTCGTATGCCCATTCCACTTGTGACGGCCACCTCTATTACACAGGGTCAAGCCATCCTGTATTTTTCAATTAACCTCACAGCTGTTAATTCCTGACTTACGCAGACCTTGTGGGTGAGGCTCCTGTAAATATCAGACTTGGAAGCCACCTTGTCCTCCTTCTGGGCTAGCTTTGATCTAGAGCCTTCTAGAGAGAGGATTATTTTTATAAAGTCTGTCATAGGTCACTCTATTGCTTCATTGCCTTTTATCAAATGGCTTTCACAACTTTTTGGTGACCTATTTCATGGCTAAAGTTTTAAATTAGCTGGGACATATAAATGTTGGACGACAATAGTATAATATAACTATCGTGCTTTATCCGTGCCCCAGAATATACAATTCAATTACAAAATACATTTATTATTTATAACTGAACAACAATTAATTGGCTTAAACAACAAACTCCACCCTGTGGCACAAACTGCATTTGGTATTATACAAGTATAATTTGTAATCACTGGCGCCACCTAACTCTTAAAATTGCAATACTATGGTAAATGGACTGCATTTATATAGCGCTTTTCTACTCTTCCGAGTACTCAAAGCGCTTTACAATTTATGCCTCA
>JABFDZ020000109.1:11267217-11282949 GCA_019775955.2 Pollimyrus isidori | reverse complement strand
GTTGGAGCCCTGTGACTAGTTTGTGCCCTGCGATGAGTTGGAGCCCTGTGACTAGTTTGTGCCCTGCGATGAGTTGGAGCCCTGTGACTAGTTTGTGCCCTGCGATGAGTTGGTTCCTGTAGGTTCTAGGAGAGGTTTCATATCCCTGTGATCCTGTATAGGACAAGCAGGCATAGAAAGTGCATGAATGGAAGTTCTTTATTTCTGGTACAAACTTGATTTGTGTTAAAAAAAGAAAAGAAAAACAGTGCACTGCACGCATCATGTTGCCAAAATGTTACCGTCAAGGAGCAGCCCGAGATCAGCGGACCCCGATGTAGAGCAGACACAAATCCAAAACAATAAACTAGAGTCAGAGTCAGAAATGGGCACTAGGGTCAGTAAGGCAGGAGGCCAGTGCTTGGGAGTGAAGGGAAAGGCAACCATGCTGGCAGATCGTTACTACCACACACACTGAGAGGGGGATCAAGGCACACACTCACCGGGAACTGGGTCTGGGAAGACACTCACTCCGAGACACACAGGCGGGAGAAAGCGGGGCAGCGATATGCTCGCTAACCTGACATGTGCTCTGTTCCATTTACCTTGGAGGTCGGCAGTCAGAGCTGGGAATGACGACACACACGAGTTAACCGCGTTCCAGTATAACGACACGAAAGCCATTTAGCAATACCTGGGCTATCCAAGTTCATTCTTAGCCATCTAGGTATGTTCCAGTTAAAATATCTGATGAGGAAGTTGGAAATTCTAAAATCCCAGTTGAAATGGAATGCACCATCAGTATTCTGGTGCTTGAGACTGGGAGAGGGAGCGTGGCTGCAGAGAGTGATCGGGAATTGCCCTCACACTTACCTTGTTGAATAAATATTTTTTTAAATCATAAATAATAAATTCACATTACTTAATGTTTGATATGTTACTTACCCTCTGTGCTGACCCTTATAGTATTTGGATGGATTTACTGTAACTGTAAGAGCATACTGTAAGAATAAAACACACCACACAAATTTTAGTAGGGAACCTAAGTAACAGATTGAAGTTTCAAGGTGGAATGATTGATTGGCTCACTTCCACTTGATTACTGAAATTCCAAAGCCAGCAGGTTTCTGTACTGCAGGGAAGGTCAGTATCTTGCTTCCTGTTTGCCTGGGTAGGATAGTTTTAAGAATATCATCCAGTGTTGAAGTCAGGTCAAATTTTGGGCACCCATGGTTCAAATAAAATATAATAATTGACAAGCCTTGTATATATGGCCCACTGTGCCCTGGAACATCTGTTCAAGTGTTACATCCATGAAACAAATCCATCCATCCATCCATCCATCCATCCCATCTTCCACACCCACTTGTCCTATGCAGTTTTGCAGGGATCTAAAGTCTATTCTGGAAGCTACATTCACAAGGCAGGAATAAAAAAATAAACGCATTCATTCATCCATTCGTGTTTACTGTGCATTTCTGGATATCGTCTTTAAAAGAAGCTGTCAAGAAATAAATAATAAACTGAAGATGTGCATCTGCAATATTCAAATATCCCTGCGTCTCCTCTAACACCTTTTCAAACTGTGCAGTACAAACTTCAATAACTCCCATGCTCACAGCTATGTGTATCTGCCAGCTTCTGTGATTTACATGTTGCAGTGGTTATGTCCAAATTACTTTGCTCCTTATGTGGACAGTAATCTGGAATGGCTTCATCGCCTGAGCCTAAGGGACTCTTTATTCAATTAAAGATGGGGTGCATTTCTCTCTCATGAGGCTGTGACGTAACAGGCTTGCTCTACTTTTACTGTGGAAAATATAGAGTTGCCATGGCGTTTCCTTGGCTTGCCAAAGCTGAGAGCACGGAGAAACGCAAACCTGAGTTACAGACGTGAAAATGTAACACCTCATTTTCCTCTTATCCCAGTTACCTCTTAACAGGGCACTTTCTAAGGTCACAATCTGTACCGTTAGCAGACGACTACAATATATTTTGTAGTGTCATGTTACGATTTTGCTTTTGTATACATTATGCTTTATTTTACGCTATTTTCTTTCTCTATTACTAATCTTAGCTCCTAGTCCAATCTGCTGGTGCCATTTTTCAAACAACAAATTCGCAGCTTTGCAGAATGAAGTGTTAAAGTGCTATATTTTTTTTTAAATCAGGCGTGGAAAAATAGAGAAAAAAACATACAGTAACATGAGGTTTTCCGGCAGTATAGTCCTCAGTTCTGCATTAATAAAATTGCAGTTGGATCATCTCTCAGTCACTGCAGCTTCAGACAGGGAGCTTCTGACCTGGACTTTGGTTGTTTTCTATTGTAAGTAAAGATAAATCATGCTTTTGGTGCCACCCTTGAATCACATTGGCTGGGAGACAGAAAGGTCAGTAAAATGGCTGAATACTATTTCAATAGGAATACATTTGGTTCCCTGGATTGGTAAAAACATTTCAGGTGGTTAAGGACTATGGCCGTATATCAGGTGAACACTTTCTCTCAAGTGCCGCATCAGGACTCTCTTCTCCCTCAAAGCAGAATGAGAGAGAATGGGTGGAATGACCTCAATTTTCAGGCTTGTGATTTACCCATTTCCTTCAGCCTTCTGTGAACTATAAAGCAGGGCTGGTGTGTCCTTCAGCGTGGAATCCTTGGACTGCGCCATAAAATGTTAGGTGGTATTGATCCACCCCAGCCGTCAGTGTAATGGAATCTGCCGGCTTTTTAGGCTTTTTGTGTGCCTGAGCCGTGCGCCTTCACTGCAGAAGCACGCTGTCAGCGTGGGAGGCTGTCAAGGGATGTGTGGGATTCAACTAATTGAGGATGAAGAATATTGGTTTAACCCACAGAGTCTTACAGAACCGTTTATAGCACTAAAATACGAGTGGACGGGATTTCATTATAAAATTATTTTATTCAGTTCATTTTCACGTTTGATTATGCAGGGGATAAAAAAAAATTCAGTGAAATTTTATGGCATACAGAAGGACATTTTAGAACTCTAGATAGTAATTAGAGTTCCTCTCAGAAAAAGCTTTGTGCTATTTAATAAAACTTGCAAAGGAAGACTCCATAAAAAAGAGTGCTTTTAAAGGTTGAAATAACTTTTCTGGCATAAAGGTTATAGACTGAAATGGAATAAGGGCAACTCCAGTCTTATTCATACATATGCAAAGCAGACCCTGAATGAGGCATGAAAAGAATTTCTCTTAAATTTTATTCTCTTCACTCATGTTTGACTTAATAATTTTTATTTTATACAATGCGCTTTGCATATATATGCTTTTTCTTTTTTCTTATCAACTCAAGGGGTAATTGTGACTTACTGATCCACATACTCAGCTGGACCTTAAACACGGCTTCACTCAAATACTCATGCTTAAAATATGAACAAATACATACAATACAGTCTTTTAATACAGTCTTTTTTGTATGTAAAACTGCCAAAAGCCCCTGTTTGTACATGAAATGAAATGGTTTTGTGTTATTGCCCCATATTAAAATAATAACTGTGGGCTACAACATTTGAACACTTTCACACTAGGACCGGCTAAATATAATTAAACAGATCTGGGATTAAATCACTAGTCACTTGTTCCTTTCAGCAGGATAAAATTGTTTTAAGGACACGCACACTGCACTGGTTTTGATCCACCTTTTCCACGCTTTGTAGGATGTTTTGTGTTGGAGTCACAGGAGTAACAGATTATTCACGACTCACCAAAATAAGTCAAAAGCCTTAGTCAAGGATTTCAGTCTTTAAATTCATTTTAATGTCTCATAAAATTGTTTCAGAGGACATTGTTAGACATGATACACCTTGACCATGATTAAAATTATCCATTATTTGTACCACAGCAAGCTTCTGTCAGTTTGCATGCCACCACTTGGCTATCCTTCCCATCCTAGCCGCTCAATACCCTACTATTTGCTTTGGGGTTTTTCCCTCTTTGGACCACTTTCAGCAGGAACTCTCCAGAGCTGATTGTAACCAAGTCATCTGGCCATAGCGATTTGCTCCTTATCAAAGTTACTCAGATCTCTACCCCTGCCAATTCCTTCTGCATTTGACACGTCAGCTATGAGTACCAAAATGTTTGCTTGCCATGTAATATATGCCAGACCTTGACATGCACCATTTTTATGACGGCCATACTTTGTCAGCAAAGTGTTAAGGTTGTTGTGAAAGCTATTTAATGCACTGTCAATGAATTTCAAGACAATGTATGTGGAGAATATAAAAATCTGGTGGGGACTAGGTAAGCATGAAACAGTCAGGTGTCAGTTCACCTTTGTGTACGTAGCGACACTTTATAAGTCTATATAGAACATTATTTAAATGACTTGACAGCCTTATGTTCCTGTATGTGGAGATGTAATTCCAGACTAAAACCTAAGGTGATATGGGTGGATAAAACCTGTCCTACCTTATATAGATTGGTGTCATTGGAAACTGCTCTTAGGAACAGGAGCCTGATTATGCATACAGACTTGGATGGAATCTCCTCCTGGTATACAGCTGAAGTTATCAGGTTCAAGTATCAAATGTTTACTTGTTTGCACCACACTATAGAACATGTTAACCTGAGATAGAATGGGAATTGTTGAATATTCAAACCGAACTGGGCTGGTTATTATAAAAGGTGCTATTTTCTGCCCCTCCTCCATTCATCTTTTCTTCAAGCACAAATCTTTCGTCTTTAACTAAGTGCCTTTTACACTGTGCTTCTCAGTAGTTGTGTGCTACTTGTAAACCTGTACTTCATAATACACTAGATAGTAATGACTCTATCGTGACAGTCTATTAAACCGCCAAGCAACAATCTCCCCAATTCCCAATTCCACGGGACAGCTAAGACCGCATTATTCTGAAGCAAAATGCCAAGTTTTTTGTGTGCTAAAAATATAAATCCTGTGGTGTTTTGTTGTGTTTTTGTTTGAGTTATTGATGTCGGTAATGGTTGTACAGGGATACACCACTTGACCTGTCTCCACAGAAAATGTAACGTGGGGAATCTAAAAGAGAAAAATTCTTAGAAAACCTAATTCTTATTCCAGTTCAAGACAACCCCAATGACAGAAACACATATTTCTAGCTAATACATTAACTCCTTTACAGACATTGCATATTTGATCCCATACATACAGAACAATTCAAGTTGCATTTACATTTGTTTATTTTGCAGACACTTTTGTACAAAGTGTCGTACAAGTAAGGCAGATAATATGTTACATGGATACAGCTGTCAGGAGACAGCTAAGCATAAGAGAAGCTAGGCTGAGCTTCCACTGTACTTTTGCAAATATAAGTAACATTGGGGAATGTAGAGGCTCTGCAACATCTTTCACACAAAGCAAGAACTTAATAAGGGAACCCTTCAAATGAAAGACAAAGTGCAGCACTAAAAGCATTCAGGGAGCACATGAAACCAATAAGTAATCATAGCTAAGAAGTTACACAAATGGGTTTTGAGCTTAAAGGTTAAGAAAGAATCAGATGATTGGATGTGGTTTGTTAGCTCATTGCACCACCATAGCACCACATCTGAGATACATCTGAAGTGATATTACCTGGAGTGGAGGAGCAATCTCCAGGGTGGTGTTGGCTTGCTGACATGGGATTTAGGTGTTGATAGTTGGCTTAACGTAACAGACATCAAGGGACCGATTCCAGGAATGGGTGCGTGATGTGAGACACCAGGCAAGACACAGAAATGAAGCGGAATGTTCCACCTTCACAACGGGGCTGCTGAAATATGAAAATATTACTGACCGAAAAAGTGTGCATATTAATCCTGGTGCTAGATTTTGTCGTTAACATGCATGTGAACCACATACATTTCCATATGGAATGGGGCAGGACACATTATAATGTATTTATAAACCCTTTCAATGATTTATCATTATAATCTTTTATTAAATTATTTAATAATTTTGGATTGTGAAATGTACTCATGAAATCTCTAAATATATTCAAGAGGGACATCTGCTCCTTGAATTTTTAGCCCCTTGCTGTTGAATGCATTTAAATGTGAGCTACCCTGTGCAGTGATATATACAGATAACACTCTCCATATTAAAGGTGGTCAGTACAGTAGTGCATCCATCCTATGTAGGGCCTGTGTGTCCTTCCTGGGCTCTGCCCGCACTGTGACCCTGTGCTGTACAAGTCGTTCAATAGGTCATGGAAGATGAAATGAATGTGTTGAAAGTGACCGAAACTTTCTAAATCAGTTTCTGCATCTAAAATAGAAGAGTTCACTCTTCACGATTACTTTATGCTACATTGCGTATTGGTTTTACGTAAGTTCGGCAGATGCATGGTGTTATGAAAGTTGTAATTATTCAGGCTTGAAATGCCCTTTTTCAGTCTGACCACCTGCACCTTACAAGGATGCTATTTCTAATGTACGTAGATATTAAAAATTGAAGCTGTATGTTGGGTTTCTGTCCTGCACTACCAGGTTACCCAATACAGCAAGTAAAACCACTCAAACTAATAAGATGGATGGGTGCACAAGTCTTCTATACTGTGTTTTATCTGGTCACCTCCATTACAACTAAGACCAGCAATACTTCCTCTTTATTCAACGGATGCCAGTTGATCGTGTCTCTCCTAGATAAACGGCACTTCAGGAAGGCAACAGAATGTCTACTGCACACATTCTTCAAATACAGTTTGTTCACATTCATTTAAAATCTGCATCGTAAATGTTCTCATGAGATTTAACATTCATGTGAGGTATAATGCAGGAATTAGATTGATTAGTTCCCATTCATCTACAAACAAAGGTTCAGACAGGCTTAAAAACTCACAGCATTAGAGAGGAAACTTGAAACAAGACAGGAAAATCATGCGAGACGGTACAGAGGTGGAGAGATTTATAATCCTAGAACACACATTGTGATGACAGTATAAAGTCTTATCAATTATGCAACCAGCAACTCAATACCTTGAGAATAAAGAAAGCAATCTGACTTAGCAGAACTGTGTTTGTGCATACAGGGATAGTATAAGGGAAAGTGATTAGTGGTATAGCACTATTAAGGAAAAATGAAAGTACGGTGTCTGAGAGAGTTTATACTTTTTTCCTTGCTGAAATTCCTTTGCTGAAAGTAATTTCAAAAGCACGGCATCCAACAATAATCCATTATCCAGCAATGCAAGCTGAAATTACGTATGCATTTATAATTAAACATTTTTAATATCCGAAACATATTTGGTATCAGAAGGAGTTTTGTAAAAGAAACCTACAGATCTTTAAACCGGCTTCTTTTGAAAAGTACATTTTTACAATGTTTCTGTTATCTGAGGTTCTTAACCAAGGCCTGTGCCCACAGGACTGTGTTCTCCTTTACTAACACAATCCAATTTTACTGAATAACTGGATTTTACTGAATGACTATATAAACAATGGCATGGCAGCCATTTTGCTGAGCTATACCAGACTGTGCATAAAAATAAATGGAGAAATAAATCTGCAGGTTCGACACTCTCAGGAGAAAGACCACAAGAAACTGTTTTAATTGGAGCTTGAACATTACCAGCAATAGAGAATGTGTCATAATTTTTTCACAGTAGAATCTCTATGAAATATTAAACTTGATCCGAATGAAACAAACTTGTTTTGTTTTGGGAGGGAATTTTTAATTTGCATACATTTACAGGACAACATTAGCTGTTTTAGCTAATTATAGACAAATCCCCAAAGTGACTTTAAGAGGGATTTGTTTTTTAATTTCACACAAGGGTTTTTTTTTTTTTATAAAAACTTACTCTCATTGTCCACTGTTCACTCAATGTTTGGGGGCAAGTAACATTCTTCAGGAAGCAGCAGACCAAACATGCATACTATGTTTTAAATTTTCAGATGGTTTTCATTAGACTGACTCCCTCCATAACAATACAGCAGCTCGTGGGCCTAACAGACACTAAGCCTCTTCTGCGTCTGAGCCCGTGCTGCTGGGATATTAGGTTTCAAAGTTTCAGTGCTAGCCCCCTGTACTAAGCCTCATCCATTATCAACGGGCTACCCGAGGCTTTAAAAAGGTTGACATGCTACCTCCAGACATAATAATGAAATAGATACAGAGCATCGAAATAATAGGAAGCAAAGCACAGTGTTGCACTGGATACTGAATAGCAGTGATATTACTGTGTCTGACCCCCCAACTTCTACAATGAATAGCTCAATGATGTTGCAGAGCATGAAAGGGTTATACTGACTGCTCTCTCCTTTGCAGTGTTTCTTTATTTAGAACTTTATGTATTTAGACTTTATTTAAACTTGGTCTTGTTCATCACTACAGTTGATGGTACTTTAGCCACTCTACTACAGTATTAATCCTGGGCAAATTTTGTGAGCTGCAGGGCAGCTGAGGACCTGAAATATCCAGGTACATGGCATTGCAGTGCCTTGCCTACGTTTTATAAATTCTAGATTATGTAGAAAACACTTTATTTTGTCAAAATGGTCCCTGTTAATGAATTGAAGTACAAAAATCAGCTGAGATTTATCGGGTAAAATTTTACTACAAGAGAAAATGTTACTTTTTAAATAGCTGTGCATAGTCTCTATGTTCATATTAACACGCTTTAATTATTTAAGGAGAACAGGTGGCTGGGACACAGAACTCAGGTCCCAATTTTGTTGAGATAGATCAACTGGAGTAACCATAAAATGAGCAATTAATGAAGTAAATTGATTATTTTCACATTCAGAAGCATTTAATAACATCTTAAATAAACCATTAGAAATGTTTAGTACTTAAAAAAATAATACATTTTAATCACATTTGAAGACAATGCATAATGAGTTCTGCAGTTCTTGCTAATGAGATTGTAAAAGAAATGAGAAAATTAGTTTTTTAAAAATGATTTTCATATACTCCTAGTATATGTTGTAAGAGAAACAATTCTTGTGGATGTAAGCAGATGGCATTTTTCAAAAATGACCCGATCCTTGATAAAGATACACATGACCTGTGACCCTAACCAGCATCTGTGTGAAGAAGATAGATGAATGGGTGAATGTGAGTTTTCTCATTTGTGTACCTAAAGGACTGTGCAATCATGAACAAAAGAACTGAAACAGTCTGTACGTGCTGTGATGGTTTGGGAAATTTAACGCAAATACTAATGTTCCAGTTTATGCTCCAGTTGCAGTACCTTTGAGCACAATAACTTGGAAGACTGGAGTAAAATAATCACTCATATAAACAGAGCTACTTTGTAATAAAGTTTCAACCAAGTACATGAATGTAAATCTTACAGTAATGTTATTATGCTGGTAGAGTTTCCTCTTCAGCACTGTGTGGTCTTGCCTCTGAAACAGGTATGAGTTTATACTCAAGCATTTTTTAATATAATAATACAAGAAGTATAATGGTCGACTGTCAAACTAACATAATACTATAAATTCTATGCCCAATTATTTTTAGTGCTTTCAAATATGCGGTGTTCATTTTGCAGTATGAAGAAAACGCTAGATAACTGCTGAATGCTATAAGCTACATAAAATGGACCTAATATGAAACACGAAAACAGAAAAAAACAGTATGTAAGACGTTGAAAACTCATGTTAAGTACAGGTTTGCATAATATTTAATTTCAGCATGTCTAGACATTTTTGAATCTATTAGCACAAATTGCAGCTGTTGTGCTTGATGAAACTTGTAGTGGCAGTGCAATCACAGTTCTTTTAACTGGTGAAGAAAAACCATGATTAAGAAAAGTAATAAAATATGCTGGATAGTGTAGGTTGTACACTATGTAACTGATTTATTTTATTTTGATGATTATTTCAGTTGTCATAGTCCTAATTAGTAGGCATATGAAGGGTTTGTATTTTAGTATTATTTAAAAAGTATTATTAAAACCAAATTTCCCAAAAGCTTAGTTTCTACGGTAAATTGGAGCGCCTGGAGGTGCCCCCTAACCCCTTCAAATATTAAATACATATTTGGTCACCGAGTTGGTTCTGTTCAAAATGAGCCAGCATTGACTTTCTGTTGTGGTGCATAAACATGGCGGAAAAGAAATATAGACAGAAATAAAAGAGAGTGGCCATTAACAGACGGCAATCTATCTGATAATAGAAATCATTAGAGAAGTGTCATAAATAAATAATGTGTCCTCTTTCGTTCTAGCCTTGTCTTTCTGAATCTTTTCCATTCCAGCTTTCCTCTCCTCTGCTCATGCACTGCACAGCTCTCTCTCTCTATCTCCTGTTGTACAACTTCCCTGAATTTATTGGGGAATGAAAAAGGGAGACTTAATTGAAATCTAATCGAGTCGATGGAGGTGAGTGGCATGCATTTAAAATGAGGGACCCTGTTTGCAGGACAGAGACGATTGTCAGATAAACACAAGGCAGATGAGAGGACATTGACTAGGGTCACACAGCAGTTCTGTATGTTGCTGTGTTGTCAGTTTATCATATTTTGATTGTATTTAAAGTATCTACAGTTTCAATGGAGCAAAAAAAGTGGTGATGTCCTGCACAAAAGTACAAGCACTAGTATACAATTACTTTACAGAATTTCCTTATAGAATTACATTACATAATTACAATGGTCACACAAATTATACAGAATAATACATGTATAGGGGAAAGGATCAAGGATTGATGATTTTAGTTTTCATTCAATTAAATTATTGGTTAGTTGTCACGGTTTCAATATTTTTACCATGTAAGTGTCACATGACTGTTTTACTGGAAGAAGTGCATGCCCTCTTGGATTATGGTGCAGCAAAGTTGATGGAGTAGAGGCTCTGATGCTGGGGATCTGTGGTAGCAACTAGAAGGTTGCTGGTTCAAATCCTGTGAATGCCCTAAGTGATTCTACTCTGTTGGGCCCTTAACCTGCAATTGCTTCATCCTGAGTATGATGTTAATCTACATCTAGTCCTATAAGCAGGTCCTCCAACTACCTATGAAACATGTGGGGGTTGGTGGGAGGATTGGCATCCCAGTCTCTGGAAAAACTCCCAGTGGTCTTTTTGGACTAACATGGAGCTGAGGTATCACCCGCTGGATGGCTGTGCTCAGGTTCTCATCCCTGAGGTGGTCTTTCGTCTGGTGGGTGTGGCAACACACTGTAATCAGTGCATGCTCCTTACATCAAGGTGGATGTAATGATGTATTTATTTCAGGTCCTGAATCACAGATGTTTCCTTTTCCATAAGACTGATGGAAAATAAGCAGCAACAATAAGCGCAATACTAACCTGCTCAGTAGTGGAGACTTATTTCTATTTATGTTCTGCCATAAAATATTTTATTCTGTCATGCTTTCTTTTTAATAGGCAATAACAGTTTACATTGGTGCTGTGGCAACTGTCATAAAATATAATGGTAGGATTATGCAAGAATTCTTCATCAAGGGAAATTTTAAAATACTTTAAATGCCATAGTGCCTAACATGCTTCATACTATAGGGGAATTGCCATTATATTTGTTTATAAAATTTCAAAAGCATAACATTTGTGAAATTGAAATTTATAATACAAAATAGGAAAAACTTATTTGAATGCTTGGATTGAGTCATTTTAATCGACAGGTTAAAACTACACACTTTATTCCAAATCAAGATGGTGACTTTTGTTCATAGAGAGACCTTTATAGAACTATATTCCTGTTAGCTTGTAATCATTTTTCCCCTTTTGTAAGTGATATTCTGATTTGCTACCAAGGTTACTTTGAGTTGGTTGTAACCACAAATAGCAGAAATAACAAAAGAAAAATGCACCTATTAAGGTAATGTCCATCCTCCTTATATTGTCTTATGCTTGGTGTCTGTTTGCATTAATGTTCTCATGTTGAACTAATCATTACATGCTGATAGCAGCAAAAACAATTGCTTTTCATAGGTTTCCCAATTTCAGCACTTTGGTTTATGCTGCAGAATATAAAGTGGCCGCTTAAGTGTTACAGCTGCACTCTGACTGCTTTTCTGCTTTTTAGGCTCAGTGATACAGTTTAACTTCATTAGGTCAAGATAAAAGCTTAGCTTCCCATCTCATACAAATAGAACATAAAATAGCACTTTGAAAGCCTTTTTGTGATTTTAATCTAGAAATTCTCCACCCATTATATATTAGGAATTAAAAATGGAATAGCATTACATTTGTCAGGATAGAAGCCTTTCGTATGTTTTACTGGCAATAACACTCCTGTTTACTCCGATAAACAATTGCAATTAACACAGAACTGGAAACGGCAGATGGATTATGTTCTTTGATGGATATTGCCCCTTTCGATTTATTCTCATTTAACGTATGTATTGTAAGTTATTGAAACAGGCTAAAGTCCATTTTCTATAATCCACAATCCATTCAGATCTACACATTTCAAGCATTTAAAGATCTGTTGTTTCTTTTAAGATAATATCCATAGGTCTCTAGGGCAAGATATTCACTTTCAGCATATTATGGCATTGCATGTGAGCACATTGAAAGATATCTTCAGCACAGAATGCTGATGTAGGTGTGACGAATACACGTAAAGAAACGCAACAAAGACAATAATGTAGTTTTTATATTTAATTAAGTGACTTATCTATTTGGATATACGTATTATGCATACATTAGATTATAGATTTTATTTTAAAAAACAGCAATTTCTTAACCATAATTCCTTAGAAAAAAAATGAACCTTGAAATGGTTCCATCATATAATTGTTTATGGGTACAGTAATAGACTGGCCCCCTCTGAGCTTTCATGAATGGCTCCATCTATTATATCTTACAATCTGAATTAATATAAATGATGTTTTCCCCCTTCGCTTAATAAACTAAATTAATTCATGATGCAGAAATATTTTATTTAATATTTTTAATAATCTGCATATCCCATTTACAAAAAAAAATCACCCCATCACCCACATCAGTGTTTTATAAGCTTTAGTAGTATTTTAGTAGTATTAATGGGAGATTTTCCCCATTTCTCTGTAGTTGCACATTAACTTGCTTTATGTAAAGCATTCCTTTATAAGCCATCCTTTTGTGGTTTCTGCCATGTAGTATCTAAACGGAATACAAGTCTTTGCCTAACCTTGGATTTCTTGGTTCTCCTTCATTCACCTGCATTTAGGTCAGTTCTTCTGTGGCCAACAAGCTTCCACTTGCTGACAATCAGCACCATAGTGTGACGCTTTCTCTTTCAGTATTCTTGAAGGTCAGGGTGGTATTTCTTGGATGGTGAGTTGTGGCTTCTGGAAAAATCTAAGTGTGACTTAAGTGTTGGCCTTTATGAGAAGTCGCTTCAGTCATCCCACTCTCCATCAAAGGCCAAATCTATGCAGCGGTGAGGAGGTTTATTGATCTTTGGACTGTATTCCTCTTTTCAGCCAATGAGCTCTTCTACTCAGCTCAGCTTGAAAATTGGCCATTTGGACACTTCACTGACAAGTGCCCTTATCGTCCAGTTGCTCTATTGGGTTAGACAGCCTGATGTCCGTGCTATAGTTATTCATTTCTGATACAATGAGCTTGTTCGTGTGAGAGTTGCACGCACATTTTAAATAAGCTTCAATTTTCTATCTTTCAACAGCTTCTTTTCAACCTTTCATAAGCAGTTCCTTGTTCTTCATGACAGCATATCATATCTGTCTGCTGTTTCATTTATGATTCCATATCAACACAGGTGACCTTGTTTAATTTTTATCTCTTAAAATTGGAACACCCCGGCCCAGTTTAGGTTGTTAATAGAAAGAGTATGAATAACAATCAATTGTGTATTCCTGCCAAGTTGGGCCACTTTCTCTCCTTCTAATCTGGCTCCTGGGGTTCTCTGTAACTATGGGCTTTAGGCCTGCTTTGTGCCTGAAAAGTGAAGCTGACGTGTTTAACTAGAGAAGTACTGCATTGCAGATGATCAAAGGGAAGAACTGATTAATCTTCTTAAACCTTTCTATGAATTAATCATTGGAAGAAACTTGCACAGTATGTTGTAATTATACCTTTTATATTGCAACTGAAACCCGTTTGTAATATGGATTTAAAATATTAAATATAATAATATAAATGTTAGAGATTGTATTCATATTTTCTGTATTCACATCTGATTCCAGGTACTTTGTAGAGCGCTACGAGAAGATTAACTGACTTTGTTTTATTGGTAAATAAAAGGTGAGAAACTGGCAGGTGAAGATCTAGTTCAATACATTTCTTAGAGCCAAATTGCTAATTTGTGTCATAATGTTATATGAATGTTCGGGTGGCGGCTCAGAAGTAGCTTTGTGAAAAGTTCTGTGTGCCTTAGAAGCAGTTCATCGCCAACTAAGTATGGTCAGGTATTCCTGTTTAACCCTTCATCTCCATTACACCTCCCAACGCCAGCCGAAGAGTACGACCCTGGGTCCTTTGCATGGCTATGCGGACTAAAGGCGACGTACACATAAGCAAAGGTCATGAATGAGGGAATCCGTCCTTTAAGATAAAGTCACAAGTGTTTAGGTATGATAGTCGGGCATACAGCATAGGTGAGTGTCATAGGAATGAGTGTCGGTGATCCTGGCGTCTCACAGGGTGAGCACTGACATTGCGTCAAATGAGCGACCCAGCACTGCAAACCGGATACCATGTTTGAGAGGGTTGCAAAAAATAAGTGAAATAGACTTGAGTTGTGCACTGAGCTAGTGCTGCCAAAGGAAATACAGAAATTTTGCATGCTGATATTTTTATTTGAACCAGCCATAATGACACCAATGTATCTTCAAAGAACTGCACATTTTAGTTTTCATTTTGCATTTATTTTGAATATTTGCTGGATATGTTTCCTACTGAATTTTCAGACCAAAAAGTAATCTCCTTAATGACAATCATAATTAAATCTGAAAAAGAGTCTATTATGACAATGAAAATAAATAAACGTGTTAATTAGGGAGGTTGTCTCTGTCTCGTTTCATGTTCTGAAGGCCTGTTTTGAGCTAATCTTCTTGATGATTAATGAGCATATTGACCTTCTTCATAGAAGGGTGTACAGGAATTAAACGGCCAGCATTCTCTTTTCCTAGCATTTACTGAAAAAGAAACTGCAGAGTCATGAGAATTTATAATTATTATATATGAGACATAGCCCTTTGTACCACAGTTTAACAAACATTTAAGAAATTATATTCCATAGGTTCTGACAATATCCATCTATCTGTCCATGCTTGTGTCCTCAATCTGCTTATTCTGGCTAAGATGATAGGGGCAGGCCCCTAGGATGAGATATGCCGTGAATGGAATTGCAATACATTGCAGCAAAATTACGGCAACGTGGTTGTATTGATGGCGCTTCTCAACACAATATTCATTATTACATTTAGATTAAGTGCATATTTATATGGAAATATTTAGGGGCAAACCTTGCAAAATGCAAATGATATAGCGCTTCAAAATGACCTTATAAGCCACTTGAAAGTAGTTTAAACTTTCATGGGCAGAAAAAAAAAACAAAAAAAACTTTACTTTATGGGAAACAAGGTAACACTTTACTTGAGGGGGCACAAATAATGTAGTAATACATAGTTACTTAAATAATTAGTTAACCAGTAACCAAGTGTTAGTTACGTAACGATCCAATGTTCATTCATCAGTAATCAGTCATGACGGTTTATGTATTTCATGCAAAAACTATATTTCATGGTTTGTTCTTGAGTAGTATCGAGTAAGTCTAAATCTAGGAAACTGCAACCCAGGTGGTTTACTAGGGAAATAAAGTATAAAGTAAGGAGGAAAAGGTCTTTGTTTCAGAAATGGAA
>JABFDZ020000109.1:11229499-11247218 GCA_019775955.2 Pollimyrus isidori | reverse complement strand
TGGAGGGACTATGTCTCTCGGCTGGCCTGGGAACGCCTCGGAATTCCCCCAGAGGAGCTGGAAGAAGTAGCCGGGGAAAGGGAAGTCTGGGTTTCCCTGCTGAGACTGCTGCCCCCGCGACCCGACCTCGGATAAGCGGAAGAAGATGGATGAATGGATGGATGGATGAATTCTGTTTTTATTTACATTTCACACAGCGTCCCAACTTTTCTGGAAATGGGGTTGTACTTGTTTTTTTTTTTAATCCTGTAGTTAATGAGGGCTTCCAGTCAAGACTGTAATTATGCTTTGTCTCTGTAGTTTTCGCACTAGAAAAACAGTTATCCTGGGGACCTCTAGAAATCTGTGAAAGATGTAAAACAACTGGTGGAGAGGAACAAAGATAGGTGTTTTGTACTGCATTTAAATTTTACAGTTATATATCATTAACTACTAGACTGAGCTTCTAATAGGTGACCAGTGATGACTATTAGAACCTGACATCAGAGGGGCTGTAGGAGAATCTAATAGACGTAAGCGTATATTTCATATTCACATTTATTTTCCTTTAGCAGACTCTTGTGCAAACTGACGTACATGTGAGGTAAATACTACATTTCAAGTATACAGCTTTGAGGGGTCGACTAGACATAAGTGTTGCTAGGCTGAGCTTCCAGTGCAGTAGTATAGGAGCAAGAGCTACACAACATCTTCTAGCAAAGCAAGAACTGTAACAATATTAAGTATGCAATACAAAAAGAAGTGAAATCACTTGAATGGAACAGTCAGTCACAGGATGCGGTCAGTTGAGATGTTACCTGAAGGGATGGGTTTTGAGATGTTTCTTGAATGTCCTGATAAAACATCTTAAGACCTATTACTAATACTGGGATATTTACAGAATACCAGGCTGTCTAAAGTTAAAGTGGAATGCTGATCAAGGTACAAAACTGTATCTTCAACTGTATCCTACTTTGATGATCATATCCAATATCCAGTATATTTGTGTCAATATATTGAATCCAGCAGGAATCTGAAAACATTTAAAGTCTCATCTATTATTTCCTGTGTTAAACAACAATGCTTTTTGCTCAGTCTCCATGCCAGTACATAAAAAACAATGATTTCATTATGCAATAGACTATAGTTAGCGTATAGCTGTTTTGACTGTCACTCTAGGAACCACATTTCTGTCAGAACTGTTTTCATTGTTGTCAGCCAGATTGTGGAAGAGTGCATTGGGGATACTCTGTAGGTGATTTATGGTTGTTCTCACCTCTCAAAGACATTGATTAGCTGTGCGGAGGTCCCAAATTTCCATCATGAAAATGCACCTGCTCACAAGTCTCCCTGTGCTTATCCGACTACATGCCAGAGCTGGTCCCCGCATGCTCCTTTCCATATCTCTGGTGCCAAATTCATTCTAGTCACTTCCACTTTACTAGCAAGTAATCTGGCTTTATTCCAGGGACATAATAAATGCCTGCAGAGGAATAATTGCATACATATATCTACTGAAAAATGTGCACTGATTTTGGTTGCTTCCTGAGAATTAAACAGTTCAAATGAGAAATGCTAATAGGTTCCTGGAAAAATCAAGAAGATCCGCATTTCTAGGAGGTTAATGATTTTTAATTTTTTTCCCCCTAGCCGAACAACACTTAAAGAAAAAGTATTGTATTTCAGGTATTCTGCTAACTATAAGAGTTTGACTTTTAGATCCAGTTAGTGAAAATGCAGTTCTAAGAATGGTGGTGTACATCACATGACTCCCTGTTTGAATACATCTGTTCTCCCCCAAGCTCAAAAACTACATCATTACATAAAACAGCAGAAGCACCATACTGCTTTTAAACACTTTACTTGAGAAGATACTGTCTGATGTGTTTATGATGACGAATACGATAACGTCATTATTGGTCTTGGACCAGACCCAACATTTCCTGGAGATAACGGCATGGAGGGCAAAGTGCTGGTTACTTATCCATATATTAACTTGGCACTGGAGGGCATGGTAATCATGGTACCACTACCTATTTACTTCAATTCTCAAGTAATTCTAAATTAGATGAAACGGTTAGCTCCAGGTTACCTTTCATTTGGAATGTCATGCTATATGTAGTCCATATGCCTTTATTAAAATGAAGGTTTGTAAAGTGTGATGAAAGCAAAGGTAATCCTAGGTTGTAGTAGGACCAATGTGTCATTTGTTATCTTCCATATATTTTCAGTTACATATTTGAATATTTTCCAATACTTTTAACAGACTAATTTCATAATTTCAGCAGAATTCGCTTAGGTTTTGTATGAACCCTTATAGTAAACTTTGGAAAAATCTTTGTATTCTTCAGTGAGTTTTACACAGCTTCTCCAAGCCTTTACAGTGTAAACTATTGAAGCTTTTTTTGCTTCCCTTTCACAGTCTAAAGACATACGGTTAGGCTAACTGATGTCCCCGAATTGCTCATAAAGAATGACTGAGTGTGTGTTCCCTGTGATGGACTGACATCATCCCCATAGTGTATCCCCGCCTTGTGGTATAGGTGGTTTCAAGTGGAAGGGTTAAGTAGCTCCAATTAAAGTTTGGTTGTGACTAGCGGTTCTGTGGCTTTGAAAACAGGAGGAGGAGAGGTTTTGCCGCTCACAGAATGTTCCCTTCGATTTTCTTTTGGTTTTGATGTTTTCTGCATAGATGAGATGGCAACAGAGCCAGTCAGGTGTACAGAAGTAGATAATTTAAATGTAAGAAATATTAAGGTTCATGCACTGAGGTGACATTTCAAATACAGGTTTATTGTCATATGTACTTAATGTGCTTACTGGTGTGTCTCCTCACTATTTACAATTAATAATGCAAAGAATAACAATGAGTAGCAACATCAGACAATAAGAACAGAAATGGCAATGCAGACAATAAATAACACAAATAATATATAACAGTAAATGATGAATGACAAAAAATTAATATAGAAGTAGAAGGGTGACAGGTATTGCTAAGTGATCATCAGTTTATTCTACTTCGGTGGCTAGTGGCGAAGGTTCTGACTAGAGTCTGCAGAGATGCCACCTACCTTTCTGATTGCAGCATGCATTGAAAATGCTTTGAAGTGAAGGCAGATGTATTACGGGGACAGTGTGAGCAGTCGCCATCACCCTCTGCATTCTACTGGGGTCCGCCGCTTATCAAGTGTCATGCCACAATTTAATGCATGCCGCAACGATGGAGTTTGTCAAGCATGTCTTGAAGCTGGTGACGTCTACTTGCAACATCAGGGGCTTCTTTAGGTGTCTGAGGAAGTACGTACATTAGTTTGCCTTCTTGATTGCTGCCAATGTTGTGACCATGTGACCATGACTGTTTGCGACTTTGAACTTAAACTTAAAGCTGCTGACCTTGCCCGCAACTTCCATACTGATGTAAATGGGACCACAGCCTGCCTCCTACTTCCTGAAATAGATGACAAGACACTTGGTCTTGCTGACATTGGGGTGAAGTTTTTGTCTGGACATCACTCTACCCACAGTGGTGATATCATCAGCAAACTTGATGATGGAATTAGAGCTGTATATAGCCACAGGGTCATATGTGAACAAGGAGCACAGCAGAGGGCTCAGCCATCAATAAAATATGCAGTATAAAGTGGATGGACTAGAGAAAGACAAATGGCAGCTCCCACCTGTGATGTGTGTGAATTGTGTCGGCCCTGTGATGTGTGTGAATTGTATCGGCCCTGTGATGTGTGTGCATTGTGATGGCCTGTGATGTGTGTGCATTGTGATGGCCTGTGATGTGTGTGCATTGTGATGACCCTGTGATTTGTGTGCCCTGTGATGGCCCTATAATGTGTGTGCATTGTGATGGCCCTGTGATGTGTGTGCACTGTGATGGCCTGTGATGTGTGTGCATTGTGATGACCCTGTGATTTGTGTGCCCTGTGATGGCCCTATAATGTGTATGCATTGTGATGGCCCTGTGATGTATGTGCATTGTGATAGCCCTGTAATGTGTGTGCCCTATGATAGTGCTGTGATGGTCCCTCAGACCCCCTCCAAACAGGACAAACAGATCCAGAGAGTGGATGGATGCTACATCCACAACTCAGCTCCTCCATTCAATCATAAATAATTATTTTTCAGTTTTGACTATCTACTGTATGTGTGATGAGTTACAATCCATTCTATTAAATGCATGTAAAACAAATTTGCTATAATATATTTTTAATGTTCTTCATGAATGAACATTTCAAAAAAGAAGCAAGAGAAAGGTATACCATAAATACAGTCAAAATGAGGTATCGGGAAGTGTTTCTCTCTGTGATTGCGACAGATGAGGCAACTTTCCTGTTTCTGTGATGAACTACCCTGTCACTGCTCAGATAGCATGCTCCTTTGATAACTGGCCCCTGTGATAGCATAATCTTTCGGCTCATCAAGGACCTCAGGCACTGTGGATGGCTTCTGTCCTCTTGTTACTTTCATGTCCATTTACTTGCTGCCTTTAAAAAACGAAAGAGATGAGGTGTTCTCACAGGAGCTGTCTCGTGGGGATTTTCACCAAAATCTGAGGGAACAGAGTGTTGAACTACTCATTTGGAGGGCGGAGTGGAGTGCAGGGCCCATCGGCAGTGGCGCAGGTGTAAGGACAGTGTTCCAGCAGTGAATATTTTATCACCATCGGTTTCTGGTGTCTGCTTGAAAGAATAGTCTTCACGCCTATGTGTTGGCCATTTTGGTACCAAGGGCACATTGGGTCTTTATCAGTATGCATACTTGACTGTCCTCATGTTCTCGTATTCCCATTTGGCGTCGTCTTCCATAGCCAAAGACCAGTTACAATACTAAGAACAAAATTACAGAGGATGGTAAAAATCCCTGGATGTCGTTCTTGTCCCGTTCCAAATATCAAGAAGGCTTTGGTTAGATCCTCACCAATGAGATTCTTTGCAAGTTCATTCTTGAGAGGCAAGTTAGCAAGACCACTCTTGCCAAGAAACACCCAATGTTTGAAATAATAGCTCCTTGCATTTGGTATATAAACACACCTAACAAGGCTTTAGCCACTTGTGCATATGTTTTACTTGTATTAAGACCTGGCTTTACGTTTCTCCCTTCACATGTCCCAGTGAGCTGAATGGGATCTTTTAAGTATACCTGTATTAACCACAAGGAGAACATCAACATAAGTGCAAATAGGCTAAATGTCATGTCCTGCCTTCCATGATGATGCGTCTATCAGGACTGTACCAATTCTGTCTATTTGCATAGCCATATGTCAATGCCATCACAATACATACTGGTTTGCACTACTTCTGAAGGATGTAATATTGAAATCATTTGTGTAGGGGTGGGTGGTTGAGGTCTATATAGTAAGAATCTGGACAAAGATTTTATTTCAACCCACCAGTTGAGTACTCTGTGACTTGACTCTTTATACTGAAACAAAATCTTGTTCCGGACTTTTACTTTCTGGATCTGAATTACCACTCATGCATTCCTGACTGTATAGACAATGGTTGAATTGCATGTCTGAAACAGCAGCAATACCTTCTGAAGTCAAGCTAGAACCTTGCTGATCAGGATGGTCTCCAGGGGGCCTGTGGCCAGCCCTGACTCTATCTTGCGTTATACACCTACTGGTCCACAGAGAATAGTTAGTGTGTGCATTCAATCCATTGAGCCCTTTCCTAGGAAAGCTTTGAATGTGTTTATGGATGCATCTGCTTGTATGATAATCTGCTGTGGGGATCTAGTGCAATAAACAGCTTTTAGCTTCTCAAAGGCTGGATGCTGTTTTAACTACTATTGTGGCACCATGTGTTTCTGAAGCAGCAATCTATGGGGAGTAGTGAGTGTTACTACAGTATATCTGATATGTTATGGGCTGAGAATGAAGGTTTACCTAAGAACCACTGGAGCTGCATTCTCTCAGTGGGAAGAGGTGTGATGCCTGACATGATCAAAAGTAATATGGACCATATATTCCACCACATCCACTATACAGGCAATCTTTGTCCAGTTGACATTGAGATGATTGGCTTTGTCATTAACTTTTATAGTCATACTAATTATTATCATGTCCTTGCAAAAACACACACTCCACAAATGTGACCAAAGCTTATTTGAGATGATTTACTGAAACCGCTACCCTTGTGATGCTGGAATGCAGATGGCAGAATTGGTATGTTCCCCAGGGGGTGTTGAAAGTGTGCAGGTCAGCAGAGTCAACACCTAATTTTATTTTGCAACATTCGTCTTTCTAATGGGGAATGGAAAAAAGAGAGTCATGTCTGCAACCATGCTCTGCATACCTTCATGTGCGGAGATGGCAAATTGTTGCCTCTTGACTACCTCGTTGGGACCTCTCAGGTTAAAGTCCACTCTTTCTCTTTCTCGGCAAATACCCACATAGTAGGTTTAGTAAAAAGTTTATATTTGGCAGATGCAGAGGTTGATAATATGTCAGTTTTATGAAGGAGATAAAGATGGGTGTGGGCATGTCGGCTGAACAGAGAGCCTGTGATGCTGAACCAAAGCATGATTGCTTTAAGTGTGACCGCGCAGTTTCTATTGCCCAGAAAGGTGACCCATGCTGGATTAGTCTGCTTAATGCCCAGTATCACTGACCTTTTTCTGCTTTAGCAGGTTCTATGCAACTCCATGACATGAGGTGTGTCACATGAGGAGCCTTGATGATAAAAAGTGCATGTGACGATTGGCCAGATCTGCTCATCTGAAAAGTAATGTCTGTAAAAGTTAATATTCGAGCTGAAAAACAAAAATTGAAATTGTGTTTTATTTTACCTGTAGTATTATTGCTGTTTTGTTATGCTCTAAATTTTAATTAAAGTCAAATTGTTCTGTAATTGCCTTTTTGAAATATCATGCCTGTGTAATGAACCTAATTATGACTCTAAAAATATGGAGGGATTTTTTTAGAGTCCTATGTTTGGCTGTATTATTTAAAAAAATATTTTCATATATCCAGCACCATTATTAACTTCAGGTGAAATTTGTCCCCCTATTAAACGTTAAATTTGTCCATTCCCTTGAGTCCTGCTACAGTTGCTGATATGCCCATGAATAGCCTGATACTTTATTGATGTATTTGACAAAGGACAGTGGGTCAGGATGTAGACAGCAATATCTTACTACAGCCCAGCATAAACCTCTGAATACAAGAGAAAGAAAAAAAAACATGGATGAATTAAACATAAAACACAGTCTACATCAGCCTAGAGGCAAATATGTGTGCTAGTCAGCATGAGAGATATCTGCTATTTCATTTATAAAACGATCTTTTGTGTGTGTAATAATCCATTTAAGTGCAAAGTGTGCATTTCGGAATATCAAGATGCATTACAGATTAATGCTAGTTATTAATATGTTAATTCTGGTAAACATAGCTGAGTAAAAACAACTTGATTTTTTATTTCTATACATGAATGATTAAGCTGGATACTTTATGATTTAAAAAATAAATCTGATGAATTTCAGATTGTCAAGAAATGCAACAGCAAAGATTAAGGATAAAACAAACTGGCACAGAATAGAAATGTTAGATATGCCAAAACCTTGTATCAAATGCAATTGGATTTGCAAATATGTTGACAAAAGGGTAAATCGTAAAATTCTGGTTATTGTGTGGGTAATGAATATGAGAGACAGTACGAAAGACAACAAAGAACTCAATCTCAATAAAGCATTATGTCAGAGAGAGGAAACCAGACCTTATTTGATATTCCAATGCACTGCATCATTATAACATGCACTCACAACCATGCCATGTCTAAAGTGACTGATGGAGGGACATCATTCACACTTTACCTAGTTGTGTTTTAAGGTGCAACTATGCATCTTGAACGTGTGCTCCATCTTTCAGGATGCCTGCAATTTGTTATGATGTTTATGTGCCAGTAAGTAAAAGCATATTATGAAAATAAATGGGAGGTTCCTTCTCATTTATAAAGATGCATTATTCACTCCCCATATTCTCATAAATTTCAGTTGAATTACATGGCAATTTATACTATACACACATATTTATAAAAACAGAAAAAACAGCAAAACAAAAACAAAAAAAGGGTAAACAATAGATAGAGAGCATATTCAGTAGAGCGGATTGAATAAAGAGTAAATTCAACTTAGGCCACTCTGTACAAAAGGCAGGTCTGGCATGTCCCGGGTAAAACGGCCACATCATCACTTTCCCCCTTTAACTGGTATTGTGAATTCATGTTTATATTTTGTTTACATGTACAGTTTTTAGCGAATGCCTTCTATCAAAGCAATGTGCAATTGAGAAAGTAGGATCAGCCAATCCCTGGAAAATGGTGATTAAAGGTCTTGCTTGAGGTAAGACGATTCTACAGGATTCTGCAGGATTTGAACTGGCTCCCTTCTGATTACATGCACGGAGTCCTCAGGCAAACACCACTGGCCACTCTTTATTTTGAAAATAATAAGAGGCAGAGAACAGCGCAGTTGCCTCCAGACGACATATTTTTTTACGTTAGTGTGTGGTTTTCTGTGAAAGCAGGGAGAGAATATTACCTTCTTAACCTGAACATTTAATTTCTGGCATGATTGAATCTAAAAGTTGGGAAACATACTTAGCAACTATGTAGCTGGACCTGCTTTTGCCTACAGAATTGCTTTGAGGGTAAGACAAACCTTTCTATACACTATTGAGCTGTTATCTTTGCACCTGTGGCTCTCGTGTCAGCCTTAACAATTACGGCCATTTTGCCTGGACTGCTGTCATTAACAAGGTACTTTTGCCCGCAGAACTGTCGCTGACTGGATGGTGTTTGTTTACCAGGAACCCGGTCCCCATAAGGAAAAAAAAATGGTTATTTACCATTGTGTCCTCATAAGGATAGTTATAGCTGCTCACACACATGCACGCATGCACGCACGCACGCGCACTCACATACACACACACGCACACATACACACACACACACACACACACACACACATTTACAGCTGTTTGTTGGTGACATAATGGTTCAGTGGGTAGAATTGATACCTGCACTGTTGGGGTTGAAGTCCTGCCTCTGCTCTGTATGGAGTTTACATGTTCTTCTGCTAGGCTAATTGGTAACCCTAAACCATGCATAGTGTGTGTGTGTGTGTGTGTGCACGCGTGTGTGTGTCTGTGTCTGTGCGTGCAGGTGCCCTACGGTGGACTGGCATCTACTCCAGAGTGTAGCACTTATGTTGTCTGAGGCAGATGCCACCCCATTGTAAATTATTCAAATTAACAAGGCCTTAGGATACATGTAGCCTGCAATTAAACAGTGAGCTGCAAGTAAAGCTATAGAATCACAGAAATGTTTATGTATTGCTAAAAGTTGACTGCAGCTTCAGCTGTCTTTTCATCTCATCTTTATGTCCCTCACTTTTCTCCATTTTATTTCTACCGCATTGCATTGTCTGTGTAGAATCTCTCGGAAGTCTTTAAATAATTGATAAACTTCATGCACTTCGCAAGAAGCCCATAAAATGTATCTCTTTCTGTTATGTTTTGTTATATTGAAAAATTATTCAGTGTACCTCATACAACAATCTGTCATGAGTATAATTAACGCCCATTTCATTTTTAGTCTTGATATTTTTTTTTAGTTGTGTTTCATCTCTTATTTGGTTGAAGTATTTAATTTACAAATCTGTTTTCCATGCGCATATATATATTTTTTTATTTTAGGCAGCATTACATTACTGTGAAGAGGCATGTAGTGGCTGAGACTGACAAGTCATCTTTTCAGAGTACTACAGTGAATATACCATTGCCATTTTCTATTTTCACTTATATATTGAGAATATTTCTTTAGAAGATGAATTGTCATTAATTCAAAGGTCTCCAGAATTAATTATGTAATCTGACGGATGTACAGTAATTATGAGTGTAAAGTATATAATATTTTGATCCTCAACAGTAAAATGAGCCATGGAATAATACAACAGGGGCACTTACGGGACATTTCAGGCCTCCAAAAATCCTCAGAGATTAACTTTACTTCAGAAAACCAAATATGGAGAAAAAACCTAGTAAGTGGAAAGATGACAATGCGTGTGTGTGTGTGTGCGTGTGTGTGTGTGTGGGGGGGGGTTGGGACAGGGGGGGTTCAGCTGACTTCCAGAGGTAGACACTGAAATTGATGTACATTCCACAGGTGACCCATGTTTAAATAAAATGAAAATTGACATAAAACACACCAGCTGCCTTTTATTAAGGTCAAATATGCCAGCAAAAATCAATAGATGGTCCCATGATGGATCAGCTGTGTTATTGTTGAAGTGTCTCTGTTATCAGTTACAACTTCCCAGATGCCTTTTTACTTGCAGTTTATCTTAACATTTCAGTACAAAAGTCAATACTATGCATTATGTTGAGGAAAAAAACTTGAAAATAGAACCTGGAACCAGTAATACCTTTGAAATTGTGTACATGTGAATGCCAATATATACATTGTATTGTTCTGGTGAAATGTTGGTAACTGATACTTCGAATTCTGTCATTTGTTAGGTATAAAATTTACAATATAGTTTCTGAGTGGCATCACGGCAATTGTAATTTAGCGTGGACACGTCTGCCTGTTAGCCACCACCAACTACCATGTATGAGTTTCAAAGAGCGCAAGATGTAGTATTACATGAAAATTTCAATGTGCTGAGTACCTACAGTATATTATGACAATAAACATTTTCTATTCTTACATCTTTGTCAAGGAAATGTCATGTCAACAGTGTCAGGCTGCAAAAAGAACGTTTTGCATTATTAATAATTCAAAAATACTGTATTTTTCTGTTTCTGTTCTCTTTAAGTTTCATTTCAAACAAGAGACTATGGACAGTGTTTTTAATCATCTAAATCCAAATCGTTCTTTTGTGTCTTAACCGATTTCGAGTAAAAGTGTCACAGTTAGTATCAGCAGAGGTTTCATATCTGCAAAATATGAGAAAAAATGCTTCTTGTGATACACAAGTTAAAGAAAGGAATTTCCCTTCAAATTTGTGGATGTTTATATCACTCAGACATGTTCGCTCAGACTGGGCGTGATTCACTTCTACAATAAACTCAAAACATCACAAACGCGCTTTCTAAACTTATCCGATGCCGACTTCATCCACTCCTCTCCCAGTCCCTCCTATGATCAGATTCGCCTGAGTGCTATTATGTGCCAAACATTGTGAGGAGAGAGAGAGAGAGAGAGAGAGCGCTAAGCAATAAGGAGGGGGGTTGAGCAAGCGAATGAGAGGCAGAGAGGAAAAGGCCAAGCAAACCCTGCACAGAGGAGAAGCAGAGCGAATGTAAAAGCTGGAGCAGACTGTAGCAGTTACTCGTATACTTTCTGTGTAGGATGTGGTCCGACTGCAGCAGCAGCCCTCGTTCTTCGCTTTGCATTTTGCCTTCACATTTTCTTCCTCCTCTGTTCTGACAAACTGGATTCTTCCAGACCGGTCGTCTCCAGATACATATTATAAGGTAACTATGATCTTTAATAAGTGATTCCAGGAGCAAGAAATCTACATACACTAAATGGGCATATATGGGTATAAATGTGTTATTCATGCTTATATATCAGCATTCATGCTGTACAGGGAAACAGGAAGTGTAAATTTGAAATTTTATGATATGGGTTTGACAGACAGTGCATGCTTAAAACATGGAGGCTTTGGATGCACTTTCAGAACAAGATTGTAATTATATTTTAATTCCCTGCATGAGCAGGAAGTTTCTTTTTGGCTTAAGATTCTACTAGTTTTGACAAGGATATGTGGTTAAAGTGGGACTGCAGCCACACTCAGGAACCTATTGGAGTCACACTAGTATTAAAGTTGGTTTTCAATTTCCAAACTGCTGATTTTTTATTGAGTTGGCTGTGTCTTGGAAATTGGAAATTCACTGGCAGTGTTGCCTGTAGTCGCATTGATATTTTATTTAGGCTGAAGTGCACGGCAGTAAGAAGATAACTGGGTTGGGTCATCTCTTTGTCAGATATGCTTAGGGTCCTGATTGTAGAGCGTGCTCTGGGAAATGTGCCTGTATTCCTTTCGACTGTTTCCCTTGTTTACTTTGGTATGTGCAACAGGGACACCCAGATGAACAGTAGCATTTGCTGTATATCATCTTGTTTTATCTAACAAGACACAAAAACACAACATTCCTGCCTTTTGATATTAAACTAATTTATTTCTTTTGAAATATTTTTACAGTATTTTCTGTGTTGTGTGCTACTGGTTATTTGTTTGGCTGTTTTTTAACTGTAACGTATGACTCCAATTGCAGAGGAGCAGCTACCATGAAACCTACCATAGTTCATATCTACGCTGAGGCCATAAAGACATTACAGGCTAGAGATAGCTACCAGTCATATTTTACTTTTTTATTACGAGTCTAGATGTTGAACACATATTATTTAAAAATTGATAAAAAGTCGTTTAAAGTTTTTTAGGTGATTATGTTAAATGAAATGTAGTATTGTCTGTGTTATATTTTTAGCACAACAGCCTTAAACTTTTTCAGAAATGAATGTGGCTATTTTAGTGTAAGTATGTCTTGCTCTTTTATTCGCAAGCGGGGCCATCAATGTTTGTACTTTGAGGCTCCACATTTTAAACAGACTTTGATGAAAACAGTTAGAGCGTCTCCATCAAGCCCTCACCGGCCTCTGCTGCACAGTCTCTAAGCTTCCTGTGTTGTGTGTCTTGACAGGTACGTAGAAGGACAGCCATACAAGGAATAGCGATGTCTAAACGACAACGGTTTCAATTTACAAAACCTTTTAGACAGCAGGAAAGCTGAACACATGCTAGAGGGGAGAGACAGCAGGACTGTATAATCAAACCTGAAGAGCTACATGACCGTGGAGAATGACAAGGGGAAATTGTCTGCCTTGGACCTTCGGAACCTACCATCACGTTTTCATGTGAATCTGAAAGCCCACAGCCCTGCATCAACATCAAACGTCAACCAGGAGACCCAAAGCACGGCTGGAAGCCTTTAAATGCATTTTGCATAAGCCATACATTATTGTAGAACAAGTGCAACATTTTTTTCTTCTTGGTTTTTGGATCGACATGAGAGCATACTGGCTGTTCAATAGTTAGTGTCTAGAGGCCTCTAGCTAATGCTCTGACAACGTGATTATAGACCAATGGTTACAATAAAGTTCCACAGACCCTCCACGCGCTTTAAATTCTCGTGTCATTGAGAAACTCAGAGAGGGGTATAAGTCACCAAGCCAGACCTGCCGCTGGTCTCCTGCTGTTCGAATGACCAGATCCCAAAGGCTTGCTCTTTTCCTTTTGTTCCGAAAAGGCCCGGCCTTAACTCATCAGATACTCTGTCATTAAATACATCCGCGATTCCAGTCACAAGGTGAGCCACTGAAGCAGACATGGCAGCCGGCGTGGCGACATGGCTCCCCTTTGCTCGGGCAGCTGCTGTGGGCTGGCTCCCATTGGCTAAGAAATCAATGCCCAAGCCGCCTGTGGACAAGAAGAGCCGCAACGACGAGATCTTGTTTGTGAATGTAAGCGGGTTGCGTTTCCAGACCTGGAAGAACACCTTAGATCGTTACCCCGACACGCTGCTGGGCAGCTCAGAAAAGGAGTTTTTTTACAATGAGGACACCCAAGAGTACTTCTTTGACAGAGACCCTGAGATGTTCCGCCACATACTCAACTTTTACCGCACGGGCAAGCTTCATTACCCTAGGCATGAGTGCATACAGGCCTTCGACGAGGAACTGGCTTTCTACGGCATTGTACCAGAGATCATTGGTGACTGCTGCATGGAGGAGTACCGTGACCGCAAGAAGGAGAACCAAGAGCGGCTAGCTGAAGATACTGAGGCTGAAATGGCCACTGACGTACCTTTGCCCCCTGACAGTACTTCACGTGAGAGGTTGTGGAGGGCCTTTGAAAACCCACACACCAGCACCATGGCCCTGGTCTTCTACTATGTCACTGGCTTCTTCATTGCTGTTTCGGTCATTGCCAATGTGGTGGAAACTGTACCCTGCCGGCCACCTAAGGGGAGTGTTAAAGACCTCCCCTGTGGGGAAAAGTACTCGCTAGCCTTTTTCTGCATGGACACCGCCTGTGTACTCATTTTTACCTTTGAGTACCTGATGAGGCTTTTTGCAGCGCCCAGCCGCTGCAAGTTCATGCGCTCCGTGATGAGCGTGATCGACGTGGTGGCCATCATGCCCTATTACATAGGCCTGGTCATGCCAGAAAACGAGGATGTGAGCGGAGCCTTCGTCACCTTGCGGGTTTTTCGTGTCTTCCGTATCTTCAAGTTCTCCCGCCATTCCCAGGGGCTCCGTATCCTAGGCTACACGCTGAAAAGCTGTGCCTCCGAGCTTGGCTTCCTGCTCTTCTCACTTACTATGGCCATCATCATCTTTGCCACTGTCATGTACTATGCTGAAAAGGGAACCAAGGGCACTAACTTCACCAGCATCCCTGCTTCATTCTGGTACACCATTGTTACAATGACTACCCTCGGGTAAGTGTCTTGTGTTCCATACTCTACTTTTGTTTCATAGAGTATATTAATCTCAGACTGTCAGAAGGTATGAATGTTAAATCATAGATATCCTACTTCAGGGAACAGTCTCTCAGCTAGATCTCAAGGAGCTCTGAGTGAGTATTCCAAAGTTAGAAGCACCAGTGCTCAGCTGCACTACTCCGAAGACTAATACTTTCACAATCCAGGTCTCTTCAGTTGCATGTGTGCCACGAATAATAATCGGTGTAACACTTAAGGAGCTGAAGGCTTGTTACTAGTATTGAAGTATTGAAGACAATTTCATTGTACAGCATACAGATACTAAGCATTTCAGAGTTTATTGTCAGCTTTATTGTTTAATTGCTGAGTTATTGTTGACTTGTAATTAATGCTCTTCACTGCTATATTGAATGGGAATCAATGATAAATAAGCAAGCAAATGTTCAGTGTAGAACCATATGAATATTTCATTATCTATCTATCTATCATCTATCTATCTATCTATCTATCTATCTATCTATCTATCTATCTATCTATCTACAGTATCTATCTATCTATCTATCTATCTATCTATCATATGTTACATCATTACATATTTTAATGGTTTTATCATAGTAGATGCTATGATACAGTAGCTCATCAGAAGATTCAGGAAATTATGTACCATCATTGTGTTCCCATATTAAACTGACACTCTGAGATATTTGGAAGAAATCACACAATGCTGTAAAGTACATGGTACACATGGCACCAGCTATTATAGCTCCTAATATCATGATTTTTTTTAAATTTCAATTTCAGTTGCTACAAGCAACATTATTAAAGTCATATTTCAATTACGTGTGTAAAAAATAACTATTTTCTTCTGGCTTTGTGAATCCTATTGTAATATGAGTGTAAGATTTACATGAAGCTGAGATGCACGCAATATGAAAAACAATAATACTGAAGATGAACCCTGTGTTCAAGCCAAGTTTTTACTTCCTGAATCATCCTGCCTTTATTATAGGTAGTTGACAATCCTCCAGTCCATTAAACAGAAATCAGTATGTATCTGAACACTTAACAGATTCAGTCAACAGGAATGCTTTTATTTACATTTTATTTCTGCTTATACATTTGTGATGGTCTTAATGCTGTCAATACTGCAGCAAAATGTGAATTTAAAGGAATGTTATGTAGGAAAAATGTGTGACCCTGGATTGTGGAGTGTGCTTTTCCTTCTGGAATTATAGATTGAACTGAATGGTTCTAAATTTAAAATGTTTGTTGAAATCAATATAGGTTTGCACGTGGAAAAGGGTTTTAAGAATGATGTTGATTTTCTGCTGAAAATTGATATCTGTAGCATCACTGCAGCATCAGTTATTTGCTCTGCACTTTCGGCGGATGGTGCTGCTGCTCATGGGCAACCACATTTACTGCTGTTTTATTAAGCTTCCATTTTTTTCTGCAATTCCTTATTTTGGTCTTTTTGCCAGACTAAGATACAATTACAGTAAGTATAGAGGGGGAAGATAAGCAATGCAGTATCTTTCCGGGTTAACAAACATACTGCATAAAGCTACCTTAGCGGGGAATGAAAGATGTCTGTCATCTGTCAGTCCGCCGTCCTCAGACTGATGGAGGGATTAATAGCACCCTTTAATGCATCCCCTCCAGGCTGTTCCCCAGCCTTGTGTCATACGCTTCCTGGGTTGTGGTGACCTCTGCAAACCTGACCAGGATAAGTGGGCAGAAAATGGATAAATGGATGGATAAATGGATTAATCACTGTGCAGTGTAAGACAAGCAGAAATGCACAATACATGCACATTTGTACACAATATATACAGTTCTGCAGTTGCAGACTATAAAAGTCTGTAGTCTGTATACATGGCAGACAGACAGATACTGTATAACTTGGGAAATTATGACTATGAATTGTATATTGCTGTTAATCTGTAGAATGACCCTAAACCTCTAAATGAATGGTGTTTTATTCCATACAGCACAATTACATCATTCAGTATATACACAATTTTAACTTGATAAAAATGACTTGGTATAATTTCTCAATCTGCTTGGATCTTGATCTAAAGTCCACACATACCTTTGTAATGTGATACAGAACAGATGAAAAACGACAGAATGTTGACAGGTAGTTAGGAAAATTAAACATTACACAGGAAGTGTATATATATTAGCTTTTTCCCCGCTGAGATTTAAAAAATAAGACATCAGGCACTTGATTGTCCCTGTGATGGATATTAAAGCTTTTGAATAACAGATTGCACCATATTGTTAGGTACCTGCCTTGAGGGAATCTCAATACAGTTAACCACCCATTATCGTCTTGATGAGGGATTGACCTTTTGAGGATACAGCAAAAAGATCCCACATGCTGCCTGACCCCAGAGAGACTGGCAGTTTAAGAAGGAAAAAGCAAAAAGAAGCACACAATTTCTATATGAATGGCATGAAACAAGAACCTACAAGCATACAAATAAACACATCAAAGGAGCATTTTGCGTATGGTTAAATGTGCTGAGAGGTCAGCGCTTCCCCTGACCTCTGCCTTTCTGTCTGTCAGATTATATTATATGACAATGGGCTCAGCGCTGTTCATTTCTTATCTTAATGCCTGTATCATGGTTTTTGTGTCAGATCCACATTACTTTAACATGACTACATGTCACTTCTATCACTTTTTTGTTAAACTAGTCCCTATGTTTTCACTAATTAATGCTTCTTAAGCATTACCCACCGATGCTATTGTGCATAGGACAGAAAGGACTATAATGTGTGATGTGTGGAGTGGAGGAGCTGGACTCTTCTGAGACTCTGCTCAATGAGTGCAAGTTTCTATTTGCAATTACATGACCCTGTCTCTGGCGGCGGCTGACTTGATTTCTCATTAATGGAACTTAATATCTACCTTTTTTTCTTCCTCTTTTGACCTTGGGCCTATTTCCAGACCCAGGCCAATAATCTTCAAGGAATGAAGTCATTTGAGTTAGCACAGAATGTTGACATATTTAAATGAGACAGAAAGCTCTGCCAGTTAAATGAGAGACACCTCTGCATTTCTTTTGTGAATGCATTTGATGTTGGATTTTTAACGCTAATGTACCATGTGCTGTTTGACTACAAATGATTAATATACCCTGCGATGGGCTGGCCCCCCATCCAGGGTTGTTCCCTGCCTCGTGCCCGTTGCTTCCGGGATAGGCTCCGGAC
>JABFDZ020000109.1:11150234-11162007 GCA_019775955.2 Pollimyrus isidori | reverse complement strand
CCGGGCAACTTAGCTCCTGGGATCATTGGAACACGCAAACCCCTCCACCACGATAAGGTGTCGGCTCCAGGAGGGGCTGTTGTGTCTCATATTCACCAATTATCCTGCCCTGACTGCTGTCATGTGACTTACCTGTGCTTTGCACATTATTTACAAGGGCTTCAGGCCTGCCTGGTGACTTGTGCATTTGTCGCATTGTAGTTGTCATTATCAGTTGAGTGGTCAGGTCGGCATTGCTGATGGCAGTATCTTCCTCGTAAGCCCGGTTGGTGACACATTCGCATGCGGTTCTCCTGTCACCTGTGCCACTTGTGACAGAAACACAGATGTCACACTGACTGTAATCTTAAATCTGTTCCATGGCACTTGTTTACCTGTAAAATAAAATTTGATCATTTATCATTCACATGCACCCTCTTTACCAGTATAGGGTTGCAGGGCTTTTTTTTCCCGTGTAAATTTTTTAATCATGTTTAAGCTCATATATATCTTGTTCCAATACATTGTTGACTTGGTTGACTTCATTATACTTTAATCTGCTTTATATTTAAACTGATATTGAAGAACAAATTATTGTTATTAGTTTTTGAGTTATTTACTTATTTGAATGAGTACTCGAGTCTTTATCTCTGCTCTGGTAAGGCTGTGCTCTGCATATCATAATAATCTTCATGCATTACATGTGTCAGTATTTTCCATACTGTATTTTAAGAAATAAATAATGTATAGATTGCAAAATAGTTTTTTTTTATTGTTGGAGATTCATCCATCCATCCATACACTCATATATAAGTTAAATAAGAAGTACACTCCATAAACTTTTGGTACAGTTTACTATAGAAACCTTGTGCGTTTATCATCCATGCTAAAGCAATTTCTAAAGGTTCATCAGTTGTAGGAAGTATTTCTGAACGCCTGACTTAATGAAGTGATAAATAAAAATCAGCTGGTTAATGGATGTTTAAGGGTACTGAAAAACCATATGGCAAGATATTCTCTCATTCAATATTGTGTTATGACCTGCTGCCGATATCGTTGTTGGAAATTAAATGTTTGTGGACATTCTTTCAGGCAAGATAAATGTCAGAGTTGTTTTCCTTCCGGTGCTGGAGGTAGATTGATGGTATATAGCCCTCAAATTTTCACAAACACACATAACATTATATCACAAATGTGCAGATAAAAATCATATAAATATAAATTCATTTTAATAGAAACTTCAGCACAAAACATACTTAATGTGTCATATACCCGATTCACATGTCCCTATAAGGAATTAACTGAAGTGTATTTATATGCCATATGCAAATACTTAACTCATCTTCAAAAGGATTAAGAAATAAAAAAACAGTAACAATAAAACATAGTATACTAAAACAGTAATGCTTTATTTATACAATATCTAGTTCTGAAATTTGGTTTAAACCATTTCAGTAGAACGCAGTTCCTTATAAAGGCAAAATGAACAGGATGTCTATCATGTTGGTCGGTACACTGATGTCAGCTTTCTGTGTGAGCTTAAGTCATTGCAGCATCTGCGCTGGAAACATGAGGGTCACCTTACTACTCCTGTCTGCATGGATGTTATGTGGTGAGAATTTACCAGTTATTCAAAATGCCTGACATTGCATTTTTATGGGGAACAGAGTCTATATATGTTTAAGAAGCATTTAATATTGGTTTAAATAATAAAGTACTCATGTATGCAAATATGAATTTCTACACATAATATAATATAATATAATATAATATAATATGTAGATATGGGATTAGATATCTCTATAGTGTCCAGGTATCTCGTTTTATTGTATTACCAGCCATACTGAATTTTAAATGGTTAATTTTAGATAAATGTATAATTTGTATAAATGTATAATTTAAGAAGTCGCAATGTTCTTTTAGCAGAACATTTGTCTAAATTTAATAATAATTACGTTCATATTCAGCAACTATTATTACTCTAATTATTTTCTTAATAATTAATTAATTTGGGTATAAATGTCTAAATGTATATGAGCTTTTTGGCCCTGTGCAAATCACGCATTCATTTTATGACCAGTATCAACAATAATAGCAGCATAGCTTAATAAAATCATTTTATCAATAACCTCTTGCTTGAAGTAAATTAATTTGCTAATGATCCATTATTTAGGTGAATATTGTACTATTTATATTAATAATTTTCATTTGTCTCATAATTTTCATTTGAATTATTCGTGGCAATGTGTCCATATTTGAGTATAAAATGAAGTAATGAAAATCACATATTGCGTAACAAAGGGGGCTGTAAGTGTCCCCTCATGCCTGCGGGGCTGAGGTTCATTGTGTGTGGAGTGTGTCCATGTTCTCCCCGGGACGCTCTCAGGTTTCTACTGGGAACATCCCTGGGCTCTGGACCCCCTGTGACCCTGAGGAGGGCAAGCAGCTTCAGAAAACAGATGAACGTTATAATTTCATTTAGCTCATATCGACTGAATTAATAACTTTTATGGATTTCATTTTGCATTGATCATATACTCTACACATGCTTATGGCACATTCACTTCCATATTATTGCATAAATAAAATAATCAATCGAGTATTAGTGACATTTTATGCAGAAACCAAATGCAACAGACGCAGTTACACTTTTAATTACAAAACTAATTACAAAGAATACGGTATTCATAAGGGATGTCACAAATGCACTTGAATCATAACTTCTCATTTAACATGATCAACAGTATTATAACCTAATAGAGTACAGAGTAATTAAACCAGTAATCATTAGTTACACAATTGTTTGTGTGCCACACAGTTTACATTAGAGTATGAAACTTTGGATTTGGTTTATTTAATAACGAAAAGCTTCCTTTAAAATATTTTCAGTCATTTCACATTGTGACTGTACTTCTCTGCTGGATAAGTTGTTAGCAACGGTGGGTTGTGCATGGATGGACGTGAAAGTCAGTACTACACCAGTGACAGGAAAGACAGGCTTGTTGTCCATGACTGTCATTGCCCATAGTTTCAAGACTATTTCTCCTTCCTTGCAAGAGGTTCAGATAAAAAAAATATACAAAATATACAGCTATACTACTTGCAATATTGTTGATAAAATGTTGCATACAACGAACACGGGACAAATTTATTATTGTATTACTGTTAATTTACAGATGTCACAAAGTTAAGTTGTTTTTTTTTTCAGGGCAAATTCAACCTACCCAGTATATATAGTATATGGCTGTCTTATTGTATATAAATTCTAATCTCCAGGTAGCACCATAGTGGGTGCATCACCATAAATTGTTTTTTTTCCTTCAGTTTTTTTTAACTCCACTACCTTAAAGTTTGAACTTTGAACATATTCTAATATTCTGACAGCTTATTTGTGGTTGTAATGAGTGATGAGTCTGGGTCAGGCGCAAACTGAGTTGCACTTATCTTCATAGCCACATCGCAAACTCATCAATGATAAGAGCGAGGTACGTTTCAGCAGAAAATGTGGTCAGGCATTTTTCTGCTAAATGTTGCTTTGGAACTATCGCAACAAAAGTGGGTCTGCGAAATCTTACAGAAAACCACTTCTTTCAACATTAGATTCTCATAATAATATATATAATGTAAAAGTATATGTACATGCCCTAAACTTAAATTATGACTAGCACTACCACCCTTATTAAAGATGAAAATGTAACCTTTTTTTGTTGGTTAATGTATGTTACCACCTTTTATTTGCTTATTTCTTGCATCGAAACTCTTGCATAATAGTGTTAGCTAACATGATGGATAGACCACGTAACACTATGCCAAAATCCAATGGGCAGTTATGGTTGATAAAAAAAAAAACTTGACCCTACATCGAATTATATTAATACTCGATCCTAAATGTAAATACTCTTTGGAATATAGAACATTTTTCATTGTTCTTTCTTTCAGAAAGCCAAAGACTTCGTCTGCAGGGGAGTGAAAAGCCCTGTTCTGGTCGTGTTGAGGTGTTCTACAGTGGGAGCTGGGGCGTTGTCTGTAGCCAGAAGTGGACGAAGGGCAATGAGAAAGTGATCTGCAACATGTTAAGATGCGGGAGCCCCCAGAATTATACTAAGGGACACAGCTATTCCGACCTACCTAATAAGATGTGGATGAATAACGTCGAGTGCTTTGGAAACGAAACAAATCTGTGGAACTGCATGTTCCCCGGCTGGGGCGTCAGTGCATGCAGCCATACGTCTGATCACGTCAACGTTGAATGCTCAGGTTCAAAAGTACAAAAGTACTACCTAATTAACATTTTGAGTACTTATATAAAACATGCTAGCAACATGTAATGCATTCTGTGGATAAGCTGAAAGCTGATATACAGACCCTGGTATCCTTAGACTCTCTGTCTCAATCCCAGTTAGCATGTTTTTCATTATACGGAAGTTTTGTACACATCTTTATTTATTTCTTTCACCCTAGAAAATATAGTGCTGAACTTAACAGACAAATGTGCCGGAGCCGTTCAGATCACAAATTCAGATGGAACTGGCCCTGTGTGCCATGATGACACCTGGGGTAAGACTGCCAGCTTTTCGTTTCATACGCTTATCAATAATCCTTCTCCAGAGAGAAATTTCCTTAATGTAAAACCTTTAGCTACTACTGCACACACCGTTCATGCATTGCATTACTGTGCATTTTTATTATAAAATTCACTATCTGAAGAGTGGGATTCATTGTCCGCTGTGTGTTTCCTTTGGTTTAGATAAAAACGCAGCCGATGTGGTGTGCCGTCAGCTGGACTGTGGGCAGGCTGCCCATATCCCAAATGCTGGAATCTATTCGGCCGGAGGACGCACTACCATCTCTGTGAAATGCACCGGCAGCGAGAAGCATCTCTGGAAATGTGAGAAAACCATCAAGGGAAATTGCTCAGATGCCGCAGGAGTCATTTGTTCAAGTAAGCGTCCGGCTTCGTCCTCTAGCCCTCAGAGCCGTGATGCAGGGCCTGGCTACCAGCATACCTTTAACTGCAGGGGTGATAATTAATATTGTTGTAAGAATAACAATAATAATATGAACAATAACAATATTAACAACAGCAACAACAATAATAATATTAACGACAACAACAACAACAACAATTATTATTATTATTATTATTATTATTATTATTATTTGTAGTAGTAGTATAACATGCTTCAAAAAATTTACATTGGCATGAAATGAGTGAGAATTTAAACAGGCACCTCAGACTAGATATGAGTTTCCTTGCATTTTTGTAAAATCTTCGGGAGCGACGATAGTTCAGTGAAGTTAAAAAATGTAAAATCAGTCACCACATTGTAATTAAATATCTGAGGATCATTTATGCTACATTCATACAATACTTTTTAAATCTTAATGTTTTCCTGCAAAATATATAAAAGAAACTAAAAAGGACAAATCATCAAGATAGTAGATAATAGTAAATATTTAATAGTTATTTCGATATTAGTTCAAAAACATTTTAAAATGGATTTGAGAAAAAAACTTCTTTACACAGCGTGTGTAGTTGCAGTTTGGAATAGTCCTCCTGCTAGTGTAGTGCAAGGTAAAACCCTGGGTTCCTTTAAATCAGAGCTTGATATGATTTTAACAACTCTGAGCTATTAGTTAAGTTCTCCCCAAACAAGCTTGATGGGCCTCCTCTCATTTGTAAATCTTATTAGAAACCTTTTGAAAAGCTAGTGGAACTAATTTGCACAAAATGGAAAACTGTGATTTTGAAGCGACTTACTGAATTTCATTTGAATTCCTCCTATTTTATTTCACTAATTTGCTCTTGCATTTTAAATTGGAACAAAACATTTTTCTCTTAACAGATCATATACCTCTGCGTCTGAGCAATGGGAAAAACCTCTGTGCAGGCAAGTTGGAGGGGAGAGTGGGAAAGACGTGGACACCAGTATGTAAGACCAGCTACCCTCTGGTCAATCCTGACACTATATGCGGATCTTTGCATTGTGGTACCTCCAGCCCTCAGCAACATTTATCCTGTAATACTTCTCAAGACGTCAATCTCACCTGTTCTGGTAAAGCAAAGGTTTTACTCTTCTTAATGTCACTTCCATTTGAAAGTGTGATCACTTAAAATATATATTTGATTTAGAATAGTAAGTTGATATTGCATGTGCTCATGGTCTAATGAAATGAGTCAATGAACAGCAAGTTCTCTATATTACAAACTGGCAGCGATGTGACAGTGTATAAACACCTTTTTTGTGGCAGACAATGTTACACTGGTGCTCTTGGTGGAAAAAAAGGAGAGTCGCTGTTTTGGGGCTGTGCATTTCAAGAGAGATGAGAAGCATGAGGCAGTGTGTGCAGGTTCGTGGGACATGAAGGACGCCAGTGTGGTCTGCCGGGAGCTGAAATGCGGAGGAGCTTTGTCTTTCGGCCAAACCACGACTCAGGGAGACGGTCAGGTTCACCATATGGATTGTGATGGTTCAGAATCCTCCCTTCTGCACTGCGTAGCCAAACATAAACCAGTCGCTAAGTGCAGGACAGCTACTGTTATTTGTGAAGGTCAGCATTATCACTTAATAAATGTAATGTACTGTTACTGTATATGGTCTCATGCTAATGGCCATATGCTTCATTTGTGTTAATAGAAAGTAATGGGTGATAGTTATGCTGTTTTATAAAGGTATATGCTGTGTTTTGTGTGCACAGGGAGTATTGAGGTGCGTCTTACTCATGGCATTGACCAGTGTTCTGGCATCGTGGAGGTGCTCTATGGTGGCTCCTGGATGAGTGTGAGTGAACGCGGCTGGAAAAAGCAACACTCAGATCTGGTCTGCAAAAATCAAGCGTGTGGCCTCAGCTATAACCACAGTGGCAAGTTATATATGGAGGGAGAGGCACCGGTTTGGATGAAGGTGCAGGGTCCTACCAAGACCACATTTGGACAGCATTTAATGAAATCCACTACACATGAGAGCCACAATATCAAAGTAATATGTGAAGGTAAGCAGAATTGTTTTCCATGGACAGTCCCTGTAGGCATCTTACCATCCTAATAATGATAAGTATTAAGTTCCAGATGACAGGCGAACATAACACAAATTCAACCAAAAACGTACTGCCCATTCTGTTCAATGAAGCTACTTTGTGCATTTTTCCCATATAAGAAACATCTTCTCAATTATTTTGTCGACTGGCAAAAATTTTATTTTTGGCTTATTTTCTTGTAGTTAAATTGCACGTAAAATTCACATCGCATGAATTTTCAAAATCAAAAAGAGGAATCACAATGAAAAGAAAGCAGAAAAGTGAAACAGGTTTCTGTTAAAGCTTAGGACTCTTTTATTTTACAATAAATTCAGAAATATGGTCTATATACAACCTAACCAGTGATTTGTCAGTTTTTTTAAACTAAGCATATTTTAACAAGACCTTATTTGTAGCACTACATCTTCACACAGGGCCCTCCACCAATGGTAAAGCCGTGACTTACTACACGCTGATCTTGCCTAATTCTTCTTGTTAATTCCCTGCTTGTTAGAGTACAGAACTCTTTACCTTCAGGGTCCGGTGCCCTGCACTGGTCAAGTGGGCATCGAATACAGGGGGACCAACTATTGGCTTGCAGCATCTGAGGAGATTTGGACCAAACAGTCGGCCACCGTGGTGTGTAGAGAAAGGCAATGTGGGTACGCCATTTCCTTTGAAAGCAAAGTACCTGAACAGGCAGATCAGACGTGGTGGAAGTACCTGTACAACTGCTCATCAAACAAGACATCCCTCTTTGACTGTGAAAAAGTAGAACGTGCCAACCAAAGTGCAGTGGCTTACGTGATCTGTTCAGGTAAAGCGTTTGGGCCTAATAATCTGCTGTTTCGATATAATAACTTTAGCACATCGCAATCAGAATTCTAATGCACCTACTGTCTTTGCAGGAAATGTCTCTGTTCATCTGGAAAACACTTGCTGGGGGCAGGTGGAGATATGCAAAAATGGGATATGTGGCCCTGTCTGTGCTAGTTCATGGACAGAGGATCTCTCTGAGATGTTGTGTGAGAACCTGGGCTGTGGAAAAGCTTTTCCTGCGATGGACGCGCACAAACTGAATAATTCAGACCGATATAACAGTATCTACTGCCCAGCACCAACTAAAAACATAACGCAGTGCAATATTAAGCTCCAGGGTAATTCATCTTGCAAGAAGGCTGTCAGAGTTTTCTGCTCAGGTAGCACCATCTTTGCTATTTTATATTTAGGTGAATTATTTCCTAAAAGCAGATTTCAAGCTGCAATGGGATGCTTGTGGATAGCATCCCCACTGTACTTGCTCTCCACATTCTGTTGATTATAGGCTTCACAAATACTTTATTTTCAAGCTTCAAACACCTTTAAGCCATTTTAGTCCAAAGTGAGTCACAGTAGCAGGAAAGGATGGAATATGTGGCTCAGGCTCTTGTCATTGTTAATGCAAAAGCTGCGCACGAATATGAACAGATACTTATGTGCGTGCATCATATATACAACAGCTGCAAACAAAGAATGTGTTAATAAGTGTTGTGGGTCTTTTTCAGCAAGTTTAAAAGCTAAACTGAGGGACTCGGTGTATCACTGTTCTGGCACCGCTGAGCTCTTCCACTTGGGCGAGTGGAGTCCCATCTGCACACTAAAAGGAAACCTTTCTGATTTGATCTGTAAACGAGCCGGCTGTGGAAAAATTGAGAGTGTCAACCCCATTAACTCATCTGTGGTAGGACTGAAGGAAATTGAATGTGATGCCTCCATAAAACACTGTAAAATAGGAAATGAGAAGAGTCAGTGCAATCAAGTCAACCTAAACTGCTCGGGTATGTATGTCCTGTATGTGGTGCTCGATATCAGCTGACACACGGTCAGTGTTTCTGGGGACACTGTGCTAGCTGTCAATCACCTCCGTCATCATGTGCAATACAAACTTTATAACTTTATGTCCGAAAGTGGATAGTGCTTCAAAACATTCAGCTTTTCCTTTTACCCTGCTAACATCAATTTGTAATTCAGTAATACTTTAATAGTTTACAGTTTTTTTTGCAAATGCTGCTGCCTTTTCTAAAAAGGTTGTGGTGTGTTTATTTTAAATGTTACATAAAAATATATGCATTACCACTGAGAAAAAAAAGTTGCCTTTAGCTGTAATGTGACATTTTAATGTTTATTTATTTAAATAAATTAATGACTAATGTATTAATGATATTTTTGTGTTCTTCAAAAGTCAGGCCTCACTTATTCATAATCCAGGTAAAAAACATTATATGAACAAAAGTATTGTGACACCTGGTCATTACTCCCACAGGTACATTTATGACCCCATTCTACTCCCATTCAGCTCACAAAGTTGGAAGCATAAAATTGTCCAAAATGTCTTGGTATGCATACTGGCCCGCACAGAGCCCTGACCACAATCCTACTGAATACCTGGGATGAACTAGAATGGACATTGTGAACAAGGTCTTCAAGTACAACCTCAGTGCCTGACCTCACAAATGCTCTTCTACTGTAGGTGAATGGACACACAGACACTACCAAATCCTGTGGAAAGCTGTCCCAGAAGAGTGTTATAGCTGCAAAGGGGGACCAGCTCCTTAATGATACCTATAGATTTATATGATAAGATGTCATAAAAGTTCCTGTAGGTGTGATGGCCAAGTGTTGGGATACTTTTGACTGAATACTGTACAATGATTGGCTGAGATTCAGTTATTGCTGCCTTTTCCAGGGACACATCCTGTTGAGCAGGAATTGACTGTTTCTTTCTCCCGGTGTTCCCCTGTCCTGCTCCCAGGCTGGGCCCGCATACTGCTGGCAGGCGGCAGCGGTCCATGTGAGGGCAGGGTGTTCATGGTGAGTGGGAAGAGTCTCCAACCGGTGAGTGTGGAGGGCTGGAATGAAAATGAGAGCCAGGTGCTGTGTAGAAACCTGCAATGTGGGACATACGTCCAGCACTGGGGGCTGAAGAGTACTCTGGAAAAGTGGTGGCCAGAGACATACAAATGTACCGGGAAGGAGGATAAAATCTGGGATTGCAAAACAAGCAGCAGGTCAATCATTTCTGGGCAGCAGCTCTCCATCAGTTGCTCAGGTAAAACGTAACCTAAGGGGAGCCCTGTGAAAGTCATAGTGACTCCTACCGCTGAGCAGCTTTTCATGGCTTTTTAAGTGCTTTATTTCTACTCCACAGATAGCCGAACCGTGAAGATATCTGGTGGCAGCAGTTGCCTTGGCACGGTACAGATGAACCATAATGGCGCGATGCAGAATGTCTGTGGCGACGGGTGGAACTTGGCAAAGTCCAGATTGGTTTGCCAGGAGCTGGGATGTGGCGATGTCGTCTACAACCTCACTCCATTCTCAGTTAAACATCAGGCCTACCATTTTGACTGCATCGGTGGCGAGTCGAATCTCGGGCAGTGTAAATCAGAGCTGAGGAATTGTAATAGTACCATCTCTGTGATTTGCACAGGTATGTGACAAAAAAATTGCTAGCTATGCTTAAACGAGAGAGACTCATTGAGCTACCACTCAGCGAAACAGTGTTTTCAGAGCACTGTAGCAAACATTCCATGGAGGATTTTACTCAACAGTATTTAGTCCTGGATATACATCTGAGATGGACCTGTTAGATAGTGCCATAAAACTGCCCATTGTTTGCCTTCATCTTTATTCCTATTGAAACAAATAATTGATAACACTCCGATCGAAACAAATGATAGAGAACTACTTCACTTGTTTATGTAACATTAAGTAGAAAATGTATTACCAGCAAAGTTATTATTCCCAGTAAAATATGTATTTCAGTTTAAAAAGATACTTTTCAAGTTGTGTGAATCAATTTGAAATTACTGGAAAATGAATGAAAAAAAATAACAGCATTATTGCATATCTGACGTTAAAGTAGTATATAAATAGTATTTTTTTTTTACTTTTTTTAAAGTAAAACAGTTTATCCAGAACAGTATCCATTGCCATTTTGTTATTAAAGATTAAAAAATGCTCTTCAAAGTAACTAACATGACTTTGCCTAAATAGGTGCAAAAATACTATGAAGATATAGATGTAGATAGAGATTAATTAGTTTTTGACATTTTCTCATTGCAGATAGTATCACATTTCGGCTGTCTAAGAACTGTGGAGGACTGTTTGAAATCTGCTATGGAAACAGCTGTGAGCGCGTTTGCCCTCTCAGCCGACCTTCGCTAAAGGAGAGACAGATAATATGTTCAGAGCTGGCGTGTGGAGATGTGGGGAACACATCGGGGAGCCTCCAAGTTCCCTCATCCCTTCTTCCTCTCAATCTGAAAAATTCTCTGCAGTGCAAAGGCCCTGAAAACTTCATCAAGTATTGTGTACAAAGAAAAGACTGTCGCTCAGACACATCCGCTGAGATCTACTGTGAAAGTGAGGCTAAATATTTGTTCAACACGTATGCGTTGCTATTGCTATGCTAACCCGTGTGTCTCTCAAGATTCAGTAGCCACTCACCTAGTCAGGGCTTATGGGGGATATTACACTCACAACGAGATACGTGCTCGGTGAGAGACAAGTCACAGGACACTCATACACATATCTGCTTACTAAGGGCGACGTCATCAGAATTGCTATCTTTGGATTATGGGAGAGAAACCCATTCACATTCAAGGAAAGCGCCACAGGGCCAAATATGAAGCCTGTACAATGGAGGTGTGAGAGACCAAAGCCTCCTGCTGTTCCTCTGCCGTACCCTACGCTGCTGCACTGCACAGCCTCCTGCTGTTCCTCTGCCGTACCCTAC
>JABFDZ020000109.1:11123870-11141237 GCA_019775955.2 Pollimyrus isidori | reverse complement strand
CTGGGCAAGAGGAGCGGTGTGGCGAGAGAACTGCTGGGCAAGAGGAGCGGTGTGGCGAGAGAACTGCTGGGCAAGAGGAGCGGTGTGGCGAGAGAACTGCTGGGCAAGAGCAGCAGTGCAATGAGTGAACTGCTGGGTAGGAGCAAGAGGGTCCCGGGGGAACTGCTGGTCAGGAGGATGCCAGGAAGACTGATTAACTGGAGCAGTACGGTACCAAGAGGCCAGCGGGGTTGGAGGGCAGCAAGGGAACTGCAGGGCAAAAGCAGCAGTGCTGCAGGGAACTGCTGGGCAGGAGGGTGCCAAGAAGACTGCTTGGCAGGAGCAAGATGGTGCCAAGAGGCCAGTGGGGTTGGAGGGTGGCAGAGCAAGAGCAGTAGTATGGTGAGAGACCTGCTGGCCAGGAGGATGCCAAGAAGACTGATTAACAGGAGCAAGATGGTGTCAAGGGGCCCTCGGGGTTGGAAGGCGCAGGGGGAACTGTTGGGCAGGACCAGGAGGGCACAGATTATGAGCCGTAAAATAAGCCAATTCAAGCAACCTGATCATACCTAACAGTCTAAAACAAAGACTTGGCAGTGAAGAAAAGCACATCTGAGATGTTTAGTTTCATGCAGCATGCAGAGACAAAGTAAAACCCAGGTGAACATAAATATAGTTCAGAAAAAAATAATTTCCTCCTGCTTGGTTTGGTATCTTTTCTATGAAGGCTTGCAGTGGGTCATACTATTCAAAGTTTTTACATAATTTACTCAGTATGATATTGGTGTTGATGCAGAAATCTGTTAAGTTAAAGGTGGTTTGATCAAGGACAGCCTAATGACTGAATACCTCTTATGTCCAGGGCTGCGTCTTTGGGGACGGAGGGGGCATTTGCATGTTCGCTCTGTGTCGTGTGACATTCCTTCTACATTCATGATAATGGACATCTCTAAATTGCACACAATGACAGTATCTATGCCCCGTGACAAATTGGGATCCAGTTGAGGATTTACACCTGCCTTATGCTGCTTGGGAGAGACTCCAGGGACCCTTATGACCAGACTAACAATTGGAAGATGCTTGGCTGGATAGTTGGTTTGAACCTCCGCCATTGACACCATTTTGCCATTAAGGCCGCCATTGTTGCTTCAGTGAATTCCTTCCAAGTCGTACCAGTTGTGATTGCATATTCTGTACCACTAGTAAAACTGGTAACTTTGACATTAATTCTTCTGACATTGTCACCACAGATGGCTTTTTATTTGTAAAGCTCTTTCAAATCCTAAGAATGTGCGCTGTCTATAAACTGGGAGGTAATACATCAGATGGATCCTCATAAATAAGAGGTATTTTAGTAACCATTTAAATGAAGGAAACCTGGATCATTAAAAGCAACTTACAGAAATACTGAAGAATTCCCTATTCCTAGTAATTCAGAGGCCAGTTGGAATGCTGGGCCCCGTTATCTGTACATAATATTTACCAGAACCATATATGAAAATGCCTGCTTATCTGCAGAGCTGAAATATCTGCCAAATAAATGACACGGATTAAGTAACCACTCAGGGCTCGCATCAGACACACATTCTCATCCTTCATCATTGGCCTCAAAAAAAATGAAAGGCTTCAAACACAGGGCTTGTTTATCAGCAGAGTTTATTGCAGGCTGTGCCCTGAAAGTTCATCCCTGGCATAGCTAAGGTTTTAAAGCCCGGGACAATGCCTCATTTGCATTACACCCTGACAGATTAATGACTTGATAAAAAGGACAGGCAACTCCGTTAACTTGTGGCATCCCCTTCATCATTTTTATTTATTTACATTTAGCAGATGCTTTTGTCCAAATCGGCGTATGGTGCCTGGACAGGCCGCCTGAGCCAGCACAAATGTGCTGAGACCTTTCACCACCCTGTCACACTTACGCAACAGCAGGACTCTTAAAAAGGCAGATGGAAGAAAAAGATCACGCTACAAGAAACGGAAATGGTCTAGGAGTTTGTGTGTTCTTGCACTTTCCCGAGATATAAAGATAAAAGAACATTTAAGCCAAGATTATCTATACTCCACTTTGCTTGGCTGCCTTTCTAAAATTTGATCTCAAACCGTCCAGCGACATGGCCATTGATGGATGCTCCAGGTCTAAGAGGATTACGGTTCTGCATGTGTGGTAGATGACAGCTCTAAGCTCTCCACCCCTGACTCGCACTCGCCCTGTGCTGAAGCAAGCACTGTCCTCAGTATGATTTATGAGGACAATATGCGACCATACAAGCGCGAGCAGCAATTCGTTAAAGTCTGCAAATTCAAAGCACAGTGCGAACCCGCATTAACTAACGTAAAAACATAACCACAGTTGACTGGGACAAACAACACTTCCACCAAGAGCCGTGTCTTTTTTGCTCAGAAATAATCCTAGAAGGACAGAACAGGTGACATTTAGAAGGGGTTCAATTGAGGTAAGACATAGTAAAAAACTGACATAGAGGATAGGCTTTCATTCATGCAATCATTGATACAGTTACTCGGTGGTAAGTGTAAGGTGATACACGTCATCTCACAGTTCGAGAATCTGCTGAAGTACTACTGTGAAAGAGTGGCCACGTGTGTAAAGTTTTCCTTTTTTCAGTGCAGAAAACATCATCTATTTGGCAACTGTAATAAAACATACGAGAAATATTATATATTAATAAGCAATACATTAAGGACACTGTGCTACTACATTTCAAAACTTTCTGTAACATCTAGCAAAAGTAGTCAGCATCTGATTTTATATTAGTGATATAAAAACCTCCCATAATGGTCAAATGGTCAAATCTTACGTTATTGACAGTCTGAAGAAATGCCGTATGTGGGGGGGGGTGGTCACCAGTACAATCAGCATAACATATTTTAAGATTATTTTTGACTGGACATGTGTGAGAATAGTGGAATGCTGAGAAGCACAAAATGTGCAGAACTGGGCAGAATGAGCACCAGGATGCAGCAGGGTAAAGAAAAATCAAAACAGTGGTTTCCTTAGCCACTATGTTGGGTAAAACTTGGCTGGATTAGCCGGTTAAATACAATGCAAAGCAGCAGAATGAGTCAGTCCAGGCCCCTGGCCAAACTGCCTCTGTTCCGCTGTTACACCCAATACTGATCCAGAAACGGCCCTGCTGAGGCATTGCCAACACAAAAGCCAGCATCCATCAAAGAGGACCAGCTGCCAGGAGATTATCTGAGACTGAAATGGGTGTTGGTAGGGAGTGCTGAACCCAGGGCGGGGGAAAGGCCACCGCAATCAGACACGCTGCGGAGGCGGCTGCAAACAAGGAAATTTGATCTGTGCCCTGGTGGTCGACTGTGAACTGACACATTTACCCCTTGAGGTCATTTGTGCTCTTGTCACATGGACACACACCACAGATCAACATCTGGACTCAGTGGCCTCCAGACCACTTACCAAATTGTTATAAATCTGCTCTGGGTCTTTGGTTGCATTGTTCCTTGGTCTATGCTCAAGAGCAAAGAGGAAGAATCAGTCAGAATGGGGGTTAGGGTTATTCCAAGGCCATATTACAGTATGTAGAAACGCAAACAAAACCACAGCTAAGATGTTTCAAACACACGGAGACATAAATTCTACAACAGCACGGACTGCTGGGTCACAGCTTGAGCTAAACAGCTTGGCAGCCACTTGGAACAGAGGCGTCCGTGGGTGGGGATAATTATTAATTCATTGATTGGTGGTGCCATCCTTGCTGTTCATACTTGCAATAACAGGAAAGCACACCACGCAATCGTGACAGCTCCGCCCATTTAAAAGGGTGATGAGATGAATGAATCACAGCAAATTATAGAGAAAACCACTGACATGCTCTCATCGTGCAAAAAAAGCTGTTCATGTCAGTTGTTGACATGCATCTTAAATTTTATCCAGCTGCATTTACCATTGTAAAAAAAAACATTCAGTTAAAAATTTTTAAGGCATTTTTATTGACAGTGTTATAATGGTTACAATGAGTATTATTAAACTAAATGTTTTGCACTGATCAGCCATAACATTAAAACCGGTGTAGACAGACAAAGTAAATAACATTGAATATTTGGTGAAAATCATGCTTGTCAAGGGACCCATTATATTTTTGGAAAGTGAACAGTCAGTTTGGCACCAGGATGCACTACAGGAAGAAGGCAAGCTGGAGGGCTTCTTTTGCTGGGAAACCTTGGGTCCCGACATTCATGTAGATGTTACTTTGACAGGTATCATTGTTGCACACCAAGTACATGATAACCGTATACCCCAACTGCAGCAGGATAATCAGCTCTGTCACACTGCAAACATTTTTCATGAATGGTTTGAGGAAAAACAAATTCAAGGTGTTGACTTGGCCTCCAACTTCCCCACATCTCAATCTGATCCAGCATCTGTGGAATGTGCTGAACAAACAAGTATGATCCATGGAGACCCTACCTCACAACTTACAGGACTTAACAGATCTGCTAATGTCTTGGTGTCAGATACCTTCAGAGGTCTGGTGGAGTACATGCCTTGATGGGTCTGAGCTGTTTTGGTGGCATGAGGGGGACCTACACAATATTAGGCTAGTGGTTTTTATGTTATGGCTGATTGGTGTATGTTAAAGATAACAGAAATATAATTTCTAAATTGCAATACACTCTCTAAACTGGAAGCCACATCCCGTGGTATTAATACTACACAGTAAAAAAAATATATACTTTGATATATGAACTTTTATTACAGCTAAAAACTAATAATTAAGCTTAATTACCAAATAATTAGTCATCAAGACTGATAATCTTTATTCCACTTCTACCGTTACAGGGCTACTCCTGGACACACTGAGGGTGGACCTAGCCTTGACGTTGGCATGATCTACTACCCGTCCACCAGGGGGTACTGTCCTCACCCACTCTTCATTCAAATAGGCTCTCACCTCAGCCACCTTACACCTATTCTTAGCATCTGGCGCCAGCAGCCTACTGAACATTTCCATTGAGGTGGGTGTGAATCTCTTCCACTGAGATGGTAATTTTCCCCCTGTGGGTTCTTGGCACCAATCGGCGAACTCCTGGTAAAAGTCATCAGATGCGGTGCAGTGCTCCCATGGAAAAAAGCCTGTGAGGATACAGAAGATGAGCACACCAAAGGCCCAGGTGTCGAGGCTTGGCTCTACACTCAGCGGGGCAGCTCTGGGAGCCTTCTGCCCAGCTTCCAAGACCATCGCACACAGCTCCGGGGCCATGTAGGGTAAGGTGCCTGAGATGAAGCTGATCAGAGTTCCCCTCTTCTGGGATAGACCGAAGTCGGCCAGTTTGACCCGGCAGCAGTGGCGATCCGACAGCAGGATGTTCTCGGGCTTGATGTCGCGGTGCACCAGGCCGTGCCCGTGGATGAACTCCAGGGCACTGGCCACCTGCAGCACACAGCGCTTCACGGCCCCCTCTGGGATGCCCACCTATCAGCATGAAGAAAGTGCTCTATGTGCCAAGCAAAGGGTGATGCTGCGCTGAAGTCTGCAGGGTGACCCATTCAGACAGGATCTGAATTTATTTCATCGCTTTATCCTTCTTATAGCTTGGAATAGCAGACCTTATTCTCACAGGAATTAACAGAATAATAAACAATAAACAGAACAATCAGTGTATAACATGGTGATGTGGAATATGTTCTGCTTCAACCCAAAGTAAATCGGACACCGAAACTGCAATAACTGCATTATTGCTTTGATATTCAAATTCTGAATGTGGAACATGATACTTTCCTGTAAAATGACCTGCAGATGAGCATGCCTTTAATTACTTATTTAGATTTCAGGGCTGGTTAGTCACATATCTCAAAAGACTTTATCTCTGAAATTACAACTTGAACTGAAACTAGACACCACCCAAAATTTCTAATATGTATAAGTCACCACAGTGAAGGCGTGTAAACTGCCATAGCGAAGAACTGGGAGCTTTGTGGAGTTCCATCAAAATTTAAGGCCCTAAACGTTCAATGCAACAGTAGAACATGACACATAAGAAACCGGCTATGTCCCAATGTGAGTAGTCATTCACTCACCCGTGGTTGAATCACTGCAAACAGGTCCCTCCCTATTACCAGCTCTTGTGCAAATCCATAGTGCTCTGCGGAGTGGAAGGCAATTCCGAAGAGCCCCACGATGCAGGGGTGGCAGGACAGCTGCAGTGAGATGCAGTATTCTCGCAGAAAGCCTTGCAGCTTGGTAGAGGTCTTTGGCATGACTTTCAGAGCCATTGGGGTACCTACAGAGCAACAGGAAAAAAAGTGATTATCAAATAAACAGTCACAAATATTATAGAGAATATGTGCAGGCCTACAACATGTCACAAGCAAAGATTTTGTAATAAGTAAGCCTAATACAATTAGTAGTTAGTAATATTATGCAACTAGTACTGTAATATTGTAATTACTAGTATTGGTCAGGTAAGGTCAGGTAAGATTTTAGATCTAAATTCAATCTTTTTTATTTAAAGACAAATAAACGTGCATTCTGAAATATCACTGATACGATGGATGGATGGATGGATGGATGGATGGTGGATATTTAGATACATCCATGCTATGAGCATGAAACATGAATAAATCTTTGCATGCATCTTGCACTTACATACCCTTGCAGCGATGAGTAACCAGCAACACTTTCCCATATTTTCCACGGCCAATTTCTTTGATGATATTGAAATGCTCATTGATCTCAAGGTAGCTTAAGCTCTGGGCTGTCAGCTCCATAAGTTCATCAATATGGCTGCCATCTGCCATAGCTGGTTCTGGAGTGAGTCAGACGTTAGATCTGGGTTGGAAATCATAAACACATGCAGTCATATAAGCAAAATACCAGCAAGTTGTTGGCCTTGTTCATTTACTAATTTGAGATCGCATTTGACAAGCAGTTTTAAGCTGTAGCTACATGGTATTAACTGGAAATTTAATGAACTATATCATAAAATGTATGAAGTTCAACTATTTAACAAACTTTTTTATTCTTCATGGTACATATAGTTAAAGTATGTAAATGTCTGGTCTGTAGCATATATTTAATTTTGAATTTAGAGATGCTTTTTATCAACACTGAACAACACTTATTTATATCGACCACCTGGCGATACAAAGTTCGTTCTGAACATCCATAATTTTAATAGGTTTTCACATTGAATAAAGGCATGAATCCTTGTGGCTGATCACAGTAATGCATAAGTCGCCTATTGCTAGGACTGTTTTAGGGGTCGCTTTAACCCTCCTAAAATGTTATCTAGCTGCACCAATAAATGAAATGTAATTGAGTTTAAATTTTGGGCTCTTATTCAGTTTCATTAATATTAGGCCCCCTTAGTAAAGGCTCACCCCCCACATAAGTCGCTATTGACGCTCCTGTTTAAAACTCTAACTATGTAAATAATCTGTCCTTTCTGCATAATTTGAATTTCCACTTGCATTGCAAGTATTTGGGTATTATACGAAAATAGTTGTATCTGTTCTCTATCTATCTTCAGATGTTACAAGTTGCACTATATTCATTCAGTATGAACATTTATGTCTGCTTAAGGGAAACAAAGATACAAATGAATGACATTTCACACTTTCAATCATTGTTTGAATATTGTACTTTTAATGTGTGTGGTGTATACAATACCAAACCCCACCAGGCACAGTTAGCACTTCCTGCAGCTAAACAGCACTAATAAACATGATTGATTCTATGAGTCTGCCAGTACACAACACACCATGCTGACCCCGGTGGTGCTGAAACACACTGAACCGAGTAAAACCTGCAAATATCGCATTTTAGAGCTTTAATGTCACGATGCAACTCTAGATTCCCACTGCATCATTGTAGTTGTTGCAATGAGAGAGTACAATGGAAAGTGCAAAGCATGTCCTTTGGGGAAATAACCAGAGGTCGCATTGTGTGTAAAAAATTCTGTATTACTGCCTTGTTCATATTATCTCAGACAGACAGGAAAGTAATTACAAGCAAGACAAAATTTCTGGGTTGAGTCTTTCAAATGAAGCCTTTCATTCACCTTATACTGTTTCTAAACAATACATCCCACTGCCCTCCATTTTTCATAAAAGCCTTTCATTCACTTTTAATTTCAATGTTTCCTACGTACATTGTAATTCTTTTATTCATTTGCAAGTGAAGATTTGCAGGTTTAAGCATGCAATTTAGGTTAAATAAATACATGCACGTTGTATTGCATCTGTACAGAATTAATTATCTTACTATTTTTGTATTGGCTTCTTGTTGATAAATATGAAAGACTATCTTTAAATTAATTCTAAATTCTCCTGGAAGTCTCCAATTCTTATTTGTAAACATTTTTATACCATGAAAAATTACATCATGATACTAGAAGCACAAGCATTCATGCCATTACTTATCAATGTACAATAATTACACAGTTTTCTTTGTGGGTAATTTAATTTTAAGAATATGGTAATTTTGGAAAATTATGGAAAAAGCCACAAGTCATTATTTAATCATAGCTACAAACGTGATTACCCTTTAAACAAAGTATTACAAGATAGATTTCCAAAATACTCTTGCATTCATCACTCAGCCTCTTACCCAGTGTAGGGATGTTGGGAATAACACATTTTAAATAAACAACGTTTGAGTTATACAGTGACAAACACACTTAATCTGTATGCTTTTAAGTAAATGTTCCGATACTTTTCTTTTCAGGGATTACAATGGTCTATTGTTTGGCTTAAATCTGACCATGATGCTGCAATGTACAGAAGAGTAAATATAAATACAGAGACAAATGTAATAATCTTATGGATAATTAAAAATTAAGAACCAATTTTAAATGTGACAATAAATAAAACTACAAAAATCTTCATTTTACATTTGTATAACCACAATATTGAAATAAAATGCTGAAATTAGTGTATCTTTATCTGTGTATGTATTATGGGATGCATTCACCTTATCGGAAAGAAGGAAACAAATAAATAAGAAAGGTTTCAGAATATAACTAATAAAAGTGTGTGCTGATACAGTCAGTACATCGAATGATATTTGACATCATGAAGAATATTTGTTGTCCCCCTCACCGTCTCATCCATGCAGATACACACTCACACTCCTTTTCCCAAAGTGTGCAGGCGTGTATTAACTAAGAGCAGGTACCCTCTGCTTGCCTCTCCCGGGGCCTCTCTCCGAGTCGCGCTGCAGCTGTCCCGCTATCAGCGCCAGTCCCGCACATGGACTGACACCTGAATCTCCACACTGCTACCGCTACCACTGGAGTCTGGCTTCAGCCGAGGGCATGGGCTCTGCTTTATATGACCCAGGCGTCTTTGCTCGTCCTCAGCAGGGCGCCACCCCACCACCGACTGGGAACAGCGCCCAGCATCCCTCTGCATCCTTAAACACTCCCGTGCACTGCTGCTGTCCAGCAGTATGGCTGGTAATACAATAAAACAAGATACCTGGACACTATGGAGATATCTAATCCCATGTCGACATATTATATTATATTATATTATTAATACTTTTGCACAGGGGTTAACTGAATTTGGTATTTTTAGTATTCCATAATATGTTGAGGCGTAAGCAATGGTGCTCTGGTTTATCTTGAAAATTTCTGGTAGTTATCGTTCATGGAGAACTAGCAGACATCAAAGCAGATGTGCAGACAGATGTTGTGTCCTAAAGCACCAGACCAGTTTGGTAACTATGGGAGCGATACTCCTCCTGGGGTCTCACACGAAGCCTTTTCTGGGAACAGAATGGGGCGAATGGACTCTGAGATTTCAGATGGGATTTATTGCAGATTATGGGAAGTGATGGGGGGCGTTCTCCCCTATTCGGTCTCTGAATGAGCCAGTCTGAGATGTATCCCTGTTTCAGGCAGCTCTTCTGGCTTTGCCGACATCCCTTATGACTGCATTCCTGTTGGAGGTGTACAGTAGACAAGCGATGGGTTTTTCGTGGCAAGCTATCTTCATGCAATACCTTGAGAAGAGGTAGGTCAATTAACCTCATTAAATCCTCTGTACGTGTCTTTACTTTCTGACTATTTACATTATATACCTTGAGATTTTTACCAATGTCCCCAAATCCAGCAGAAGCTAAGTTATGCTGTTATATTGTCTACATACAGACACTTCTTGTCTTGTATTCCTATAATATGAATTATGATTTTGAATCTGAAATAATGGAAAAAAATATGGAAACCGCAAAACAACATGAAATTTCAGTTAGTATTTACTGTAATGACAACATTCGAACACATGCTTCTTTCTGTCACTCACCACTAAGGATGCTAATCACAGCAATTATATAAGGCTGCAACATTAAACAGAATTCTGTCACATCTCATAATGTTCCCGCCATGGGACACATCCCGCAAGCAAGTCTTTTCGCTTAGGACTCCAGCAAAACATAAACTTTGCAGTGCGAAGCTCAAGTTATATCTCACTAAGTCTAATTAGAAACACGAAAGCAAAATAAATTTCCAGACACTGAGGGGTCCAGCCTGAAATAGCTGACAGCCTGCAATTGGTATCATGGTTACACGCAGGAGTGACTTGGTGTCCGTTCTGCATGCCAGCCTCCAACGTTGACATTGGCTTGTGACACATTTCACCCCTTTTGCATTCATCTCGCCTTGCAAGCCACGAGTTCAGTCTGGGCATGGAATTACAGAGCCGCATGGGGTGATCCTTAGACTAGCACTACTATGGCACCTAAATTCGGATCTAGTTTACAAAACATCATTACTACAAAATGTTGAGGCCCAGCTGTTGCCTGGATTAGCACCTTGAGCTAAAACTTTTTTTCTTGGCCTGACCTTTGGTGTGGAATCTCGAAATCGAAACATAAAAGCAGAGTCATTAAAATAAATGAAGGTGCTGCTACTGAAAGTACATTGCTTAATGTAATAGGTCATTACATAGCAATTTGACTTTAGGTGTCACTGTATTTATGTTTTCACTCCTAACTTCCACAGAAATGGAAAACTAACACTATCCCTAAATTTTATTTTAAACGCAAAGTCTTACTGTTACAGGAACATTGCATTATTATCAAATGTAAATTAGAATCTCTGTAGAGCTGCACAGATGCACATGATAGTATGCATTATGAGAGACTGCTACAGAAAGCTGTCACTGTATCCAGAATAGGCTGAAATTTTCAAAAAGACAGGCACAATGGCTGCTTGATAATGATACAAATCATAATCACAATTATATTAGTCAATATCAAGGTCACAATAGTTTAACATGATTACTTTGGAAATGTCATGTATTTATTGAACCTGAAAGTATTTTCTTGTACTCTAAAAATAGCGTTGGACCTCTTTGTGGCTGAATCCTATTGCCTCCTGCTTCTTATTATGCCCTCTGATACCATGGTCGGTCAGTTCACTACAGTGGTATCAGAACAGGGGGCAACCATCCAGGAGCTGAAGAGGGAGCAAGAACTCAGAAGAACCCAACACATAAGGGGCACAGTCAATCAGAGGGAACCTCCGGGAACTGAGCGCTTTGCCTTCCCTGAGCAATACAATGGTGCTAGCAGCAGCAGCACAGAACGGGGATGCAGCTGCTCGAGATGAAGACCCCCTGAAGTTTTCCCATTATGACAGAAAGGGGAACTTGGAGCCCTACCTGACTCAGGTCTGGCTGGCGGCATGGGTCAGAGCCTGGTCCCCTGGGGAAATGGTCGGTCGCCTGGCCATGTCGCTGGAGGAGGTGGCGCTGAAGGCTATTCGAAGCTTACCTCTACGGAAGAATCAGAAACTGTGGAGCCCTGATTACTGTAATGGAGCGGTGGTTCGGCCACCGGCAGTGAGGGGGGAAGATGAGGGAACAGCTGGAGGATTGAAGACAGCACAACGGTAAAAGGCTGGGGATGTTATTGCCGTAATGGAGACGCCACCCGCAACGCACATCAGTCCAACCCCTACAGCTGCTCTAAGAGTGGGCCACCTTGGTGAGGCTAGTGGCCTCAACATCAACTGCCGGGTGGAACTCCCTGCCGAACCCTGGTGGACATGGGGTCCACCATCACCCTGATCCACCCGGGTGTGGTTCCGGGCAAATGCTGGCATTAGTGACTGGTATGCGCACAGCCATGACAGGGAAGAGACAGCTGTGGGGCCATGCTAGCAGGCCATGTGGTATTGCAGGAGGGCTGCCATTAATGTTCTATCATAGTATGAATGTAGTGGCTCTCCAGTGTGATATTGACAGCCATAGACAGCCCTAGGGGGCAAGAGAATTAGAGGAGTCATCACAGAGGGAGAAAGCACCCCACAGCTTCTGAAGGAAGATCACTGGTGACACAACCCCGAGTCCCACCCAGATTGTGGAGTACAGTAACATTGCTGTCTCTGAAGATGGTGCAAGCTGTCCAAGAGTTGTAGCAGCCTGGACCTGACGGTGGAGCAGCGAGATGAGATGAAAGCTCTGGTGATCTCATTCTGGGACATCTTCGCTGCCAGGGATGAAGAGTGCCATCCCACATCCCGAGTGCAGCACCACATCAATACAGGAGATGCCTTTCTCATCCAGTTGCATCCACACAGACTATTCCTGGCAACAACTCTGCAAGCGACAAGAGGCGGAGCAGACAATTCAAGATATGGCATCCAAGAGCCCGTGGGTAGCTGTAGTAGTCCATGGTGCCAAAAAGGATGGGTCATCGATCCTGTGTTGATTATCAACAACTCAATGTGGAGACGTGGAAGGACTCACCAGCATTCATGATGCACCAGCTCAACGTGATTCAGCTTCTTGGACCTCAGACTATGACACTTCAGTTGATGCCGTTCGGCCTGTGCAATTCTCCAGCCATTTGTCATGGAGTGCGTCCTGGCTGACGTTCCCTGGACCGAGGGTGCTGTCTTTCTCAGTCTGTCACACATGCCATTGACTTTACTGGGGCACTCTGGAACAAAAAAACTATGCTCTACATGATCTGATCGGTGGGACTGTGGCTGAACCTTCGGAAATGCTCTATCCTCCAGAGTCAAATGTTCTTCCTGGATCACGTCGTCAGCAGGGAAGGCATGGCAATCAACATGGAGAAGGCCATTTTACCAGTTCCGCGCTGCGTTTGCTGATGCTCACATGCTAGTGTACCCAGAGCTGAGCCATCCTTGCTAGCGATGAGGGGCTCGGAGCTGTGTGACTGGTTGCATATTTCAGCCAAATGCTACACAGGCAGGAGCACGACTACTGTGTGACCTGACGGGAACTGCTAGCCATGATGCAGGCATGTAAGCATTTCTGTCCCTACCCCAGTGACCAGCAGTTCTGGGTGAGAACGGACCCCTCATCCCCTGTTGGTTGGATGTGCTGGTGGAGTTCCAGCTGCAGGAAACCAAGCACTTCATGCACTGTTGTAATACATGTATAGTTCGGAGTCGGTCCTAGCCGGCAGTCCCAGGCTACCCTGCAGCCATACCTGTAGGGCGCTTTCCTGGAGCATATGGGGATTGAAATCCTGGGCCCCATCCCACACCAAGGCCAGGAACAGCTACATGCTGATGACCATTGATTATTTTATGAAGTGGCCAAGGGCATATCATAATGCCACCACCACAGCTACTGAACTGACCGAGAAGTACTTTTGCAGGTTTGGGACCCCCGAGGAACTGAAACAGGGGCCAGGGGAGGAACTTTGAGGCTCAGGTATTTGACGAGGTCAGCAGGCACGGTGTTGTGGAGATCCTTCACCCTCAGAGCAGAAGCTAGTCGGACAACTAATGATCTTCAAAGATAAACTCCAGTCCCAGAAAAGATCTCCAACATGGTGTGCAGTTGAAATTAAAATTGGATGAACTGCCCAGCCTTAGTAGGCACAGACACAGAAAGCAGGTGCACATGGCATGAAAATGAGCAATGTGCTGCTGCAAAACTAGTAAAACCACTTTGCCTTGCGCTTTGTGCCAGAGTATAATAGGGTCACAAGTCCCTCTCCCCAGTAAGCAGGTCTGTTAGAAATGCCACAGACAGGTGAAAAATATGCTAATAAACCAATCAATAACTGTGAGTTTAGCGGCATTCCAGGTCATTAGCTAAAGAGTAAACTTCAATAGGTTTGCCATCATTTGTTTTTTGGTGCTTTCGAAGTTCTTAGAGCCACTTAAATAGACTTTAACCATTTTTATAATTTTTAGGCTTGTTTCCTTTGACTGCATCTTTCTTCTTTTTCCTCAACCTAATTACTAATGAACTGAAGATACAGACAATTTCTTTTCGAAACAAAAGCATAAAAATAGATTCAAGTGGGTTAGGAATAGTAGGGAACTTAATGTTTGCCAACTAGAAGTGTTGCATGGAGAGTAGAAAGGGTTTAAAGAAAGGAAGCCGCTTGCTTAATATAGAAAGGTTAATAAACAGTTCTGATGGGGGAGATGGGTTACAGAGTGTAGACAGCGTGTGTGAGGACAGGCCAGTGGGATACAGTTTCAGCTCAGCATGCCTGCCAGTGTTCCTGGCACTAGTGGAACCTGTCCTCAGTGATGAATTGATGTCCCGAGGCCCCTGAGTGTTTGTATGTAAAATGACAGTCCCCTTGGGATATGGTGTAACTTTTTAAAAATACACATCTTAATCCTGTTCTTGAGGACTCATGTACACCGGCTTTTGGTCCAACCACAGTCTTAATAGATTGAAGCTGTTTAAAAGAACTGATGCTGTATCTGTTAGCTAGTAAAAGGCCTAAGCTCTTTAAAAGAGTGTTATATGATGACATCTGTGGTGAAACAAGCGTACGTAATTCCACAGCAGGATTACCTTGGTTTCATGCAAAAATGTGACATTAAGTGCTTAATTTGCCTGGTATGAATGCTGACTGGTCATTAAGGGACGCGCACATCAATTCTATTAATACACCCATGTCAAAGAACATTTTTTTGGGTCTTGCTGCTAGACAAATGACTTTGATGATTATTAATGGATGGGGCTGGTTAGGCAACATTTTCCACATATGTTGCGCATGCCTGTGTGCATACAGAAAGACAGAATCAGAGAGAGAGAGAGAGAGAGATACATGGTCTCAGTGGGGCTATATTTGACAGTGGTTAGCTATCGTTAAAAAATGACTTTGGATAATTGCTTCTCCATGGACAGAAGCACATTAGATCCTCTAAATATGTTAGAGTGAGAGCATGCAATTTAAAAGGTCAGCAATTACAAGTGAAATGCTGTAACATGTTAGATGATTATATGCTTGCTACAAGGTGAGAGAACTCACCCATACCGTTCATTCTTTCCTCCCAGAAAAGCTGTTTTTGCCTGGGCTGCCTTCTGTAAACAAGGCTGAGGGATTTACAATCTGTACTTTTGCTTGTTGTGTCAGACATACTGAGCCACAAACCACACTGTACTATGGCAAATAATAAGGAATTTCTTATATTTCGATTCTCGTAGTTTAGCCAATGTCTTATTAGTATATTTGTTAACGACTAGAGGCTTCGGTGATTCATTTTGATATATTGAATTCCATCCATCCATCCATCCATCCATCAGCTTCCGCTTATCCAAGGTCGGGTCGCGGGGGCAGCAGTCTCAGCAGGGAAACCCAGACTTCTCTGGGGGAATTCTGAGGCGTTCCCAGGCCAGCCGAGAGACATAGTCCCTCCAGCGTGTTCTGGGTTTTTCCCAGGGCCTCCTCCCAGTGGGACATGCCCGGAACACCTCACCAGGGAGGCATCCAAGAGGCATCCTAAGCAGGTGCCCGAGCCACCTCATCTGGCTCCTCTCAATGCGGAGGAGCAGTGGCCCTACTCTGAGTCCCTCTCGAATGACCAAGCTCCTCACCTTATCTCTAAGGAAGAGCCCATCCACCCTGCGGAGAACTCATTTCGGCCGCTTGTATTCGCGACCTTGTTCTTTTGGTTCGTACCCACAGCTTGTGACCATAGGTGAGGGTAGGAACGTAGATCGACAGGTAAATCGAGAGCTTTGACTTTTGGCTCAGCTCCTTCTTCACCACGACAGATCGATGCAGCGCCAGCATCACTGCTGACGCCGCACCTATCCACCTGTCGATCTCCCGGTCCATCCTTCCCTCACTCGTGAGAAAGACCCCGAGATACTTAAACTCCTCTACTTGGGGAAGGACCTCATCCCTGACCTGGAGAGAGCACTCCACCCTTTTTCAGCTAAGGACCATGGTCTCGGATTTGGAGGGGCTGATTCTCATTCTAGCCGCTTCACACTCGGTTGCGAACTGCCCCAGTGAGAGCCGAAGGTCACGGTCTGATGAGGCCAACAGAACCACATCATCTGCAAAAAGCAGAGACCTAATCCTGTGGTCACCAAACGCCCTGGCTGTGCCTAGAAATTCTGTCCATAAAGGTTATGAACAGAATTGGTGAAAAACGGCAGCCCTGACGGAATCTAAATATCACCAGGAACGAGTCCAACTTACTGCCGGCAATGCGGACCAAGCTCTGACACGGGTCGTACATCGACTGAACAGCCCTTATAGGGCAGCCCGACACCCCGTACTCCTGGAGCACTCCCCACAGGACTCCCCGAGGGACACGGTCGAATGGCTTGTCCAAGTCCACAAAGCACATGTAGACTGGTTAGGCAAACTCCCACGCACCCTCCAGGACCCTGCCGAGAGTATAGAGCTGATCCACTGTTCCATGGCCAAGACAAAAACCACACTGCTCCCCCTGAATCCAAGGTTCGACTATCCGACAGACCCTCTTCTCCAGCACCCTCAAATAGACTTTACCAGGGAGGCTGAGGAGTGTGATCCCCCTATATTTGAAACACAACCTCCGGTCCACTTTCTTAAAGAGGGGTACCACCACCCCAGTCTGCCAATCCACAGGCACCGCTCCCAATGTTCATGCGATGCCACAGATGTGTGTCAACCAAGACAGCCCCATAACATGCAGAGCCTTGAGGAACTCCGGGTGGATCTCATCCACCCCCGGGGCTCGGCCACCGAGGAGTTTTTTAACCACCTCAGTAACCTCTGTTTAGTAGGCACAGACTAAGTCCCCAGACTTTGCTTCCTCATTGGAAGGCATGCCGGTGGGATTGAGGAGGTCTTCGAAGTATTCCCTCCACGGACCCACAACATACTGAGCTGAGGCCAGCAGTGCACCATCCTCACCATAAACAGTGTTGATGCTGCACCACTTTCCTGCCCTGAGACGCCGGAGGGTGGACCAGAATCTCCTCGAAGCCGTCCGGAAGTCATTCTCCATGGCCTCGCCAAACTCCTCCCATACCCAAGTTTTTGCTTCAGCGACTGCCGAAGCCCCATTCCGCTTGGCCTGCCGGTACTCATCAGCTGCTTCGGGAGTCCCACAGGCCAAAAAGGCCCGATAGGACTCCTTCTTCAGCTTGACAGCATCCCTCACCGCCGGTGTCCACCA
>JABFDZ020000109.1:11107794-11123770 GCA_019775955.2 Pollimyrus isidori | reverse complement strand
TGAGGCAAAAATTGTAAAGCGCTTTGAGTGCTCGGAAGAGTAGAAAAGCGCTATATAAATGCAGTCCATTTACCATCTAGCGTCATGTAATCACAACTGAGCCAATGGTTCTTCTCTCTCTTTCGCTGCAGGATTGTGGGTAATGGTCTCCCACGTTCAGTCTCAATCGGCGTGCCACACTCGTATGGTCGAAATTTAATAGAAAAGCACCACCTAAATAAGGGCATAGCAGTGCGAGCAATGAATCTGTTTAATGACAATGCAATGTCCACATTTCCGCGAAATAGTAAAGGTGGCAAAAGTGAGCCAACAGTGATTCTGTCATGGTGAAAGTTCTATAAAATAACCCCCCTCTTCTCTCTTGTCTCCCTCACACCATCCATGATTATTTTCAAAGGTAAAGTGCAGGTTAATTTGTTTTATGCATTTTTATATTTTGTATGAATCATTTTTATGTGAATATTTTTGGGTTGTGGAACGAAACATCTGAGTTTCCATTATTTGTAATGGGAAAATTTGCTTTGATATACGAATACTTTGGATTACAATTACGTTTCAAATTATGCTCGCAAAACAAGGTATCATTGTAATAATATAATATAATATTGCAAATGATGGACATGCAGATGTAAAAGTTTAGGTTGCCTTCACCCTGGCCTTCAGTGCCTTTTGTTACAGGAAAGCGGCATCTGCACAAATTGGCTGGAAATCAGAAGACAAACAGTTCCTGAGTGCAGTGATAGTTGTTGATTTCAGGTCATTCAGTCTCACAGTCACGGATTGATTTAAATTACTCTATGAAAATCAGTGGGTATCCAAATTCCCAAAGGAATGAATGTTTATAACAGCACAGACTGAGGTAAGACTTAAAAACATTGAGTATCTGAGATTGAGCATCACAGTGAGGAAGTGCAGGTCAAATCAATACGACAAGGCACTCAGACGCTGCCAGTATCTCCATCCCTCCCCAGTAAGTGTCTGCGTGTCAGGCTGGGTCACAGATGAGAAGGCTCCTGAAATCGCACATGGAGTTTGAAACCAAGCTTGTGAATGATGCTGAAGGCACAGTTATTCTGTTTGTAATTAATGGCTTGATTTAGTGATTATTACAAAAAGGACCCGCACATCTATCTTCCAACTACTTATCCTGGCCAGGATCTCGGGGGCTGGGGGCAGTGGCCTGGAGACTATGGCAGGACGTGCAGGCCACAGACTAGGGATACTCCCTACTGGGATGGCAGGCCGTCACTGGCCACACACACATGCACACACAATTTAATGAGCAGGAAATTTGAGTACTGGCTGGAAACTCATGCGACATAGGGAGAACGTGCAAACTCCACACGCACATCGTTGGCAGCATTCCAACCAGCAGCCCAGAATGTTTAAGGCAGCACTGTAACCTGCTTATACACCACTTCACCCTCACTAGCATGTGACTCTATTACATGCTAGTGAGGCTAGTCAAGTTGTCATGCTAGTGACAACTTATACAATGTCAATACTTCATATTTTAGTAGCATTTTCAATGAGCATACTTACTCATAACATCTACACTTGGAAGATTCGGACATCATTAACATGCACCATTGTTTAGTATAATCAGTTTGATTCACACATCACCACCTGTAAATGTGAGTCACAGTGTGGTAAAAAGCTCATGTATGCAACATCTTTGAAGATTTCTGTCATCCAACTGCTGCTGAACAGACTTTGTCTGTGATCTAACTGCTTCTGAACAGGTGTCCACGAGTGTTATGGAAATCTTGAGCAATGGGCATGTCATTTGGTTCCTCTGAGAGGAACACCCCTGCCTGTCCTATCCATCGACTCTCCCAAAATCTTATCCCAAAGCAACCAGGGGGAAAAACAGGGCAGACAGCAAGTTATGTAATTGTGAAGGCAGTGAGTGGCTCAATGGGCTAAGAATGGATGGGACTCTGACTGGAAGGTTGCTGGTTTGAGCGTGGCTTTACGAGAACAGCAAGATGTCTGTGGAGCCTTGAGCAAGCCCCCCCCACACACACACACATACACACACACATTTGCCCTCCCATGTCTGTGTGTCTCATGGAGAGCAAGAGCCTTCCAATATACTTGTGCAAATGGAAAATGAAGGATCTAATTCATAAAAATTTGGGAGATGGAAATATGTCCATAGGATGAACACCCTGATTTACACCCCAGGTCTTTCAGTTTTGTGTGTGTGATCCTATGACTTTCCATCTAGACAGAACCTGGTTTAAGGAGTTATCTGTGAGGGACAGAAGAATGATCATTTTACCACAAATTTTTTGGTTTTGAATTTTGAGGCATTCATGCAAAACACTATTGCGAATTGAATTTCCAAAATCATTTGCCATTAATAGATACTACCAAAAAAGCACATCAAACATTTTCTACCATGTTGATTTGCTTCCTGTGGAAAGACACCTTTCAGTGCTGGGGATTAAATGAGCGCCACACTGACTATGGCCTGGATTTCCTTGTTTCAGCTGGCACCTTCGGGACAATGCGATGAATCACCAGCGCTGGACTTTAACCAGCTGGAGTATTTGGCTTGGATAAAAACATCTGAGGGTGACCAGCTGCTTACCCATGACCTGGCCTCTGCAGTCCGGATCAAATTATAGTATTTGGAATAAAGGAATAGTTCCATCTCTCCAAGTACCTAATTTTGTTCCCCAACGTGTAGCTGCGCTAATTTCTGCAAGGCTGCAGGCTTTATATGAAAACTACAATTTTTGATGGCTACAATAGTGCCGTAATACAATAAGGTAAAAATTATAACGTGAGACCACAGAGTCTCGGTCTTGGACCTCTTAAGACTCATCATGCTGCATTAACAGGTTGGTCATTTCAAATAAGTTACATCACTTTTAGAATGTATCATGCCATGGTGTAGAACGGCGGTACAGATGTTTTGTTTTCATCCAAGTTGAATTGTTTATACTTTAAAAAAAAATAATTTATTAATAAAATACAATGTTTCCTGACCCATTAACATCCATTTTCCAAAAATTCTGTGGGCACAGGGATGCATTAGGGGCTTACAGCAGCGACCCGATAACTGGGGAGTAGATTCTCAGGAACACCCAAGTGGGAGGAAGCACTGCTGAATATGTTTACCGAGTGGGATTTCTACACAACTTTGTGCATTGGTAAGGCACAGTGCAGTTTATTAATAAGTTAATTTTGAGTTGGTTCATGTTTTCATATTCTCAGATTCACACCACCTGCATCTCATATTAGAAGCAGAATTACACACATTCTGCAATTGCTGTTTGAAGGCTGTTTATATCACGGCCCCGACCTGGAAGGGGCGTGACTCACTCGGTGTGGCCGATCAGATCACATCAGCCCCAACATAAAAGGCAGGGAACTACAAGGGGCTGGTGCGAAGTATTGAGCCAATGATCTCGTTGTGCCGTACCAAGCGTCTTATTGTCTTTCGCCTCCCCGTTAGCCCTGTGTTCGCGTCTGCTTCTGTGTCCCAGCTCTGTTTGTCTCTGCCTTCCTTCCCCAGTCCAGCTCCCGTTCCTGACTCCTCGACCTCCCCCTGCTCCGTGTCCCGTTACCTGCTGCCGTCCCGTGTCCCGTCCCCGTGCCTACCTGTCGGCCTGCCTTCCCGGATCTCGACCTTCACACCTGCCCCCCGACTCCTCTTTCTGCCTACTGACTTGGATACCTCTGTTGCCGTCTTTCGGCTTCCCAATAAAACCTCCCTGCCTTGCATACCTGGGTTCGCTCGTCTGTTCCAGATCGTGACAGTTTATATATTTGAACCCATTATGCACTGTTGTTGTGTCCACTAAAAATTTAATTTTTATGATTAATACCAGAAATACATTGACTGACGCACATCTGTTGTTGTTATTTTGTGGGTGGTTGCTCAATTACCCAAAATGAATACATTTTTAAAATTGTATGTTTTGTTGAGATTTTATTACACAATTATTTTCATGACCTATTTGAATCACACATTTGATCAATGCATTATATTACAAAACACTATAACAAATAAAAACTTAACTGAAAGCAAAGAAAAACTAGGAACGAACGAAAATAAGCCCACGGTGGAAAGATGGAGAAGCCAAGCCCCAAAACAGGCCCGATAGACATGATCACATAGAACACAGCTTGTCACATAGAACCACAGCTTGTTTGCCATACTACAGTATATGTGTTCCTTGTGTCAGGATCCATTACAGCCTTGTCTGACATTTCCCTGCATGGCTGCTCATCGTCAGGTTCGGTGTTCCCCTAGCGGCCCTAAGTTAGCCTGTAATATGTCCATTTGCTCTGGGGGCTGCTGCACGGCTTGATGGGCTGAGTGGTTGACTGAGACATACAAGAATCCCCTCTGTCGAGGGTTTGAAGTTGGCTTATGTTTGTAATTTTGACAGTTTATGTTTCTTTATATTTCTTCGATTATGTATTTGCGTTTATAGTTTCTTGTTGTTCCCTGACGAAACAATTGTTCAGTTACCCTTGTTTTCTAGTCTCCCCTGGTGTTTCATCCTTTACCTTTTGATTACTTTGACACGTGCTTGTGTTCCTTGTGCTTGTTACCGCTCGTCTCTTATTGATCCTCGTTATGTCTGTATTTGAGTGCCTTTTAAGGGCATGTATGTATGGTGGTGTGTTTTAATGTTGTAAGTGGGGTTTTATTGGGTGGGACTTTTTTTTATTCTCTGTGGTGGTAACTCTACCAGCTCTGCTTCTACCACCTCACTCTCTTCTTCTTCATCTCAGTGCCATCTGCTCTTCTGTATGCTTCATTTTCTTCTTGACCACAATATCTACCTCAGTATCTTCATGTTCCTCCCCATTGGCCTCAGAATTGTTCATTCTACCCTATTCCTCCTCTGCATTAGCTGTAGCAAGGGCTTCCAACTATTTTTCAGGCTTCTTTTGTTTCTTTTCTTTCTTCTCCAACTTGATTTCAGCAGCCTCTTCTCCAGCCTCGAGAACAGCCTTCATCATCGCATCAAGGTTCTTGCGTGGTGTTTCCCCTGTCTCACAGAAGGACTGAGCTTCCTCTACCTGATTCCTCAGCTTGTCCCCAAACACACTGGTGGGTACCACTGAAATACAGTAAATGCGTGAGATGATGGTGCACTTTTTTGCCGGGTAGCGACTGATGCGATCCTTGTTATTTGCTGCAGCACGCCCAAAATAGGTGGAGTGGAAGATCAACCCATATTTAAGAGTGATTTCTTGAGTCTTCGAAGCTCTGAGCAGGGCCTTCTCATCCCCCAGAATCAGCAATGTGGAGGCGGGGTACTTTGCCAGATTGGTCAGGCTGCTGGTGTGGGATATAAGACGAGCCCCAACCACTTCTCCAATGAGGGCAGCCAAGTTTAGAACCACCGTCTCCATCTTCAAACGCAGATACTGCTGGAGCTCCAGCCTGTACTTTGCTAAGGACACAACTCTGCTGGAGAAGCTCCTCATGTTAATTATGTCAGTGGGGGACATGTCCATACCCATGGAGTTGCGTACAGCCTCCAAGATGCTCTGAGCCATACCTTTCACGCACATGCATGGAGAATGTATTGATGTCCAACTGGTCCAGAATGCCAGTGGACAGGATGAGCATGTTGTCAGCTCTGTTCATTTTAAATTTGACTTTGGCCCTGGAATAGCTATGCTCCAAGCCAAGCTGGGCTTCGCAAGCAGCCCAATCAGTTGGGCCTTTCACAAGAAAATGGAAATGCACAGATACCTCCGTTCGGCCAGAAAATCCCCAATAGGTTCACTCTACTGATCAGGGAAAAAGTATGGATATGGTGTTGAAGAGCACAAGAGCATAAAACTGCATTTATTGAGACACCATTAAATAATTCACTCTGGCACTCTTGCGTTATATACACATCCACGATAAAAACAAGCAATTAACCAATTTCAAATAAACTACGCTGTAGCAAACATACTAAATAACACACTGAAGTCAGTATCAATTGCACCCATTAAATAACAATAACAAAAATAATCCTAACAATTGCAATAAGGTTCCATAGCACTACGTGCTTTGGACCCTTAATAACAGTGGAAATACCATGCAATGGTGCTCAGATCATTATCCAAATGCAATTATCAGAAAAACATCTTTTAAAATGATGATGATGACAGCTGGAAAAACACCCGCCTGCTCACAGTTGACACATTATCCCTTTTTTAAAACCAACCACTGAGGGAAAAGAGCTACACTGCAGTGTGGGACCGTGCCTTTCCAGCTCCCATTCCCACTGACAGAAACTCCCGTGAATTACACTTCTGTGCTATTTATACAGTAGGGATCCCCCAAACCCCCCCACCACTCCTCTGGAGCGAAAATGTTACATAAAAAGTTCCCCTCTATAAAACCACACATACAACAGTAAAACACTTATAGTAAGCGACTTGATTGTTAAACGTATAAAAGACGCTCAGGAAAGCTTTTGCTGCCCTCTTGTGATATCTAATAAAATGTTATCATTATAATCTTAAAAAAAAGGATAATGACATACAAATACTATATGTATAAACTCTCTAATCCTTATATTAATAAAAGTGAAAAAATCTTTACCAGGACCTGGTCCTAAGTAACAAGGCAGCGGTGTGTCACCATTCTCTTGGGGTCTTCAGCATTACCTGCGGCTCCATGAATACAAAATCCCATAAAGCTAAAATACTACATCTGCGTTCTATCATTTTCTTGATTTTTTTTTTTTAGATGACCTTGGTATGTATTGAACTGTATTTTTACAAGCTGTTTTTATGCATGCGTAACGTAAAAGTAGGTATAGGCACTTTTAGGAATGTTTTTCTTTTGGTATGTCAGTGTGCTAGCTCTGTAACATTGACATTTTAAAAAGTTAATTTTGCTGTTCCTTTAAACACACTAAATTCTTTTAATTAAAACATTATAATGAAATATAGACTAACCGTCAACACGTCTTGGCCTAGATACTTGCAGTACTGCAATATGCCACAAGGGGGAAACAAAACAAAACAACAAAATATTTTCCACAATAATAATATTCATATGTACCAGTTGTCTGTGATGCTTAGTCTCTGATGTAATTGTAGCTGCAACACATGTACATGCGCTTGCTCTTTGTTTCAGGTGAGAAAAAGCAACGTAAATATGATGGGCACCTGCGCTGTTACAGTTAGGCTGTATTATCCTACCATACTGAACATGATGCTGATGATTATTTAAAAAAAAACATTTCTGTGATAGACTGTACATTTTTATTTTATGATTCTTAAGGGCCTTCATTTCCTCTTGTAGTCCTCAGACAAACAGTTTGGTTATCTGGCATTTCAAAATGTCCCGTTTTGTGTTTGTATGTGTCTGTCTGTCTGTGCATCTGTGTGTGAGTGTGTTATGTTTATATTATATTGTGGGAACTAAATGTGACTGCAGTGTAATAAAAACTGGTTATTCTGACAAAAATGGGAAACTATTTTATAAAAATCTCTGAATCCAGTCAAAAAACTGAAAATGCCAAAAGGCTGAGTAGGGGTTAAGGTTCTAATGTTGTGATTAGAGTTTTCTCCATAGAAAAGAATGGAGAGTCCCCATAAAGATATAATTATAAACCACGTGTGTGTGCGCACGTGCGTGCACGTGTGTATTTGTGTGCATGTGCATACTGCTGGGAATGGATGGATGGATGGATGGATGGACGGCTGGTGGAGCTGCATGTCTGAGAAATGCTGAATGAAGCAGCCATATCCAAAAAGACACGGCTTCACTCTCCTTCTGTTTCTGCTTTTCCTGCAGGCCTGTGCTTTGCTGATGTCACACACACCTGTACTTCAGGATAAGCCAGTCATCCCTCAGGTCTGAAACTTAAACTTTCTCTGGTAAATTCTGAATTAAATCTGGTTTTAGTTAAATATAGACTATGGATTAAACTTTTGCCATTGGTGTAGTGAATATACAACCATGCTTAGTTTACAGAGGAATGCCAACATGCACGCTTCAGATGCTTGGATGAATATTCCATTTACTTGCCATTCATTTCACTGCATTTCAGGATGAATTCAGTTCAAACCGAATGCAGCTAACCCTGCCCTCTCAAAAGGTTGTTCGAGTCCACATGGAAGAGAAACCCCTCCAGCTGAGGGCAGTGGTTCTATGTCACAGTTTCACTTTCTTGTTATATGAAAAACGAAAAGAAGAGTTGCGTTATCATTTATTTTTTAGTCCAGCTGCACATGCCATGCATTAGCGTGAAAAAGCAACCCGTGAGTATGGACTACAAATACGCATATGTCAGCATAACAACATGAATAATGTTTAATTTGGCAATAGGTCATCAAACCATAAAGGTCTTTATATATATTGTATCATCTATGAACGATTTGTGATGCCAGTGTAAGGTGAGACTTTTGCCCAGTAATATTTATTTATCGAAGGACAGAGCATCGCTCTTGGTGGTTGTCAGGGTTGGTGTTACTGTACGTGGGGATCGTTACTAACGCTTGTGTCGTGTCCACAAAGGACGTGTCACAATGAACGTGTCAGTGTTTTCGTCACAGAGGCGCGTGGTGAGGCCTCGTCCTTGAGGAGTGTCATCGTGAGCGACGAGGTCGCATGGTTATTGATGCTGCTGTGATACAAGGGCTGCCTTTTTGCCGGGGGTCGCCCTGGGGTGCTGCAGGAATCGTTGGGTGTGTGGTACCCGCTTCAACTGACCCCACAAGGAGAAGATGAGAAGATTTAACAGACCCCCCTGCTGCCCTAAACCAGACCTCCAACTCTACTGTAATCTGCATCTCATGAACATCAACTGGGAATAACTAAAGCCGGCTGCTATAAATCACACAAAGTATGCAAGACCCTGTATCTTATGTCAGGACTGAGGTGTGCGTGTGTGTGACTTATTTTAAATTTCTGGTCTTACAAGAATGTGCAGAAACAGCCATTATAAGAAAAACAAATTGGCCCGATTTTTGTCTGCATGTGTGTTTTTTTCCCAAAGTCAGTGCTGCACTGTTGTAGAGGAGCTCTGTGTGCAGCAATAAGCAACTCCGTGAGAACCAGAAGCATCCCCAGAGTGATTTACAGATTCGGAAAGTGAGATAAAGTGGTTCCTCTTCACAAGAAAGGAGAAGTGACCCGTTCTGTTACTGGAAAAGCACCAGTAACTTCCAGTTAGTGGCAGTTCCACTTATGACACAATGAAATGCCGGCACCATTTTTACTGCCTGGCCCAGAACTTAAAATCTGGAGTGATACTTAAAATGACACAAAGAGTGTAAAGTTCCCCATTGACAATGAAGTTAAATTATAGAGGGCAGTCAGCAGGAGTCTCACTGGTGGACCATCACTCTGTCTGGACTGTGAGTCTCTGCAGAGGTAGGTTGGCATGGCCACTGAAGAATTGCAGTTGGAATTTCAGTGCAAAACTGGAATTTTGTGAAAATCTCAGTTGCAGTCCGCCCAATGGCTTCCAAATGCATCCTGAAAACACACCATATACCAAAGTCTAATGGTCAGCCAGGATTTTTCCAGTAGAAGCCTACAGGGGGCAACAAGAGATAATGCAATGTGTTGAGCAAATCCAGTCTGGGCTAAACTTCTCACACAGTACCATTAATGACTCAGTCCTCTGACCTTTTGTTCACTTTTTGGATGTTGTTTAACTCGCTTCTCGTAACAGGCCATTCTTAATTTTTACTATACTGTATTCAACACAAAGAACACACTCTGCTTTATGTTAGATGATTTTTATTAATGATAGTCATAATGTCCTGCCTTGTACCCACAGCCTCCAGAATAGGCTCAGGACCCCCCCAAAAAACCCTGAATAGGATAAACGGTTACAAAAAATGGAAAAATGGGTAGTCATAATGTTTTCCTCTGCCGTGCATACATATTAATAATACAGTACTACCTCTGTTCTCGAACTTAATCTGTTCCGGATTCTGGATCAAATCCTAAAAAGTTCGAGTTCTGATCGAATTTTTCACATAAGAAATAATGGAAAACCAATTAATTGGTTCCCGGCCCCTCAGAATTACACCTAATTATGTTTTTTTTTTAGCATTTAAACACAAAATGAACAGGATAGAACAAGAAGAGCATTATTTGCTTAATGGCTTCTAAAACGATAAAGATCTTATCCCAACATTACCCCTATCATGCCCCGATCGTCCGCTCCTTCCGTGTGCCATGCCCACTCATTAACCTTGTGTGGGATCCCCATGTGATGAGCTGTTTCTGGTTGTTGTCATTAGTCCTCTGCATTAAGTGCGCGTTTCAGTTTGTTTCCCCAGTCCAGATATTGGGTGCGTTCAACTTACAGCTAGCTTAAAGCAACGCATTCTGATCCTGACGCAATGCATTACGGTTAAATCCATTGCGACCTCTCACCTGCACAAACTGGAAAGGCCTCCTTTGCCGTTATTAGCTGAAGAGCTTAGTTACATGCATGGCGTTTATATATCAGGCAGTTCGAATGCGTAATATGCTATTTCTCCCGAATATTATGTAAAGCAGCGAGAACTGGTTTTCAGTTAACTTACCTGATAAATTAAGTTCAAATAAATTACATAAATCCTCTAATAGTACACGTTAGTTGTTTATTTACTTTTAGTTACTGTAATGGTGAGCTGCTTTATTTGGTTAATCTTCCAGCCTGTGAAGAAGGCATTCAAGTAAGAATTGCATTGTAGTATGACTCCTTTCCTGGCACGTACAATTTACATTAGGTCAGCGTTCAACTTCTGATATTCAGATTGAGTTCTAGGTCAAACAGTTTTATTCGACTTTCAAGATATTCGAGTTCTAGTGACTTCAAGAACCGAGGTACCACTGTACTTCAGGATTTGGACCTTGCGTATTTATTAAGCATTAAGATATGCTAGGTTAAGTTATATTTAATGATGCTGTCTCATTTCGGCTTACCTGCATGGGTTTTTGCGTAAAATGAGACGTATTATATGCTGGGCTATTACTCCCTCACTAACCATCTTGCTGTCTCCGTGCCCCCGGCAGAACTGCTCTAGTTTAACGGTCAACTGTGGTGCTCACAGCAGCTCCTTCCTGTGTACTGTGTCCCATAATTAGCGGCGTCCGGGCTGAGCTGTCCCTGGAGCAACCACGCTCCGCTGGTGTGATCCCCCAGGACACGCAGCCCTACGCCACAGCCACGTGCCGCCTCCCAGCCTCTGACACACGTGCAGGAGTCTGATTGTTTACGTTTCCATCTACTGGGTCGGGGCCTCTGTGGCCTCAACATGGTACGCCGTGTTTTTCCCTGCGGTGTGGCTGAGGACGGCCCCAGGCTGCCCGAGCGTCTCGCCAGGGGCCCGCTGATTGGAGCTTGCTGATTGGAGCTCACTGATTGGAGCCTGCTGATTGGAGCTCGCCCTGTGCTCTCATGTTGGGGCCTGCTCAGGCCCACTGGGATGTTGATCATGCCGCCGATCATTGTGTGGTGCTTACAGTGTGAGAAACCCAGCTGCACGCAATGCTCCCCTTCCCAAGACACCATCCCCGTCACAGCGCCCCCTGTGGCAGCGGAATGTATATATGTTTAAAATGATCATAAAATCCCAGTTGTGCAGCTGAACTCGCAACTTGGTTTAACCCCACCGAAGTAGCAATCCTCATTTCAATGACATGGCTGTAATCATGACCTAATCAATCCCATTGGCCAGTTTAAGCTCCTTGAAGCCTCACTCCTCCAGAATGTGAATCAGAGAAGCTTGTTCATTTGTCTCGACTCATCCGTCCCACAGTTTCATAATGAGCTGGATCACATTTGCAGTCGCATTTCCTGCGAAGCGGAGGGTACCTTTCCACAGGTGTCACAGTCGTCGTGATTCACAGCACGCACGGCTTTCGGGGGTTTGTTCGGTGTGACGTCGGCACGGCGAGCCACCGCTGCGTTTAGAAGGCCGGACGTGGATTTTCTCTCTCTCTCTTTTTTTCCTTCAGATATCACGCTGTAGTAAATGGTTTCCAAGGTAACAGTGGGATTCTGGCTGGCAGCCAAGCCTTGCAGTGCCGAGCGCCACCACACAGACAGCAACCTAAATATACACACGCATCACGAAAATACACTGGCACCGGTACACAGCACATCGCCACTGGGAAAGGGGCTGCTCGTAATCTGCCTTCCGCCAGCGTCATGTGGCCATATTTATGTATATTTTACGGAAACACTGTAGATACAATAGTATGTAAAAATTGAGCCTTTTTGTGGGGGTCATTCTGGGCAAGTGTTCGGTCTGCCGACCACACCAGCGTACGACAGAGCGGGGGTGTGCTGCCAGGGATGAGGAGAGCGGGGGGAGCATCAGGAAGAGGGTGAAAAATGGAGTGATTCGTCAGAACGTGGGCAAATGGCAGAGCGTCACGGTGAACCTGCAGCCTAGCCCCCCCACGCCCTTGAGGAACACACCGGATGTCTGTACTCCTTCCGTGACGGCTGCCCGCCAAATCAGTCTCGGATATCGGAAACGGCACGCGCCCCCAATGCTGTAGCGAGGGGAAGAATGACCGGATGAGGAGGCTGTTATTGTATCACTACAGACTCTGTGCCATGAGCATGTTTCTGCTGCTTGTTTCTCCGGCATGTATAAATCTGCAGTGATGAGTATTAGACATTCTCTCAGACCTTGGGCAAGAAAAGGAAAATATCTGCTAAGAAATTCCAGCAAGGATGTGGCGTGGGCCTGAGTTCCCAGGAATAAGCGTGACATGGAAGATCAGACGTGATCATGTGACACTCTTTCAGTATCTCCAGCCAGCACAAAGGCCTGGGGAATTTTTATTCATTCCCTCTAATTTCTCAAAGCTGGGCAGCCATTTTCCACCCCTGCCAGCATTTCCAGCCCTCACAGAACAGAGACTTTCTCTGTAGCAGCGTGGTGCAGTCAGTTCAGAGTCCCGAGGGCGGTGTGCACTCTCCGGGGGGGTGGGGGGGCCTTAGCCCTGCCCGACGGCCCTGCATGGCTGCCCCTCCTGCACGTGGCTCTCCCCAGCCAGCTTGCAGTGCACGCAGTCACACCGCTGGGAGCCGGGAGATTACAGCTCAATGTAAATGAAAATGTACAGAGATGTGAAGCTCATTTGCGCTTCCTCCTTCTCATGAAATAAGAATGTGTGCACATAAGGTATTTATTAATGCTTCGTAAAGTAAACATGTTTAAAAATATTAAGGCAACCTTTTAAAAAATTATCTTTAGTGCTGTTGAACCAATGAACTATACACTCTGTGCTGCTGTTCTGATTTCTCAAGAGAATATTTTTATATAAAGAGTAAAATAATAGGAGTTATGTAGGGTAATCCTAATCTGGTGAATGAAATGACCAAATATCCCAGCTCCCCTCTCTGCTCGTTCCCTCCTTAGAAACTCGCCATCAATGGTAATTGCTTCTGACTGGTTTTCTTCTCGATAAGCCTGAGTGTGGCACTTGGTGGGGTCCTGTGGCTGCTGAGGCCATGGGAAGAGGCCTCCAAACCAGCCCTCTTCTGGGCCCCTCTGCCTTTCATCTGCCGTGAGCGGCTGGAATCCCAGCCATTGGAATGTGGCTGGCCACGGAGATCCGCCCACCCACCAGGCAGTCCAGCAGGGCATTGTGGGTGGGATTCAATAGGGTCAGAGGCAAGGAAATGAACTAGGAAGTTTTCACAAGAGTTTAGCTTCTATTTATGACCGTTTCTTTAAACCACTTAAAGGGTCCCTCCCCTGCTACTGTGGGTCTTTATCAGTAGGACAAGGTCTGGGACAGTCTCTTAAAAGAACATAAAGACGGGGTTTACTGCTTAAGATCAGATGAGTCCTCTGTCAATGCTGTTGTGAAATCTGGAAAATTAGTTTGAGTGATATCCACCCATCCATCACTCATCGTAGCAACCTCTTTCCCATGGACACCCTGGATGTGAATGCTGAAATAAAATTGGGGTGTAATTTAATACAAAAATTATAAATACATAAAATCCATTGCTGCATTGCACTATATCTCAAACTGTGTGATATTAGCTGAATGGCATTTTTACTGTGGACACCATTAAATATCTTCCACTGCTGTAGTGATAATGCGCACCAAAATCCGTATGCAAATATGAGTCACTTTCTGGCCAACCTCTGGCCACAAAGGATAAAGGCACAGTCTGGGTTACCCGTGCAGTGAGCCTGGGTTACCCGTGCAGTGAGCCTGGGTTACCCGTGCAGTGAGCCTGTGTGAGCTGACCCTGCACGATGAGGAAGGCTTACCAGGAAGCTGGCTGTGATGGTGGGATTCTGGAAACATTTGCTGCAGAGGCCATTGCCAGGGGTCTCAGTGCTCAAATATGCAGAGACATCAAGGAAAAGTGTGTATGTGTGTGGTGGGGGATATGTGTATGAACCAATCTTACCACAAAGTGATAAAAAAAAAAAATTACATTGTGGAGATCATTTCTTATAAAAATAAAATCTGCATCTAGGTAAAAAACCTAAAAATTCTAGAAGTCCAGTTTTTACTTTGGTTACTTATGCTTAAGGTTAGGGCTGGGTACGGGATAATAGATATGCATGGAGAGTCCCCACAAAGGTATAATTACAAACCTGTGTGTGTATGTGTGTGTGTGCGTGTGTGTGTGTTTCATTCATTAACATATTCTTTGGTATTATGCCACTAAATATTGATTACATTTACATCATCTGGGCATTTCTTAAATGAAATATATTAATTAGTATTAATAAAATAAAATACAATGACGTGCCACATAAATCATATTTATTCATTAAATTAAACAATACAGTCAATGTTCCATAATCTATATCACGTTTTTTATGTTTTTATCGCTGACGATAAAAACTATATTTCAGGCTGCTGCCCTGTGACCTTGTACTGGAAAAATGGTTGATTGATGGATGGATGGATGGATGGATGGATGGATGGAAGGATGGATGGAATTTTGGCTCATCAGCATTAGCACCTTCATCGATGTTCGGTTATGGCAACATATTTTTCTGCTCGGTGAGACACGCCTCACTGGTGGGGGGCATCGCTCTTCCATCGTCTTCTGTTTCCCTGGACAGAACACCTTCTCCCCTGGAAAACAAAGCTATCCTGTCTCATTAGACCCGCTGACGCCTAAATACTCTTCTCCCGTTCTGTCGGGGAGAAACAAAACAATCAAAACCAAATAAACACCATAACGGACAGATTGCTCCATTTAGGTTTTCCAAGAAACAGAAAGGTGGAGTTTAAATAGCTCTCTGAAATGTGGTTTGTTTAATAGCATCCGGCCTGGAAGTCACAGCATCTCTTATTGAATCAGCTCCATTAGTGGTCTACAGCGCTTTCTGCTGCTGGGTCACATAAGCTAGTAACACATCTCTAGGAATCTCCAGAATAAAATGTGTGAAGTAGAATAGAATAGAATAGAATAGTCTTTATTTTCATCGTACATGTAAAGAGAAACACTGCGTGCTTCCCACCAAAGCCATGTTTAAATACTTAATGTTAAAATTCTTCGTCCTGGTATCCCTCCCTCCCCCACCCCCCCCAATTACAATGCAATCAATCAAAATTTTAAGCAGACCTTGTTCCCTCACTGTACAGCCTGACCTTAGAGGATTCCTGTCCTCACTGCATTTGAGGGATTCCTGCCAACAGGTCAAGGAGGTGCTGTTTGACACTCTGTAGCTTTGGCAGCCGCGGCCGGCCGGTGAGGAAGAGCCCTGACCTTTTCTACGTGCAGGAGGACAGCGGTACTGCTCCCGCCAGCCTGCGGTGGTGGGGGAGGAGCCCGAGGGGGGAGGAGAGTAGGCAATTCTCACAGCCTTGTCTGGTGGGATTCCCGCCACTGCGTTCCTAAATCCTGTTTCATGGCCAGTGGCTCTCAATGCCGAGCCCTTCTGGGGGAGGTGCTGGGCTGTTGGCCATTGGACAGCCCACTGTTGCCCCTTTGGTGTGAGGAGCTTGCTGATGGTCTGGCAGGTTGGTTGGGGGGGGCTGTGGAGGTGGGGGTGGGGG
>JABFDZ020000109.1:11081812-11092482 GCA_019775955.2 Pollimyrus isidori | reverse complement strand
ATGTATATGTATATTTTTTTTTACTGGATTTATTCAAAATCCAACTCACACTATGGAAAAAAATGGCATGCATCCTAAGATCAAAGGCGAAAAGACCAAGAGGCATAAACTGTTTTACTGCATTTTTAGAATACAAAAAAGATTATCAAGCCATTTCTCGATAAACCATCAGTTGTTCTCATATGCATTACATTATTGTAGATCCAATGATAATGTACAATGGACTAGCCTATTAAATATTGCATGAGTTAATTATGTGTTGCTAGACAAAAGTAAAGTCAAAAAGCCTTTCTGTAATAGGCTTTAGAGAAGAAGAAATATGTTCAGCATGGCTTTACAGCCCAAGTATCTTCATGCTGCTATGTCTCCATGCTTATAGCAATCAAACAATTGATCATACATAGAAAATGGAATGAAGAGCAGAAAACTTGTTTTTCTCTGCTTTTGCAGAGTAGCTCATTTTATTAATCTTCACATCTGTGGTCTTTAACTTGATGAACTGTTACTGCAAGTGAGGATGAGGTAGGGTTGGATGTTGACAGTGGGGATTTCCATAGGGCTTCCCCTTTAGATCAGTGCTTCGCAAAGCCGGTCCTGGGGGACCCCCAGACAGTCAGTGTTTTTGGTCCCTTCAAGCTATTCGTAAGGAGCTGGGAGGGAGCAAAATCATGGCCCTTCTGGGGGTCCCTGAGGACCGGGTTGTGAAACATTGCTTTAGAGATGATAAGACCACCTGGGCGAATTTAGATGGGAAGAGGAATGTAAGCTTCAGGTGTTCTGCTGCTTAGTGCATGATGTTCCTGATTCAACTTTAATGTTGAGTTTTGTTTTTCAGAAATGCATTTTAAATGTTTAAATGTTTAGAGGGACCTCAATTAAATATCTAGGTACATGACACCTGTCCAACTGAAAAGCCCAGGCAAGCTTCACCGCCTAGCTTTGCTCCTTGTGCTAGGTTGGATGGGTGGGGGTGGAGAGAAAGTGGAGGTTTACTAAGTCAGCAGTGATGGGGGCTGAAGGGGCTCTGGAGATGAGGCTTATTAGGGCACCCTTTGGACTTCAACCACTGCTGGTCACACCTAATGGGTTGACCAGCACTGGTCCAACCTTCTCTATGCCACAGCAGAATGCTTATGTTAGTGACAATAGGCATAAATAACAATGTATCTGAATGTTATAAACCTACTGTACATTAAATTTCTGTCACCCATGTGCCCCTCTTATAGTGTCCCTTACCTTGTTGCTTATCACCCAAACATTTTCAGTCTTGGGGTATGCACAACCCGAACCCCTTTATCTGCAGGTGAAACACACCACTGGATGATTGTGTTTGTTTCACTTCAGAGAAAAATGCTTTATTGCAAAGAATGAGGAAGCCAATACAGCCACTTGTGAAAACAGGGCTCTCTAGTGTCACAAATACACCAAATTTCTTGTTAGAAAAAACGGATCAGGTCTGTGACATCCCATGAGTGTAAGCTTCGCATGCCACTCCACTGCTCAAGGGACGTTTTATAACCCTATTAAAATCAATTTTATGGTTGCCTTCTCCCTCCCCATTCATTTTTGTGTTCCAGTCTATTAACGCTAAACTGTTACAAGCAAGGAGGTTAGCCTGAGCCCAAAGAGATCAATCTTATAGGTCAGAAGGGCACAATGCAAGCATTACTGTGTGAGTCAGTGAACATGCGAGAGAGACTCAGGGCACATTGGATACAAACCAGGCAGTACAGCCTAGAACAAGGATTACTGTGTGAGTATGAGGGAGAGAGACTCAGGGCACATTGGATACACACCACGCAGTATAGCCTAGGAGCAAGAATTACTGTGTGAGTATGAGGGAGAGAGATTCAGGGCACATTGGATACACACCAGGCAGTATAGCCTAGAAGCAAGAATTACTGTGTGAGTCTGTGAGTATGAGGGAGAGAGATTCAGGGCACATTGGATACACACCAGGCAGTATAGCCTAGAAGCAAGAATTACTGTGTGAGTATGAGGGAGAGAGACTCAGGGCACATTGGATACACACCAGACAGTATAGCCTAGAACAAGAATTACTGTGTGAGTATGAGGGAGAGAGATTCAGGGCACATTGGATACACACCAGGTAGTATAGCCTAGAAGCAAGCATTACTGTCTTCCATCCATGTTCCTGCTGTGCCATCACATCGCACTGACTGTCTAAAATACATGCCGCCAAAACTGGGATGTGTGACAGCTACTTGTCAGTAAATGACAGACATGCCAGTGACTTGAATTGCCTGAGGAATATTAAACACTATGAAAATGACTTTTGGTAAAGCAGTCTTAAGAAAAGGGGAGAGAAAAATTCATCATTAATATTCACATCACCTATGCGCTTTATACCTACAAACTAAAAATGGATTCCCTTCAGGGTTATTGCAGGACTTGCTCAAATGACGACCCAGAATGGTTCGCCCATTGGCTCGTGTGTGATATTCTGGTCAGGTGCCAGCCTTGGAGCTGGGGAGCTATTGTTATGTGACCCCTGCCCCCGTCCCCCATCTCTCACCCCCCAGCAGCTGGACCAGGGCCCCTGGCTCATTTGCCAGAACTATCAGCTTCTAATGTGCTTCAGCTGCTCGGCGCTAATGGACAGGGACCCCAGCATGGGCCCAGTCGCACCGATGGGCTGGCGGCTTCGACGTCATCCCACATCCGGCCACCAGAGGAGCAGCGCCGTGTGAGACGGGCGGATGCCACGCATCCTGGCATTTCTTTATGCCTCCCTCTCCAAATATCTTCAGATCACAGCGCTCAGAGTGTGCCGTGTTCAAAGTTTCCTATTCCCTTTGTTCTCTCTAACGTCTTTGAAAGTAGCGATAGTCCGAGACACGTGGATCATCATCAGCCAGGCAGGGGATTTAGCTGGGGATCACTCTGCAGGGTCTTGGAGCCAAAAAACCTCTCCTGCAGTCACTTTGCAGCTTTCATAACCCCAGCCATTACTGCCACTGCTTGTGCTTTAGTCAGCTCCATGTATAGTGGACTTAATATATTATTACTTTGCCATATCAGTGTGCATTTCTAGATTTAATCCATTTCTACATTTAATGTGTCAACATATCTCTTAACAGTGAGTATTACACTACAGTATTGTAGGCTACTATCCTACATGTAGTTTATCACCAGTTTGCTAGAGAGTAAGTAGTGCTGTATTAAGCAAGTCTCTCTTCTGTTCTCTCCCACTGATTCATCAAAGTGACTGAATGCATGGATTTCATACATCTATTATTTTATATATTTAGCTTTATCGTTGCAGTAAGACAGACTCATACAATGCAAGCTGGTTTGCAGTAACACGCAGTGTGTGAAGGACTGCTGTGTTCCAGGGTTTTACTGAAACATGGTCTGAAATCACTGTGTTGATTATGTGACACCTGGATTGCATGGATTCTGCAGTTAAATCATAAAATTATTGCTTCATATGTGCTCATGCACAAAACCCTGTCCCCTTGCTAGTCCTGTACGCTGGAGGCCCTGCATAACTGTGACAGCTCTGATAATTAGTTCTCCAGGGACCCAGAATCTTTCTCAATCTGTTTTAACTGGCTACCGATTTTGAAGGTATCGGTTTTGATATTGGTGGTTAAGTTCTCAGGAGAATCCAAAAGAAGGATCACGTCAAGATTCACGTCTCCCAGGGTACACTCATTGATAAATGTGTCCCTTTGACCATCAGAAGTACAACCATCCTCTTTCCAGTAGAGGTGATGCTCTAGTTGCAGCATGTGGTCAAACATGTTTCTGACTTTCACACCACGGACAGCAGCCAGGTATATCCATGCAAATGTTTCCCATGACGGTAAATCACTTATACTACAAGCCTCATTGTTTAACTGGGCTTTTTTAATGGTTTCCCTTGCAAACTGATGAACAGCAGGGAGGATCCTAACTAGCTTCTGGGCCCAGCTGCACAAGACAGGCTTCATACTGTGAGAATCGCTCCAGGCTGCAACCCAGTACAAGGCCCGACTCGCCGTATTACTCACTGCTCCTAACACATTCTTCTGCTCCAGTGATGCAGGCTGGCTGCTACCACTGGGTACCCCTGCAGTGTACTCATGGTCGGCCGTCTCATCTTCACTTTGCCCACAGTCTCAGTCATCCTCACACTGTTCACTGAGTCAGGCATCTTAGGCAGACCTACTACTATGCCTCATGTCAACTAAGGTTTACCAAGGCAGTTGTCACGTTTAGATAATAAACAGGGCATGTACATTACTGGAAAGCCACTGGTGGGAGTCACAGGGTGATTTTCACATTTGGGCCCTCTGGCAAGGCCCTTGTCCCCCAGTTGCGTTGGGAACGGACTGACCCTGACTGTACATTGCTATGGTGAAAATAGTGAAAGCATATTGATCTCCTGGCCTGACAAATTTTAGCATTTGGAAACCCCTCCCCCCAGAATTTTTGAATGCAGTGGACTTTGGTTCTGTGTGGCTGATTGTATTTTGACAAATAGCTGGGGACCCCTGATATAGAGTGACAATATTAATCCCCATATGAGAATCTATTAGCTTGAAATGCTACAGAACACAGTAAACAAACACGGATAGTACATACAACGTCGGAGTATGTTTAGTGTTGGTCAGTGTAATTGTTGCTTGCTGGGGAAATTGTTCTGCCTAGCTGGTAGTTGTTTTTCTGTTTTGTATGTTAATATATTTGACCTTAAACAAGCAGGATATTTTGTCATTATTTCAGACTGGAGCCAAGTGATAAATATAGATCTTCGTTCTAAAAGCGGCATTAAATGCCGAAAACCTGTATCTGTACTGTCCGTTGTTTTTGTTATTTCCATTGTTTTTATCTAGGGACTTCCCATTAGTCATTAAAGGTTCCTGTCGTTTCCTGAAAGTGAACGTAACCTTCAAATAGCAGTTATTTATAAAGTGTGTTCCTGCCGGAAGGAGTCATTCCAGAGGAGAATCTGCTGCCTACACAGGCAATAGGTGGAGTCCAGATGGGAATGACCCACTCCAGCCCTGGGAGTTACAGGAACAAGAAGAATACAACAGCAGGAAGCAGAAGGAACAGTGGGCTGTCCTGCATCCTCAGAATGCTCAGGATTCCCAGTGAATGAGTCAATGGGGCATTTCTCGTAACACATGGAAAACAGCCCACTATATCTGAAAATAACTGATAGAGCTGAGCAATGGCGACTAAATCCCACTGACGCAGGAGAAACAATCAATGAACATAAACTGGAACATTCACATACTTTATGATTTCTGCAATTTGCTTTCATTGCTTGTGCAATGAATATAAAGTAATGCATGGTGCAGCATAAATGACCATCTACAGACTAGCCTGACAGGACTCCGAAAGAGGAGGCCACAGAACGATAGCTGTCTCACTGGGGTTTGTGTTCACTGTTGTTACATTGTCCTTCCACATGATATTACGTTTCCTTGGAAAGCCGGTACATGACTTTTCTCTCTCTGTGACTTTTCCCCTTGCTCTCTTTCCTCACAGTGCAGTTGATGGATCAGAGACATTGATACGCTGTTGCGGGGTGGCCCCGTGTAACACAATGCAGGGATATCTGCTAACCAGCAACCCCCCTGCTTCTCTCCCACCCCACCGAAACACAAGCCAATGAGTTCATAATGGAGGCAGAAAGGAAAGTAAGTGTTAGGCTAATTTTAGCAGGCTTTGGCAGCCGGTCAGGACTGGAGCAGGTCTATATATAGAGATATAGAGTGCAGCTGCAGGAACAGCATGGAGACGGACTGGCTGCCTGTATCTTGGGCTGGGACGCTTCCTCTGCCCATTGTGCCAATGACATTGTCTCCCCTCAGCAGAGGCACCTCTGCCAGCGCCGACGCTGCGCCAGAACCCTGCCCCCCCAACGCCTCGGCGGGGGCTGCCGCCTCCGAGCTAGGGCACTCAGACACGGGGCAAGAGTTGTGCAGAGCTACAGGGTGACCGAGCCCAAGCCAGAGAAAGGCCTGGAATCAAAATGAGCAAACCACAGGCACTGTGTGTGCCAGGAATTCTGCCTGGGTCACATTATGGTCGGGGTGACAGAGACTGAGGATCCCGTTCCCCAGGAGTCTGCTAATGCTGCAAATTAGTCCCCACGGGTCTCGCTCCTCTGATTGAGGTGCTGCTTCATGAATAACAGGTGGAATCCTTCCTGTTATTTGTTAAATGTAAACCATCCCTTGGTAGAGTCACGCACGCTTAACGCTAAACAATGTGAATTAGGTGAGATTCCTCTTCACCTGAAACTGCTGTTTCCCAGACTTCCTAAGGTGAAGTGCCACCTAAATAATCTGAGTACCGCATGACCTGAGTGACAAGGGGGCGCTGTGCCTCAGTAAGCTGTGCTATCGACCTCTTACCTACAGGGTTGGGTGTTTGAGTACAGCTTATCTTGTGTGTGTGTGTGTGGGTGTGTGTGTGTGTGTTGAAAGGGCTTCCTCCTGCAGTCCAAAGACCTGCAATTACCATAAATTAGTATCTTAAAACTTTTCTTTTAGTTGTGAATGCAAAATGCCCGTAAGTGTGTGAGAGCCCCATGATGGAAGACCATCTCCATGCCCTGCCTTCTGACCTGTCCCCAGTATGAACTCTACATGCCAACTGTCCTCCTGCGCAGAAGATACCATCACGAGCTCCCCGGCCATATCTTCTGTGCAGCGATTTGACTGGTGCGTGGAGTTCGGTAGAAGAAAATAATTCCTATATTGCTCACTTCAAAGTCTGTGGATTACCTTCAGTAACTAGGCCATGATTTCTGGTTTCTGAAGTTTTCAGATGTATTTTTATGGCACTTTAATCACCACTGACAGAATGCCATTCACTTCCATTATATTGAAGAGCGACGCCTGACATTTCTATGGCCGATATCTCCAACACTAAGCAACTTCCAGCAGAACAAACTAGATGAACAGATAGCGCTAAAGCCCCTCTAAAACGTATCTTTTTCAGTTTTATGGTAAACTGCCCCTTTAAGGTATGTGTTGTACTTTCAGCTGCATCACCTGTTGCTGTAAGCCAGACCTCTACCTTGAGTCCACTATTACTGCAGGAAGAGAGCAGTCATCTTGAGGCATGTTTCACATCATAAGGCATGAAAACAAACAGGTGACACCTGCTCTACCACCTCCAGTCTGTACGTATAGGGCTGACATTGATGGTCCTCCTTAGCTTTTCCCTTGTTTCTGCAAATTCAAGCTCTATTTTCTTATGACCGAACAGTGGCCAGCATTTGAGAAGCCTGACTTAAAAAGATGAAAAATCATCGCAACAATGTGCCTGAATAATTTACAAGAATGTTCCCAAATCTTAGTTTTTGACTTTTTTGAAAGTCTTGCAGCATCAAAATGGTAACCGCCAAGGTAACTAACAGAGCTCACTGGGCTGAAAGGCTGGATGTGCCAGGCCCATGTGAATCTGTGCTAACTGGGGACAGATGCCCCCTAGGGGTGTGGCCTATCCCTGCGGAGCCAGCTCTCAGGGTAACGGGGCTGACAGGCTTCCAGCGTAACACCTGCACACACCGATACAGCTTCTCACTGAAAGATGATAGGATTCAACTTACCCATGCATAGGTATCTGCACACAGCAGATAAGGACCAAAGCTCTACTGTAATTCCCTGCCCCCCAGCCCCCCAACCAGGTCCACAGTACTTGGTGGCTCTGCATCTCCACTCAGCCCACTGGGTAGTGACTCCAAAGCAGCTCACGCGATTGTCTGCGGTCCAGCGTAAAGGGCTCATCAGAGGTTGGCGCAGGTGCCTTCTCTGTGGCATGTTTGAACATGCGCTGGATTTACACACCAGTGTATGTGCTGCCGGACATGTGTGCGGGCACACACTAGCTGGACCCGCATGCCAGCAGGGAGTATCAGCATCTATGCAGAGAAGCTTAAACAGACGTCGCAGTGTCACAGAAATGGAGATGCACAAACGCAAATAAACACAGAGGTGTACATAAAACAATGGCCACAGGCTGGTCTCCTCCTCTACACACACCTTGATGTCAAACATGAGCCTTTACGCAGAAAAACTGCCCTGAAACGTCCTGATGATGGTCCAACAGGGTTGGTCCCATCTATACTTCATATTCTGCATCTCTGCCCTGCTAACCTGCGACATCCTCAAATCCTTCGCTTCCTCTTTTCTGGCTCCCAGAATAAAATCAGCTGTCTGGAGAATTCTGCCAGTGGCTGTTTGACTGGGAGTCCCAGAGGGATTGAACACACTTCTGCTTTTCTGGGATGAGAATACAAAGTTGTTGCCCTGCCTAAAACATGAACACATACACTGTCCTATTGAGAGTGCCCTTTGCTTGAGGAGCGACACAATTTGTATGCAGTGTTACTTCTATACTAATATATCAAACAGTAGTACATTAACTGATATCTATGGATTTTGGAGTATGCTGGTTACTAGAGGGACCACAGAATTCAAAGGAGGGCCAGGAGATAGAGGGCAGAGGGGAGGACCAGGACAGAGGAGCATAAGCACGAGCCAGAGGGGAAAGACACTGGTGGCGCAGCTGCTGCTCGGACATAATTGCCTCAATTAGGTTGTGGAACAGTTATCTCCCCAGCTTTGGCTGTGTCGTCATGACGACTACTACAGCAGGCCTACTCCCTTCATTATACATTAAAGGCAGCTGATTGCTTTACCCGGCCATGTGGCGCGGGGGGAGTTACACTGGCAGAGGTCAGATTGCAGGGCTTTGTTTGGAGTCGCTTCCTACTTGACTGCAGCCTGTGCCACCAATAAAAATGTCTCCCCGAGAACAGCTGCTGCGTGATGCAGGCTCCTCGAATGGCTTCAGGCCTGCCGTCGCACCCCCTCCCCCCGCCCACCGGCCGGCTTGCGACCGATGATCCAGAGGCTTGGGTATCACTAGTAGCTGTGTGATTTATTACTAATCATGTTGCGGTGCTGTAAAGATATTAGGTTCCAGTGGGAATGACACTGCTGAATGAGCAGTTCAGTCTGCCAAAATGAGACCTTCCGCAACTGATGCAGCCCCATCCTCGTTGGCCAGGCTGTGATTTACACTCTTTGACGGCTCACCCTCATTTAATACTGCCCTGTCTGCAGTAGATGGACTGGGCCAGGGCACTGGAGTGGAATGTGGGTCTTTGAAGGGCACTGCTTTGAGATGGACACGGCAAAAGCAGCCCTCCTGCAGTAAGTCCTCTCCATTTAAGCTGCAAGAGCTCAAGGAGACCAGAGACCAAGCTTCACACCTTGGCCCTGAGAATATTCCTTGATTACTGGGCTTGTTTGTGTCCTTGTGCCCCTAGCAGAGTTGTCCAGATGGTAGTCTCAGGTGTACAGATGTTGGCCCCTTGGCCTCACTATAAATCAGCAGACTGCCATGCGATTAGCCAGGCGTAGCATCGGCAAGCGACAGGAGCGAGTGTCACATCTCATCGAAAATAATGAGACAGGAGGACTAACAGTGAGTGCCTTATGCTGTCATTTGCAGCAGAAAGTTATATGTAAATGAAAGCAAAGGTACACAGCCTCGGTTAAATTCTACTGAATTAAATTTTGCGCAAATTAAATTCACACAGCAGCAAACTGGAAAACTGAGAAGACAATAAAGTGAAGAGTTCTGATTCCCTACCAGGGAAATCTGTGGCAGCCGGAAACAAATCCCAAAAAAATTCACAAGGGTTCATGCGAGGCTGCTGGCTCTAGGTTCCAGGAGCGCGGTCATGCTCATAACCAGTCACCCTGTCACTCAGACGTTACCGCTGGCAATGGGAGAGGTTCCAGGGGTGAACCGTTACCTTGAACGGCACACCTGAGGTCTTACGAGCCTGTGACTTCTTACTTTGCATTTAACTGGGAGCAATTTCCATAACAGAATGTAAGTACACGTGGAGTGACTGTTCCTGATGCCTCTCTCTCCTAATTATCCTCATCAGCGCATTGCAGCTTATTAATCTCTCCGATGCACGCGAGCTGCTATTTTTCCCCAAAGGGTTTCTCACTGTGCATTTGTCCTCACTTTCTCTCTCTTGTCCTCACACACACACACACACACACACACACACGTCAGGTATACCTATCCTTATGGGGACCGCTCATTCACTTTTGTGAGAGAAATGCTAACGTTCACTATGGCAAACTTAACCCACACCCAGTTCTAATCATAATCATAAGTAACCAGACAAGATACAAGAGTTTTTGCATTTGTAGTTTTTTCATAGCAGTCACTGACTTTTATAAAATATACTTTTCCCTTATGGGGACCAGGACACGCAACTTGTTTTATTGCTCAGGTGTTTCACCTCTGTTCGGGGCAAGCGTGGTGAAACAGGAGCACCACTGCACAAATTCCTCAAGCTCACATTTGTGACGCCCTCGTGGCTTAATGCACGCCTCATAGTCTGTATGACTGATGGACGCCCCGCCCCCCCATTTTGGATTATATACTTTCACAAAAGTTAATCACATTCGACTGCAGTCCCTGTTTCCCCATGTCTCACATGCCATTTCAAGGTGAAACATTGTGATCTGAAAATGTGAAGCAGGTGGTTTAATGTGAATGTGTGACAATGCTGGAAACTGTGGGGAGGGGGGGGTGGCAGGATGAACTGGCTGCTGTGTGCTACAGAGAGGGGGCTCGTGAGAGGCCTGGGGGGGGGGGGGGGGGGGGGGGGG
>JABFDZ020000109.1:11071215-11081712 GCA_019775955.2 Pollimyrus isidori | reverse complement strand
TCTGTGTTACCCTTGCGGTCCTTGGGGGGTGGGGGGGGTGGCTTTTTGTCCTTGTTGTTGTGTGTTCCATTGTGTGGTTTTGTGTTTTTCCCGCCCCCCCCCCCCCCCCCCCCTCCCACCACCACCTTCTCAGTTGCTCTGTGTATCTGGAACGTCAAAGACATTCTGCCCCTGCAGTCCCATCACCAGCGCACTTAGTCTCAAAAACGTTCTTTGCTCCATTCAGGAAAACAGAAAAAATCTGAACAAAAAGTAATGAGGTCTAAGGTCTGCTTCACTGCACCAGCGTGTGGCCACCTAAGCAGGCAGATCCCCGAATCACTGCCAATAAACTGATTTCCTCTTCTGGTGAAGGTGAGATGGTGTAAGGGGAAAATAATCATATCCACTGGTGGTCCATCACGCCATATCTTTCTAAAAGAGTTGCATTAAAGTCGTGTTTCAAATAATCAGCTACATTTTCTGGCATTTAATAAGTATTTTTAATTTCTAACAAACTGCCCAAACCTGACATATGCAGCTACTCTAACGATGCACATCCCTAGATAAGGGTTTGAATTAAGTGAATATAGTCATGTTTATGGTGTCCTCTGTTATGTGTCTATCATACTCTGCTGTCTTCTGTATTCATTGTTAATAGATAACTATGTCGAGCAAGGTGCTATAGAAAAATATACTACATCATGTACTGTATTCCATAATATATACTATAATTTTTATACATGAAGAATATAATGGCTGTTTTGGGATAAACCCACTGGGTACTTTAGTCATACCTGGTGCCCAAGGGTATGTTCACTTCTGAAGGGCTGCGTTTCACAGTCGAACTCAGATATCACTTACTCACATAAATGGTGGAAGTTCTCTACACTGACTTCTTCACGTTCCTCGGGATCGGGTGGGCCGCTAAACATCAGACCCACAGGTATCCTCAGCTCTCACCAAAACATGAGTAGGTCCAAAGAACCAGGGGCAGACTGGGTGGTTCCAGTCGTGCTGGTGTCTGCTGATCCCCATTCACCTGTAGACCTCACTGATCACTTGTACCTCAAAGCTCTGTCCTTGGTCACTATGCACCTCCACATGTGCAGCAAAATGATAGAATATTTCTTCACCGCCCCAGTGGGGAGCAGTGACACTGGAAAGCCATATTGATTTTAACACATTTATTTTATAGTGATGAGGTAATGTAACTGGTAGGTGGCTAAAACTGCTAAAGCCCCTAGCAGACGGTGAAGGCCATTTAAGGCTTTACCTCTGGTTCCAGCTACACCTGACATTAGGGTACCTACAGTGATGATCAAGAGAGCTAAATCGACTGGGAATTGGAGTTGGGGGCGGCATCAATACGGGGTGATAGATAGCGGACCAAGGGGCTGTCAAATTTGCCTGTGGGCTCTCAGATGGATCAGTAATACCTGACTGATAAATCACCTGGGTCATATGGTCAGTGTCCTGCCATTTTGTAAAGGTTCCTGAATGAATGGGTTGGCCGTCACTGATGTCAACAGAATGCTACATCAGCCCAGTCTTCTTCCGTTCCTCATTCAGTGTCAGGTAAATCAAGCTTCTAGAACTGCTGACATGGATGGGGATCAAGGCCTTCCTCACCGTGCCACTTTGACAGCCATCCTTCACAGCCCGTATAGCCTCTATGTAAGAGGATGGCTGGGGTGACACTTCCCCCGAGGCGTGCACTGGTACAGCCTCTATGTTAGAGGCAGGTTGGGGTGAGACTTCCCCCAAGGTGTGCACTGGTACAGCCTCTATGTTAGAGGCAGGTTGGGGTGAGACTTCCCCCAAGGCGTGCACTGGTACAGCCTCAATGTTAGAGGCAGGTTGGGGTGACACTTCCCCCAAGGCGTGCACTGGTACAGCCTCAATGTTAGAGGCAGGTTGGGGTGACACTTCCCCCAAGGAGTGCACTGGTACAGCCTCTATGTTAGAGGCAGGTTGGGGTGACACTTCCCCCAAGGCGTGCACTGGTACAGCCTCTATGTTAGAGGCAGGTTGGGGTGACACTTCCCCCAAGGCATGCACTGGAGTATGTGCTGCCGTAGCAGTAGCTTGTAATGATGGGACTAGTTAGGCACTCTGCGTAGTCCCAATCAAGATCAGTTATTCTGATTATGATGGATATGCTGCCTTCTTTTTCACTGGCAGCCACTTTGCAGGGTCACAATCTGAGACCTAAGATGTATGTCATCTTTGCCTATTCACCATTTGCAGCTGGCATCTAAGTTATGTAAGTAAGATCATCAGTGCCAGTAAGCACCATGGGAGGATGAAGGAGATTGTGGACCCTGTGTTTATAGGGTGCTGCGGTGATGACCCTCAGTGCTGCAGTCCTTAGGTAGGCCTCAGGCTCCCACCATGGCGTCCTGTCTCCCAGGGGATGTTAGATTCTCAGGGACTGATCCCCTCACTCTGGTAATTTGAGCCTGTTTCTTAGTGGCTATGCATTGCGGGTCGCTCAGCACCCCCACAGTGCTAGTGCCAGGTGCAACACAATTTCCTGGGTGCCCCATCTGTCGTACCATGCTGTCATCCGTAGCTGGGAGAGGCACAGTTCCAGCGCACCATTCCTGTTCTACCTCAGTAGTAGTGCACTACTATGGGTGGTGTAATCATCCAGAGCCAGCCTCTGAGCTGAGTGGTATAACTGAGTGGATGGAGAGAGGAAGCACTGTGCCCACAGTGGCTCAGGAAGCAGGAGAGCCATGATGCTTCCCCAGTTATCCAGTACCTTCTAATACTGATCTTCATGCACCTGTTCCAGGAGCTCATTTATTTCTTCAACCAAATCCCAAAAGCCAGTATGGTATGGCAGGGCTCCATATCGAGACTGGAAGCTACCTTTTTATTGTTCCGAACAAACACACAACGCATCATACAGTACAACCATGCTGGCCATCAGTGTCCAAAATTACACCATAACCACAAACATTCTACAAACTGTCAGGCAAAGACAGAGAATCATAAAATAAAACCAATAAAGAACACAGTCAACAAATAAATTGAACAGAATGCTGCCTTATGCATGTCACAGGCATGCTGCAAGGGAAATTCTAGAATCGCATAACAACGCCCACTTATACATTGCAAAATAGAGATCATTCATCCAATTGCGTTCTGTGTCTTCCGGTTGCTATTCCTTGACAGAGTCGTGGTGTCAATAAAGTATGGCAACATGTGTATAATTCTGTGAAAATGTTTTTGTTTTTTCGACAGGTTGGTTTTGCACATGATAATATGTTAACATTGTGAATGAACATGCAGCCGCCATTAGGTGAAGTTCTGTCAGCAGATGCCACACCTTCCATGCAGGGCTGATACAACACAGGCGTGCTGAGCCAACAACACAGGCGTGCTGAGCCAAAGGGCATCAGAAGCACAGAGGCAGCCTGGTCTGGATTCGCGCAGGTGACCAGGGGCCACGTCCCCACATGTGGTGTCACCCAGCTTCATCATCCTCGACTCCCACGCTAATTTGTCGTGGCCCTTTGCTGTGAGCGAACGCCACTCTCTGAGGGAGGGGTACAGAGGAAAGCGCTGCCCTCACCCCTGTCTCGCAGGCTCCATTTAACCATAACGGCGCACAACTGTAGTCACCAGCATGACAACTCTGAAGACAGCAGTGTCCCTCCCCATAACCTACTAACCCCCACCCAGCCCTAATTCAAACCATAAGTAAGCAAGCAAAACACAAGAGTTTTTGCATTTTTATTTTTTTCATAGCAGTCACCAATTTTAATAAAAATTGACATTTATCACATTATGGGGACATTGTGTCCCCATAAGGATAGGTATATCCACTCGTGCACGCACACACACACACACACACACACATACACACACACGCACGCGCACACACACACACTGCACCTCTGAGGCTTCATCTTCAAAATACAACCGTCTCCCACATCTCCAGCTCTTGGGCATGCTCATTAGGACTGTGTCCTGTCTTTCAGGTCAGCTTACATCCTTCCTGAAGAGCAGTGCAGCATGCGGTCAGGGTATGTCTTATTTAGCAGGTGCTATTTTGTTCATGACGTTTTTATTTGGCCACCCCCACCAGCTTTATGTGCTGATCCATGTCAAAAGGCCGAGGGCAGAGAATGCTTCAGCTTTATGACAATAGACATCTGTGTTCCTTGAGAACATTCAACAATTCACTGGAAATCCAGAACATGTGAAATAGCAATGCAGGTGGACTGTTGCTGGCGAGTCACTGCTGGAAATGTCAGGTAAAGATAGTTCAGCACCAGCAGCAAACCGACACCTTTTAAACCGTCCCCCCTGTCTGGGTGAGTTACTGGGGAGTAAGATTGCTCTGTCACTATGTACCCAGAGCTTGGGGCGTAGGGAGGCAGTGATCACCTGAGCTTCAAGGCTTTGGCACCCAGGTCGACACTCACTCCCCTGGCACTGCCTTTGGTGTCGGCGGCTGGCTGTCTTTCCTCTCGCTCCTGCACAGCAACTCTTTGACGTTCTCCTGGGGTGCCCCTGCCAAGTCAGCTAAGGTCGACTCCTGTGAGCCACCTGGGAGCGTTTCCCAGAGACGCCGCCTTTGTGCGGCCGCACTGTCTGCTCTGTGCCGCCCTCCCACGTTCCACAGCTCTGAGGGCGATCCTCGCAGTGCCCTGCCGCTGGTGGCGTGCACTATGCCTGCACAGGAAGCCAACTGTCAGCTGACTGGGAACAAATAGAAATTGCTGAATTAATTTTTTAATGCACTTTTAAAACAAATTTGCACTACTCAAGGAAGCACCAAGGATGATGGGTGATAGAGTCTAGGTATGCACGTTTCTGTAATATGCATTTCACAGCTACACAATTGCATTCCTAACATTGCTCTGTAGCTTCTATGTTTTCATTTTTTTCATTTTTTGTCATAGTATTTGTTGTAACTTGATTTGAACTGTTATTTTAATAGGTTGGTTCCGCCCTGGGTGTGTCTAGAATTACCCAATCACCATTCCTGCCGCTAAGATACCGCTCCACGCACAATTGTGGCCACACCTTCCCGTATGTCACATGTCCCACTGTGGGCCATGCACAACGGGAAGCCCATTCTCATCTCTGAGGGATGCAGATGGTGTCAGATAATCTGCTGCAATTCCCAGGAAAAGAAAACAAATATCCCGGATGCTACTTTCGGCTTGTCTCCACAGGGGAGATGAAGGCCTGCCTAGTCTGAGGGCATGTGGAATACCAGAAAAGCAAGAGACTGAAGTAGCAGGCAGAATGAATTAAGCTGAGCAGAGCACCAAAGTGCATGTGCCTGGTGTCCTTCTTGAAGGTTCCAGTCACAGGGTGGTGGAAATGCACAAATGGAAGGTTTCTATGGAAGCCACCCCCCCCACCCCCCACACTCTACAGGGCCCCATAAGAGCAGAACTCTCCTCGGTGCTGAATGTTCAACTTTTACTCTGAAACGGAGGCCCTCATACACTCAGATAAACTCTGCCGTGAACTTTTTTGGACTTCCGGTATTTAATACCTGGTAAACAGTCAGAGAAACACACAAAGCCACAAATTCATTCACTCATACACACCACATACTGTAACTGGGGCCTGTGTTTTCATTAACATCCTGTGTACAGAGATATATTAAATACTCGCTGTTCCGCATTCATTAATGTAAAGACAAGGATTAGCCATTTGTTTGAAGAATGTTCATAAAGGCAAGCAAACCTGAGTCTCCACATTTATTCCAGATAAACTGATTACTAACCAGGGGCTGGTTCATTTGTTTACTTCTGCATAATATGTAGCGTTGCTGTGTGTTAACTGTTTGGACATGAAGAGCACTGTTTGCAGCTGTGATTACATTCGCTTATTAAGTCACCATATCAGCTGGAACGGCAGTTTATTGCATGGCCCAAGCCTTATGAAAGACGCAGCTTTATGTATTTCATGTCTGAAAGAGCATTTGTCAAACACAATAGAACCTGTCATGCTTTCTTCACTCAATGTGCCATAAAAAAAACCCATGATTGAACTCAGGATGTATGGTTTTAGATATTTAAGTAGATTGAATTGTGTAGGCTGGGTTGATGTGCCTTGTTTTAGTGCATTTTGTAACAAATGAGAAAGATGGCGTGTTTGGTGTCAGGTACAGTGGTGCACTCGCTTACCACGCACTCCTGGTCCCCTGAGTAAATTCACGATGGATAGTGGGATGGTGCAGCTACAACCTGTCTGTATATTTGGGTACAATTACTTAAAAACAGATAAAACAATGCAGCCTGCGGCATAATTCCGCACCGTGTGTGGCACCCTGGCTGCTGGTCTGTACACTGCATGGATTTCTCAAAAGTTTGATGAGGATGTGCTAGGGGTGTGGGCAGATCTTGGATACCATGGAGTACGCTCTTGTGCAAATTAATTTAAACAAGTTGTTGTATCTATATGCAGACAGACTGACCACAGTTAAGATGGACATTACAGTAACATTAATTCATACTTTCCCTTGAATCCAGATTTAGGATCTGGTACACTGATAAAAATTGTATGATAATAACCCAGGGTAGGGTGCCAATCTATCATAGGGCACACACATTATTCATGCCTATGGGGAATTTGGCACCTCCAATTAACCTTGGCATGCTTTTGGGCTTTAGGGGGAAAACAGAGAACCTGGAGGAAATCCCAGAAATATTCTTGGGTGCTCAAACCCCCAGACAATTCACCTGAAACATACATGGATGGCTGAAGCACAGTCATACCACCCAGCTCAAATCCCACCTGAGCAGGCCTGCCAGTCTGTGGGCACAGTGCCTCCTCTGTCTATCCACTCAACTCACCCCCACCTGAGCAGGCCTGCCAGGCTGTGGGCACAGTGCCTCCCCTCTCCATCCACTCAGTCATACCAACTAGCCCTAACCCCACCTGAACAGGCCTGCCAGACTGTGGCCACAGTGCCTCCCCTCTCCATCCACTCAGTCATACCAACTAGCCCTAACCCCACCTGAGCAGGCCTGCCAGTCTGTGGGCACAGTGCCTCCTCTGTCTATCCACTCAACTCACCCCCACCTGAGCAGGCCTGCCAGGCTGTGGGCACAGTGCCTCCCCTCTCCATCCACTCAGTCATACCAACTAGCCCTAACCCCACCTGAGCAGGCCTGCCAGACTGTGGGCACAGTGCCTTCCCTCTCCATCCACTCAGTGTACTCTCTGCCCTGTTGGCTGTGCAAACCAGCAGGGCCCAGGCCACTGTAAGCATGTCTGTGTGACAACTTGGTTCAATTAATTTCCACAAGGATGTACTTCTCATAAAAAGGATGATGCATACTGAATTTAAGCACTTTAAAACTGAAACAGAATGTTTTCAGCATTATTGCTTTACATCAGATGAAACCAAAGAGAAGAAAGGGAACAAAATTGAGCGACGAGAGCATGGCTGTTTCACTATGGACATATACATTAAACTACAGTATATAAACATTATGCACATGTTGGCGTTCCAAGATTCACCATAAAATGTATATTAATGCTGTTAGGCACTGGCAGTCATGCTCAGTTCATAACCAGTGCCAGTCGAAGCTCTAGGCAAGCTTCACCACCTGCACCCCCTTGCACACCCCACGGGCCTCACTACCCAGTTTCAGTCTGTCCTGGGGAGGGGGGCCCGGTTACTATTTGCTAAGTTGGCACCCATTCAGAAGATGTCAGCCTGGCTCCTTGCCCATCATGCCCTTGCCAGGATCCACCACTGTTTCTAACTTAGTGGCATCCAGCCTTTGATATACTGTATATATTTTATGTGCAATATATGAAAAATATGTTAGATCCAAATTTATACATAATTCAAAAATGTACATCTCAGCTCAAACGATCCGGAATCCTTAATCTGAGTCGTTTCTCACTTTGCCACACGTCATGACCAGCAGAAAAGGGTCAGAAAATTAGCAGAATTTCATCCCCCTGCCTCTGTCTTACTCCTCTGGTGCAATTAAAGAAGGCATTCTGCATTCCTGTGGTGCTGGAACTATAAACTGCAAAACTGAAACCATTTTATACAAATGAAGAGGTTAAAATGTTCACCATAGACAACAGTATGTATTATATATGCATGAAGATTGATGCATGTCCATACATGCACTGGCCAATTTATTAGGTACATATGTTCAACTGCTTTTTTAAGCAAATATCTAATCAGGGAATCATATACCAGCAGCACAATGTATAACATCATGCAGATACAGATCAGGAGCTTCAGTTAATGTTCACATCAAATACCAGAGGGTGAAAGGTAATCTAAGTGTCTTTGAGTGTGGTTGAAAGGGTCAGATGGACTGGAAGGAATATTTCAGAAACTCTTCTGGGATTTTCACGCACAACCATGTTGAGAGTCTACAGAGAATGAGCAGAAAAAGAACAAAAAAACATCCAGTGAGCAGATCGCTGAGTGCAAAAGGCTTGCTGATGGCAGAGGTCAGAGAAGAATGGCCAGATTGGTTCAAGCTGATAGGCAACAGTAACTCAAATATCCAGTCGTTACAACCAAGGTATGCATAATTGCAGCACTGAATGCATAGCAGATCAAACCCTGAAGGAGATGGGCTGTAGCAGCAGAGGACAACTCTGGGTGCCTCTCCAGTTAGCTAAGGCTATAGTGCTCACAGGCACACCAAAATTGAGCAATGGAAGACTGAAAAATGAGGTTTGATATATATATACACACACAACATATACATGATAAAAATTAGTCTTTCATTGCTTTTCACTACTGTGCTCTTGATATGAAAAGCTTACTTGATTCTTATAACTTAAAATTTACTAATTAGGAATAATTTCTTTAAAAGAGCCAAGACATTATAAAGCCAATTAAGCAAAGCAGGGATAAATTATTAGTTGCCTGGTGTGTTCAGAAAACGTGAAATCTGGAGAATGAACAGAAATGGAGAATGTTGGGGGTGACAGCAGCCCTACCCTGCATATTCAAGCAGGTTTTAATAGCACCCCAAGCGCCCAGGGGGTTCAGGCAGCGTGAGCAGCAGCCTGCTCCGGATCAGCATGCCCCTGTGCTCACGTTTCGGCCTCTCTGTCGCCCTGCCTTCTTGCCACGTCTCTCACAGCCTACATCGGCCACTGAGAGGCACCTCTGAGCCTGTCTGAGCCCCGCTGGTGCCCCGGTCCCGCACCAGGTCATTGCCATCTCTGGATGTGGCCAAAATCAAACTGTGCCCCCCCTCCTCGCACCCTACCCCACGCTGCCACAAAGCCAGGGTGGCAGAGCCAGGAATGGTCTTCGCAGTCGAGATGAAAAGCGAAGCCCACCCTCCAACCACACCCCTACACGTGCGGTGCAGGTGCTTTGCCAAGTCTGTGGCATGACAATGCCAAATGGAGGCATTTGGTCGGAGGGTGTTTTGGGTATCCCCATGGTAACAAGCTCCGCCCACCGAAACACATAAGGAATGTGAAGGATGGGGTTTATTCCATTGCAGAGGAACTGGCTGGCTAGCCACAGAATCGCGGACAGCGTGACTCATGTCAAGCATACCTAAGGAGCACCCACTGTATGTGTGATGCTCTCTGTCAGTCTCCGACACAGTAACACAAGGCGGTGTTTGGCGAATATGCGCTTCCAAGACCAGGTTCAGGTCTAGGTCCAGGTCTAGGTCGAGGTCCAGGTCTAGGTCCAGGTGCTGGTGTGGGGATAGGTTGCATATTTTCCCATGTGATAACAATTTTGGAGTTTCAGTCTAGCTCGCCCGTGCCTCACTTGTATTCTGGACCATGTGGCATGTCCAGTAGCCTGAAACCTACTATGCAATAACAATAAGGGCAAGACAAAGGAAGCCAGTATGATAAGGACATCAGTTCAAGGCAATAGTGGAGACAGTGGCCCGTCCATTGTCTTCATTAGAACGTGCTTGTTATTGACAATGTGCGTGTGTGGTGTGCATCTTTGTCACTGGAGGGGTGAAAGGCTTTTAATATGCATGGGGGGTATGTGTGAAGCTGAGTTGTTGGCATTTATATAAGAGAGGGTGGTGGTGAGATAGCCACTTATGGGGGCAGGACAGTTTTGGCATTCCCCAGTGTTCGCATGGAGTTGCATCGCACCCCCCTCCATACTTGCAAGACAGGCCTGCAAATTAAGCTGCGTGGGGGCCGTGTGTGTGCACGTGTCTCTGTTCGGGGACACAAAGAAAGGGTGAGGATTCGAATGTTGTTCATAGCCGGGCAGGAATCTCTGTGTTTGTAGGTGGTGCTGCCTACAGATGGCGTGACTTTGCCTGCATACATCCGCGTCCACCGCACTGTCAGTGTGAAACAACAACACGTATGTAAGCGTGTCAGCCCAGCTCAGTAGCTGTATCACCAGCTACTTAGTTTATTTAAATCCTGGTACTATTTCTTCCCCACGCTTATGCAGTCAGCGTACATCCTCCTGGTCAGAGTGGGACCACAGAAACCTTTATACCATTGACGCGGGGGGGCCCCGCCCCGCCCGCCCCGCCCCCGACGGGGCGGGCAGCGGGG
>JABFDZ020000109.1:11031263-11042234 GCA_019775955.2 Pollimyrus isidori | reverse complement strand
CCCACCCCCCCCCCCCCCCCCTCTCTCTCTCTCTCTCTCTCTCTCTCTCTCAGTGAAGCGCATGCAGCCGTTATACAATGTAGCGCGCGGGAAACCATGGGGGTAGTGGGGGGTGTAAGCAATCCCTTTTATCTGACGTTTCCCACATCCTGCAAGCAAATGAAAACGCGGCCACCCAATTTGAAAAAATGCATGGTATGCGCCTCTTTTCCATAACTCATTGTGGGCCAGTAGGCTTCATTGTTCGTCTAACCAACTAAGCTGAACATTGTCAGAGGATAAAAAATAACTGCATATTAATAAGCCATATTATGCAGATGGGTGTAAATTATGTGGATACTTTCCCTTTGAATACGAATTAAGTGCAGCTCGTGTACGGAAACTTACCCAAGGTATCATGCAGCGAATAAGCGGAAGGTGGATATAAAGGTTAAAATTGAATACTGCTTTTGATAACATATAACAATAATTCATAATGAATCTTCCTTTTTATACTGCAGCACAGGGACACACTTTAAATACTAAAAAACTGTATAGTAAATGTTCTGCCTGAGTGCCTGTTATGTAGTTTCATGCACACTTCTTTTTTGAATACGTCTATCGCCCTCCCCTCCTCCTCAAAAAAGTGAAGAAAAAGCCTATTTCTTCTTTTGGCGCGTTTTAATTCCCGCCACGTCAAGTCTAGTCGGTTATTTTCTCTTATATTTTGTCTTGCGCCCAGGACTCTGATGCCGGCAGATGATTGGTGGAGGGGTGGGGCCACTATGACGCAGATGGGCCGTAAGCTCAGCCTTTACTATGGATGTAATATATAGATAGAGAGTGCAGTTCAGCCCCATCAGAGGAAGCCGGTGTCATTGTTGATAGGATAGGGTGGCAATACCTTAATCATTATTTATTTATATTTCTATCTCATTTGTATTTGTTTACAGGATATTTGTGTTATCCTTTGTATTGGCATCTAGCATTTAAACAAGTAGGTTAAAACTGAAACGTAAAACTGAATCCTCTTGCTAGATGAAAAGGGATATCAATTTCGTTGGTCTGTACGTGGATCTGTAGTGGCGGACGGGAGACCTCGGCACGCATTCTGGGATTATCTGAGGCATTTCCCCTGCGTTTTACCAGATCTAAGTAATGCTGCTATCCAAGTTTAACTCATTTGCGCATATTTCTACGGTGGACATGCCGGCGAAGATCCAGCTTCAAGTTCAGCAAGGTTAGCCAGCGGAAATGTTCTATTTGGATTTTCTTCTCCTATCAATGTGGTTGTTGGGGGGAAAGGGGAGGAAGGCGGGGTGTTTGACGAAGCACACCCGGCACTTTCTGGCATCTGGGACTGGGATCGGAGGATATTCTAATGACATGCTACTAATTAATGATTTCTATATGTTTTTATAACTGCAGTCAAGGAGAGGGAACCTTTCGAAAAGGTTTACCAAGTCGGGTCGGTGCTGGGCAGCGGCGGCTTCGGCACAGTCTATGCGGGACTGAGAATTGCTGACGGTGTGCCGGTATGTCTCAGCCATTTGCCTCGTTGTCTACTAAATCTAAATTGATGTGGATATTGGATGCTTATATTGTTTTATATGGGAGAGTTTAGCATTTAAAATGGACTGCTCGGCGTCGTTTGGCCGCGATCGTTGCGTTTCTAGGCGATTTATTGTGTGTTGTGTTTCTGTTACGCAGGTTGCAGTCAAGCATGTGGCCAAGGACCGGGTCTCCGACTGGGGGGAGCTGGTAAGGATGCACGACGAGCCGGAATAAACCGACGGCTTGCGTATTACGGTATTATCGTCTGGAACGACGTTTAATCGGTGTGTTGTCATGGTTTTGATTTCAGCCCAATGGCTCCCGGGTCCCCATGGAGATTTTGCTGCTGAAGAAAGTCGGGACGGGGTTCCGGGGCGTGATAAGAATGCTGGACTGGTACGAGCGGCCAGATAGCTTTATAATCGTCATGGAAAGACCGGAGCACGTTAAGGACTTGTTCGACTTCATCACGGAAAAGGGAGCGCTACCCGAGGAGCTGGCCAGGAACTTTTTCCGTCAGATTTTGGAGGCGGTGCGGCATTGCCATAACTGCGGCGTCGTGCACAGGGACATCAAGGACGAGAACATCTTGATCGACCTGCGCACCGGCGAGATGAAGTTGATAGATTTTGGCTCGGGAGCTCTGCTCAAAGACACCGTTTACACGGATTTTGACGGTAAGTCGGTTGTCATCATTATTATTATTATTTATTATATTCCAATGTGTCACCCTAAAATAGATTATTAAAAATAAACCGGTTTAATGTGTCGTTGGATGTATTCTTTTTGTATTTCGTGCAAGCGTGGTTTGTTTATGGTGGTTGGGGGGAGTCTCCAGCTAACGCTAGGGGTCTCCGCCTGAGCCGCTTATTTCCATGGCGCAGCGCTGTAGTGATCGTTCGCATTACGGGGATATGACGGATTAAAGTGGCCTCTGAAGGTCATTACTATGCCGACCAGAAGCGGCTGAAACGATCGGCGCGGTTGGGCAAGAAAAAAAAAACAATCTCCTGAGCTTCGTTCCGTCTTCGATCTCGTGTTTACAAGTTCATCAACTAGAAAGATGCCCGACGTCGCATCTGTCCGAAAACAAAAGCTCCCGCTTCGAGCAAAGGAGTTGCCGCGTTTCCACTGTTTCTGACGTTCAGCCGGAATATTTTGAAATCCTGACCGTACAAGCCCACACGGCGGCATTCCTGTCACCGAAAGAATTACGCAAACCCGTATTTGTAGTATTTGTTTATGGGCGTCGCGCTGCTGCTGTTGACTATGGATATGCTAAAGGACTCTGGATGCTTGTATTTAAAAACAGAAATCGGAAAGCCGGAGTTTTTGCTGGACGAGTTGCACCACATTCAGTCGACTGGGATGCATTCGTCTGGATGTTTTTATTTTATTGTCGGAGTTTCACATTTGAGGCTAGAAGCCGGGAGTCAGACTCGTTTTTCGCGTTTTTAGCGCCACCCTCCGGAGGGAACCGGCGTTTTTACAACAGTGTTTTGTAAACACTGTCACATGGCAACCCCGAGTCGACCGCGTGCGCGCGCCATTGTTAAGATCACGTGAACATGAGTCAACAATATAAAATAAAAGCTATAAAATTTAAATTTAGTTTTCTGATCGTGTATGCTGGCTTTTGCGAGAAAATCAAGTAGAATTAGAATCTTAACATATGTTTAACTTTGTGTTTAACAGGGACTCGAGTCTACAGCCCACCAGAATGGATTAAGTATCACCGATATCACGGCCGGTCCGCCACGGTATGGTCTCTAGGTGTCCTTCTCTATGACATGGTGTGCGGAGACATCCCCTTTGAGCAAGATGAAGAAATACTGCGTGGTCAAGTTCTTTTCCGCAGAAAAATCTCTCCAGGTATGCTTGAGATCCTTTTCAAGAATATCAATGTTACATCGTTCAATGTCCATTATTTTGCACTTATGACCTTTTTTCTGATTTTTTTTTTTACAGATTGTCAGCAGCTAATAAAACTTTGTCTGTCACTGCGGCCATCAGAGAGGCCTTCGTTTGAGGACATAATCAACCACCCCTGGATGCAGAGCACGTCGACCCCGTCAGAGCCCACGGACATCCGGCTACACAGTCTCAGCCATGAGTCCTCGACCAGTGATTAATCATCCAGCTGTAGGACGAAGGACATTTGGACAATTTCAGATAAAGAAAGCACTGACATTTTTTTGTTTGCTTTTTTTGTTTCTCCTCAATGAGGACAACTTGGACTGTAGGGAGAATGTTCCGGTTTATATTTGTTTTTGTGTAGAAACAATGCAAAGGTGGATGATGCCAGTATGATCTGGGCGGGGCTGGCGGCGTCGGCCGGGGGTTGCGGCTCGCCCAAAGTGTCCACTGTGTTCACCTTCTTTGGTGCAAAGAATTTTGTAAGGAGAAACAAAAGGCCTAAGTGGTTTTTTGGGTGGGCCAGTCCAGGTGAGCCTTGTGCTCTGCACAGCGATATCCCAGCCTGTGACCACGTCCTGGGCGTGCTCCATTTTGGCTGTCTTGCGGTATTGCAGCTATTAAAACAGCCACTGTACTATTTATGACACAAACTAGAGAGAACTAAAGCAGATTACAGTACTGGACTTCTATGATGCAGATTAAAGATTAACATAGTGCCTTACGTGAGTTAAATCACTGGGGACTGCGGAAATACTTGAATTTTTAAAATTACAATTATTATACCACTTTGTTCCTTAACTTTGCTCTTTCTTGCATCAGTTTCATTTATTGGGGTCTCTTGGCTCTCTGTCTATGTTCCCATTGTCAACAACAACCAGATGACCTCAGACAGCCTGTGCAAACTCCATTTGATAGCAGCCTTACCTCACTAATGCATTCTTCTACCCTCACCTTGTACTTCTCCTAAAAACTACCACTCACTTAGTCATGAATGCACACAACAATGCAACCACAGTAACAAAATGCTACATGATGTTACTTCTGATTTGTGTATATATGTACTGTATATTGGCTTTTTTATGCTTTTTTTGATTTAAAATTTGGGCTTTGTAAAGATTTTTTTCTGTACAAAAATTAGTGGGATTATTTATTTATTTATAAAGAATTTTTCAAGTTTCATTCCACACTTATTGAAGGGCCCACAGATTATTTAAATATATATTTTATCTCATATTTATGGATTGAATGGGTTTTTCAAGCAGATTTTTGTGTAGATAACCTCCAGAGCACTTCTGTTTTTAATGCATGATGTACTGGATGCCTATTTAAAAGGTGAGCAGGATTTTTTAAGCGCAATCAAATTGTACCCATTTTTTGTGTAGATATGTGTTCACTAGCAGTTGCTTGATTGCAGCTTGTTCGTTTCCCCTCTTTTGAATTGGATTAGAATTGTATATACGTCAAAATTATTTTTTATACCATTTCAATAAATTTTTTTAGCCTTAATTTGAGTCCTGTTTCACTTCAGAGACCTTTGTGATTCCTCTCTCACTGCCTTTGTGTTGTCTGTTGGTCACCTGTTGGCCAGGATAGCACACCATTACAAAGTGTTTTTGCCACCAGCTAGCCAATGAAAACCGAATGTCGCTGGATTACGTTATTTCAGCATTACATTCACACATTTGTTTTTTTACCAGGTTGTTTCATTGAATACTGCTCGATGTGTAATGATTTCTGTATATTACCCATAAACTCCTGGTATACACATATAACAGTAGGAGAAAAACAAGCCTGGTTGCAGCACTGTCTATCTCAGAGGTGTAAGCAACCAAAATTATGGTGTTTCAATTGCTGTTGGGTAAGTGCAGTGATATGTGGGGTGTTGAGGACAATTGTAGAGGGGAGTGTATCATTGGGTTCATAGGGAGGCTGTAGTGCCATGAACCCGCTGTCTGTGGGGCTTAATGAAATGGCCCTGGTCTGTTTTAGTTACTCATCACTCATCTAGTGCAATTTTACCTGTTGTACAGCTGGCTTGCTTCAGTAGAACCAATGTGTTACGTGCTATAATTCAAGAGTCGCTTAACACACCTACATATTCAGAATTCCATTGAAAAAAAAATCTGTCAAAATTAGGCTTTTCCATTTTCACTGTAAGTTCGGAAGTTTCTGGGGGAAGCCCGTTAAAGAAACACGAGACACATTTTTGATGCTGTAATTCATGACTTATTTTGCGGTTTGAGTACTTCCTAATTCTTATGGATGTGTTCTTTCAGCTGGTTTGTCAAGGTTAGAAGCCCTGCAGCATTTCTGTCCTCCTCAAGTACTTGTTTAAAATTAAAGTTAATATTGCTGCCGTGCATATTTGGTTTAAGGATCCTCAAAATAAATCTCAATGTTAATGGGCTTGAGTTTAGAGGTTGAGCCAGAGAGCAGAATCCGCTTTTAATTAAGGCTTACGCCGTGACGTTTGTGTGAAGAATGTGGTAAGGGTGATAACATGGTTCTCTGGAGGTGGAGCTGAGAATTATCCTTCTGCTCGCCTTTCCCCCCTCCATGGTTAGTTGCCCTGTGTGGAAGACAGGAAGGAGGGGCACCGCCGGAACAGACAATTACCAGATTTCGGAGTTCAGCTGCAGACATGCCATAGACCAGGTGCTCGTCTACTGGCAAATCCTGTTATCGAACTGATTATGCTATTAACAGCTTATCAGGATGAAATGACACATTTAGACAAAGATGAATATGCTTCGGTGGGGGGGACTGGCCTCACAATTAGGGTGTGTAGTGAGATAGCTGCCATCTGTAACTCAGTCATCACACTGCAGAAACTGGCAGATTGGCTGGCATATTGTTTGTGCGTTGAAAGGTATTTGACATTCAATCATTTCCTGTTGCTTCTTTTCGCATTTGGTCACAGCTCTGAATTTTTGTCCAGTTCTGATGGCAGAGCCCCCTCCATGCCGCTAACACCATCCTCACTCTCCTTGGATGGCGGGACAGGGGGTTTGGAGGGCATTAAAACCCTCATAATTCTAAAGTCCTCTGATAATCCACAGCCTGCAGACTTTAAGTGTCTTATCGGGCCTCAAGGAGAGGAAACCCAGTGTGCATACAGGGTTAAGTACAAACACACCCAGGCACATGCAGTCGCACTAAATACCGGTATCGTTGCAGGAAGGAAGGTCACGCACCTGTCATGCACTATTACTGTAATTAGGTGTCGTGCTTGTAGTACTATGTTTGAAAACGGTCTTTGCATTATCAGATTGTTCATCCTTATCTCAATCTGCTCCTGCTGCGATATGATTGACCTTTCATTCACTTTGTACTTCCACGAACATTAGCACATGCGTGGGACACGCAGTTTAAAGGGACAAGCAAGGCTCCGTTTTCACTGTTCTTTCTCCTGTTAAATGCTTTTGAAGTTTCTCTCCAAAGAAAAGGTTGGATGTCCAATACCATTGCATTAAATCCCAAGGTGCATCATGGGGCATATAGGAACATGCTTGGCAAAGATGGGGCATATACATCATACCCAATCAGGACAAGGGAGTCTCTAAGACATGAGCACACACACACAGAACATTTAGAGACGCCACTTAGCTGACCGGCATGTCGATCGTGTGGGGCACACACGCAGCGTCCATCCATAGAGTGTAGAAGTTGGCTTCAAACTGCCAGCTGTAGAGCAACAATGTTACCCACTGCTTCACCATGCATCTTCCATACTGTGTATCCTGGACAGGGTTGAAGTAACAAAACGTTACCCTTTGCCCTTATTATAAGTGTTATGTGTAGATCTGGTCAGACATATAGAATCTTCTCCTGCTTGAGATAGCATCCTCATGCATAAAAACGCAGAGAACTGCTTCCAGACCCGCTGCTCAAGAAAGTCGAATACCTTCTTATCGCCTTTGAAGGTACCAGGCCATTGCATCTCCCAGTGCTTCAGTTTACTTAGTTAAGCCATAAAAATTGACTCATCATTTCAGTTAACCTTCAATCAGGCAGGTGCAGTACAAACATTCTGGACGGAAGCATGATGCTGCAGTGCAGATCACAGAAGGTTTTGCTGTTGACACACGGGGCCCTTATCTGAGGATTCATCGGAATGCTGGAGGCATGCAGTCAGACAGACGAGAGCTTCAGCCTCTGCATTGGGTGTGACTGTGTTTTCCTGGGTGAAACACTGCTCTGCCAGGCACAAAAACCCCTATAGTTTTCTGAAGATCACACAATCCATTCATGCACCTGTGACAGAAAAAACATCTGCAGGACATTTCAATCAAACTGCATAACATATTTGCTTAGTGGCCACGTCAATGAATAAAACTGAATTAATTCTGCATTTTAACAATTTATGCAAATTTACTGAATCAGTTCAGCTTGTAAAGTCTTTAGCTGCTTTACAGCAGCCATGACCTGCGGGCACACAGTGAGAATAAAAGCTCTGTTGAAGGGCTCCAAGATGCACACAAACTCTAAGCGTTATAGGATAAGTACCGGCATACCTCTGCGTGTGACAACACAGTTGTACTTCTCGGTGAAGCGTAGCACTTTGGTTGCTATGGTGGTGTTGGGAGAAGGTTAGGGGAAAAAGTATAAAAATTTGATTAATAATTTGATTCATTTGATCACTTAAGTGTCAGGCTGCGAGAAGATGTGGAAAGAAGAGTGTCATTGTACTGTAGTACATCGTATACTGAATAAATGTGACAACATATCTTGAATGATACCAGTTTAGTAACTGCAGGAGGCAACTGTTTAAGATGTAGAATAGAGGCACAGAGATCTATGGACTGCAGGGCACGTGAATGGTGAGTGAACAGGAGCTGTAGACATGTGAGCGAAGGACCGTAACAAGTTAAAGTCCGCTACCAGGGTCAGTTCGGAGGTACACCAGAGCCAATTGAAGTTCACTTTTAAGATAAAATGGCAAAGGTTTTCTGTAGATTCTTTCAACACAGTTTGTGTTATGGATCATAATCAATTTGCTATCTTATGACTTTCCACCCTTGTTTATGTGAGTTCCAGTGGCCCCTCCCTTTCCTGGAGTTCATCCCTGACTTCTGCAGAACAGAAAGAGAAACTTCCAGTCTGCTATGCTCTAGCACCAGCAGGAATTTCAGCCAAAGGGAAGGGTTGGGTCACTCTGTAGATCCTCACAACAACTCCCTCACACAAACATGTGCACAAACAAACTTTCTTATGTAAAGACATGTACACATAGATGTACACATTCCACACTTTTACACAAACATGCACGCATCCATTTTCCATGAACATCCAGTTCAGGGTCTGCAGAAAGTCTGAAACTCAATAAGCAGAAGGCAGGGAATGCTTTGGATGGGATGTCAGTCCATTGCAGGACACACACTCTGCACAATGTAGAGATTCACAAAGATAGTTTTCCTTACCTCATGTTTTGTAGACACCAGAGTTTCCAAAGACACACACACACACACACACACACAGCTCACTATCTCTCACTGTAGAGAATCTGACAGGTAATTGGTCTCATAGTGTCTGGTTAGCTGTACCAACATCAGAACAGTGTGTTCTGCTCTGGGTCGCAGTGGCTCTCGCCTGAAGGAGCGCCATGTTCCCTTGCGTATAATCCATGGGCTCTCTGCCTCTGCAGCACAGGTCCATTAGTGAAACAGCCCAGGTGTGCTAGCCTTGTGCTCAAAGACTGTGAGCAGGACTTTCTTAGGGTTAAATGAGCTAAACAGGTTGACTGTGTAAAGCAAGGAACTGTGTGCAAGAGCTGCGATAGTGGCAAGCGTTGTCTTCTGCCGGTGAGCACTGTATTTTTGACCCATTCCTTAGCCCTGTGCAGGAAAAACAAGAGGCTTCTTAACAGGTCTTTGGCCTTCTGTTCAGGTATCTTCAGTAGGTACAAGTTCTGCCTTGCTATGGTGATGAAAAGCACGGGGACAGTAATGTTGCAGCTGGTACAATGGGCAAGGTTGAGGCTGAAGGAGGTTGGGGTGCGTTACATTCGCATGGAGGAACCCGACTGGGAGCCCACACACTGCAAGGCTCGGGTGGGAGGTACCTGCACTGTTCAGTCGTCTATCCCCACAAGCTTTCGTCAGACTTTCCTGTGGAGACATGTCCTGGGGGGAGCAGAGCACATTCCCGCCCTCTGACTCGCAGTGATGTACAGCGGCAGTTAGATCAGTCATCGAGGGAAAAGGTCAGCTTGTTCTCTGAGGAAAATGCAGAGTGCTGGAAGCAGGCGGGAGAGTTCTGGCAGCCACACTGTGGGAGGGACTAGGATCAACTGCTTTATTTGAAACAATACTCACAAACATGCCGCCAATCCCAGTCAATTTGAAACTTAGTCCCGAGAAGATAGCCGTTACCACTAGGCTGGCTTTAGCGTTGTTTACTCTGTCCCCAGAATATGATGATTGCTCCACCCCACTCATTTTATATTTTACCAGGGACAAAGGCGTCAGTGCTTGTGATTGGTTCCAAATTTGAAAGTTTGCTTTTTTATTTAATGCAATATAGTGACATTATGTTTATATAAGTTTTATGGTCTACATAATTTTTGTATCTTTATAAAGTATGGGACAATTTGTTTAATCACAGGCCAAAAAAACATACAATGTATAAATTAACAACAATTATAATTTATGGCATTACAATGAAAAAAGAGTGGTCGCTTTACCCATGCAATAACTATTGTAGTAATGGTATAGATATCACAGTAATGGTCCAGGTTGTGCAGTAATGGTAGGTATAGATATTGCAGTAATGGGTGGAACATTAAATCCCTGGAAAACTGTGACAGACCCTGTTAATATGATCACATTCTGGTGATTTTATCTCTGACTTACATCATTGCAATTCAATGTCTTATTACTGAACATTTTTACTAGCAGAAATGTTTTATTAATCCATCAGGACGACCAATGTTCATGACATATTTGTTTTCAAATACTGTCCCCGCCTCTTCCCCAAAAAGCCCTCCCACTGGATTCCCGTAAGACTGTGCTCACTTCCCCATTCCTGCCTGTCTCCTTTGACGTAAACAGCAGGAGACTGCTTCCACTTTGCACTGCAGTTGGTCTGCAGAGATCTGGATTCAGGAACAGATACTCCCTACACTCTGCATTCCTACTGTACAGATAAGCGTCAGCCACCTATCTAATCTATATGTGCCACGTAGCTGGCTTTTCATTGATAGGAGACCAAATTTCACCTCTGAGCGTGTCCTGTGCATGCCCGTGTGTGACACTATCCATGCTTCCAGGGTCACAAAGTATGTGTGACTTTATTCTCATGTATAAGCCTTTATTCATTAATATAGGAATTTCACGTGAAATGATACTGTCAATTGGCATTTTTTGCAAAGCAACCTCATGTAATAGGCTGCAGCTTAAAATCATACCTTTACAGCATGTCTGTAATTAATGCGGGGTGGCATGGTGGTGCAGTGGTTAGCACTGTTGCCTCACCCCTCTAGGACCCGGGTTCAAGTCTCCCCCTGGGTCACATGTGTGTGGA
>JABFDZ020000109.1:11017104-11029861 GCA_019775955.2 Pollimyrus isidori | reverse complement strand
CCAAATATTACATAAATCCTAAACTAAAACTGCACTGACCCCCCCTCCCCCCCCCCACAAAAAAGCAGAATGTCAACTAGCAGCTAAATTTCAGCCCCTCTGTTGTTTACTTCATCATGACACTGGCCCTGAACTCAGTATAGCTCAGTAAAAAAAATGGCAGGTATGTACCCTTCAGCATAATTTTTCTTGACTACTCCAAGGACACATGCGAATTTGTGTGTTTAATGATTCAGCTCTTCATTATTTTTCTCTGAGCTAAGTGTCTTTGGAAATATAAGTTGTTAATTTGCTTTTAGCTTGCAGCATTGTGCAGGTCTAATTCTGCATTAATATTAATGTGAGGGAGAACCACTTTTTGTTCCTGGTTTTCATTGAGAAAGCATCGTGATCTACTTCCTGACAGTCTGACACACTTCCTCCATACAATGACCCACTTTGTAGGCCTCCTTACTGGCTCAAAATTGGCCACTTACATAACAGTCCAATATTCCGCCTGGAGTTTAGGACCAGTGGCCCTCACCAGTGGCTGGCATTCTCCTACAGTAACCAGTCAGGTCATTCACCTTATCCCATCAGACTCACCTCACGACAAATAGTGTTGAGGCATACAAACATAACTAATAACCTTAGGGTGAGGCTTCAACAATTATACTGTACAAGTACGGCATCCACAAATCAGAAGTGAGCACTTATAAATGAGAAAAAGATATGAAAAAAACTATTTCAATTCTAGAATCACTTGCACTACTCCAAAGTAAACATGCTGGTCATCCAGGATAAGAATGTTGTCCAGGAAATATCCATAGGGATTACAGAACACAGTATTTCCCGTTTGGGGCTATGTTGATGAAGCCAGCGGTGGTAGTCACTGGGTTTGTTTGATAACCCCAATCCGGGAATGTGTCACAGCAGAGGATCAATAGGAGTGCACATTCATCAGGGGGGGCAACTAATGGCAATGAGCACACAGCTGACTATTAACTGGGGATAAACAGCCAGTTCAGACAGACTGAACTCTCTATGTAACCTCTTGCTTCAGCTCTTGCTCAACCGAGTTTCATGATGACTCTCTTGTTTATGAGAAAAGTGTGACTCCCTCAGGGCTGGACAAGGTATAAAAATCAGTCCTGGAGTTTTGCTGACCCAAACCCTCACTCCCCCCACACCATACTCTTTGGCTCACTGGGAAAATGCCTGACATGCCAAATGGGCAGTCAAGCCCTAGTGTCCCTGTTAAAAAGCTAGTTGTGTGTGAAGGTCACATGACCTACTATGTTTTCATTATATCAGTACATAGGTTTTGGCTGGACAGTTAGTAACTTTTTCCATCAGCAATTATTTAAGAATTTTCCTCTGGTAAACATTCCATAATAATATCGCTAATGTAACTTATACTGTATGATGATTCATGGAAAATTACTCAGCCGTCCTCAAAACGCAAAAAGAGAATAGCTCATATTGTTATTATGTGAAGTAGAAACACCACAAGGTGTTCCCATCTCGCGCTCTGCTGCCTGGAATTCCTGTCATGCTCTCCATGACCCCGTACTGGATCAATAGCTGAATGCCAGTCAGAAAGTACAACAGGGATTTGGTAGTTTGGCCTAAAGGTGATTCTCATTTTGAGAGAACATTAAGTTTGCAATCAGTACTTCTATCGCAAAGATTGGATTCAGTCCTGCAATAAGCATACATGTCATTTTGAGCCCTAGTTCAGAGGCAGTGAGCAAAGTTCTTTGTTGCATTTGATGCAGCGATGACAGCGGACCTCAATGACGCCCCCCCGGGGCGTTCCGTTTTTCTGAGAATCTCCGCCAACGGCTGACTTCTCTCGGCTATTTTGCAGGAAACGCTGCATCCCGCTCTCCATCTGTCCCCTCCTCTGAGCTGATGTTTAAAATGTTCTCCACAGTCATACAAACAACTCGCACAATTGCTCGTCTCTTTCACCCTCAGTTCAGTGAAGATGCCCCCCCCCCATCTGTTTCATGTCCCCCCAGCTGTTTGATACTTCCCCAGTCCATTCATCAGAAGGAGTCATGGGCACAGACGCTTGTTTCGATCAAATATAGCCATGTTCTTCACTGAAAAAGAAAGTCATCACAGTAAAAGGAGTAGAAATGATAATGAATGGATTGGCTTACAGCCACCGTTTTCACTTCAAAGGGCAATGAGAGTAAATAAAGGGCTGCTGGCTGACTGTGATTACTGGAAAATCAACACAAAATCCACCATATGGTGTGACCGGAGCACTTTATTCAACTGACCTGTTTGTAAAAACTTTAACCTACACAATGGACTAGCAGTATCAGATGCTTACATAAAAAGTGCTCAGACTTGTGTAAGGCCATGTACAGGAGTGACCCTCTCACAATGTGCTTTCAAATACATCCGCCAAGTTTCATAACATGGTGAATAAAGTCGAGATGGAAAATATATGACGCTGATGTGGGGTTGGGCTCACTAAACTCCTGTCTGTAAATATGTTTTTGTTTTATACTAAAAGACCATCAGACCATTAGAGGGAAATTTGCCACAAAATCCCATTACAATACTTAAGGCAAAGTATATTATAATATTTGGAATGCGGGCTATAATGAAACATTCTTTTTTTAATTACTAAAACATTTAAAACAATTAAACAGAGAACGTATTCCAGTCCTGTGTTTCCAGATTAGTGTTAAATAATATGTTTTAGCCCTGGGGTACAGCAACATTCTTAGCAAGCTTTTATGTTTTCATGGTCACCTGATGAAATTATGCATAGTAATGTGATCTATGCAGCTTAAGCGTGTTAACGTCACTATGCTACACGAGTTTCGCTGTCTGGAAATTCACGGTTCAGCGTCAGCTGCATTTGTTTGTATCCGTTCTCCGTCGTTATCATTTATTGCCATCTTGTGGTTGAATGATATACTGCACTCAGCAAAACGCCGATGTAACGCCACCATGACACGGTCTTTGACTAAAATAGGCATACCGGAATGCATTGGTTTTCTGCCAGTAGTGTGCGTTGCCTCGCACTTCCGGAAATAAGCTACACGTTCACTGTGAAAAAAAAATTCTGTCTCATTACTATGCTATAATTGACCATCGAGAATGACAAATTATTCAAAAATTATGGAAACATCACTTTAACTATCCTTCCCAAGAGTGTAGTGTTTCCATATAAAATAAGACTCATATTAGACACATAAGATATATCTTTAGAAGATTAATGACATATTGTAGTATTTAGATTACACCTCATTAATATGAAAATGCCATACTTTGTAGAAATGAGAAGCACAGACATATGTCTCAATTATGAAATCTTCAATTAAAACATTCAGGTTATTCTCCTTTCTCTGCATATTTATGATATCCCTGCAATAGGGAAACGCCCTTCCGATGGTCCAAGCCAAGACACGTGGGTGTGGACTCAAGCCGAGCATGTAAAGATAAAACAATCAAAAACAGACTTCAGGAAGAACTGCTAGGGAGGGAAGAGAAACTTGTATATGATAATGAGCAGCCTGCCGTTAAGACGTTTGTAGACTGAGACTCTGCTCCTCAGGTAGGGCCATTAGCTTTTTTATCTATTCCTGTTTTTCCTGTTTCCCGTGACAATAGAAAAGAATAAATAAAAGCTCTAAACTGGTGTGAACTGGCTCCAGTTTCGGTCTATGGATTACTTCAAGCACAGACACACCTTTTATATCTCAATGTTCCATACAGGAATTTTGCCTATAAAGATAGTTACAACCAAACTGGTCTGCATTCTAAAACATAGTATTGCTGAGTTTTACACTGGCAAGAAAAACTGAGATGTTTATGGAAACTCTTTTTAAAGCTACAATTTTGGAAATATGCAAAGAATAAATTTAATACGTATTTGTTGGATCATTTATACAAAGTGCAGCAACTGACTGGGGCTGTTTCAGATTCTCATTAAAAAATGAATGCTTTTTAAATTATTATTATTATTATTATTATTATTTGATAATGGGATGGCTGAAGTAAATAAGCCCAGGTGTCTCCTGTTGAATTTTTGAGGACTTGTATAAATTAGCAAAACAAAATGGAATGTTTGTTCCCTGACTTACACTTTGTATTATGGAAACTATGCATTGCGATATTCTTGTGTCCTGTTCAGCACATCAACAACTACGTAGCACAAACAGTACTCATAGGGGGTAATGATGTGTAATAGGTGTTCATTTGTGCTAAGTTTAACATGACAGCGTATATTTATAGGACTGACAAATAGTCTAAAAAGTGAGTCTCCACCTTAGACTTCAGGAAGTGATTCAGCAGTTCTGACAGACATTTGATGTCTTGTGTTCATTCTACCTGAGAAGAGTTACGGTAAGCAACCGTATGGAAGAGAAATTTTCAATGATATTACAAGGATGTAAGTAAGCAACTAGAATTTAATTTTCCCATTATTACATGGTACAATGAGACATTTAAATATGTAATATTTAGTAAACAGTTTTTTCAAGTTTCAGTAGGGTATGAATTCAAATCTACCTATATTGCATGACTAATTAGCAGTTTTAAATATATTATAATATTAGATTAAATATACATTTAGAATTCCAGCTCGCCTGACCCTAGCTAGGATGACAGAACAGACCACGAATGGATCGATAGTAATCCAGCTAATTTAAAACAGACTGCACCTGACTGAGTCGACACCTGTAGTTTGTACTCGATGTCAATCAAACGACGATCCCCGCCCTCCTATGATATCCTGTGATACACTGTATTCTTATTGGCTATCCTCCCTGCACCTGTCAAACCGTTCCTCCAACCACAAATCAACCTGACTACGCTCCAAGATGGCGGCTTCCATTACTGTATTTTTTGCGCTTCGTTAATAATAATACAATACGAATATTATCACGAGATACAAGTATACCATTAAGGGTAAAATTATAGTAGACGCCTCCTTTTGTTTCTATTCAGCGTTGCCTAATGGTTACTTTTAACTGGAGGTCGGGCGCGGTGGAAGACTGAGTGGAATCCGGACACTTCTTCGAGTATGGCCACCGATAATAAAATTCAGTTTTGGAGGAGAAACGCTAAGGTTCCGGGAAGGTATGCATTTCCTCCTCAACCCCTTGGTTTGCTAATCAACCACGCTAGACCTCTGAATATGCTCCTCAGAATTACGGTTTTGGGTAGCGTGTAATATAGTATTGAGATCCTTAGCTGCCGGGCTAGCTATTTTTGGTACCTCTTTAACTTTTTTTTCAATAATTTTAGATGTTCCGGCTTTTATTACATCTTATTACATCTAGGGCAGATAAAGCAAGTGCCGCGCCTTGGACTTTAGTACGCCTGTGTTATGGTATTTATTATTCTGTGTCAGATGTGCATGTTAAATGAAGTTGCAGCCATATGTCATTCTGCTCCATGGTGCCTCTGAACGGAGCCGAATATTAGAAATTCGCAGCAGTTGGAGAGCCGTCCTGCCCTTTCCCGACATGTGACGTGAGCTCTTTAGCTTACAGTGGAATGGCCATAGCTTTCTCAGTGTCCCGGTACACTTCATCACATGGGTCCAATTTACAGAAATAAAACCTCGCACAAATATCTATTTCATTGTAGCTTTCACAAAACTGAGTATAAAGCATGGACAGCTTTGTAAGCTTGGGCTAGTTATACTGTGCAATGGGTGACGTATTGAGTATCATACAGTAGCTGTATTTTAAATACACATTGAACATTTTTATTGTCCTGATAATGGCATATGTATTTTACCACTAGTTGCCCTCCCAAACCAAGATAAAATACTCCTAAGTTATTTTTTTCAAGTCTGTGATAAAATATATCACAGATGTTTTATTGACTGTTATGTGATATGCAAATTATGGGAAAGAGTTAATTCTGGGGCTCTTTATTATTCCTGAATTGCATGAATCTAACACTTTTTTTTTTCTTGACAGTTTATAGGCGTTGCAATTGTGAGTATGATAAACAGTGCATTCACTTTGTCCTGAATGTATTGAAGGCTGGGTGGCAAGTGCATCATTGATGCTGTGAAAAAGGAGAAGGTTACAAGGCGTACATAAGAAACCGGTCATTAACAAGACTTCCAAACAGGATCAAAGGAAATGTTTTGGAATCCAAAAAACTGTATTACAATAAATGTAAATTATATATCAGTTTATGTAGGTAGATTTCATTAAACAAAAGTACAGCTGCAAGGCATCCCCTGGGGCTGTCAATCAAGTCCTTGACTATGTCATCCTTTGTATATCTGCTAGGAGAAGCAACTGAATCATTACCTTAGACAGCTTTGTTAGAGTAAAGCTTATAGGTGTTGCAGAGGTTCAGAGTTGCAGTTATTTTGTTTTCACATACAACCAAAACTTTGGTTGACACTAAACCCAACTTGACTGTGTATTTACATTAAGTATTACAGGTTTGGAAATAAAAAAGTTAGATGTAAATGAGGACTGACCAGTATAATTGCCACTTTATTTCAAGGTGGGTTGAGGGTCAGCTAATGATAAGATGGAGATGAGTCATTTTCTCTGCTGTGAAATGTGTGAAGTGTGGAACTGACTGATAAATGATAAAAAACAGTATGGTGAGTTGGTTTAACCAGTTAGCAAAGGATGAAGAGAAGTTTTTTAACTGGGTTAGCTACAACTGAAACTGCGGCAAATGATAAACCTGAAAAAGAGTTTTGGATAGACGTTGACTGGCTGAGGTGTACAGATGAGAACATGAAGCATTGTAGAAATGTCAGACAAAACTCAGACTCCTCACTTTCCATGTGAGTCTAATATTGCAGAGAGAGAGACATTTTTTCTGCTCTTCCTCTCCGTTCAGAGACAGAGACACCAGTGCTACCAAATGTTAAATTAATAAAAAAATTATCTTAAGCTTAGGTTTCTATGAATTGCAAAGGATTCTGGCACACCGAACCAGGAAATTGTGCCTTATGGGCATGCATTAGAGAATAAACTGTTTTTGGTGAAAATGGATGACTACACACACTTGTTGTGGAAAAGATATCGTGCTGGTTGCCATAGTTACACTTAGAAGGATGAAAGTAATGAGGCTGTCGTGGGAATGAAAGGATACTTTACACCTCCCTTTGTGCCTTTTTGTTTGCTTTTCTTTTTTATGTAGTGAAAGTTGTCCAGAAAACCATGCGTCTGTTTCGGGGTCATCTTTCATACTTAACCTGGCTTATCATGCAGTTCAAAGAAACAGGTGGCGTATGAAAAGGGAGGTCGCGTTCGCTGCCCAATGCAGGACTGCCATTGGCTGTACAGCCATTGCTTTTATTGTTGGAGTAGAAGTGACTCACCTGACACTTGTGCAGAAAATTGGAGTTCGGGGGGGGGGGGGGGATGCAAGGAGGGCACAAGTATGTGGCAGTACTTGCATGGATTTAGCCATCTAGAAATTAAAACCTGGTTTTATTTTCATCTGAACTCTTTGTGGCACCGTTTTTGCATAATTAGGTTCTCTTTGTTGCTGAGTGGGTTCTGACACTGACATGGTCACTTGGACAAACCAGTTTGAAAATGAATGAATATATATATATATATATATATATATATATATATACACACACACACATATATTTACTGCTGAGGATAGCATTTTAATTTTATGTGGTTTGCTTGTTACTCCTAAGAGGCAGCCTGAACACGTGTACCGTCCACGCTGCACACACAGCAGGTGTGTTCTCGGTGACGCATATTGTGCTACTGTAAGTTCTTTGCCAAGCACGATGCTGTACGGGCCATTGCGAATAGAAAGGTTGCCTTGTGGAGCCTTTCGGAATGAGGCGCTCCTTCAGAGCGGCACAGGGTTCGCACGCCCGCACGTTTAGCACACTGTCGGTCACAGCGGTGTCAGTGTGTGGCCCTTTGTGGAACGGTGCCATCTGTTTCTCCGGTGCCCACACTGTGCAGCCTGCGCCATTGAGCTTGCCGTCATAGCCCTTGCTGCTAACAAGACACCGATAAGATATTGGTATTACTTCAGAATGACTTGACAATTGTGATGACCAGCGTGCACTGTCAATAGCGTTAGAACTGCTTGGCCAGAATTGTTTATTAAATGCAGGTGATTTGATGTTTAGGAACCGGAGCACGTACCTTAATCACTTGATAAGGCTCAAGGGGCTTATTGTCTAACATCAGTTGATTGAAAGCTTCTTGTTTTAAGATTAGGATGTGGTTTGGGGAGCGTGCATATCTTATTACAAACACGTTGTTCGCTTTATGTTTTATTATCACAAGTAATTAAAGATATATATCAACACGGAAAAAATGTAGCATTTTAATAATGGTGGAAGGATGCACATCGCTTGACACTAACTTGGCATACCCCTTACCCTGAAAAAACGCTAAAGTTGCATCTTTTTCTCTATTAAATTGAAAATTTCATTTGTTCAGACAGAAGTCGTGTTTCTTAATTTTGGCATCACGGATACTGACATGAATGGGGTGTACCTAGATCTGACATCACGTGTACTGCAATTATTCCTGTCATTGTAATGAAACGTGAAACAAATCACCATCTAAATTTGCCATAATAAAACGGAAACTGGCCATCAAATGGGAGTGGTGATACAAGGAGACCCAATACAAGGTCTGATGTCTGCTGTGGCTGGTGTTAAGCAGATTGAAAGGCTTTTCGAGAAAACCTGTCATTAGAAAGTACTCCGGGTAAGGTGGGACCTGGGCATGGAATAGCATTAGCATGCAAACGGAAGTCAGGAGTTGTAACCACTGGAATCCATCATCTGGCAACTATATATTTAAGTGCTTAGCTGCTACAGTCATACTACACAGTTCCAAGTGTTGAGATTTTTGCTGTTAATTTCACTTTAAATGTACGTTAAATTGCTGTAGCGATGCAGAAGCTTGGTTAACTTGCACCCGTTTGGTGGTTAGGTGATTCCGTTTGAACCTGCTGTCGAAACAGTGTTAGTAGTCCAGTGGGTTGGGTTTGAAGGCGTAGGGGCTGTCAAGCAGGATTAATCGTCAGATCGCTGCCCGAGGTCGGGGTCAGGCTGGAGGCAGTCAGCCTTGGATTGTACCCAGCTGTGTTACAACGGATATAATGTAGAACGCTTAGGCCTCCTCTCTTTTTACAGTCATGGTAAATCATTGCTAAAAATGGTTCACTTTGCAAAATATTTACACACGATCTGGTGATTTTGGCTCCTAGGAGAGAAACCATGGTGCCATACGCCTCCCTGCAAAGCTACGTTGTGGCAGTCGGGAGAGTAGCTGTACATGTGTGTGCAATGAACGCTAAGGTGCAATAAGCTGAGTGTGTTTATCGGTCCATCCTGCTGCATAGCAGGGTATTCCAGGTGCTGGTATGCTGACAGTGTGTCTGAGGGCTCTGCCGTAACTGACCCGTCCTTGATCCAGAACGTCCGGAACCACCAGAAATAACAATCGTTTACTTTTTGTTATCTTGCCGTAGCTACCGTACTTCACCCTACTTACACTTTAACTATCGTGGGAAAGATTGACGGTGAAGTTTAATGGCCAGGAGGCCTCCGCGATGCTCTCTGGGGGTGTCGAGGCCCCACCCTAACCCTTCTGTATTAGTGCGCGCAGCCTGCTCTCTCTCCCCTGCAGTCTGCAGCCAGTGTATGGGGCACAGCATCCTCCCCTTGACCCGCGGATATCACTTTCGTAAGTGCTGCATGCGCTGTCATCCTATCTAGCCCAGTCCCCCCCACCCCCCATCGCGTTTTTTTTTGTTTTTCTATTTTGCTTTGTTTCCTTTGTTGCTCTTTTGGAATGCCTCACTTAACATTCTGCACACAGCTCCATTTGAGCGTCTGAGTTGTTTGTGCGTAACTGGCTTATGTGTTTACGTCATATCACATCCAGTGCCTTTATCCCCGGGCTGCGTGGGCTGCTAAAATCATATTTCCCGTGACGTACTTGAAGCGAACGCAAGACCCCCGCGTGGGTTGCATGCCGGTCTTCATTTTGATCCGAGTATATTGTTGAGTTAATGCTTCATTATCCGACTTGCTAATACCCATCTGTTAAATGTGATCAGTTTAAGCAATGGGTGGGAATGCCTGCTGTCTACAGAACCCCCCCCCTTTTTCCCCCAATGAGAATGTTTGTTTAGCCTTCAGTCATACCGAGGGAGATTTGAGGTCAGGCATTGGTTCTGACAGCCTTCACAGCCTTAAGTTATGTCCAAATCTCATTTCGTATTTCAATTCATATTTCCCCCTTTTTTGCTTCTTTGTCTGTCTTCTGAGTTAAAACCAGTTGTCAGATTTTGGTTTTGACTCCAGATCAGGAGTTTTTTAGTGTTTATAGTGCTGTCAGCCGAGAGTAGACAGTCTCTCTGCCCTCCACGTTAATATTTTTTCTAAATGCTCACTTGCATACTCTGCCTGTCCCCCGCAGCTTTGTGAAAGAAGCTCCAAAGCCGAACGCTCTCTCCATCAAGTCCAAGAAGGTGTCCAGCTTCCACGAGTTTGCCCGCAGCACCAATGATGCGTGGGACATTGGGGACGACGAGGACGAGGAGTTCCTGGCCCCCGGCCGCCATGCGGCCCTTCCCTCATCAGCGCCCACAACGGCAGCTGCGCCCCCCGGCAGCCTCAGTGTGACGGAAACACTGGATATGGATGAACAGGCGGAGTTCAAAGCAGAAGATGGGCGGGACAAAGGGAAGATGGGCAGCAGACAGACCAATGGGAGAGTGGTGAAGTCGAATAGTGAGGTCCAGCTCAGCACTGCACCAGGTGATAATGTAACACTTTTAAGCATATATATGTCAACATTGTTCACTTTACATGGGCGTGATCATGTTTTGACTCATTAGCATACGTTTCAGACTTCTTTTCTTTTAAATCATCCACCAGTCTTATAACTGGTCACGGAGTGTCCTGGAACCTGTCCCTAGCAGAAAATAGCTTGTATTGTTTTATATATGGACTGGGACCAGCACAAACCATTCCGAATCTATCAGAGATGGCAACCGCATGTTATTTCGAATGCTTTGGATAATAGTGTCTGTTACTTCATTGCCACGGTCAGCAGAATAGAGCAAATGCACAGTGTGACATTTGTCAGGTTTGCTAGCGTAAAATCTGCTTCCTTCTGTCCTCCAGTTCGCTCCCCCTTACAGAAGCAGCAGTCCCTCCCACTCCGTCCCATCATCCCCCTGGTGGCCCGCATTTCAGACCAGAATGCCTCCGGTGCCCCGCCCATGACTGTCCGGGAGAAGAGCCGACTGGACAAATTCCGTCAGCTGCTGGCCAGTCCCAACACAGACCTGGGTGAGCTCCGCCCCCTCTGCCTCCTCCTCCTCCCCAGCCATCTGTGTGAATCTGGGCAAGCCTGAGAGAGAGAGAGAGAGCCAGACAGGGAAAAGGATAGCAGTTATTTCTTTTAGATGGTCCAAAGCAGAGAGCCATCACTCGCCGGAACAGGAAATTTCATAACTTCCGGCAAACCCACACATCAGGTTGCCTTGAACTGTCAAGGAAACATGGCACTCGATAGAATTGCTATTGGTGAATATCACTTTACTGTGTCATCCGCTGTAATGGTGAGCCGCAGTACAGGGCATCCAATGACAACAGCAAGAGATTGTCCCTATGACAAATCACGGACAGAGCGATTGTGTTACTCTTACTGAGCCCACACGTTAGGGAATTTTTACGGTGGGTATAGACTATAGATTAGAAGAAGTCTACAGATATGTAATTTCAAAAGAATAATTATTACCAGCATTTTTAATTCATTCCAGTCATATCACATTGATATATAAGGTATTAAGTAAAGTATATAGTAAGGTCTCAGTAATTTTAATGGAATGGAAATTCAGTAGGGATTTTATACCATGCAGTAGAGGAGTCAGTCCTTTGAAAGTACTCCTGCCAAAATACCTGCAGTTTTACCTTAGTACCATGTGAGGGAGCCAGTGTTCCACCGCTAGACTTCATTAAGACAATAAATCAGGGCAAGTGGTTCCCAGTCAGTCAGAGCTGCTTCTCTACAATCCTTTGAACTGACACCAAGCTTTGTGTTTTCCTGGACTGTGTTCTGCAGTTGGCCTTATTCTGCTCATAGCACACACTCTGCTAAATATCATTTTTCAAAGCATTAATCCGGGACTCAGTCAGATCAATGTTAATGTCCAGTCAAAGGAAATCAGAGTTGGCCTATTATGCCAGCCTTCTACTGCATTCTCTCTCTCTCTCTCTCTCTCTCTCTCTCTCTCTCTCACACACACACACACACACACACACACACACACACTCTGTTTTCTGTTTAGCTATTTTGAAAACATCCCTTTCTAGTGGTTTCAAATGCACAGGCTTTTAGATTTATATTATTTTGCTGAGCATGATTTATCATGCTTTCTTGATTTTTCGTAAGCATATGTGTCGCCTGTCTCATTATTCTAATGGCTAAAGATGATTCATACATGCAGTACTTTATTGTGTTGAGGGTTTTACATGCACTCTGTTTTAATCTAGCAGTATATATGTTTGAAGTTTGGTTCCTTCGGCCGGCTGTGTGCTCCTCCCCTGCCTGTGTACCGGCATCAGTGCGCTCTGCCTTTTTTTTTTTTTTTTTGCTTTGTTTCTTTCCGCAGAGGAGCTCCGGAAGCACAGCTGGTCCGGGATCCCGCGGGAGGTGCGGCCCGTCACCTGGAGACTCCTATCGGTGAGCCCCCCTGCCCGTTCCCCCTCACCCGGAGACTCCTATCGGTGAGCCCCCCTGCCCGGGCCCCGTCACCCGGA
>JABFDZ020000109.1:11001012-11013367 GCA_019775955.2 Pollimyrus isidori | reverse complement strand
ATATAGTCAAAATCTCTATCGTTGGCCAAATTTATATCGTTTCTATCGTATATCGTTTATATCGCCCACCCCTACTGTGAGCCCTTACATACACACACTGACACACGGACTTCAGGCTGGCTGCGGACCCTCTACTTTGGGTACTCAGGCCTGCTCCTACAGCAGTTTATTCATATGTTTCATTTATCCACGTGTTTTCACTCTCCCTTCGCAATGGATTGACCATCATATAGGAATTTTTATCTCCCTGACAGCAGCCCTGGGGGTGCGGGGGGGCATGCTGCTCATTTTGTCAGCCACTGATCCTGAGCCTGTTTGCTCATCATTCCTGCATAGCCATCAGTATGGCAATCATACAAACCAGAGTAGTTTTTATGTAGCAGTAAGAGGCTCTGTCTTCTAGGCCAGCAGTACGGATCGGCCTCTTTTATTCTCCACATCTGTGTTTTTAAACACCAGGGGCAGCTGGAAAAAGGTTAAATTACAGTAATAATTATTTTAATGGAATTCTGCGATATGCTAATAAACCTGCACATGACCTTAACAGATCAGGCCCGGAGCGACCATATTAATCATAATTACCCGCAGTGATGACATGGTGCCCTCACACCTCTAGGGTTGCGGGTTCGAATCCTGCGCCTGCTCTGTTCTTGGCATGTCCTCCCTGCTTTGGGCTGGTTTTCTCTGTGTGCTTTGGTCTCCTACAGTCCTAAGATGACCCGGATTGGATGATTGGATGCAGTATGTGGATGTAGTAAGTGGGCCAGCTCTGTGACTGGAGTTTGTGTACTGGTATGTACTTGCAGTATGCCACTTGCCCTGCGGCGAGAGTCATCTCTGCTCATCGTGTACAGCATTCACCTGAGATGTTTGGCAGGGAAGTTGGGCACACGGGAGCAGCCAATGGGAAACATGAAAGGCGTGTAGCGGCCCCAATCTGTCATATGAAATCCTCTATATTATTCAAACATAAAGCACAGTAGGGTTGGCACTGGGTGGCATCTGAAGCTGGAAACCATAAATGACAGCTGATCTGTTTCTGGGCTGAGTCATCTGGGGTCTCCGCCCCTTTGGGTGCAGGAGGATTCAGAGCTGGTCTGTGATAACCAAGAAGGCGTCCAGCTGAAGAAGCACCCTGGTGGTTGGCAGTGATAAATGCACCGAGGTGCACAGGTGCCTGGCACAACCTGTATGAGGGGCACGGAGTCCTGCTACCCATTCTAGGCCGTGATTGGCTACAGACAAGCAGACCACGTAGATGCCGTAACTCGGAATGTTTGTTAGGGCCCTGCCATGCCAACCAAGTGTGTTTGAATTGGCTCCTGATTGAGTATGAGTTAGAAGGAATGCAAACCTGGGAGAGAGAGACTGGGGGGTTAGCGGGGACTCGGGAGAGAGGGACAAATGGGGATCGGCTGGGTAAGAGCAGGAGGGCATCTTCAGCCGTGCGTGTGCGTGTGCACTCTGTCTTCCTGCCTGTCTGTGTGTGTGTATGTGTATATATTAATGCCTGTGTGTGTGTCCCATCTGCTTGCCTTTCTGCCTGCGTGTGTGTATGTTAATGCCTGTGTGTGTGTATGTTAATGCCTGTGTGTATGTATGTTAATGCCTGTGTGTGTGTGCACCCCGTCTTCCTGCCTGTCTGTCTGCGTGTGTGAATGTTAATGTCTGTGTGTGTGTATGTTAATGTCTGTGTGTGTGTGCACCCCGTCTTCCTGTCTGTCTGTCTGCGTGTGTGAATGTTAATGTCTGTGTGTGTGCTCTGTCTGTCTGTTTGTCTGCCGGTCTGTCCTATGTCTATGCACGTTGCTCTCCGTGTGCACGTTCCTCTCTGCATGCATGCTCAAACCAGCAGCACGGTGCAATATGAATATTCTTATGCCACTTTCAGGCCTGGAATGTGATCAGAAATAGATCCGTATGAGGAGGGTGGCAAGCAGAGCCTCGCGATCACTGCCGTGCCGCGTCTCAGTGCCGAGCTTTTTCGTTTGCATTCAGGATGTCGCCGGTCTGTGTCATCACTTCCGTCGATGTGGGCATCAGAGCGCGAGCACCGGTGGAGGGATTAGCGGCCCGGCAGGCTGTGAGCTCAGGGGCGTGATGAGTCACAGCGCAGAGCGAGAGCATGAGGCGGCGTGACGGCAGACGCCGAGGTCATTGTTACTCTCCCCCCGCCCACTTAGGGTTACCTTCCAGCCAACATGGAGCGCAGGGAGCTGGTGCTGAAGCGGAAGAGGGAGGAGTATTTTGGCTTCATTGAGCAGTATTACCACTCCAGGACGGACGAGCATCACAAGGACACCTACAGGCAGGTTAGTCCCCCTCCCCACCACCAGGTGGCGATGGAGATCTCGGAGCTGATGAGGAGCCTCCCGGGTCGCTCATGTGAGAGAGCGGGCCTGCCCTGCCCCCCAGTGCTCTGCACGCCATCATACACACGGCACGGGAAAAAAAGCAGCCTTGTGGGGAGGCTGAGCGCCTGACAGTTTACTCCCTCATGGGGCCATACTCAAATGACAGAGCGGTGCAGTGACAGCCTCCACCCGGTCCGATTGCCCTCGCAGACCCCCGACGGTCTCGCCCTGTGCTTCCCACGTCACACCCAGAGCCCCCGTCGCTTTCCAGTAACATTACCTGTGATTCGGCGGTTTGTTTGGCGACAGTGTGGCTGCCAGCAACACCGACGCTGGCCGAGCTCTTTCAGATGTCCTCCTTTCAGACCACCTGCAGAGACCTTGTCTGACCACCAATGGTGTGCCTGGAAGAGCATTAAAAGAGCACTATCAAACCAGTGCGGACAGACAGCCAGACTCCACTTTGCTCTGTGGATTTCAAGAGTGGTTACAATGGACGTGCAGAGGAGACCATGAATTTGTCAATAATCAAATATTCCTCATTAGTGCAGGAAGGGGCCACTGGCTTCATTACAGCCTCGCAGCTGAAGACTGCACAGCTACTCCCCATCATTAAATTAGCACTCCCAGCAACGAGGCGTAGCCGAGCCTGCTGGGTTCTGGTTTTCGTGGTGATAAAAGATCTCCCCTTTTTAAATATTTACCTTATTTTCTTCGACTACTTCGGTTTCACCTTCCCAAAAGTTGTTAAATATGTATCAGCTTGGAAGGCAGTTTGAAGCGCAGTATAAATTTTCCAGGAGAGCTTTTGAAGGGGCAGAGGGGCCTGTTGAGGGGGGAAGCCAGATCAGCATGGTCTAAGGATTCGACCCGGGCCCAGTTCCCCCTTTTTACCTTTTTAAAAGAGCCACAGAAATGTTTACAAAAATGAGAGTGATCTTCTCCTTTAATTTATTTTGTTTGTTAATTTTACTTTCTTTATTTTATTTATTTAAAACAGTGTTTCATTAATGAGTCTGGGCAAAATCGATTCTCCCATAGCCTGTAAAACTCAAGTTAATGGTGCAGCACTCATGCTCTGTGTCTCTTGCATTTACCTCACTCTCCCTTCATGATTCCTCGGAGCTTCTTCCTCGCCAAGAGTAAATCAGATCTTTGTACATTTATGGACCGCTGAATCTCATCGGCCCCTGCCGGTCTGGAGCCGGTCACTGATGTCCCCACCTCCCCTGGGGGTGGCCATCAACCCCCCTCCTGCCCCAGTACGACCCAGTGTGCTGGGGGCTTTAGCTGTATTTAACGCTGAATGAGGTGTCTAAGAGAACCAAGCGGGCCTTTAAAAAGGGGCCCCGCACTCATTCTGTGCAATTTAAGGCCCCTGTTTGTGATGGGATGCCCGTATTGGTTTGGCATTAACCTGTGCTGCCATCCCTCACCATCCCCTGCCATCCCCTATGACATCATGGCATAGTGGGAGGGTTGGCGGGGCCTGGGCTGCCTGCCTGAGGGCTTCAGGAGAACGGCTGTGTGTGTGAGGTACCTTGATATTAAGCCCAAGGTCGGCGGCCCCGAGTGCCTCAGCAGCAGTCTGCTGGCTCACCCCCCCGTGCTGCTGTCTCCTGCAGATCCACATCGACATCCCTCGGACCAACCCCCTCATCCCACTCTTCCAGCAGCCGCTGGTGCAAGAGGTGAGACGCAACACCCCCCCATTCTACACTTTCGGCCACATCCTCCCAATGCCTAACATGTCTGAACACAGTCAGCTACTGGTCTCCTGTGGTGGGGGAGTGGTGGTGGTGGTTGGGGGGGGGGGGCTGAGACATGTGTGATTATGAGTGGGGCGGAAGGGTGTTAACATGGTGTTAATGGGAGAGGTCAGAGCGAGCAGAGTCTCCTGCAGCCGTGTGTCTGCAAATGGAGGGCAAGCAAGTGCAAAGGCTGTCTGTGTGTGTGTATCTGTGACTGTGTCTGTGTGTCTGTCTCTGTCTGTGTGTCTGTGTGTGTGTGAGTGAGTGTATGACACGTGTGTGTGTGTGTGTACATTTTTGCCCATGTTTGCACTTGTGTGTGTTTAGCCATATTTGCACATGTATGCATGTTTATGCATCTGTGTGTGGGTGTGTTTTAGCTGGTTTGCGTGTGTGTCCATTTGCATGAGCCTGTGTGTGTGTGTGTGTGTGTGTGTGTGTGTGTGTGTGTCTACACATTTGCATGTGTTTTTGTGTGTGTGTGTTTGCATGTTGGTGTGTGCGCTCCTTGACAAGCATGCATTAGCAGGTGCTTCAGTGCGTTATTTTGGGGAAGGTGTCAATGATGGATGCTCTTTTGGGTGTGCGTGTCGTGGGGGCCTGTATAATGTATTAATGTAACATCCCAGCAGGGGGTGCTGTGGGTATGTCAGAAAATATCTGCCCAAGTAAGAATTGTCCCTCTTGATTGGTTAAGGGAAAGGAGAGGCGCGGGGTCAAAGGGCAGCAGACAGAATTTCTGAACCCCCCCCCCCCCCCTCATCATTATTCATAGCCATACTTTCCATTTCATTTTTTTCTTTCTGAGATAGAGAAAATGCAAAAATCAGATAATTCAATTTGCCTTGAACTTTGGGAAATTACATTAAACTTTAATATGGTTCTAGAATAATTCTGGTGAAGATAATTCCTTCAGAATATATATTTTTCTTAGCTTTCACACTGTGCCGCATGCATGTGAGATTAGAAGCCTACAGACTGTTTCATTCTATAGGAAATTAAACTTAAGTGTGAAGGACTTTGGGCTCCACGGGTTGTTTTAGGAAAATTGTCCTCATGGCAACAGGCTCTGCTTTAAAACTGCCACAGGTTCAGGCTGAACAGAGGTCAGCTACATTGTAGGGGGTGGAAGCTTCTGGAAAAGCAGCCGCAAGATGTCAATGCTATAACAGGAAGATATGGCCATTTACAGCAGAGACACTCTGTAAAATCAGATTTTCCATTTGTACTCGTATAGAAGGAACAATTTTTTTTTTGCAAGTTCAGCCATGTACTGAAAGCGAGCAGCCCACCGTCAGCCAGGGAGACACAGGAGTGTTAGGCGGTGCTGCCAGTCGAGGCCGGGTAGGCCAAGTTAGGAATCCCCTTGGAACGCAGTTTGCGTGCCTGCATTAACAAGAGGACACGGATTTCATATCCCAGTCATTCTTCTTGTGCCTCAAAGCCGGTGGTAATCAATTACAGGAAGAAGATATGAAGAAGGAAGAGTGATGTTTCAGATTAAAAGCAGGGCCCTGCCAAGCGCCTGCCCGACACTGCAGTACTCGCTGTGGTCCCCTTCGGGAGGCGTGTGCGTTATTTACCCGTCATTGTTCCTGACGCGCTCCGGCGATGCCTCCAGGGGGAGCAGTTTAGTGCCGCCTCTTCCCGGAGGGACAGCAGATGCTCCCTCTCTTCTTCCAGTTGCACCCCCTCTCCCAGCCGGCGTCTCCCAGCGGCGTGCTGACGCTCCAGCCCTGCTGGGAATCAGCTGCTCCAGCCGACATGACATCAGCCATGTTCAGGCTATTTTCACTGCTTTGATCTCAGAGAATAAGAGACACATATAGGGAGTAGCAATGAAAGAGATTGGACTAGAATGAAGTTAACCCAGATACAGTGGTTTACCAATGGACTGAATTTAATCTGTATTTCAAATTTAAAGCTAAGTGTTAGCTTGCCAAGCCTTTACAATCCTGATATTTACAGCCCTGAGTTATGGATATAAAACGCAATACCCAGAATCATCAAAATCACCACCACAGTCATCTTCACTCTCATCATTACAACAACCATCATAACTATCATTGCTGATGCAAGCATTACGAAAGCAATAATAATTATGGGTACTATTATAACAGCAATTCTCATCCTCATCATCGCCATCATTGCTGATACAACCACTACAGTCGTCGTCATTGCAGCTACAGCCACCACAGTCACAATTATCATCACCATGACACATCATCACTGATGCACAAACGTCATTATCGTCATCCAGTTCTCTTGTCTTTGTTTGCCACCTAGGTGTTTGAGAGAATCCTGTTTATCTGGGCAATTCGCCACCCTGCCAGTGGCTATGTACAAGGCATCAACGATCTGGTCACCCCATTCTTTGTGGTCTTCCTTTCTGAGTTTGTGGGTAAGTCTCTCCTGGTATATTGACCAGCACAAGGTATTTACAGAAAGTTTTAAGTGATTTGTTTTTTTCCCTATGTTTATTTTTCTGTCTCTGTTTACATATGTACCTTTTATTGTTTCAGGCATCTTTTTAATCAGCCTTATTTTCTGATGTTACACTAATCTGGTAGCGTATAGTCATTTATTTTGGTTTGAATCCTTAGTAATTGGTCTTGTCGTAAGGTTGATTGAGCTTATTAAAATTTCTCTAGGAACTCCTCCAGAGAAGTGGTGCTGCTTACAATGCTCGTTTCCATTAATATTGTTTTGGTTATTGTTCAAAACTAAGCGATGCTTATTTAAGGTTTGTGCAGTTCCCATATCCCACACTTGGGAAGTGTGTCTTGGAAAGCAGCTAATGTTTAATGAATTGTAAATCATCCTTTAAATAGGATAACATGGGTGGCCTGTACCATCTGTCTTGCACTGCCAAATGTAGCACACCAAGCAGATGTACCGACAGAACAGAGTGCATCAAAGTTTCAAATCAGAGATGTCATTCATTGCTTGCCTCTTGAGTGCAGTGGCTGTATGTTGCCTTGGACTAGAGTGAATAATAAAGTGACTGTCCAACAGGCTTTTAAATGTCGCACATGCAGTTAGAGAGACCATAATAACAGAATGATGTGACTGTACAGAGCAGAACATTACATTTTGGTAAAACTGTCACATGATGTGAATACAAAAGAAATATGAACAGTTTAATATGTTTGCAGTGAAAACACGTAGATTTGTCCTGTTTGCTGGGAACATGACATGAGTGATTGAGGGAAAATCATATGGTGTACAAAGATAAAGAGGCAAGAAAGGTGAGAAATAAATGCAACCTCTAGAAGGGGAAAAGAATAAGAGCAGAAATTCCAGGAGTGTCGACGATGACTATTTTAAGTGTCTTTCAGGGACATAGTGGGTCCTGTGGTCACTGGAAAGGGGTGTGAAGCGTCCCCAATATCTTTGCAAGAGGATGCGGGTCAAAATCTTCGGGGTCCTGGTGCTTCCTGTCTTGATGTACGGCTGCGGGACGTGGGCGCTATTCAGTGGGCTGAGATGAAGACTGGACTCCTTCAGTACTGTGTCTCTGAATCCTTGGGTACCGCTGGCTTGACCCTGTGTAGAAGGAGCGGTTGCTAGATGAGTCCTGATTGAGGCGCATCGCCTGCATTGTGAGGAAGCGTCAGTTATGGCCCAACAGCCATGTGGTGCGATTCCCTGAGGGTGATCTGGCCCATGAGAGCCATGAGGACCCAGGCGACTGGACCAATCCTATGTACCAGCGCCCTGCGGCAGATGGATGGTCATTTCTGGAGCGTGGGACTGAGCTGTCTGTCTCTCTGGGGGGGGGGGTCGCCAGCCAGTACGCCGAGGTCTCCCTTCATGTGGTGGGTGTAGCGACGTGCTGCATCAGTGCATACTCCCCAACGAGAGCTGACCTTTCAGGGTCTCTGATAACGTTATTCAACGTGAACCGGCAGTGCCGGGGTCATCAGAAAAGAAGTTAAATGGTGTAAATCTGATACCTATGAACTGAATATGTGGAGAACAAGCTGTAATCGTTGAACCAGTACTGTATGCACGTTTGAGATCAATTGGGTTTAAGATGGAATTTATACTTAAAATGAAGGGACAGCATGAAGATCAAAGTTGCCTGGTTAAAATCCGGAGGTACGCGCTCCGCCTGTCCAATCCAGTGGCGGGTCCGCGAAAGGGGCCTCATCTAGCCGGCGGCTCACATCTGTGGCCCGCTCCTCACTTCCTGGATTCACTGGCTTCATCCCCTGAGTGGCACTGAGGACGGACATTGGCCTCACTTGTCTTTGTCAGTGTTGGAGTCTAATGGAGAGCTGCCTTTTTTTGTCAGTAGCGGGGTTGACGTGTCTGGCTCCTCCGCACCTCCCCAGGGTTATATCGATGGCGCCGGAGACACGGACAGGCTGGTGTAAGCGTAGCCGCTGGCAGATGGAGAGGGCAGCCTGTCGTTTGTGCTGCTACCCAGACTAGCCCTCAGGTGTACTGAGAATAGGCTGTCATTGCTGCTAAAAGACAGAAGACTTTTAAAAATGGGGGAAAATGTGTCTTGCGCCCTTAAGTCATCCAGATTGTGTTTCTTTTGCGTTTCCATAAGGATGTGTGTTAGGGCTGGTTAATACAACGCATCATGGCCGGCATGCATTTTACTGCATTGATTCCAAGCGGTCGTCTGTGCATCTGCGCAAGGAATAAACGCGGCGTGTACGCAAGAAGCAGTAGCACCAAAAATTGGGGTGGCAGTATGGTCACCTTTTGTCACAGGCCCACATGTTTTTATATGGTACAGTTAGTATTAAAGTACCAAGTGCTTTTATGAATGTGAGTGGCCAAAACTGAACATTTCCAGAAGTGAGAGAGAATATTCCAAGGATTTCTTTGTGCCTCTGCGTACAGCGTATTCATAATTTAATGGAAGTTTAAGTTTCTTCTGCTTCCGAATTCAATCTGAGGCAAGAAAGCAGTACAAAGTACAATGATATTCTAACTTTCACAAATGAGTATTTACAGTACAGTTCTGGGATTTATTCTTGATGTTAAAATTCACCAACAGTGTGGGGTTTACGTTTCACTAGAACATTTATAGTTCCATGTTTTTCTTATGGTACTGGAAAAGTTTTGGAAAAATCATGGAAATTTATTCTGCCAGAATTGGGGAAACCCTGGTTAGTTTAAAGTTTACTGCCGCTACTTTTGCATGAGCTCTGAGGATGCTCTCCGAGCTAATCCTAATCATTTACATCTTTGCTGTTTAAATCACCCATGATGATGTGTTTGTGAGAAATTTATTTTGAACATTTTGCTTTGTAAATATTACGTTGTCTCAATTATTTTTTTTCGCGCAGCTGTAATAATTAGTATGAAGTACTAACTACCGTTACAGAGATATCTAACAACATAAAATGCAACGTTCAGCATGAAGTAGTAAAGTGATGTGTGACAGAACAGTCCCTGTACGATGGGGAGCATATGGTGGAATATTGAGACTTCTGCAGCAGTATTACAAAATTAGCAACTCGAAGTGGAGGCAGCGAGTGTAAAACATTTCATGTCACAACCTCATACAAACAAGTATGGCTGGAAACAATGGAGCCGTCTAAGCCGGTTCCTTGGTGGACATAACCTTTACTCCTCCAGGTTGATGTTAACCGCGCATGTAAGTATCAGCAGTAACACTGCTTGCATAGCGACAACATGCATAAATGCACGTGTTGCACGCTTAGAATATAAACCAACCCTTAGGCTGCTATATAGCATTAGTATTCCTAAAATGAATTCTGTTTACCCCCATTGCTGTAAAGCTGGGCAGAAACCTAGTTTTTCAGAGCTGTGCTATGGTGTATGAATGAATACTCCATAGGTGGTGTGGTGACTCAGGAGAGAGCACAGTTGTCACAGACCTCACAGGATAGGGTTCAGGTCCCATTTCTGGAGTCCTGACCCAGGATAAACAGTTAGAAGATGGATAGAGGGGTACGAACCATATCTACTTATCGAGCCCCTGTTTTCTTTAGATCTGAGTTAAATTTCACTATTCCTTTCTAAAAGAGAATTATAATGGACTGTTAGAAATCCAAATTGTTCCAGCATTGAACAGACGCTTCTGACCCTGTCCTCCATAAACACCATCCAGGCTTTAACAGCTTTTAGATTGCACTGTGTGAAAGGCACTGCCTGTTGACCCGCAAAGCCCACTAATTGGTTCTGAAAACACCAGGTAAAAGCCCAGGGGCCGATGGCTGGCGGCGCGCCAAAGCACCGGACCGACCCGCGTCAGTACCGATCCGGAATGAAAGTGCTCCCCCCGCCACTCTGTTTCATACTCTGGGAAGGTTAATTACACATAGGTGCTTAAGGATTCGGGGAGAACAAAGATGGCTTATTGATCTCTTCCTGTATGTAGTGTCCCAGCAATGTCACCCCTGTACATCCAGGGACGGTAATGCTGATTAGTCCACAGTGTCGATCAATGGCAGCCGAACTCCCTAGTACCTCCCTGCCATGCTGTCCCTCTTTACTCACAAAGTCCTTTATTGACTACACACCTTTTAAATGGACGCCCCTTCAGATGTGTTAGTATTTCTCGTCCCCCACACACAGTGCCCATGGCAGGAGCGGCTGGGCCACAATAGCTCATGTGGAATGGACTGCATCGATCGGATGGATATAGCTGCATAGAGAGCCGGCTGCTGTGTGCAGGGAGGGGCCCGGGTGCCCCTCACTGTCTAAGACTGACAGTTATGAGCTGGTCATTTGGCCCAGGAGTGGTGAGGGGCAGGGCCTGACTTCCAGGAGCCCTCTTATGGGGGTGTGGCATGCAGGAGGGCCCTGTAACCTTGGGCGCTGTGACACACTCACATTCTTGGCTTTAGGGCTCCACTGGCAGGAGCCCGTTACAAAAAGCAGGTCAACAAACAGAGACTCACTGTAAATGTATCACAACTGTCCATAAAAACTGTACAAAAGGCGGGAGTGATATGCAGATGTCTGACCAGCAGATGCTCCTTCTGAGCTCACTGTCCCCAGCTTCACTGCAGCCCCCGTCTCGCTCCTGTCTAGGCTGCTCCGTGTCACAGAGTGCATTTAGAGGGTGCCCAGGAGACGCGGAAGTCTTTGGCAGGCGTTTGGGACCGCTTTCAACAATGTCCCAGATACACTATCATCTCTCTTACCTGAGCCATATGGAGGGACCAGGGTGGCCAGGCATAGATGCTGCTGCTTGGCTCTCTGGCCTTTGCTATTACTCTATTATGGCAGCAGAAATATGGCCGCTTGTGATTGGCGGTCACAGCTGCAGCCGTGTGACGACTGTCGGTCACAGCTGCAGCCATGTGTTGATTGGCGGTCACAGCTGCAGCCATGTGATTGGTGGTCATGTCCAGTGTTCACTGGGAAAGGTGGTGCCAGAACCCAGTCTTCTCTGCACCCCCCTACCCCCATCTCCATGTCACTGCTGTCATTGTGTCCATGGAAGCAATTATGGGCTTTTAGCCCACAGGCAGGGAGGGGCGCAGAACGCCCGGCTGGGGGAGCACAGCCTAAACACTTGGGTTAAGTGCCTGTGTCCGTGTTTACGCAACTGCGCTGCATGTCTGTGCGGCACTGAAATTCAATAAAAGGGCTTAAAACTGACAATTTGTGCAGGATCAGGAGTTCAAGAGGAGGCCTCTCCCTTCTGCCAGTGAGTCAGGGCGCAGGGGGGTTCGATGCGACCAGATCCTGGAGGGTGGAGGGGGGGGGTTGTGTGCAACTCGCTCTGTGTGGTTACAGACAAAGTGCTGTTTAAAGGAAGAATGAGACCGTTTTCAACATGCTCTTTGGTGCGTGGTGGACGGGAAGGGGGCCCATGCTTTGGTGAGAGGGGCCCCTGTGTTTTTCTGTGGAGGAGCCCCCTGTGTTTTGCTGGGGTGGGGGACCCCTGTATTTTGCTGGTTAGGGGGCCTCATGTTTTCGTGTTCTGCTCGCAAGGAGAACGGAGAGCTGTCCCAAGGGGTGAATGGATGTGAGAGGACAGCTTCTCAGCACCAGTAGGCTGTGACACAGAAGCTGGCTTGGGACTGGGGCAGGGTCACCGGTTATGATGTCATGCCCTGGGGGTGGGGGTGGGGGGGGGCTGGCTCTGTTTAACATTCACATAGTGCTTGTCCTCTACAGCAGTGGCAGTGATGCAGGAAAACCCTCATAGGTAGTGTGGGGGTGACTTCCTGCAACGCGTGTGTATGCCCCTGTGCGGGGGTGACTTCCTGCCACGCGTGTGTATGCCCCTGTGCGGGGGTGACTTCCTGC
>JABFDZ020000109.1:10967309-10993609 GCA_019775955.2 Pollimyrus isidori | reverse complement strand
ACCAGCTTGGTCCCCAGGTATCCGGCCCCTTTTGGGTTCGGTGTGTCTTCCCCCGGGAATACGGGAAAATATTACAGCGCCCCCCCCCCCCCCCCCTTTCCTTCCTTCTCTCATTTCGTCTATCTCTCGTTATCATCAAGGTAGCTTTTCTCAAGCCTCACCCAAATCAGTACCAGTGGCCGCATAGCGATTATAAACGGCCAGTGTGTTTTCCTGCAGTGAAGCTCACAGTGTCGATCTTTTTTGTATTCCCCTAGTGCTCTCGGTAACCCCCACGCCTGAATCTGTTCAAGGCAGTCTCCTCTCCTGGAGTTCAAAGCCTAGCTTTCACCGTGAAAATAACCAGTTCTCTAGGGCAGAAGCTGTATCAGCTAGTTAGCTGATTTATAGTAATTACTGCCAGTTCATGCATGCAGTACCACTGGATTCAAGTGTTGAAAACACTTCCTCAAGAGTGAAAGACTAACTATTACTATTATGAACTCGGTACACTGATCCTAATGGTAATTAGTGGATGTGAGCAGATTCTGAATCGTGCTGTGTTATGCTGCCCTTGCAGTGAGGTTGAACTCTTGGAGATACTGTACAGTGCAGCCAGCCTTGAACAGATTAATCCATGTGAGAGAGGATTAAAGTTGAGAACTAACTATGGTGATCTCTTGTTCTTGTTGTTGTTGATTCTTCTCCGTATTTTTGTCCTTTGTCTGGTATCCCCACTTGCTGCTGCCCTCGCTGCTGTGCACCTCTGTTGCAATCCTGTGCAGTATTTGAAGCCCTACTGGTCTGTCGTGAGATCAGGCCAGTGGCAGGAGCAGTGAGCATCCCGCTTTGCGGCTGGTGTCAGGGTTTCTCCTCTCTGTCTATTTGCACAAACATTGGGGTGGGGGTGGGGGGGGGGGGTGATCAGATGCATTTAAAGAGACTACAGCCCTCCCCCTAAGGTTAATCCATTGATTACTTCTGCTCCATCACCCTTGCCAGTCTGGTGGTATATGGACAGTAATGTATATCAAGCAGGGACAATGTGCACTTTGATGCCACAGATATTCAAGGTACTGCAGTCAAACGTCAGATAAGCCACCCTCTCCCTTTAAGTTCGGGTCAGATAAGCTTGGCTTAGGCTTTTATCGTAGTTTTCTAAGTACCTGGGTGTGTTTGTGCAGAGAGGAACAGCCCAGGTTCCTGGATCTTCTTTAGTTTGCCCGGTGCTTGCAGCTCTATTATATCCTCCAAGTCATGAAGCTGTTTTTCCTTAACAGTCCTTCATGAATAAGTCTGTGGGCTTATTGTGGCATCAGAACAAGACACACAGAAGAGGACATCTTGGAGGTTAGCTACTCTGGGAATGTGTGAAGAGGAGGAAGAGAGGGGGCCAGAGAGAGGTGGGGAGGTAAATCAGCGGCGGCTGCCTCTCACTCGCAGGCTGTTAGCGTGACAGGCCATTAGCGAGGTGCGCTAAAGCGGGCTCCCGGCGCAGGCCGTTGCGCCCCAGCTCTCGTCATCTCTTCCTCATGGCAGATGAACGTTTCACAGCCAGCCGCTCCGAAGGGTCGAGTGAAACAAAAACGAACAGCAGAATGCTTTTGTTTCTCGTGTCTGAAGAGTGAGCTGCGCACATTGGGAATAAAGGAAAATGATCTGAATGAAAGCGGCCGAATGGGGAGAGGCGGTTTGGCCGAGAGGCCGCCATTTTATAGGTATGACAGCAGCTCTGTGCTGGAGCTGCTGTCACATCCAACCTTTGCATCCTGGATTAGCAGAGAATGCTGTCATTTACATTTCCTTTCGGAATGAAACACAAAACTGCGAGGCCGTTACTGCTATGTGGGTAACCCTGTCTACTGGTGGGTTATCCCTGTCTATTGGTAGCGTAGCCCTGTCTGTTGGTGGGGTAGCCCTGTCTATGGGTGGGGTAACCCTGTCTATGTGGGGTAGCCCTGTCTATGGGTGGGGTAGCCCTCTTTGTTGGTGGGTTAGCCCTGTCTGTTGGTGGGGTAGGGGTTTCTGTTGGTGGGTTAGCCCTGCCTGTTGGTGGGTTAGCCCTGTCTGTTGGTGGGTTAGCCCTGTCTGTTGGTGGGTTAGCCCTGTCTATGGGTGGGGTAGCCCTCTTTGTTGGTGGGGTAGGGGTTTCTGTGGGTGGGTTGGCCCTGCCTGTTGGTGGGTTAGCCTAATCTTTTGGTGGGTTAGCCCTGTCTGTTGGTGGGGTAGCCCTGTCTGTTGGTGAGGTAGCCCTCTTTGTTGGTGGGTTAGCCCTGTCTATTGGTGGGGTAGGGCTTTCTGTTGGTGGGTTAGCCCTGTCCGTTGGTGGGGTAGCCCTGTCTATGGGTGGGGTAGCCCTCTTTGTTGGTGGGTTAGCTCTGTCTGTTGGTGGGTTAGCCCTGCCTGTTGGTGGGTTAGCCCTGTCTGTTGGTAGGGTAGCCCTGTCTATGGGTGGGGTAGCCCTCTTTGTTGGTGGGTTAGCCTTGTCTGTTGGTGGGGTAGGGGTTTCTGTTGGTGGGTTAGCCCTGCCTGTTGGTGGGTTAGCCCTGTCTTTTGGTGGGTTAGCCCTGTCTGTTGGTGGGTTAGCCCTGTCTGTTGGTGGGTTAGCCCTGTCTGTTGGTGGGTTAGCCCTGCCTGTTGGTGGGTTAGCCCTGTCTGTTGGTAGGGTAGCCATGTCTATGGGTGGGGTAGCCCTGTCTATGGGTGGGGTAGCCCTCTTTGTTGGTGGGGTAGGGGTTTCTGTTGGTGGGTTAGCCCTGTCTTTTTGTGGGTTAGCCCTGTCTGTTGGTGGGGTAGCCCTGTCTGTTTGTGAGGTAGCCCTCTTTGTTGGTGGGTTAGCCCTGTCTATTGGTGGGGTAGGGCTTTCTGTTGGTGGGTTAGCCCTGTCTGTTGGTGGGGTAGCCCTGTCTATGGGTGGGGTAGCCCTCTTTGTTGGTGGGGTAGCCCTCTTTGTTGGTGGGTTAGCCCTGTCTGTTGGTGGGGTAGCCCTGTCTGTTGGTGGGGTAGCCCTGTCTGTTGGTGGGTTAGCCCTGTCTATTGGTGGGGTAGCCCTGTCTATTGGTAGCGTAACCTTGTCTGTCTGTGGGTTAGCTCTTACTGTCGGTGGCTTAGCCCTGTCTGTTGATGGGTTAGCCTTTATTGTTGGTGGGGTAGCCCTGTCTGTTGGTTGGTTAGCCCTTACTGTTGATGGGTTAGCCCTGCCTGATATTCAGTTATCCCTTTTGTGTATGCGTGTGCACATGTGTGTTGCTTTTGTTGTTTTTTATTGAGACTTTTTATCTTCCTGTTTCTGCAGGCTGAAGCTGAGGGCTTTTCTCACTTTCACCTCTATGTCTGCGCTGCCTTTCTGATCGAATGGAGGAAGGAGATCTTGTCCATGGTGGACTTCCAGGTACACACAGCCAGTCGCATGTATGTATGTATGTACATACGTACAGTACAGTATCTCACACCCCTCACATTTTTGTAAATATTTTAATTATATCTTTTTATGGGACAACACTGAAGGTATGACATTTTGATGCAAGTAAAGTAGTCAATGTACAGCGTGTATAACAGTATAAATTTGCTGTCTCTTAAAAATACAGTGAAATCCAGTTATAACGGGCTTCAAGTGACCTGGCAAAACAGTCCGTTATATCCAGAATTGCTATTTGGCCAGAATACAACTACAGGACACCATTTACTCATGCTACACCCTAGCAGACACATTTGTGGTATAGATTATTATATTGTACATAATCCAACTTTACCTGAGCAGATGCGTGACTATTAATAATCCTAACTATGTATCTGCGCTGGATATTACCAGCATGCCCCACGCCTTGCAGGGTGAGGGGTGTGAGGGGTCTACTCACTTTTGTGAGATACTGTATGTATTCATGTACAGTGGTACCTCGGTTCTCGAACTCCGGATCGAATCCTAAAAAGTTCGGGTTCTGATCGAATTTTTCCCGTAAGAAATAATAGAAAACCAATTAATTGATTTTCTTAATGGCTTTCAAAACTATAAAGATCTTATGCCAACATTACCCCTGTCCTGCCCTGATCGTCCCCTCCTTCTAGTGTGCCACGCCCCCTCGTTAACCTCGTGTGGGATCCCCATGTGATCAGCTGTTTTTGGTTGCTGTCATTAGTTCTCTGTATTAAGTCCGCGTTTCAGTTTGTTTCTCCAGTCCGGTCATTAGTTGCGTTTGACTTGCTTACAGCACTGGCTTGAAGCAACGCATTCTGATCCTGAGACAATGCATTACGGTTAGATGCATTACGACCTCTCACCCAGCTGAACAAACTGGAACCGCCTCCATGACAACACACCTTTGCCATTATTGGCTGAAGAGTTTAGTTACACGCATGACGTTTGTTTCCCAGGCAGTTTCAATGCATAATCTGCTATTTCTCCCGAATATCACGTAAAACAGTGAGAACTGGTTTTCAGTTAATTTACCTGGTTACAAGTTTAAATAAATGACATAAATCCTCTAATAGTGCACGTAAGTTGGTGGTTTATTTATTGTTAGTTACTGTAGGGGGGTGAGTGGGAACTCACGCCAGCAGCAGCAGCACGAAAGGCTGAGCAGATATCCACCTGGACAGGCAGGCTGAGGCCACGCTCCACAGTGAAAGGCCACTTGTGGTAGCTTTGTGCTAATTTGCGAGCACATCCTGTTTTCAGTCTAGTGATGTCAAGTTCCAAAGCTAAATGTTGTGCAATTTGGGTTGGGCCGATTTTATTTACACACACATGCACAGGTTTATAATTATGTCTTTGTGAAGACTATTCATTTCTATAAGAAAACCTCTAACCTTAACCACAAGTAACCAAACTAAGACTTTTGGTATTTTTAACTTTTTCATCGCATTCACAGATTTTTATAAATTTCAGTTTCCCCTTATTAGGGCCAAAAAGGTGTCTGATGCGTAGTCTGCTATCTCTCCCGAATATCGTACAAAGCAGTGAGAATCTGGGTTTCAGTTAATTTAGTTGTTAAAATAAAATTTTAATAAATTACATAAATGCTCTAATAGTGCACGTAAGTTGGTGGTTTATTTATTGTTAGTTACTGTAATGTTGCGCTGCTTTATTTGGTTAATCGTCCAGTTTGTGAAGAAGGCATTCAAGTAAGAATTGCATTGTAGTATGACTCATTTTCTGGCGCGTGCAATTTATATTAGGTCAGTGTTCATGGTTCCACTCCTGATATTCAGATCAAGTTCTAGGTCAAATTGGTTTGTTTAACTTTCAAGAAATTCGAGTTCTAGTGAGTTTGAGAACCGAGGTACCACTGTATGTACGTATGTACTTACATATGTATGTATGTATGTATCCATGCCTGCCTGCCTATCTGTCTGTCAAAAATGAAACCTTTAAACCCACAGTGACTGGTGAAACGCTTCATTGCAGTTGAAATAATTGGCCTCCCAGTTTAACAGGCACCTCACAAACATATTTCACACCCTAATGGTTTTCATAGCTCAGTGGTCACCAAATGAGAAATGAAAAATTCAGTTATTATTTTCCGAAACTTTCTCTTTCACCTTTGATGGTTCTGGTGATTTCTTCTCCCATTCTCCCATCACTCATGCTTGGTCATTAGAAGCGTAACCCAGCACCCCCCCCCAATCCCCCCCCGCCCGACCTTGCTATGCTTCTTGACCACATCCACTAAAGGTATAAATTCTCTGGTGTTTTGAAAGAGCAGATCTCTGTGCTGTTCCCATAGAGTTTTAACTTCACTAAGAGTAGAATCTTTTCGTGTCTTTTCCAGAGCTTGCTCATGCTGCTCCAGAACCTACCCACAATTCACTGGGGCAACGAAGAAGTGGGACTGCTGCTCGCTGAAGCCTACAGGCTGAAGTACATGTTCGCAGATGCGCCCAACCACTACCGAAGATAATTCCCTACATGGATGGAGTGTGTATACCTCGATAGTAATACAGATGTGCTTTGGAACGTGCTGGATGAGGAGCTCAAGTCCTCCTGCTTTGACATAAGACATTTACAGACATAGACCCAATTGCTATTATACATGCACAGAAAATGCACATGTAGCCCCATGGCTAAAGGAGCAGGGTGCCAATCCCTTGATTGCCCCTTATTTGGGCATTCATTCCCCAGCCTCTGATGGGCCTGGTAAAGTTTCCTTTGGACACAGCATTCAGTTTTCAAAACCATCGGTTAGAACTCTCTACCTAATTGTCTGTTACAATTCCTGATAAAGCACTCAAATTCCCAGGCTATCAGCAGACTCAGTCCCAGAAAGCACTGGAGGATCGAGCACTCTGATTGGCAGAGACTGGGGAGAAAAAAAAAAACCATGACCCTTCCGACATAATTCATCAGGCCTCTCTTCCTTTATGATACCTGCCTAGGGGAGTAAAGCATAACACTCTGTGGTCTTGTCCCTCAAGGGTACGGAAACAGAGAGATGTACTCTGGTTCTGTCATTTTGAAGCTGCTGGTCCAGAACTTAGTGCAGCTTCTGCTTGGTCCGGTACCCTCCATCTCTCCTGCATCTCCACAGCAGATGTGACTCTGCTCCCGGCACCGTTTGCTTCCCCTGACCTCCGACCTGCCGTCCCTTTCTGCTTTCCTTGCGTCTGTTACAGTTTAGTGTTTGCATGGACTTCAACTCTTGCAGTCTGTCTGCACAGTGCGCCTGGTCAGCATTGGACAGCTGTACTGGGATTGATGCACACAGCTCCGGACCTGAGGTGCCACCAGGCTGTGGGGCGCATCTGTGCAGCCGTCCTAGAGCCCTGCTGTATGGAACAGGAGGCCGTGCACAGCTGTAAGGCTGTGCAGCTGCTGCACAGTGGGAAGGCAATCGTGTATGCTTTGCCCTCAGTCTCCTCCACTGTATTCAGCCTGTGAACACGAGGACCAGCCACACTCGCTGCAAAATTGGTGGCATTGTGTGACTAGTGCAAACACGGATCAGTGCAAAGGATTACTGTGGGTGTGCTTGGTTCTCACTCTGGGATCATTTTTGTTATTATTTTAGTCTGTATTGGATAACCTAACAAAATATAGAGGTACTGTAAATACTTATAGATAATCTTATTCTATTTGAATCTGCTACAGAAGTCAGTCACTGGAGGGGAAATATTCTACAGAAATGGGGAAAAACAGAGAAACGTTTAACTGTGCATTAGCTGCCATTCAATGGGAGTGATTTTTAAAACTCTGGGCATGGTGTTAGTGTATTTCATTTAGAGTTATGACCTTTCCAGACATGTAGCTATCAGTGAAACAGCACATTAGGCCCCCGACTTGCCGCCTGTGTCCGGTTCAGTGCAGGTGTAACAGGCAGCCGCTGCCTGGCTTGGCTGCTGCCACATTCAACTGAGGCCAGGCCTTGTGGGCCAGTTTGGCCAGCCTGGGCCTCGGCCCCTGTGGTGAGACCTGACGGCCAGACTCCAGGCCAAACTTGCCTTCTGTCTTGCAGACGGTCTTCACTCTTTGTTTCCCTTAAACCACCCCCCCCCCCCCACACACACACACACACACCCCACCCAGCAGTGCTGCTCCCACAGTCTCCTTATAGACAGAGATGGCCATAGAGATTTCTTAGGAGAGTGTAGCAAAGGCTGCATTTTTTTTTTTTTTACCTTGTGTATTAATTTGACAATCTGACAGGCCCCGGTCATGTGGAAAGTCTTGTATAGAAAGTGTCTAAGAATTCATCTTCCTGGAGAAAATCAGTAGACCTTTCCTGATATGCTTTTATCAAAGTTTTAAAGTTTAATTGTTACATACACAGTGCACTGTGCAGGGCAATGCGCAGGTGCCTGGCTCTGGACTGTGAAATAGGACATATACCAGACATATATCAACAAACATTAATCATTTATGCTGTGCTACATAAGATGTACTGTGTTCCGCTAGACATTTTCCCCTTAAAGGAGTAGCATAGCTGATTTGCACTAATTGTTCATTTGAAATGTCGACAATTCAAGTAATTTGGTTTCACAGGGATTTGACTTTGGCTGCCTTTGGACTTGGTAACGTTGGACCAAAGCCTGAAAGTGATAGTGGGGATCAAAAACAACCTCTTATCCCATCTCAGCAGTGTATTAGTGATTTTAATAAAGAATTTGGAACATTTTCACACAATGAAGGATTTTCTTGACTGCATGGGGGTGGGGGGGGGAAACTTGTTTCATATATTGTTTTTGAGTAATGAAAGAAAACAAACAAAAGCAGGGGGAATGGAATGCCCTGCTGATTGTGTGGGACTTCATTTCTGTGGTATCATAAGAGTGCCTTTAATCATAACTCGCAGCTCTGGTGTGCTTAAATTCCTTGGGGGGAATCTCATGCTGCCGCACATTTCCCTGGTGCAGAATGGGCTGCCAGTCGAAATGCCTTGGAACAGAATATGACTTTCTGCGAGGCCGACTTCTGGGATAAATGAGATCACACGCGGATGTTACTGCAATTTTTTCATCGGCCGCTGCAGTAGAAACACCCATGCAAGGGTGAAGATAGTTTTGAAGCATATCATGGTTATGGGTCTGTTAATACATTTTTGCATCGTTTTTTATTTTTTGCTGGGTGAAATCATTTATTATAAGGAATCATTAATGTGACATAAGGATACTGGGAATGTTTTGAAATTTGCTGGAGAGCCTCTTTTTTGAGGGGATGTTCACACGGGCTGGGATCTGCAGCACGGCGCTCCAGGCCGTAATAACCGGCTCCTTGGGTGGATCATGGCTGTTACTGACGTGAGACTGCAGCAGCTTTTTGGCTTGCAAGCGGAGGCTGGGGTCCAGCCAGGGCGCCTATGGGAGAACCCCCTGCCCCCCTCCTGTGCAGAGGGCGCTCATTGAAGAAAAACTCCATGCCGCTTGCTATGTCTGGGCTGTCAAATGTTTGTCATATTTGTTTTATCTATTTATTAATAATATATTACAGAATTAGCTTGCGTTCACAACACCCCGCATTCACCAATTTATTAATCTGATGTAATTTTTACTTATACCTGAGAGCTAATCGAAATTCTTAATTTTGAAAGGCTATTGACAATGGCACTGTACTTCAGAACATTTTTGTGTGTCGAATGGTTATTAAAGGTATTTAAGAGATTTAGTTTGATTTCCATTTGCCCCCCACCCCCGCCTTCACCTTGCCTGCTCACAGCACAGCCCCCTTCAACATGAAGATTTTCCATGGGTTCCAAAGCAGCGCTGCATTGTTTGAATATGTTCCCTCCTTCTTACAGCAATAATTTTCCTCGGCTGTTGTGAATTATACTCCTCTGTCGACTAATCGATAATTTTTATTTTATTCTCCTACATCAGAACTGCAGCGCAGCACTGGGAGTAAATTTATATCTGAGTTTTATTTCCACTTCAGCGGTGGGAGAGGATTTTTCTAGAACCTTGCCGTCAAATTTCTCCCGGCCCTGTTTACTGGTGTGGTTTTATTTTTAACCTACGGGAGGAGTGAGCTGTCAGAATATCACCATTTCACTTTTTTAGGTAATCCTCAAGAAAGTGTAAGAACATGGCAGTGATTGGATTTGGGTTCTGTTTCTCTGTGTGGCACAATATTGTTTGCAATAATAGCGATCCAGCTCACCACATGCCTGAGGTCAGCAGCCGGTCCTTACTGTCATGTTTTCTTTTTAGTTAAAATGCCATATGACGTCGAGAAATCCCAGAAGTATCCTTAATATTGGTTATGTAATTTGGACCCAGCCATTATTATAATATAAATGTAATTGACTGGCCTATATTAAAGCTTGAAGTTGGTTTGGAAGCAGTGTTTGTAGGCTGCTTCACTGTGACATTCAGTAGTGATTTAGAGATACAGACCTGGGAAGGGGCGTCGATCCAAACCAATCTGTTCCCATGCAGAACAGAGACATTTAAGACTGCCAGTCGGCATTAGCTGATTTTCAGTTTAAATGCAGGCAAAGTAGGCAGAGATTTGTATCAGGAAGCAGGCAGCAGAGGATTAAGACAGAAATTAAGGGTTCAAGTTTCAGAAAGTACTTACTGCGTATTTGGAATCACTGTCATATTCTTTCCTGCTAAAGAAAGAGGTACGATACAGGTCGTACTAGCCAGCAGAAAAAACAATAATAATTCACAACAGCAAACAAAGCAGCACACTAGCGTTGTTGGGCAAGCATGAGTCTTTAGGCTACGTAATAGGTTAGTAATAAATGAGCTTAATTTTAAACACAACATGATTATGAAGGCCAATCTATAAAACTATAGTCGTGTCTAGTCTGTTCACAGAAGATGATGCAGGATTTTGTGCCCGGTTGGTACAAACATGCAAGAATGTGTGGAACTGGTGACCTCATTCAGACTGCGTGCACCTGAGAGCCGCCCCGGGTGCAGATCTTGTGCCGGTGTCGCTCATCATTGTCTGCTTCCTGGTCTCCCCAGCCCACGACGCCCCGGCTGAGCCGCTGACACCGAGGCAGCAGCTCGCTGAACAAATACACAGCTGGATGACTTTGGTCCTTCAGTACTGCCATTGACAAACTATGACATGTTAAATATTTGCCTTCGACATAGAACAAAGATGGTGTTTAATGCCACGTTATTGCTTTGGTTTTGTACGGTGAACCGTAGCATTTCATTTACCCTGGATTTTTGTTTGGTGTGGCTGTTAATTTTGCCTCCTGAAAGGCCGTGTCCATCATGAGCCTGGCTGGTCTTGTGTCCATTTACCTGCACTGTCCCATTATGAACTTCAGTACCTCTGACGTTACCAATTTTATTTTCTGTCACTCCCCCCACCACCATGTGAAGTATGCCAAAATAGTCATTACTTTTTGTTTGTCCACTTAATGCTTCTGTGGTCAATGCTGTTTTTCAGCCTTAATGAAAGAGGAGTGACTTGCTGTATATTTGCCTTTTGTTTATATTAAATATATCTTTTCGTAATATGATCTGTGCGTGTCACTTTTCATCAGTGTTTTTCCTGTGCTAGCTGTGAGTCATAAGTTCTTAATTAGAATTATATGTAGTGTCATGCATTCATTGTCCATAATTGGTGAAATTATGGAGCATGGTAATACCAAGTGAATTAACGTTCCATAGCGATAATGTTACCTTTCACAATGGACTACAGATAGTGCAGCCTTGTGATGATATGGATGGATGCTTTTCCCCGTGTGCAACGTGCATTTGCCCCCGTGCACAGTCTGATATTTGCAGTGCTGTATGGAGGCCATGCAGATCACCCCTCCTTCCCAGGAAGCCTCTGCTACCAAGTTCCCAGTAAAGCAATGCAATCTGACATTTCCTTTGTCGGCCATATTAAAGCCTGCAAAATTGCACGTTTATCTCTATAAAGGCACTGTCCATGAGATGTGCGATGAGAGTGCAGTTCACCCAAGGCTGCCTATTTTCAGCTTTATCTGTCTATCCAGCTATCTATCTATCTGGCTGACTATCTTTATTTATTTGTTTGTTTGTTTAATTATTGTTTTTTTTGCTCATTTATTTGTTTTTGTCCATCCATTTTCTAATCGCTGACGCTGGTCAGGGTCACAGGATTTTTAGTTTGTGTTGTGCTTGAAAAAAGCAAACTATACACCAAGCATATATGCTAAAATTGGTTATGGCCTTTGAATTGGAAAACAAAAACTGTCAATATGTATTTACTTATTGTGGTCTAAGTCATATTGTGGGACATTGCAGTTCCTCCTTGCATCACAAGTGCCAGCCTCCGTTCTGGTGCGCTTGCCGTCGATTTGGCCTCCTCCTGAAATGAAACGGTGATTATGAGTGTCTGAAAGGTAAAGCTCCGGTGACTCAGGAACAATAATACAAAAATCTGGTTGTTGGTACAGCGTGTGCAGCGTGGGGAGTGAGTCTGCTCTCATCTCCTCCTCAGGAAATGTCAGTGCTAATTAGGAGCCTTTAAGCATCTCACAAGGTTAATGACCCTGTGCCGGTGACGGATCGCGGAACTGCCAGTAGCCTTTCTCTCTTATGTTTTCATGGTGCTGTGTGCGGCTGTGTTTATATTCACCGGCTATTACTCCACACACTCTCATGCGAATCGTATGTGAGTCGCTGTTTGCCCATTAACATCTAACAGCATGCGGTCCCAGCGCCTGTCTTCATCTTCTTTTATCCCAGTGTTTGCCTTTAATCAGAGGCAGTGGTCTTGGTCTTCAGGGGTTTTGTCTGATAATTTATTCTCCACTTTCAACAAAATGTCCTAATTGGGCTAATTATCATCTTCACTTTATAGTTTCTGTCCTCTTCTGTGAGTATTAGTGATTTAAACAACCTGCTGAAATGCAGAAGTACCATAGCTGGGGAACTTGTGCGCACACACACACACGCTGCTGCCCTGTACAAGTCATATGAAACATGGCAATAGCTTGAAATAGCCCAGAGTCAGACGTGTCACACAGGTATGTGTTCATGGTTATTCATGGATCTACCTATGGCAACTCGCTGATTCCATGGTATCTTAATAAAAGGATTCACAGTTGACATAAGGACACATGATGTCATAGCTGTCAGGACCTCGTGTGACAGCTGGCCTGCAGAAAATCATGGTGCACCCCACTGGGCTGAGGGGTTGAATCCCGTCACTTGGCAGCGTAACACCCCTCTTCGCTGTCTCTGTTCACAAATGGGGGGCGTGCGTCTCTTGCGTTGTTGCAGTCGTCTTGGTTTGTTTGGTACCCGCTCTTAAAGGAACGTCACACAATCTGGCACTCTGCAGGAAGAGGTTCTGCTGCTTATTTGTGCACCCGTGCTGAACTGAGAAGAGTGTATAGCAACAAGATAAATGCAGATCCTTTCACCGCTTTCATGTATTCCACTGTAAACAATAAATGTGATTACTACTTAAAGTGCTCTTCTGTCACTGATTAGGTACTTTGACAAGGTTTTAATATATGTAAAATTTCGTAGCAGAAGTCAGACATAGTGAATTTTTAAACCATTTTCCCCAATGTTAGAATTTTTGGGTGCATATTCATAAACTCTATGAATCCCTATATTAAAAATGTTTCACACAGAATGCACATAAAAAATGAATGCTTGACTGAGCATTAAATTCAGTAGCCTAGCCTTAATAAAATCTTACTGATCTGTGAACAGATATACAGCGCTCTACAGGTTAAGTAGTTTTGTACACAACTTAATATATAACGTTGTCCCTCTCACCAGACCAAACTTGGCTGTTTTCCACCAAAGAACGATGAGATGCAAAGTATCTTGTATTTTGATTTTCTGTAAAATACTAATAAACGCTTTTAGGTGGGACCTGAAAGTAAATGGTAACACTGGTGCCCGATGACATGAAGAATAGCATTACGATCTGTCCACTGTGCTCAGCACTGCTCACCACAAAGGGGAGGTTCAGAGAAGGTCACTGTGGTCAGCCCCTTGGTATTAAATGGCTGTCGCATGAGGGCAGCCTGATGGAGCGTCTCTTTAGCCTTGGCAAGCAGAAAGGAAGGGGAGATGTAATAGAAACATCGAATGTCCCAAGGGGTCTGACTAATGTGAGCCACAGCAGGAACTCAGTAGGTGGAATGCAAGGGCACAGGTGGAACCCGCGCGAAAACAGACTTTACGTAGACCCCAAAAATATATTTCTTTCCAAGTTTGGATGCTGCGATGTTCTGAGGCTTGGCCACAGATGAAGGCCAATTATCAGTCTAAGATGCTCTAGATGAATAAAAAAGCTATGTGGAGACATGGGGAGGTGATATCTACCCCCAGGTTTGCCACGATGACAGAGTGGTCATGTTTTCTTATTTCGCCTTCAGTGTTGACTCTGTTTTTTATTTTTTGGTGGCTATGTCTAGTTGTGTGTGTGTGTGTGTGTGTGTGTGTGTGTGTGTGTGTGCGTGTGCTTTTTTTTGTCAAAAGGTCAGCGCACATCACTAAATAAGTACACCGACCTTTCGTTTTGGTCACAGACATTTGGCCAGTTTCCCATGGCAGGAAGGTAATCACTGAAAGTTCTCTGCATGCATGCATCTATCTATCCTGACAGCGTGATACTAACATAAAAGCTAACTAACTACAGAATGGTATGCAGAGTCCTTTTCACTGACTGCCGTTTATATATAGAAAGGTTTAATTACTATTTAGCACTATGTTTCTGCTCTCTCTGCACATCAGTGGTTTAAACATCAACTGGTTGGCTTGATAAGGCACCTTGCCCTTGTGGATTTAGTATCCTTAGGAGGGAAGTATGAGGGCTGGGGGTGGGGGTGTATATTTGAAGGACTGGGTGTGAGGCCAACGAGAGGACAATGGAGGGAGAGCAAGAGAAAGGGGGATGTCAGAGGAGGGAGCCGGTGGGGAGGAATGGGGAAAGGATCAAAAAGGGGAAAAAGAACAGTATGCGAGAGACAGCAGTTTGATCATAGTTAAGAGAATAAATAGCAACATTAGAAAATGAGCGAGTCTGCGAGAGACAAGTAAACCTGTTGATATGATTGATTGTCTTCCTGTAAAGCAGTGGGATTACCAGCGGGGGCTGCAAAACAAGTGGAGGGGATGATCCCCCTATTCTCCTCCATTTCTGCTGCTCTCTCCATTCGCGTCAGTGACACTCATTTTAGGCCACAAGGAGAAGCGAGAAAATAGACGAAAGGCAGGAAAACATCTCTAATTAGAACGAAACGAGACGATGGAGGCTGGTGTCACAGGGAGATGGGTAGTTGTACTGGGGTTGGTGAGGCGTGGCCAGTCTAATCCAAAGTGTGATTCTTTGTTTGCAGGGGTATGTATCCACTGCACACGTTCAGGGCACATGGCATTTAATGGGGAAATATTATTAGTGGAACCTGCAGCTGTGGGCTACAGTCAGCACAGCTGGACACAGAGAGACATCTTGGTCCCATGAGGGGGTGTGTTCTGTGTGCTGGCTACCGGATGCATTCACAGCCGCTACAGGTTTGTCTTGTTAATTTGATTTTAATGAATGCCTTTTTGCATTTTCCTCTGGAGTTAGTGGCCCTCAGTGCCCCCTTCAGTGTCTTTTCCTGGCCCTCTTGCCTCCTTGTCGCTCGCAGATGGTCTGCTATCACTCCCACTCTCTGAATAGGTTGGGCAATTCCTGTCCTTCAGGACCGGAGTCCAGCTGGCTTTTAGAGTAGATCTATTCAGTGAATAATACAGAAATTAAATTAGCACCTGATTTACAGCAGACTGAAGCAACATCATATCCAAGCATTGTCTTCTGTTACATAACTATGAGCAGAGGGTGGATGAAAAGCTTGTAGCCTAGGAGCTGGGCTCCCCTATGCACTGGCCCTTCAGAGCCACGCCCCCAATATGGGCCCGCCCCCTTGTCCATGCCACTTTACTCCGCCCCCTCAGCCATCTCTGACAGGCCCACCACGAAGATGAATTCATCGTCAGCAGTACTGAAATACTCCAGCCAAAACAAGTAATTTGATTGCCTTGACCACAAATTAAGTTAGCGTGATTCAATTTTCGATTCGGGCTTCTCCTACAGCCATACATCACGACCGACATATTTCATTACGCAGCTAAACCGCAGGCACCCAGTAGTGACTCCCACCATAGAGAGACATCATGGGAGCATTATGACATTTACTCAATACTGCCGAGGCGGGTCTGTGAGGACAGCATCCCCACATCTCTCTCACAACAGGGCTATTTATAAAGGTAAAGTCTAAACACACACACACACACAAAGACACACTCTTAGCTCACAGAATTATCTCCCACCCACAACACCTCCCACAGGCAGAACTGTGCCTGAAATCCAGCGTTCCAAGGCGACTCACATCATACGTCACACTTTCACCTGCCCACTTATTTACAGGTGGAAAGCTTTCATTCTCTACCTGAAACACTCAACAGTCGTCGCCTATCATCTTATCTTTGCGCTGCCCAGAGCATGGTACTGTATGAGGCTGCCTTCTTCAAAGGCAGAAGAAAAAGCTATTTTTGCTGGATATTTCCTTAAGTATGCAGCATTTTATGAGATTAGAAGCGCATGCATGTAAGTCATACTTATTGTTACTTTTCAGTTTCAGCCTCACTGTTAGTTGAGATAATTGTGTTTGTACAACATTGTCACATGCTAGATTGATAGCTCTGTATACTACATTGTATTATGGGGAGTTGGGAGTTAGCGATCACACAGATCTATTTACCTCTGCCATACTGCATCTGTCCTACCTACGCTAATTAAAATTACAACTCTCAGTCCCAAGTACCTGAAAGCCCTAAGCACATAAATCACAGAGCCTGCATAAAGAATGCATTACAGCCATTTAACACAGCTGGACCTCCCATATGAATATACTTTTAAAACATGTTCCATGCTGTGGTTGGTGCTCTGGAGAGGTGCTATGGCGCAGTACAAGCACATGCAGTTGCAATCCACTGTGTTATGCTCCTTCTCTCTTGCTATAAGTAATAGGATTATCCACTGTGGTTGGGATCTGGTTTGGCTTGGAGGAAGCATGTGAAAGGCTGGATTCAGAACAGATGACATGCTACGCTCCTGCAAGCAGCCCATCTGAACATGTGGCAAGGATCGATTGCACTGGAGCTAATGGGTTGTTTTCACCAGTTCAGCTGTTGGCAATAAAGGAAGGGATATGCTGTCGTCGTCCCCGTTCCTTGTGCTTCACCCTCAGTAATGAGGAAACATGTACAATTATTCCATCCAGAACTGGGCGTACTTTTTCAGGAATGCCGGTCTGCATTACGCATCCTTGGGACGCTTCTTTCAGTCCACTTCCGCAGACTGTGATCCATGCTTGAATGGAATCACTGGGCCATTGTGCCCGATGTTCCTGGCACAGGAGCTATGACAACATTTTTGTGTTGAAAGTGGAAGGAGCACGGGGCGAGCCTCATGAACAGAACGGAGGGTGGAATTCCACTTTCAAAGCGTGTCTGTTAATCCGGCACTGCCCCAGCGCCAGTGTCCTCGCAAAAGCTTTTAATTCTGTACAGGAACATTGTGTTACCTCTTCAGATCCTCACCAGCCGGGCTCTCCGCATGTTCATTAGGTTTGCACCTTTCCTGCTCCTGCAATGGTGGTATGGCTGAGTAGGTCTTGCAGTAATTTGTTCATAGTCTACAGAAAATCAGAATTCAAACTGATTGATTTACCACCTCAGACTGCAGAGAACATGTAGGGCATGTTAGATGGGAACCAGGCACATGGTGTCAAATGCAGAAGACACAACGGGCACCTGAGCACATGCATGCAGATGCGCCATTTGAATCATCTGTTGTATGTTACTAATGATCAATATAAAAAAATCCTAGGATTTATTCCCCTCCCCACCTTCTGCTCTACCTGTAAAGGCCTGACATATTTTATCAGTGCCAAGCTAATTCTTGCCACAAATATATTATTCTGGCATTTTCCATAAATGAAATTCCAGCTGCCTGTTTCTGTCCAGCTTTATTTTTGCATGAATCATTGACTGTACAGCCCCTCTTGCTTTCTTTTAGTTGCACGGACGTCGTCACTGGCTGCTTTGTCTGATGTAGACAATCTGTTACAAAGATCCAGAATGGTGCAGAGTACAGAGGTGATGTAACTGTGCAACGTGTTATTTGTTTTCTTATTTCTATTCTCTCTTTTCTGAAATCTAGCAAGTTTGTCTCAATCGAAAGCTAGTGAAGCCCTTCGCGTTGTATATGTTTGGGTTAGGTTTCTATTCCAAGGTCTGTGAATTCAATCAAAAAACTGAAAATAAAAGTCTTTTTGTTCCTTTTTTGCATGGTTAAGGTTGGCGCTAGGTAGGGGATAGGGTCGTCATGTTAGGATTAGAGCTTTACCCATAGAAATCAATGGAGAATACGCACAAAGATATAATTACAAACCTATGTGTGTGTGTGTGTGTGTGTGTGTATGCAGAGGTAAGACAATGTGGTTGAGATTAAATTGTAAAACTACAATATTGTCATATTACAGTCATCCCTTGGTATATGTGGGAATTGGTTCCAGGATCTGCAGATGCTAAAGTATCTTATACTGTAGCATAGTATTTGCACATAACCTACCCGCATACTGCATTACACTTTAAATCACCTCTGGATTACTCATATATTTACATATCATATACATTGTGTGTGTGTATGTGTGTGTGTGTGTGTGTGTGTATATATATATATATATATTTTTTTTTTTTTGCTTTTTGTGACTTTTTTTTCTGATCGGCGTTTCACTGAATCCATGGATGTGGAGGCCCGACTGCAGTATTGCTAGTGTGTTACTGTCTGTGCGTCAGGAGACTGAAGCTCCTCCACTGCACACAATCAGACACAATGAGCCAAGCATGTTATTCCATGATGTTCAAAGCTAATATTAACATTATGTTAATATTCCATGGTGTTAAAAATTAAATGAATACACAATATTATACGATGGTCAAAGCTGAAATTAACATCACGTAATTCTACAATGGTGAAAGCTAAAATGTACACCACTTTAGTCCACTATGTTCAAAGCTAACATTTATAAATACCTTGTGTCATGGAATTCTTTGTGTATAAAATGTCATCACTTAGCTAAAGGGCTTTTAGTGTGATTTCTGGCAGCCAAAAATACAGTAATAATGCAGAGCAAAAAGTGAAATAGCATGAAACTGTATTCAGGCAAGAGTTATAGCCAGCAAAACCTACATCTCACCTTGGAAGTCCAGGTGCTTGACCTTGGGGAGTGTAAGTATTAAATGACCTGATGCACACCCCTTGGGATGATGACTGTAAATTTATTTGCTTGTTTGTTCATTTTTTTATGTATTGTTTGTTTAAAGATTTTAAGTGTTTCTCCATTGTGGGGGAAATTCCTATGGGTAAATATGGCATGATGCTTTGATGTGATTTGCATTGTCCACGGTGCCTCATGTATGTTTATTTTAAAATATATATTCTTGTAAACTTCTGGAAAGTTATATAATATGATATAGACTGGGAGACAACTGGTAAGCATGTACGCATTTGGCATTTGCCATATAAAGCAATGCGTGTCACAATGTCTTGTCATAGGAGCACAAATGCACATAAAACGCATCTCGCATCTGTACTGTTATGACAAGAAAATGCAGCGCATATTGCTTTATATAGCGAATGCATACTTATGTACCAGTTGGGTGCATCCCTGCTTATAGTTCGTATAACAATTATTCTGAAATTAACCCTACAATGGAACTTGCATTTTTCTGTCAGACCTCCTTAATATTCCTAATTCAAATTTATTTTAATAAATCTTAGCATAGTACAGTGATGCTAACATATATCTTGTTATATATTCACAGATGCAGAGATATTTCTCCCTCCCTTTTCTGCTCAACATTTCTGTATTCGTTGTCTCACTTCTAACATGTTGATTAGAGATTCTGATGGACACTTTTCCACTAAGTACACGTATGAAGAATGAATGTGTTCTGCAATGTCTGTTCACGGTTGTGTCCAGTACTCCCAGACAGTACCGCTATAAGACGTCTATCTTTTTGGTTGAAAGGGTCAAAAAGAGGTATGTTATAAAAGGGGCATGCATTCCAAAAAGGTTTATAAATTTACACTTTAAGAAAAAGGTGTGGTTTGAGGCATGCATATGAATAAATAGGTGGGAATTCTTTTTGGAATCTAGTGAATAAACAAATGCAATCTTTCCAAACATTTGCTGAAAAAGCACGTCTGTGCCAGAAACGATGTGTGGGAGGAGATAAAAAAGATTCTATAAAGAAGCAGATTCTACAGTACTATTGATGTGCTGATGCCTAGTGGAGTCCATTATTCTGAACATCTAGCATATTTATAGTGTTTATTTATAATGTTGTTTTAATTAGTTACAGAAGTAGGTTACTTACAACTCCTGAAGTCCTGGAAATGTGGATTATAGATGTTTGCATTGGAGAAAAGGGCAGGAAGTCCAGTATGATTAAAAGTATCCTTGAACCAAATTTAGTCCTTGACGACAGGGACATTGGGGAGAAAAGAGTTTTAATTGTAGGCCAAACAGTTCTGGGACCTCAGCCATGATCTCGCTGCGCAAGCAGCAGGGCATTTCTGACTCTCACCTCTATAAAGTGTGCTTACCATCACAGCACACCTTCATCTCATTTAAAGGGGAAGATTACGGGCTGAACTCCTCTCTCCATATTCAATTAAAGTCAATTGAATTTATTTTTGTATGGAGCCCCTTCCAACAGAGTACCCAGCAGCACTTCATAAAATCTCACAATAACAGCACAGGAGATGAATGTAAGAAGAGCGGAAATGTAATATTATAAGTGGCTGCAAAACACATTGGTGAGGAGCAGAAGAATGAAGTAAAAAAAAAAAACAGTTGTGTATATGTCGTTGGGAGAAAAATTAGTAGTTTTTCATACATTAGGACAGCTAATAATGATCAGCAGTCCAGCTTGTAGGTTTGCTGAGCCCCAGAACTGAGTTGAAGTACAGGTCTTGCAGCTGAAGTTCAGCTGATACCTGGCCTGTAGTTGGTCAGCAGTGACCCTCAGAGACGGTACATGAGCGTACAAGTACAGCAGAGCCATTAGAGTTGTGAATGTAAATGATACTAAAATAAGCCACAGTTAAATAATTGGTGTTCACCCTAGACACGCTGAGCTTGAATTATGAGAGGAGCTGCCTCTGAGATTGTGTTCCCACACCGTGCACGGTAATCAGCTTGGCTTAGATAAGCAGAAGCCTGCCTTTCCGATGCCAGATAGGTAAGCAAAGACATTTCTCCGTCTGTCCTGAAGTTAAAACCGAAAGCCAGGGGAGAGACACGGGAGCAGACCTGACGTGGTTTGATGCAGCACTTTGAGCCTGCTTCTGAGTATGGAGTGTGCACTTTCTCAGAGTGAAGCTCTGCTACACTTTAATCTGCCACAGACAAATGCATGTATTCATTCGGAGCATCTTCTTATGCGATACTCAATTTCCGAGTTGCGGGATGCTTGCCTTACATAAGGAGTTGACATGAGTGTTAAAGGACAGATCTTTCAGGCTGATTCGGTATAAAAATAGTTCAAGCCCTCAGCGTTAAGAGCTAACAGCCACATATTCAGCTGTTTTTTTTTTCTATTTCACCTTGGTGCTGCAGGAAGGAGCAGCAGTGAAGAACACCTCACAAGGCAGTGGTCTGCAGCCCAGCCCTAACTGAGCAGTGCAAAAATAATAAAATAAAATAGTGAAAAAATCCCCCTCAAGTGATTACCTCAGTGCAGTGTGTCAGAAAGCCTGGACATACCCTAAAAAGCCTTAGGATAGCGCATAGTTCTCATTCATTAACTCAAGTCCGCCTGTCACGCACCAAAGCACTTTAATGATAATTGGCAAATTGATTCTGAACTGGGAAAGGCCTGTAGATCATGGATAGACTGAGGGGAGGAGATGGGAGTATGGGAGGATGGAAGCAACAGGGAACTGCTGGAACTAAAGGGGCTTGAGAACAGTATCAGCGTTCCAGGTGAAAAATGGGATCACGTGATTTGTTGAGTTTCCATGGTGGATTCGGGTTTAATTTGATTTATCCTCCTACCCTCCAAACTTACATTTTCTGTCACAATGAGGTAAAATTAATGAAAAGCAAGGTTTACTAGTATTACATGAATGGCAAAGGCAGTTCATCGTGGAGAAAATGCAGCAAGGCCCCGGGAGCCTTGCTGATATGTGATATTTATATATGAGTAATCAGCCTTCCATGGAGAGACTTCATGTGGTCCTCATGATACATTTTCTGAAGGCTATTTGGTAGACTCGGTTATTTTTTGTATTTTTATGGGGAATGCAAAGAAAGGGAGATAGGAATAGTATTTATAGATCAAAACAAAATGCACCATGGCAACCAGTAATATGTCAATAATACTTGGAAACCATGGTCTGGTATCTGGAGCCCCGCTTTCTGTACCGGCAGGCTAATACTCATGAAGAACATGAGGCTGCAGCTGAAACGCGCACACATAGCAGCAGATAAGGTCTCGGCGTGATAAACCCCTTCCACCTCTATGGGAGAGAAATGGATGGAGATAAAGCGGCTTGCGGGGATTGCGGTGACTAATGCCGCTGGATGAGAATTGCCCAGTCGCTGACACAGGACGACTGTAGGGGTAGATATGTGATGAAGGCACAGGCACTGAGGGGACACTGCAGCCCCCCTCCCCGGCACTCTGAGACCGCGATGGCTTTAAGGGAGCCGCAGCTCAAACCTAAACTGGCCGTTCTGTTCGTTACACAAACAAACGGCACAAGCATGAATTTCATGTCTTAGTTGAAGGTAGTTATTAAGACAGACAGACAGACAGACAGACAGACAGACAGACAGACAGATAGATAGACAGACAGACAGATGGATAGACAGACAGACAGACAGATAGATAGATAGATAGACAGACAGACAGACAGACAGACAGACAGACAGACAGACAGATAGACACAGGCCTTGGCTACGCCTCCCGCGTGCCGCCAGTCCTCTGATATGGGCAACCCCATCCTGGGAGCCGTCACCAGGACTCCATTGATCATCCTGGCGTAGGGATCTTTGGGGACGTTTGCCCGTGGTGCTCAAAGCCATGCGATGGGTGGCTGCTGTGACTCCGTACTCCCGTGTTCAAGCAGCAGTCACTTGATTTCCTCACGCATCATTTTCACCATGCTGCTCTACGTCGTTGCAAAAAGCGCCACGGAGGAAATGATTGAAACAGAGACCATTGTTTTTGACAGCTTGTAATAACAGCTTGCCGTTGATCGGTTGAGCGTTTGTTTCCTAGTTTATATCAGCTATTTAATTGGACTACCCAGTTGTTTAATCCATCAGTGACTTCTTTGTGTTTCATGCAGTAGTTGGTGAGAGATTCTGTGAGGACAGTGCTTTTATTCATAAGAATCTGATATGCAGTTCTCAGAGACAAAATCCTTTAAACTATGTTTAAAGGACAAAATAACTATCAGTATATTCAGTGTTGGCAGTCATTTATTACTTGTGGAATATTTTGTCTGCTTATTTCAATATTGAAAATTTATCAATTCAAGGCAAGCAAGAGAAGGTGTTTGACAGAAGAACTTCATCAGATGGTGACTGGGGGGGTCCAACTGTGTGTTATGGCAGGGTTTCTCAACCTTTCCAAATGCAAGGTCCAGCTTTTCATCATTGATCATGTTGGCAGCTTTGAGGGCAGGGTCTCCTCGCCTCCGTACATACAGCATATCCCAGACACATTTTCATGGACCAGTGGCTGAGAAACATGGGTTTAAGCTGTGTCACTGGTTTACAAAAATATATAAAGGAATGTGAGATAAATGAAGAGGCCAAAGGCAGAGTGAAATATGATTGTAGGATTTCAGACAGTCTGAGAATTCAAAAATACAGTCATAACATTAAAACCACCTGCTTGATATTGTGTTGGTCTCCCTTGAGCCACTAAAACCCAATTCATCAAGGCATGCACCTCTAAATGTGTCTTGTTGTATTTGGCACCTAGACGTTAGCAGCAGATCCTTTAAGTCCTGTAAGTTGTGAGGTGGTGCCTCTATGGATTGGACTCGTTTGTCCAGTACATCCCAGAGATGCTTGATGAAATTGATATGTGGGCAATTTGGAGGCCAAGTCAACACCTTGAACTCTTTTTATGTTTCTCAAACCATTCCTTGAAAAAATTTAGCAGTGTGGCAGGGAGCTTTATCCTGCTGAAAGAGGCCACTGTGGAATACTGCTGCCATGAAGGGGAGTATTTGGTCTGCAACAATGTTTAGGTAGGTGGCGTGTCAAAGTAACATCCATCAAGGTTTCCCAGCAGAACATTGTAGAGAGCATCACACTGACTCTGCTACCCTGTATTTTTAGCATAGTGCATCCTGGTGCCATCTCTTTCCCAGATAAATGATGAACACATACCAAGGGGTCTACCTGATGTAACAGAAAACATGTCTCATCAGACCAGCCCATCTTCCTCCATTGCTCCATGGTCCAGTTCTGCTTCATGGTCCATGTTCCTCATGCCCATTGTAGGCAATTTAGTCATTAGACAGGGGTCAGCATGGGCACACTGACCAGTTTGTGCCTACACAGCCACATATGCAGCAAACTGCGATGCCTGGTGTAATCTGACACCTTTCTATCTTAACTAGCATTAGCTTCTTCAGCAATTTGTCACAGTACTTCTACTGTGAGATCAGATCAGATGAGCTACCCTCGCTCCCCACACACATCAATGAGCCATGGGCGGCCAAGACCCCATCGCCGGTTCACCAGTTGGCCTTCTTTGGACCACATTTGGTAGCCAGTGACCATTGCATACCAGGAAAACCCCACAAGACCTGCCATGTTGGCGATGCTCTGACCCAGTCGTCTGGCTGTCACCATTTCGCCCTGGTCAAAGTCACTCAGATCCTTACGCTTCTTCTTCCTTCCAGTTTCCAACACATCAACTTCAAGAAATTTTCACCTGTTTAATATATAATGACACCCTTGACAGATGACATTGTAATGAGATAATCAATGGTATTCACTTCACCTGTCAGTGGTTTTAATGTTATGGCTGCTGTGTGTATATAGATGCAGTGAGTGTCTGCTTCACATTAATCCAAAACGATGCTGCAGGAAGATGCCAGCTGATAGTCATTATTTACTCCCAGTCAGTTAATTAGGGTAAGTTCATATCTGTTCACGAGGAAAATTCATTGTCTTCTCAGAAATAACTTGAAAATGTATATTGATTTATGTGTTTTCAGATAGCTGCCAATAGGTGAGATGAAAGTTTCAGTCTACAACATGCAGATACCCGCTAATTAGTGGCTTAGTGAAGCTTGAAGAGTGCTCAGTAAGTCAAATTAACCGCTCTTCACCAGGGACAAATATCCATCATTATCGACTAATGCAATATATTTATTTAACATTTATATTGCAACTGGCTTCTTAGTAAATTTGTTGCGCCTGAGTGCACAGAACAAATTTGTTATTTTGTTGCCTAACTATCAGAAAAGTCCTGTAAGAAGTTCGTGAGAGCCGGCGTGTTATTCCTTGTTAGAAGTTACATGGGAGAGTAGTGTGTGTTTAGGCTTAAAAACTACCTAACCATACATTCTGTTTTTTAGTTAGTCTGATAAGCACTCTTCATCAAGAATAGTACCATCCATCCATCCATCCATTCATTCATCTCCTCTTACCACTTCCACAGTACAGGGTCAGGTTGAGTCTTGTTTCAGTCTGTGGAAGTACAGGAAATTAGCCAGGGTCACACAATGACTGGGGTGTAGAATAATATCAAGTCATTGAAAACTTATTAAAAAAAAAGAAAAAAAATAGATTTTTTTTTTCACATTGCTTTTAGAGATGAACGGTTTTGAAAACTTTAATTATAAAGGAGTGAGAAAGAAAATATTAATATTACCACATAGAATATTGCTGAATTATGAGCTGTTCCTAGGAGAACCTGCAGGTTACTTCCAAAATAAGGGAAACGTCTCTGTAAAGTGTTTTAATAGGACATGAGGCTTTCTTCAGCCTCCAGAACTGTTTCAACGCACCTGACTACAGAATATACAAGTATTTGAACCTTTAAAGGGGAATGTCACTCTTCTCATGAAGAAGAAGAATATGATAAGTTGATGTTTTGTTATGATGATAGAAAAATGCTACTTTTGATGTCATTCTGAAATATTCTGCAAGTGTATATTTGGGCTACCAATTCATGACTGGGATGTCAATGGAATGAATCTACTTAAAATCTTGCTTTCATGTTCCTTCATGCCTTCTGGATAGGGATATTGTCATTCTGGGAGATTCTGGCTCCTTCATGAGAAAAACATTCCATTGTAGGATGAGTATAAGCACTCAGGTTGGCTTTCATAGGCATTTACTTGCCTTTCAAGGGGCTGAGTTAATTCAAATAATCATGCAGTCCCATTCATTATCAGCATATGTCACCAAAATTTACAGATCTCGGAAAATTCAGTGTAGATTTCTATAACAGAAAAAAAAACAGTATAAAATATTTAAAAACTGTGTAACTCATATATCTATATACAAGCATAAACACACAGAGACGTATGCATACCTACAGGTAATTGTAAAGGTCCGAAACAGGGAACCAGGAGAAGGGAAATGAAGACCAGGGTAAACAGGGTTTTATTTCAAGAAACACCAAAACGCTGGACAAAATGCATTCAAACGTCAATGACCGGACAGGGGTAAGACAGACTTGGAAGCACTAAATACCAAAATAGATTAGCAAGAACTAGACACAGCTGAGAACATTCAAGGATTCAAGGATTCAAAGCGTTTATTATCATATGTACAGAAAAAAGTAGTATTTCTCAGTACAATGAAATTCTTACTTTGCTGTCCACTCACAAATGCCAGGTT
>JABFDZ020000109.1:10927916-10938067 GCA_019775955.2 Pollimyrus isidori | reverse complement strand
CCCGAAATAAACCCTGCTTGTCCCCGATCCTGCCTTGCTGCCCGTTTGTCCGCCCCGCACAGCCACGGATCGTGACAAAGTGTAATGTGAATTTTTTTGTTCATTTAAACAAATTCCTTTGGCACTAAGTACAACGAAGTGATGGACGTGACAATGAATTGTTTGTGAAGGACAACAATTCTTTATAGGCAAAATTGACACTGTACATATTTCCAACTGATTGACAATGGAGTACTGTATGTACACAGGCATCACAAGGTGTCTGCAATTCCACATGTTGGCAGGTTGCATCCACTATGCTTGAGTGACGATAAAAGCATTATATTATTGGTGATCCCCAGAATTACAGTGGTGCTTTCAAAACATTAAAGGAATCTTAATATCTGAATGGATTGCCAGTCCCTTCAGTGAAAGCCCAAAACACCAGTATGTCTAACGAAAGCTCTTTAGCTTTTATTTAGTGCCGAGGAATCCTTCTGCTGCAAGGCCTGATCTCGCTGCAGCCTGTTAGTACCTGATCTATGCTGAGCCAGTAAAAGCCACACCGCTGTTGCTCTTAAAGTGAGAACAGCAGACCACCTGAGCTAAATTATACTCCAGGCAGATCCCGCACAGATATTATATTTACAGCCTTGCTGCTCCAGGATCCTCTGATAGCAGCTTGTTAGCGGGGAATCGTGGGGCCAAACCGGATGACTGTGGTACCGCAAGTGCCTGTATAGCACTGGGAATTCCATAACAAAGCAGGGAGGCTGGCGGCAGTGTGGAGTGAAAGTCAGGTCGTGAAAGCATCTCCTGAGCCTTAGTACCAATAATATAAAATTCCATTCTGCTGTATGACTCTGCTGAACACTGACACGTCCGCAGGCAGCCCATTAAGGCTCTGTCTCTAGACCTAAAGGCCATTCGGATTCCTTGTGTCTTTGCCATTCAACTGGCGCCGAATCGGATTCTGCCGTCTTTTGTTTTTCGTCCCGTTAAATCATTTTGTTAAATCCAACCTCGTCTCTGTGCCCAAATGAAATCCCAGTTCCTCTCTCCCTTGCCCATGCCATGTGGGGCCGTCCACCTGGGGGCGGCCTTTAACATTTGCATTATAATTAACATAAAGTCCCAAAGGGGGCGCAGTCTTTTGGGATTTTGCAGCCCCTGTTCTGAAAATGACAAAGCAGACCTTGGATATGCCCAAGAGACCAATACTGTCCCAAGAACCCTAAACATCATTCTCTAAATGTTTCCTCCTTCATTGGCTTTACAAAACATACCATTTTAAATGGATGTTCTTTAACAACTGAACACACTTTCATTATGGAACCAACATCTTGTGTATGTATCTTCTTCAATCCACTACACATGTCTTATACTGGGCATGTTTTAAAGAAGAGCTGCAGGGTAAAAGGCCTATTAGAGTTCTGGGTGCTGTCTGCTTCTTGGCCAGAGGACATATTGGGAGATATCATGGATAAGTACAAGGGAAAATAATGTATGACTATAATTGGGAAATGTTCCAAAAAAGGTTCTTAGCACCGGAAGTAAAGCAGAAAAAAATGTTTCCGACGTTCACGTAGTGGGTTTAATCCTGCTCTGGAGAGTACACTTGGTAGGTGATTATAATCAATATGTGGCCCACTTGTTACTGCACTGGATTTTCATCATAGCTGTTTTTTGGGTAATAGCACTTTTCTTATCCCTGGTATTTAAATTTTAGTTATGAATCTAAAGAGTCATCGAACAGAATCTTTGAATAATGTTTATAAAATTTTGTCTTTGGAACAGTGATAAAAAAAAAACTGTAAAAAAAAAAAAAAAACTTGATAATAAAGCACATGCATGTAGGTTTAACTCATCCTGTCTGGATAATAAAGTCTTCAATAAAAGCTGTCATCAAGGTGTGTTTGTGGTCTGCAGTCTTTAGTAAGTGCTGTCTGTACAGGTACATCCATCTATCTGGCTTCCAGCTGCTTCCCCTGGGAGGGGACGTCATGCCGGGCTGCCTGGCTCATAAGGCATCGATACACCAAAAATGCATCCGCGTCCATTGCGTGGCACATATTTAGACTCATGCCCAAAACCACAATTAAAGACTATAGGGAATTTGGAGATGGCAATCAGCATACCTGCATCTTTGGATTATGGGAAGAATCCCACATGACATGAACTCCACAAACACGTTCAGTTTACAAGGACGCTTTCTACATAACTTGCTAATGAAAATAATTCAGATTTTTTATTGATGTAGCCCCAGGGTACTGGCAACACTTTGTGTGGCTAATTCATACATTTTCTATATAATTTTATTTTTTTTTGATCCTCCAATGTAACTAATTCTTTTTTAAATTAATATTTTATCAGGGTTTTATGTCAGATTAGTTTGTACCACAGCTACAAATCATTCACTAGGTTGGAACCTGCATTCTAATTCACCACCTAGTCAAGACCCTGGTTCTGGATACTGATTTTAAAGGAGAAACAAATTAAATCACTCGAGTCAACATGGTTTCCATTTCAGTGGACCAGAAAAACAGGCACTCAGTGTTCCATCTGAGCACCAAGTTATTGTACACAGCGAAGCTGTGGGAAAGAAAGAAATAATCACAGTAATCATAGAAAATCCCTTCGATGGTCGAGTGGGCCCACATAACATTATCGTGAGTTACCTTGGATACAAAGGATGGTTGTGTGAACATGCATGGACATATAGTGCAGTGCACTAGTGCTGCACATCAGCGAAGACAGACAGTACCTAACTGTGCACCAGATGTGGGCTGTGCAAAGCTGCACAGGCTCTCCCTGTGCAACAGGAGAGCGATGGGGGAGCTGGGACGGCCACGACAAGAAGGCAGTTTTTAATGGTGATGCTTTACGAGATGGAACACCAGCGGGAAATGCAATCCAACTGGCCGGGCCCCATGGAAGGCTGATCGATCTCACTGCCGGCCCCAGAGCTTTACTCCCAGCCTCAGGTGACGCATGGTGGCTGAATGCGCCCGCAAAGTCACTGTAGACATTTTGGAAAGTGAAACAGCGTATTTTCCTAGGAAAGATAAAATTAAAATCTCGGTAATGGTCCAAGAGGCATGCCATACACGAAGAAATATTTGTTTACTAACCAGGGAAATGGAAATATGCCCATAACAATAGTGCATGAATTTACCATTGTTTTTCTCTTTAGCCATAAATCTTATTTTGCAATGCAGCATAAATGGTGACAGTGGGATTAATCTCACAAGTGAATAAACATACTGTAATATAACCTTTTTTTATGGTGAGGAGAAGTGGATGGGATTTAGAGTTCAGAACAGATTCACTGGGTTACCTCACCGCTTTAATGCCAGTTCTCACTGAGGAAGCATTAAAGTTATAGCATGTGAAGGTGTTAAAGCCATACAAGCATGCTTATCCTCACACAGGTGCCGTGCAGCAGCTCCAGGACTTGTGTTATTTTCTTGTATGTCCTTATTTACATAACATCCAGAAAATATGCAGGACTTCAGTATGTCTTCAACACATTTGCACTTTCTGTGATGCAGTTATAAGTCTGAAGGGAACATTCAAAATGAACACTAAAGCGATACAAAAAATAATGCAGTTCTGCTAGACTGCATGTAGCACTGTGGTCCTGTTGCAGATGCTACAGTAGCTGCTCACTGTCCCCCTTAGGACATCATTACAGTTGTCCTAGATGTTCTCGTTTCCCTGCTCCATTTGCTTAGAATTATGCTCCGAGGTCCAGCTTGCAGATACATCTCACATACAGTACAACTGGGCTTAGACCAGTGTTGTTTTCAACGTTCCCTGATTTTGTCCGTACTTTTGTGGACCACCATAATCCAGAGGTGCATGGGATTCTCCTGTAAAAATGAGTCTGAAACACCAGAAAATAAATGCTCTTTAAAAATATTGTTATCTGCATAAATGTTACAAGTGCTGTGTCTGGATCAAGTCGCACCTACTGTACCAACACATGTCAAGGTCAGGTCTACAGAAAGTACTTCATGCAGTATTTGATTTACCTCAAGCAATTTTAAACCAGTCTTCCACTGGAAAACAATGATCTTTCTCCACTGCAAAAATTCATAATTGACACATGACATAGATCAGACTTTGAAGTCCATTACAGGATTATAAAGTCTGCCTTTAATAAAATCAAGTGGCATCGCTGGAATTTCTCCAATTTAGTAGGAGCAGAGAGAAATCTTTGTTTCATTACAGACCAAAGGAAATTGTAGGCACCTCTTTCAAAATCAATTCCTCCTTCTGCTTTTACAGCATCAGTGCAATCATCATACAAGACGCCCGACTGAAAGGAGAGGCCCACCACCTCTGGACTTGTGTATTTTTTTGTTTTCAGCAGATGTATGAGAAGTTCTGTACTGACTCAGATATCCAGTTTTAGTGAGGCTCACATTTTTTTTTATTTCCTGGCATTTTAAAATGTATTTTTAGGCAGCACTGTCTGAAGCGCAGCTTTTGTCCACTGCTGAGGTTATGCATCGCTGCTGCACGCAAAAGCTGCAGACTCGTGTACGAGCCAGCAGAGGCATAGTATGCGTTATCTGAAAACGATCATGATGTTGCGAGAAACATTAAGATATACAAAACAAAACGGTGGTATTTTCAGGTTTCACAGGCCACTGCACAAAAGGAATGAAAAGGATGTAAGCTATGCTGGGTGGACTGCAGGGAAACAACAGAAGGTCGCTGCAGGGCTTCTAATTTCCAGTGTATCATACAGTACATGCTAAATCATTTTCTTATATATTCTGCCAGTAATTCTGATCAACAACAACAACAACAACAACAACAACAACAATGATAATACTAATTTATCCAACAGCACAGTATCACTCATATCCAGATATTATACTGCAGCTATCTTACAGTATCTTCAGATGCTTGGACGTGGTCTTCGTGGCATTTGCTGGGTGCCACAGGCCCTCTCAGCTCATCTGAGTCCCGCCTCTCCTCTTCACATTTAGCTTCCTCATATGTTTGCCTGGCTTATCTTGAGGTCCTGCTCAGATGCTCATACTGGTGGGGATTCAGCACCGTGAGTGTGTAGAGGTGAGCCGCCAGCAGTCTCGTATTAAGCTCCACGCTCCATTGAGCCTGGATGTAGACAACTGATCCGAAGTAGTGAAGCAGTTTTTGAGAATGGATGAATCATCAGATTGTATACATATCTTATCTGATGTATATAAAGCACTAACTGCGGATGAAAATGAAGGTTCGGCTGAAATGTTACATTCTGATATCCAACACAGAGCATAGAGACAAAATAAGACTTAGTTTTATTACAGTGAGGGAAAAGGAAGCCTTATGGGCAACGTTAAATCAGGGAAAGATTATTGCTCCACTACTATTTTGTTCTTTCTTTTTAATGCAGCAGATAACGGCATATATGCTCATTTTGATTCTATAACGTCACAGTTTTTTCCTTATTTTTTATACTCAAACACACACAATTCTTTGCATTTTCAATTTGCAAACATAAAAATCACATATAAAACATATGTAACATATATAACTACATACGGGAGGATTTTTACTTTGAATATGAATATATAACAAATATTTAAACGTTTAAACAAATTTTATTGAAAGTTTGTGCATTCTATTAATTGAAATAATAAAAAAAACACTAAAAATATTTTTCGGGTAAACCAGCCATTCCACAATTAAGTGGAAAGCTTCTCTTTTTAGGAATAAACATGACAATTCTCTATTCGCTGTGTTAATCACCCATTTAGGTGTAACTCAAATAAAACAAAACTGTCTTAAATTGTCATCCCTATCTTCTTTGTTTATTCTTGTTCATCGTTGTATTTGTTGTTATATAAAGCGCAGGTTGTTCACTGTGCATAGTATGTCAGTAGAAGAGAATGAGATTTCAGATTATAACATTATGTGTGATCATTTACATTTATTTATTTACCAAAAACTTTATCCTAGTGGACGTACCGTAGAGAAAGGATGGGCCATGCACATACAGTATATGGATTCATCGATAAATATGATATATGGCCTAAAAAGTGGCCGTTGGGGTGAAGCGTGACTGGAAAAACGTAAGACGTCGTCAGCATTTCTTTAGTGAATGTTTCAATTCTGATATGGAATGTTTGCACTGTCTGACAACACTCACTTTGATAAAGTCATTATTAAGCATAATCAACACGTCAATGCAATTTTTGGGAAATTAATTTATTCATTTTGGTTTTTTTTTTAAATAATTACAATAAGGCATTCGTTTCTGACAGGTGCAACAAACAGTAAATATACGCAACTCATTTGTATCAAATAATAATAATAATTTTCATTTCACATTTGCAGACTGGGAATTCGTTCATTTGAAAACGATGACAGAGACCGAGAACAGGATTTTCAAATGTATTTAATAAGGAGGATATGGCGGTCCTGCTCGTTTTCGATAACTGAGTGGGCCGGTAAGAGAGAGGGGGAGTTTGGGGACTGGACGACTCATCACTCGCTGTGATCGGGCAGGATATAAACATTCAACTGCGGCAGCAGCGCCGCGCATCGCCTGCCCCCCCCCCCCCCCTTTCTGTCATGCAGTAGACTTGTGGGAGCGACATTTTGGCACTTAATCGGATGCCTTTCTTTATAGAGTGGAAACAGTAAATGGTTTAAGTCTACGCCACAACGGTGCCCGCCGTCTACTTAATGTCAAAGAATTGGGGCAGACATCTCTTCTTGCCAATTGCACGACAGGGAGAGCCTGCACCACACGACAAAGCTTCTAAATAGACATAATCAGGTTGGGGGATATACCGGATTATTAGTCTCCGGGAAGAAGCTTATAAACAGAAACAGGAAAAACTATTAAAAATGAAGAAGAATTATAACATTATTTATTTAAGGTACAGCGCGCACTGAAGCCTTTGTAAGAAGTCGAGTAACTCTTTTTAAAATGGGCGTCTTGCGGATGGTAGAGATCTGAATGCAGAACTTAGCAAATTCATTCGTTCATTTCATTACTGCTGCTGGTGAGCTTGCTTTGAATGTCTCCTAGTACGAATTTCACGAAAGAAAATTGCATGCAAATGATTATATGCGTCTGTCCTTAGGGAACTATTTGACGCTCCTGTTGCATTTCCATGAGAACAAGCGCGGGCTCGAAGTTATTATTGCGGTGCTGCATAAGATGCCATTACGCGATTCGCGAGATAAACTCCATTGATATGCCTTTTGCAATAGGTAGTCCAGTTTGCATGAACAGCGAGAAGACTATGGTTGGGTACAGATCCCTGTGGCTGCAGGATGTTAAGTGTTAAACGGCACCGGAGTTGCGTTGCTTCGTATTCTCTGCTCGGAGTGCAGCCTGCGCTGGGAAATTAGCGGCGTGCTGAGTTCTGCAGGTGCGCCCGTCGGTGCTCCTGGCTAAAATGTTAAATATGATCAGATTACACGCGTTTTCTTTCGAGATCTGACTATTTAGATGCGCCTAGTGGTATGTTATTAAACTGATCGTGCATTTAAAATGTTATTTTATCGTGCTTTTTAATACAAAGATTCAGTATTTCAAATAGATTATGCATTTTAGCAGTTTAAATATAGATGATCATGCTGACGATGTGTATACAGTTTTACGAGCACTGTTCATGTGTTTTCGATTGTTTACTCGATCGTATGACAGGGTTAATAATGAAAATATAGAAATATTTTTCCATTTAAAAATGTGGCAATTCGAGGAATGTTGCAGTCCGTTTAAAGTTAAAGTCTGTTATTCTACCGAAAAGTAAGAGAACAGGAAATTTTACCAGTATGATTCCAGCCCTCGGAAGATCTTTAAACTTTGTGCTTTTGTCACCACCATTCCGTTAAGGGCGATACAATGAGACTTATTCGTTTTATTCTCTTTGTGTGTCTCTGAGGTGAAGGCAGGCTGATGGTGTGAAATGAGTGGAAGCGAAGTATTGCAGGAGCGTCGGAGGAGATCTATCCTTGGAAGCAAGCGCCGAGGACTAAACGCAGTTCTCGGGGAGCGGAAGGCTTCCCCCGCGCGCCTGACAGTCTTGGAGCCCGCAGTGATTTCATCCAGCTACCGCAGCACTTTTACCTGTGGTCAGGATCTCCATCCAGCAACTCCAGGAATCTCTTTATTCCAGACTCCTTCAAAACTGGAATGTAACTTTTACTTTTGAGGACGAAAAACAAAACAAACCTGTATAAAAATAATACATATTTTTTTCAAGAAAAAATATATATATACAAAAACTGATGGCTGTTTTTAAGTGATAAAGGGTTAACGCTTCAGCTATAAGACTCAGCGCTTATATTCGCACAAATATTCACGAATAACGAATCCATTGGCGTTTTTCACGAGAGAAGGGACGATCAGAAACAGTAACTACTCTGTTCATTATTTTCCTATATCATCATCGGCGTCAGCTTTTCTCTTGAACCAGTTTTTTTATATATACATTTTTTAAATGTAATGGAACCGAACATAAGGCCAAAATACTCTACGGATTCATTTTGATTGATCATATCGAAGCCTCCGTATCTATTGATGTACCGTTTATTCTCTGTATAAGCCGATTTTTTTAACCCGGAAGGGGCTCTTACCCCTTTCAGTAAACCTAAGGGAACTGGTGGATCGTCTTTTGGGACTGAAGAGAATGCAGGCTGGGGTGAGAACGTTTTGTGCCGGCAGTGGTGCGTCACTCTGCTGTCTGCTTTTACTGTGGGTGATTTATTCTCACCTCCTTAGAGAAGGCAAGTAGTTACGTCCTTATTCTATTTCAACTGCATGGGGTGGGGGGCGTTGCTGGGAAGACGGGATGTTAATATTGAGTCGAATCTCAAATGCTTGCTTTTGACATGGTGTGGACGTAAAAAGTGTACCTCCCTTAAGAATAACATCGTGCATTCAGTAAAAATGCATTGCATTGTCTAAGGCTGTAACTACATCTGAGCAGATCTAAAAACCCACTGAGTAGCCAGGGAATTATCTGATACCTCTTACACAAACAACGGGGTTCAAGTAACGCCATATGGACTGAAAATCAATATTTAACCCACGAATTTACACGTATAACGCCATGTCTGCTGTCTGATGTGTGTGTGTGTGGTGTAAAACTATGTAGCTGTTCCATGTATTATGAAGCGTCACATAAAGTTTTTAAGTAACTTTACTGATTTGGTATCTTGAAAAATGGTTTACTTGCTTTTCTTAAATACAATCCCAGAGTAAATAAGTTACTCGGATTTCCAGAAACGCTAAATTGTTCAGGACAAGTGCAGTCATTTAATGGTTTGTTAATGCACTTTTGACGGATGAGCCGTTTCTCCGAAGGGAAGCACTGCGGCTTCGGGGTAATTAGTGCTGATTTTGCCGGGGAGAGACAGTTTGCTGCAGCGGAGGATTTCGCCTCGCGGCGCTGCCAGCCAGCCGAGTCATCCCCCACGCCTCGCGCCCCTCCGCCCCCGTCTTCCTTCTCTGGAGTACCTCTGACGTCTCCTCCAGCCAGCGTCACATGGTCCCTCAGCTCCAAGTTCAAAGCCGTGCAAAGTGTCTTTCAGCAATTGCATATGTGCGTCCGCTGATCCTTCTCTAAGGAAGCAGTGGCTGTCTAGTATATTTACAGGTCTACGGGGCACCTGCAACAAAATCTGTTTTGTTTAGATGCAAGACCAGCTACTAAGCATTAACCAGTCACACATTGAAATGGTTCGCATATAAAGACTGTTTTGCCTTGTAGTGTTCTGGTATTTATTATTAGGCCTGCGTAAGAACTCGAAATCAGGAGAAACTGTCTGTCCTTCTCCATGCACAGCAAATGACTTCTATTTCTCTAATTACACTTTCATCCACTGCACAAAAAGAGAAACGATTTCAATGTGCAGTCCCTTGTGGCTGCTGGATTTACCAGAATATTGAACAATTATCAATATTAAAAGGCTCATGAAGGCTTATAGAGGGACTGTCACTGTTTGCTTATGCTGTGAATGATATGCAATGCTTTTACAAAAGCAAACCAGAATAGACCCCCTGCCAATGGGGGATTGCTGCGTGAGAGTGGTGTTGAGCTGCAGCGATTGTTCTTGGATCGTTTTGGGATTGTTTTTGGAGTGTTTGTGTGCTTTAACTGTGTTTAACTGTTTGCGTGGGTGGCTGTTTTATTTTTAGT
>JABFDZ020000109.1:10893817-10904430 GCA_019775955.2 Pollimyrus isidori | reverse complement strand
CCCGACAACATAGCCCCCAGGTTCACGGAGGCACGCAAACCCCTCCACCACGATAAGGTAGCAATCCACGGAGGGGGCATTACTAAAATAAAGAGACTAAAATACAATTTTCATTGACTAAAACTAGACTAAAATGTCATCCGTTTTAAACTAAAACTGTAGACTAAAATAGTTAATTCTGACTAAAATATGACTAAAATGCTCAGACTATTAGTCGACTGAAACTTGACCAGACTAAAATGAGTATGGAGGTTACTAAGACTAATAATGAATAATATGACAGCTTGATGCAAAGAGTAGACTAAAGGTAACATGAAGATAGGCTGCCAAAAACAACTATATTAGCCACCAAGCAAAAGTAAGAACCGGATACAGTTAGGCTAAAGGGGGGGTAATTTAGTATAAAGATGGATTCAGCCGTAGGTGCAGTTTTAGCGTGTGGAGAGAAGAGGAACCAAAAGAGACATGACAATTACAGATGATGATACCAACATAACAATTTTTGTTCATATCTGTAGGAAATCACAGAAAATTATACCGACACAGAGAATGGGGCAGGTGGAATGTGGTCTCCCCCCCACCACATACACAAACACACACACACACACACACACATTTTTCAAATGAAAATATTCGCAGAACTGAGCCGTATTAATTAACAAGTAATACGTTTTTTTTTTTATTCATTGCTGATTGCGTTTAGAGTACAGGCAGGTAGTACTGCAGCTGTTTTAATTGTGACTGTTATCATTTTACTTTATATATGTTTCAAGTTAATGCAGCATTTTCTATTGCAAGCCTTTATCACTTGACCACTTAACTGATCTGTGGTCCCATCTGGCCTTCAGGAAATCTTTATGATAATATCGGAAAATCTTAAATCGAAGCCCAACGGTAGTTTACCCTGGGCTTTACCCCTCTCTGCTTTACATTTTATCCATAATTGGCTCATTGAGTCCATAGCTCTAGCTAATTGCTCTAAATGACCCGTGTGTTGGAATTGCTCGGTAATGGATGATTCGGAGCCTCGTTGTAAAGCCTCAGGACGCAGGCGGTGGCGTCAGGCTGGTGGCCACCGTGGAGCGAGGCCCTGATTTGATCTGGTGGCCTCTCCTGACTGCACAGTGTCAGGATGGTGGGTCGTCCTCTTGGCTCGCTGCCAGGTGCTCACCTTAACGAACCCCCCCCCCCCCCTCCCCTCCCAGATCACCTGGCCTCTGGAGGATGATCTCCATCAGGTGTTTCCTTCATGCCAGAACCTGAGCCATCATGTGGGGGGGCAGTTTGTTATTTCTTCACCATTCCTTGCTGTTCTGTCCTTTGTTTGATGCCCACAAACGTCCTGCAGCAGAGCAGGTGGAGGGCTTTGAATTGTTGAGAGTGCGGCCCCCTTTTCTCATTGTCCTTCACGGCGTGATTTGATCCCCTCCCTGCTGCTGTGCTCTGTGTGTGTTGGTGCGGAGAGGCGAGAGGGCAGCCGTCGTTTTAATGTACAAAGCACAGCTCTGCTGCCAACTCCATCATATCCCTTTGTGCAGGAAACGCTGATGCTCAGAAAGGGGAAAACAAGGTTTCTGAGCTGAGGAAAAAATCAGCAGTCAAACTGAATGGCCTGCAGTGCGCGTACTGCTCAGAGCATTGAAAATATTTGACCTCCTGTCTTCTCTTCTGCCCTGTCCAGACCATCTCACCACTCTTATTTTGAAATGCAGGAAGCCGAATGGAATCGGCTGTGCATGACCGTAGGGGCACATCCCAGCTCCCATTTTATTTACGTGTTTCAGTCAAGGTTTCAGTGCTTTTCACATGGAAATCAGGTAAACACAGATCCACAATTTTAACCATAGATCTTGAGAAGTATTTTAAAAGTAACAGAATATGCCAAATTGTTTTGAATTCTTTTAACCTGAGCAATTTGCAGTTACCCCTAAACAGATGTCATCCATCCATCTATCATCCATCCACCCGCCTGTCCATCATCTAGCCACTTCCATATTCTGTCGTGGGTACATGAACTTTTGCTCACACACACACAATGCATTATGGGCAATGTAGAGGCACCAGTTAGCCTAACTGCATATCTATGGGCTGAGGGAGGACAACGCTGAGCTGCAAACTCCACACACGTTTAAAAACAGTCATGTGTTACCCTCTTTGGGGCATTTCCTTAATGTGCTAAAATGAAGAGTTTTTTGTAATTGTCATTGTAATGTAATTGAATTACAACAATGAACTAAATTTGACTTTTTATTCTGATATTCCAATAATCTAATCTTTTCCCTACAGTGTTTTTTTTATTAAATCTGGAGTGTAGGTTAAAATGAAAGGTAAGATAATTGGTAATTGAAGCTTTTGTTTTATTGATTTCCTGTGTCTGTAAATAGCTTTGGACTCACACAATGCTATTTAATCTGCTAGCTTTTACCCTGGACCATCTTTGTACTATGGTTAATCTGGAGGGTGCAATTATTCCAAGGGAAATATTGTCAAATGTGTTGGAAATAAGTGAACTTCCATCTGGTAATGATGGATTACTTCAGTTTTACAGCCAGTCATATGATGTGATTGTATAAAATGGACAGCTATTGTCCCACCTGTCTTTTTAATTGAATGGGTTTTTGTTTTTATCTCGAAATGGAAGAACCTTCTGAGCACTGCCTGTATTAATGTGCAGGGTGCATGTGTGACAGCACTGTGGTCAGGCTCAGTATCACACACATCGCCCCATTATTATGCCCAAGTCTCCAAATGAACGCCCATGCCTTCCAGCAGATCTCCAATCTGCATTATGTGATTCATTAGCTTCATTAGAAGGGATTTATTTCCCTCCCTCTGATTACCCAGGCTCCTGGGGGAGAAAATACTTCATTTTTAGTCTCGAGTTGGAGTTGACATCCATATTTTTTTGTTTCTTGATAAAACATGTGGCAGAAAATGAATAGATAAGAATCCTGAATAAAGCTCACAGCTCTCTGTGACGGTATTTGCACCCGTGACTCGTGGCGTCTGTCGCTTCTATGTGTACATTTTAAGAAGTATGCAGAAGTATCCAATACATGCATAAAGACATGCCAGACATGCATGTGAGATCACAAACACACATCTGTGATCCCATGTATGCATTAACACATGATAGGCATGCACGTGTGATCCCATACACACAATAAGATACAGTATGCCAGACATGCATGTGTGATACCATACACGCTTAAGACATGCCAATGGGGCAGCCGGCTGCAGGGTAGCTGCATTCTTGAAAGGATTCCTTGCCTGGCGCAGTAGGCACCAAACCCCCACCTCTCCCAGAAGTTCTAGGAGTCTCCTGGAAGTTGAAATTTTGCCAGTAAGAGGTCCCCCCCCCCATTGCTTGCGCCTTGTCCCTTGCAGTTCACTAATCTTCACCTCCCTGAAGTCAGCATGCATAAGGTGGGATGTACATGTGTGTATCACCCCCCTGTCCTTCCTGGTTAGTGTTTTATACTGTAGGTCCTCTGCTGTCCTCCCATAGTCTGTTGGTGCCTGTATCCTTTTTTCTACACTGGATGCACAGCTATGGAGAAACAGATGGTTGAAATAAGACAATGCAACTAATGTCATTTAACACCTCAGCCTCTATGCTCTTCTCTTTGCCTTGTGTCTGCACAGTCAAAATGGGAGTCTGCTGTGTGCTGAGATGTCAGTTTGCGCATTCGGGGTTTCTGCTTGTTTGTAGGCCACAAGATAGCATTTGACTCTGCAGTAATTCGGCTCCTCGGTTTATCCCCAGTCTTCTTTAGTCCTTTCTTATGTCTATTGTTTACAGATGTCAGTGGTATCCTTTGTGTCTGGGCTTTTTTTCCTCCCTGTCTTATGTCACACTGTGTCACATACAGGAACCACTTTTATTAGAGTATGGAAGCCGACCCATTTCTCCTCTTTGGAGCATAAACAGCCCCCCCCCCCAGTTTAGTGCTCTGTCTCTCGGACAACATTTAGTCTGCTAGACACTTGCTGCCTCCCTTTGAACTGCCATTGTTATTTTATTCATATTGGTTTGCTCCTAAAGGACTGTTATGACGTTTCCCTGTTGTGAAATGACCGGAGCCCGAACTTGACGTGATTCCATTACTCCGCAGCTGCTGTTTGAGACACGAGGGAAATGGGAGTGTGGTGCCTACAGAGCCCCCCCATCCCAGCAGCCTCCTATAGGATCTGCAGGCTGAGTCATTCCCTGGTTGTACTCGCATCCTGTGAAACAGCCAGAAAACGGAGGACAAAAGCAATGGAAAGAGCGAGTGTGAGAGAAGAACAGGAGCTAGTTCATTACCAAAACAGCAGAAGCCTTTCAGAGGAAGCTGCATTTGAACTTTTGTTTCTTTCCCTTTCATTGCCTTTATGTCGCTTCATTGTAGTTTTTCTGGCAACCTGTCCGGGTGCCCCCTGCTGGGGCGGGCTGCAGGCTCCCTGCACTGCCAGGAAAAAGGTTCCAGCCCTGCTACCTTTTTTGCTCCCCGAGGTACAAACAACATTACTATACCCCCAATGGTACAAAGATGTTCCTCAGTCCATTTTTGTACCTGAAAAGGTACATTTACCTGCGGCTAGGGTAGGGCTTGGCAGACCCTTGAGAGTGCAGCTCCAGTGACGAGTAATTGTACCTGCAATGGTCCAGATTGGTGTTCTTTTTCTGACAATGTGCAACCCTGGGTGATTGGCTGGAGGACGGATGGATGGATGGATGGACGGACCGATGACTGAATAGAGAGATGGACGGACAAATGTTATCTTTTTGAAAAACAAAATGAGCATCAGTGTCATCTAACGTTGAAGGTGAAAACTAATACACTGTATGTGAATCTCCATATGACCACACAGTCTCCTTACAGCTTAAGCTGTGCATTAACAATAAATAGTTTTTTAATAACACCAGAAAGGTCTGTTTGGGGCTATATTCTCAATAAACCAGCACCACTGGAGCTCTGAGGTAATTTGTTTTAATTAAACAAAAGGAACATTCCACACTCTGGCAGATCCGTGTCTCCCCAGGATAGTGGCCACTCTGCCCCCCTCCCCCGAGGAGTGTGGCTCTTTGGGGTAATGATCATGTGTCTTCGAGGGCAGTTGGCCAGGTGCCGCAGTGGGTCTGTCAGCCTTGCCTCGACAGAGCCGCGCTCACCTCGTTACCCTTTTAATTAGCACTGGCTGCTGAATTACCACCCCCCCCCCCACACACACACACACACACGCGCAACCAGACACACCTGCCACGTCAGCACTTTCTCACCAAGTTTGTACCTTCTGATCAATTTTTTGTGCCTTGGGATCAGCATTGAAAGGTTCGGATGCTTTACATTTCAATTTTTTTTTTTTTTATTAAAACCAGGCCGCAGAGCTGTTGAGATGGACGGGGCAGATGAGCAGACAGAGCTGTAGATGGCGCCGTGGGGCCCTGTGCGGGAATAACAATATGCTGCTCAAACACCCACATCTCATCGCCTCATTGAGTGACTGAACAACCCATTCATTTACTAATTACCCCATTCATTATCTCCTTAAGTGTGGTTGATTCCAACAATTGAGAGATTTGCAAGTTGTTTTTTCCCCCCATTTAATTCAGTTAGAAAACCATTTTAGTAGCAGTGGTTGTAGAATAACAATACAGCAGTTTCGGTGATACTGGACGATCATGAATGTGTTTCTCTGATGGCCTAGTAAAAGTAATAATATTTCTTTTGTGTTGCCTACTACAGATAATCAGTTAACGCAGACAGAGGGCTCCACTCAGGAACGTTCAGTGTGCATTTTAATCCGTCCATGACCACTGTTCATATACATCCAGCACACCCTGGACAAGGTGCTGGTGTGTCACATGACATACTCCGAGGGCAATTTAGTAACCTCGGCTATCCACATGCTTTTAGACTGCATTAGATAACCAGAATTAACAGGGGAGAAGATGCAAACTCCACACGCGCACCAAGCCCAGGAGTGGGATCCAAACTCGGGACCCTGCAGGTGTTAGGCTACCCACTCTGACACAATGCTGCCCTGAAATAGCTTCATTAACCATGTAGGAGGCATCAGCCAGAAGCAGCCTTAATGCCTTTCCCTGATTGCGCTGATAGCCCAGCCTGCCTCTCTGCAGCTGTGCATCCTCTTGATGGGTATATCGGAAAGGCTGCACGTAGTAACCATGCTGTTTTCTGAGACATGATCTCTATTCCAGCATTCTGCACAGAACCAGATGTTTTCTGCCTTTGATGGTGCCAACTGTCATTATTTTTATTAGCTCCACGTCTGAAAAGTCTGTCATTTTTTGTGATGAAAGTGTAAACATGAATATGCTGGTACTTTGCCACTGTATAAAAAGCAGACCATCAAACAAAACAGGCAGCAAGATCGATGCTGCTCACAAGCTTCAGACGTGTTAATTGATCATTTTGTGCTCCCTAGATAGAGAGGAGATAGATTGGTAATGTGCCGTCCTCCGTTTGAAGGGCCTCGGTTCTCAGAAGGTCTTCAGACACACAGTGCGTTGATGGGGACTCAGTGGTTTGGAAACAATGCTGCCATACAAATCAACAAGACGATGTTGGCAAGGGCATTGTTGTGCAAGTGAGATTCTAAGCAACTGTACCAAGCGGGAAAATGGATCCCTGACCATTCATAACTTTGCATTCATCAGACATCATCAGCTTCAGCAAAACTGACTCTTGCAATCCTTTGAAAATATTGAAGTAGAAGAGTACAAATCTCAAAAAATAATGTTCGGTTTTCATGTTTTTCCGTGACCGTTCTCATTCTTACCATCGAGGGTATGGTGCATGTTTGATGTCTTCTCTAGTCTAGACTTCTAGGTGAAAAGAATTATTTAATTATTTAAAACAAATAATTGTTTGTGAACCCAACAGGAAGCCAGCAGTTGACCTGCCTTACTGCTTGTCTTCGTTCTTCTGTCCTGACTCTTTCATCTTTTACCTGTAGCCTTTACCCAAGGAGCCCTCTTAAAGCAGGAAGAGCCAGGGGAGGTGAGTGTACAGCCTTTTCTTCTGTGCATGTTGGTTCCTCTTTGGCTTTTTCTCAGTGTCCATCACATTGGGTATTTCCCATCAAACATGAGTACACAGTAAGGACCTAACTCTCCTACCTTGGTATATTGTATGGAGGATTAGTGGTGTTCTCAGAATAACAGGGAATCCACAAGGGATAGCAGCAAGTTTTCTGTTGTCTCAGAAGTATTCCTGTTCCGTTCTAAGATAACGGGCATGAAATCATATAAAATTCTTCTATCAGACCGATTGCCTTTAGGCCTTCACTGGATTGATCTGGAGCCGTTTACCTCCTCAGCAATGGGGTGAAACAGGATTAGTGGCTAATCAGGACATCTGAAGCTGGAGACGGCTGCCTGGAACCTGCCGTCGATATGCTGGAGCCCCGCTCCCAGAAGTCCTACCGCGCCCTGTAACTGTGCCAAGCGGGACGGGGCGGGGGCTGCACGCCGGCCAACGCTGCGTCTAACTAGATAAATATACAGCCCAGCTGCTGTTTGTCATCATCACTTACACTTTGCAGCTCGCCCTGGGTGGCCCGTTCACTGAGGGAAGATCCGGCGCATGTGGAAGAAGGTGCAGGCAGAGCCGCGAAGCATGGATCCCGCTCTCTCTGCTGTGATGTTCCCTCAGACGTGTCAAGCTCCCCTCTGTTCTTTGCTGACTTCGGCAAAGACAGCTCTGATCATGAGGCCAGGTTGTTCTCATGGTACCGTCACGATACTTGCCCATCTTTTTTGTAGAGACCATATTTTTCCCCTTCCATGACAGACCCGAAGACTAAAACAGTACAGTGCCTCTACTTGGATTATATTTCAGCCATGGGGGGTGGCACAGTGCCACTGGGGGGTGGCACTGTCACCTCGCACCTCTGGGACCCGAGCTGCTCATGGCTCCATACGTTTGCATGTTCTCCCCGTGTCATCATTGGGTGTCTCCTCCTGGTACTCCAGCTTCCTCCCACAGTCCAGAAACATGCTGAGGTTAATTGGAGATACCGGATTGCCTGTTGGCGTGCATGTGTGACTGAGCCCTGCCCTGGGTTGTTACTTGCCTTGCATTCATAGCATATAGGATAAGCTTCGAACTCCCTGTGACCCTGTATAAGACAAGTGGATTCAGAAAATTGATGGATGGATTGATTGTGACCATGATGGCTTTTCCAGTTTTTAAAGGAATGGATTTATTAAGTAGCAAAACGAATATTTTGTTCTCCTTTATAATTCATTGTTTAATCAGATTCCATTACAGTATGTGATGTGATTCCAGCGGTGGTCTTCGGTCTGCTGTCATGACCTTACTGTGGTCATAGTGATTGCTTCACGTAATAATAATAATAAAAAAAAGTAATATAATAATAATAATAATAATAATAACGGTAATGATGGTTTATTGTGAATACAATACTATAGGTCAGTTCTTTGACTGAGGGATTTTTTTGTTCAGCCCTTTGTGATACTGAACATTGAAAGATGATGAAAAACACTTTCTGAGGAGGTAGAAGGGAAACGGAGAAGCAGTATTTTAAGAGCACTTATCAAACGGGCGTGTCCACAAGTGGCAGGGAATATTCAGTGATGGATCTCTCTGCAGGCGTCCCCAGAGAAATCCCAATGAATCATCTCCAATTACCAGCAAAGGGAAGACAGTGGGTAATAGTCACCTTATAAATATGTACCTATGGGGCCTTTAGATTCATGGAATTCTGTTCGGATGTGCAGAATTGCATTTAAATCTTTTAAAGATTCATATTGATGGTTTAGAACGTCAGACTTGCAGATCTCCTCTGTGAATCATTTATGCAGAGACGCCGGAAGGAGCTGGGTGCATGTTCCCGCCTGGGTCCCCGCGAGTGCCGGGACTCGCAGGCGTGAGTGCGTGCAGCGTGCTTCCTTCATTACGCTCAGACTTAGTATGCATCGGCACCATCGGCCACAGACATGAACACAGTGCCGTATGATTGCATCCAATATTTTCATAGGGAACACAGAAACAAATGGTCCTGTTTTGTTTTATAGAATGCCAGGAATCCTTGTATGAATACAGGGAGATGCCTCCCTTCAACAGGGAGTGGGGGACTTAACAATCATACTGACTGTTTCTTTAAGGCGCTTTAGTTTCTCCCAGATTGACTCCCTCACCCTTTTAGCCTTGCTCTTCAGAGATCCTTAGCATTTGCTCTAAGAACGATGGGATTCCCTTGCGGATGGACACGGTCATGTGTAACACAATAGTTTGTGAGAGAGTGTGCGGCTTGAACACTGTTATTCAGCACATGATGCGCTACTACTGCTCTTTGGTATAGAAGTGATGGCTTTTTTGGGTGATTCTGTGAACCAGAAAGTAAAATCAGTATTTTCTTTACTTAAGTGCAGTATGAATTCCATAAAAGCTTAAGCAGATCAGTGTCGGGTTCTTTTATGTAATGTTGACTGGCGATTCTCGTTCTGTCCATATTTGCCTTCACAAGGTTTTTACAGGCTTGTTAAACAGGCCTGATGTCTCAGAGGACAGGGACCAGATACAGTTACAATCTGATTCAATTTCTGATTCTGTGAAATTAAAATGCAACATTTTATAGGCATGTCTCCATTGGCTGATCCCAAACATACTATATTTTTTTTACTGTAAATGCTCCTAAGACAAACTAGTCATTTTGTAAGTAATCTGCAAATACCTCAAGTATTATTGATTATTAAACATATCATTATTACCTGTATAGAACTTGGGACTGATATCTCAGTCCTTATTGTTTTATGTGCTACGTTCGTCGACGTACAGGGAAAGCAGGTAAGTCCAGCCAACAATGCGGGTAAATGGGGTTTATTCCGAAGGAAAACAGGGTTGACAGAGACCAAACGACAAGCAACGTTAATGACTGATCTACCAGACTAACTCAAACACGAACTAAATACACAGGACAATCTGGTAGAAAGAGGAAACAGGAGAACAATCGGGTAAGAACACGGGGTAATGAGGTGGACGTGGCACACGAGGATCGGACGAAGCTGGACTTACATTATGTTGTTTATTGACGCATTAATTGTCTGATATTTTTAGCTAAGGAAAGTTTATTTATGCAGCATTTCATACACAGAGGCAGTTCAAGCTTTAAGCATGTTTAGTCAGCAGAAGCATTCAGATGGTTTGGGAACCAACAGCCGTTCTGATCAGAGATAAGTGGAATGTGTTTTTCTGGAATGTTCCTGGAGCTCCTTAACTGATAATGGAATAGCTTCTCTTGTACATGTATGACATCACAGGTGTAGGGGAGGGGAGCAGATGGGGGTCGCCATAAAAAACAGCGAACCCCAGGCTCCGGTTTTGTCATGTAATATATCCTGGCCTGGAAGTTCAGAGGGTCGCACTGTCGGCTCAGCGCCTCACACCTCCAGGGACGGGCGTTTGATATCCGGCCCGCTCTGAGCTTGTGCAGTCTGCAGGTTCTCACAGCCCGCAGACATGCAGTTAGGCTGATTGGTATTTCTCAATTACCCATAGACTATAATTGTGTGTGTCTGTGTACCCTGTAATAGGCTGTCATTCCACCCCCCCCCCCCCCCCCACAAAGCCACGACCCAGACC
>JABFDZ020000109.1:10881845-10893717 GCA_019775955.2 Pollimyrus isidori | reverse complement strand
AAGCCACGACCCAGACCAGGATAAATGGTTGTAAGATAGATAGATGAATATAATTGCTAGGATTAAAGCAGTGCTGGAGTTAAAGCAATCTATCCATATATCATTTCATGTCATGCGTCTGTCGTCTCGAACCACGAATAGGATCAGGACGCAGTGTGACTGAGGGGCAGGGCCGTATTGTTGAGAGTGTAAAGGAGGACATGCTCCAGCAAGAGGCTCCAGACAGGACATTTAAAGTCAGAAGTTCACTTGGATCACGCGGTCCTTAGGCTGTGGGAGGAAGCTGTCACGAGGCGTGGGAGGGGGGCACGCACGCATACAGCTGGGGAGGGGCTCCGGTGCCAACCCTACCTACTAAGCCACTGCGCTGACCTGTAATTAAAGCTAATCTCCTGACGATTGATGCCACATCCATTTTGGCAGCTTCTTCTGTTAGCATTCAGTCCCACTCAGATCTTAATTATCAGTTGGTGGGTCGGGTCAAATCATCAGCTAGTTCAGATTCCATTCCAGGTCCAAACAAGTGCTAATCGCAGACTGAATTGCAGCAATTGGGATTCATAACCTCCGCTGTAGCATGTCAATCAAACCAGCATCGGCCATCTAGCTAGCTGAATGATGATTAAAGAGGCGAGGCGTGGGGGGGGGGGGGGGGCAGAGAGCTTGCATGATAATGAAGGCGGAGCAGGAAGGCATAGGAGGGAGGGGCTGGGTGGAAGACGAGGGAGAGAGGAAGTGTGGAGAAGGGGGAGCGAGGTGCCGCACTGCATTGCCCTCTCTTGGTATGCAAGTCCACACTCCCATCCCTTCAGGCTGCGTCATGCACGACAGCACAGACAGCCAGTGAGATGCAGCTTCTGCTGTCCGGAGCCCCTCCATGTTGGTGGAACCATCTCCACTGGCCTCACCTAGGCCCCCGAGCATACAGGCAGACCATGGCAGCAGGCCCGGCGTCCCAGGCCGACACAGAAGACACATGTTTTAACCTGAGGCTCTTTAATTAATATATAATGGAAGTTTAAGCTCTTAAAAGAATGTTTATGTACTACAAATACACATCTGACATGTAATGATTTTGCGACAAGTGAGCTGATGGAAATGGCAGATGCATAACAAAGGACAGTAATGTCACATGTGGGTCTGCAGCAGATGTTTAGTGCAGCAGCTAGTGTTACACAGCTAAGGCGTGGTAACAATGCACATAAATGTATTGAGTGTTGAGCGAGTGGATAGAAATACAGTGGTACCTCGGTTCATGAACTCACTAGAACTTGAATTTTTTGGAAGTTGAACAAGCCAGTTTGACCTAGAACTTGATCTGAATATCATAAGTCGAACCGTGAACACCGACCTAATATAAATTGTACGAGCCAGGAAATGAGTCATACTACAATGCAATTCTTACTTGAATGCGTTCTTCACAGACTGGACGATTAACCAAATAAAGCAGTGCAACATTACAGTAGCTAACAATAAATAAACCACCAATTTATGTGTACTGTTAGAGCATTTATGTTATTTATTTAAACTTTATTTTGCCAGGTAAATTAACTGAAAATCAGATCTCACAGCTTTACGTGATATTCGGAAGAAACAGCAGATTACGCATCGGAACTGCCTGGGATACAAAACTCATGTGTGTAACTAAACTTCAGCCAATAAGGGCAAAGGTGCGTCGTCACAGAGGCGGTTCCAGTTTGTGCAGCCGGGTGAGAGGTCACAATGGATCTAACCGTAATGCATTGCGTCAGGATCAGAATGCGTTGCTTTAAGCAAGTCGAACACACAATGACTGGACTGGGGAAACAAACTGAAACACGGAATTAAAACAGAGAACTAATGACAACAACCAGAAACAGCTGATCACATGAATATCCCACACGAGGTTAACGAGGGGGTGTGTGTGGCACACGGAAGGAGTGGACGATTGGGGCAGGACAGGGGTAATGTTGGGATAAGATCTTTATCGCTTTGGAAGCCATTAAGCTCTTCTTGTTTTATCCCGTTCATTTTATGTTTAAATGCTAAAAGAAAAACATATTTACGTGTAATTTTGGGGGGCCGGGAACCAATTAATTGGTTTTCCATCATTTCTTATGGGAAAAACTCGATCAGAAATCAAACTTTGAGTCCAGAACGGGTTAAGTTTGAGAACCAAGGTACCGCTGTAATTACGAAATCAATACAGAACTGTGTGTTTGTGCGTGTTTATTTGTTGGGGTTTCCGCAGCCATCAATAATGAACTTGTGAGGAAATCTCCAGGGACTTCAATACTGAAAGAGCAGTGGCCTGGACCTTCTGACTCCTTTCTGATGGTGATACTGCCTAATGAAGGCCTTCCCAGTCCTGGATGGAGTTTGATTGCCTCCTTTCTCTTACTCCCAACCCCCGCCCCTACTTCTCCACAGGTCTTATGACCATCGTCGACAGAGAGAGATCACTCACCGGAAACATGTCTTGTCTCCATCCACCTGTCCCAGCACTCTTCACCTCTATCAGCTCCAGAAGAGCTCACATCCATTGCGGACTACCATTCTGCCCCCCACCCCACCCCAGTCCCCCCTACGGGCGTGCCTGCCCAAAAAGGAGGGAGCTTCACTGTATGGTGATGTGTTCTTGCTTCTTCACTAATGACCCCTTCTACCTGCCTAGTCCATGCCAGGAATGTGGACAGACTGAAAGTGTCTTCCCTCTCCCACCATGTAAATATAGAAGGAAGGAAGGAAGGAAGGACATTAGAGGAACTCCCTCTTTCCCCATTTTCATAGTGTTGCCCCAGCCAACCCACCCCACTCTCACTGCCCTCCATCCTGGGATACTTTTTTATATGATTCAGTTTATGACGGTTGGATGCGCCTCGGAACACGTTCCCTCACACAGGAGAGGAGAGTCTCCTGGCCAGCGCGGTGGCCAGTGAGGACCGGGTGGACGCTTCCCCGACCAGAAGAATGCTGAGCTGTGTGACCTGCCGGCATCGGGATTCTCCTGCGGTGGAGATGGGCCGCAGAGGCAGAGCAGACAGACAGCAACCGGCAGGATCCCAGCAGATGGACCCCCCCTCCCCCCCAGCTCTGTCTGTCCTGCTTTTCTGGGGCCACTTCAGCTTCATCTTCCCCCTCCCAGTTTCTGATTCTCATCTCTGTTTCATTTGTGTTTTTTTGCCTTCTGGCATTGGAAACTTCAACAACTCATAGAGAAAAGAGAAGAAAAAAATTGTGTGTATGTGTGTGTGTGTGTGTGTGTGTGTGCATGTAGTTCAGTCTCCCCTCAGCCACTGTGAGTTGCTCCGTGTTCTTGTAGTGATATGTTTTTATGAACAGAGAGCTCAGTCCCCCTCTGTTCCTGGTACCACTCCTGTCCCCCGTCTGTCATTGCGTCATGTGGGTGCCTGTCTAGCTCTGATTATCTACATAGTGGGGTCATCTTCTTGTTCACCTTCTTTATATGGATATATTTATTTTGAGAACATGTGACTTAGAAATGTGAAATACTAAATATTTCCATAGGTTTGTCATAATATTTATATTCAAAAGGCTTTTTGTTTTAGATAGATGTATTTTGATATGACAGGTACGAGCACTCTTTGAACTTTATGACATATTCTTCCATGTATTTTTTTTTTACATTTAATCAGTAAGTGCAGTATTTCATATTAAGAGGAGGTCTGAAGCTATTCAGTTCAGTTCTACTGGCTACACCAGTCATTCAGATATTCGTTATTTTCACGGCCAGACACTTTTAATTAACATCTCGGAGAACCTGCTGCATCACTGGGTTACTTACTGCCCTGGACTCTGGAAAGACAGTTGCATTGTGAATTTACTTCCACAGTGCTGATTGTGTCTAGCCCTTATCTCAAAATCTGGAGCAATGGAGTGAAATGGTGAGTCCTTTTATTCATGTGGAGAATTATTCACCCGGAATACATAAATACATATCGAGCATGTGTATTCTCCAAATGCATGAATAAGGCCGGTGAAATATCCAGGTCTCGCGGGGGCTAATGTAATTCACTACTCTCTCAGCCTCTGTAAAAGGGGAACTGACTTCAAGAAAGAAGAAAGTGTTAAAACTCTACCCACAGTGTTACATCTCTGAAAGTGTATAACTTCATCTTGAGCGAGAACATTTGTGTGCGTGCGCACGTGCGTGTTTACATGCGTGTTTGCGCCCGCATGCATGTGTGGCGGCTGGGGTCTCAGGGTGACTTGGGCTCCATGCCTGCCTCTGTCTTATTTCAGTATGGCAGGAATCCAAAAAGCCCCACAGGTTTAACTGTTTTATCTGTCTAGTTCTCCTTCTTTTGTTATCTTTCTAAAATTAAGTTCCCTCATACCTCATACATCTAAAGATACTGGTACTCATTCGTTGCCCATTGTAAATACGTGCAGTGTTATGAGTTAATAGGCAACGTGCAGCCAGTCAGTGGCCCCACATGATCCAGGCTAAGGTTGGGATCTCTGAGGCCGAATAATGCTCATGGTCATACAGATTATGCATTATGTCATCAGGGTGCTCATGTTGTTCATATACAGTAAATGCTTAAAGTTCTGCCAGGGCTTACTTTTATAACACCCAAGTAAAGGCTTATGACGGATACTTTATTGACATCATGTACTCTTGATTAAAAAATGACTATTAATACGCTATAGCTAAATTAACTGAACGGCGTACACGAAGGTGGCTATTTACGGAGATGTTTCTTTGCGTATGTACAGCATTATCTCAGCTGTGACCGAAGGCTAATCCCGCCACCCAGGTCAAAAATTCCCAAATCCCATCGCCCCCCAAAAACTTGATCTGACCACCACAACTGTGTTCTCACTTTCTTCGTATTATGGAGGACGATGTACCCACATTTTTCAACCACGTGTCATTTTGTGTGTCGCTTTATGCGTTATTCTGTATTTCAGCAAAACTCCCACATGGTAGCAAGGACACATGTGGAAAAATCCTGGTTTCTGTACAAAAAGACATGTGAAATGATGTAATCTGACCAAGATCTTAACCTTGTAAATGAGGAGGAGCGAGGAGATGTATGCTTTTGTATGTTGTTTGCCTGGCAGCCATGGAGGTCTCCCTCCCGTCCTGCCGGCTGGAAAAGACCTCCGTGGTTCTTGAAGGCAAACTCAAGCTAGTGGAGTAACAAAGGTATAACTTTATTAAAAGATACATTTACTACAAAGTTGGCCCCAGATGAGACTCTTATTGTGGCTCGGGCAGAGACGCGAGGGGATGCTCATGGTTAGCTTCAGCGGCGCCTCGCTAATGAGATGCAAGCGTTGCCTCTGTGGAGTAAAACAGCCTATACTGGCGGTAAGGAGTCGGAAAGATCGGCGGGTTGTTGCCCTGAGGATTCCGTCAAGGACGCAGCCCGACCTGGTGCCCAGCGCAGTTTCCTTTGGCTTTTCATGCTGTCTGGTGGCTTTTTGCATGAGGAGGCACATGAAGGGAAGCAACACTGTCTTAGTCTATAAATAATGCACCCTTGGTCTAAAGAAGAAAAGAAGTGGCCAAAAACGCAAAGGTATTTAACCAAATTGGGTGGTTAGTCACACGGTTGCCATTCCATGTGAATCGGAGGGTGGAGCCATTGCAAAGAGGAACCATTTAAACTAATGAACTGAAGAAAAATGGTCAATTGACTGCAGGATATTAAGCATGCAGGACTAAAACTAAATAAATAAGAAGAGAAGATAAAAAGAGAAAAAAAACGGTCACATTTCGAAGAGCAATGGTAATTTATCATTCTCACAGGCCCGGGCTCTCTGGGTAGTGAATCTTAATGTTGGTTTTTGCGGTTTTTAATAAAGTCAGTTTTGCTTTTGGCATATATGGAGGAAGAAATTAAGCACGCACCACCCCCCCCTTATCTTACCATGTATCGAGTTTCATCAGAAGCTAGTGAAAGTGACGCAGGTACCAGTGGAATGTGGCCCGTCAGCGTGACCACTGAGTCATCCTGCAGCAGAGACACCGTCACACGCGGCCGACCGCACTGGGAATGGCGCAGACCCACTCAGCGGGTTCATCGTGAGTGTTGTTCTGCATCAACAGAGGAGGCGAGATCTGCGATGAACCTTTAGTTAAGGTACTAAGTTGACGAAGCGTGATGAGTACATGGAACTGGCGGGTCACTTAGGAGGTAAGGACTGGAACGGCTCAGGACGCCGGGCTAATGCTCTGAAAGGCTGAAAGCAAGACACTGGCCCTTCTGCCGCTTTCATGCAAATCTAATATAGTGTATATTAGTATAAGTGCAGTATGACCAAAACAAAATTAGTGTAGGGTGCCATTATGATATTAACTTAAAAACACTCCTGCCAATAAACACCGCACACAAAAAATACATCCATATGCCTTCTAACCGCTCATCTTGGTGGGGGGCTGTGACATATCCTAGGCAGCGCAGTCCTTGGGGCTGGGGTACACCCTGGATGAGATGTCAGTCTACAGCAAGGCACATACACATCAGCACACGCAGTGGCCCCCTGAAACCTGTCTGCATGTCTGTGGATGGAAGAAAATGGACACTCCACTGGGATACCTTGTCGCTCTATAATAAATACAGTTATATATGAATAAAGTAAAAATCACAGGTAATTGTATCATTATGCATGCAAATTGGCTCATATACGATTAGTTAATAGAGAACAGAAAGCCATATGACACTAATCGCTTTTTGGCTTATAGGTGTTTACATTCCCTGAATGTGCATGGAGGAACGCTCTTGATACTCAGGTCATTTAGCCCATGTGCTTTCGGAAATGCAAAGAAGAACTGCCATGAATCGTAAGGTGTCCATGTAATACATCAAAGTGAACTTCCCAATGTAAAATCAGCCAAAACTTGAAAAAGTCTATGATATTCTAAGTACTGGTCACGTCACTATGACTGCATATTACACTTGGGGTCTTTTGATCAGCTTCAGGTCATAGCTTCAGGTCATTAACCTTTGATGTTTCCTGAAGCAGTAAAATATAGTATCCTAGCTTATGGTTTACTTCACAAGTAAGACACCACTAATTTTCACAAATTTACTTCTTTGTCCTAAACATATTGAACAAGGCTTTACAAAAGTGTTCACGTTTCAGATGTTTAGGTAACCAAAAAAAGCTTTAAAATGCAAAGAAAACCTTGATATAACGAAGTGTTTTGAACATAATTTTAACGGCTGCATTTGAAGAGGCTCAACCCCAGTCCTGTTTCACCATACATGCTGCTGTTTCGTATTGCATGATTTTACATCACACAAGGTTTTACAGAAATGCATCTGTCGCATTATGGCAGAAATGCCTGCATATTTTGAACAGTTCTCACCTCTCACTGGGAATCCTGACACAATGCATATTAGCTGCGCTTACTTCACCTTGGGTGATGCTTCCATGAGGAGAAGATACTTGGGCTAACCATACTCATCAGAGTCCTATAAACAGGTTTTAAAAAGAAGGACAGAAATGCATTTTATGCACTGCAAAAGAAGTCAAGGCCAGGAAATAAAGGCTGGAAACCAATGCTTTGCTCTCCATCCTTTTTTCATGGAACTGACACTGATATGGGAGAGCTGTAGCACTCCAGGGAAAGAGCTCAGCTGAGTTCATCCATACCAGAAAACACGGCAATTGCAAATATCTAGGACTTTTGAAAAATGATTCAGAGCCGGATCACGCAGAGTAAGACGTGCATGCACACATCCCAGCATAAAGTCCTTCTGACAGCTGGAAATTGGTTGTCCCTGCAAGAATATACCCAGTGCTTTGCATGTCACTGACACAGAAAGAGGTGTGAAAAATTATATCTAACACTTTGTAATGAAATTATTGCCGTCACTAGATGTACCTACTGCTACTTTGTTTTGCACATTTTTTTGTATCTTATATAGGGGTTCTTTGATATATTGCTATAGTTAAATCCAGTTATAACAGACTTCAAGGGACCTGGAAAAATTGTAAATTATATCCAGAGTTGCTATATGGCCAGAATACAACTACAGGACACCATTTACTTATGCCACACCCCAGCAGACACACTTGTGGTATAGATTATTATATTGTACATGTAGTAATACAACTTTACCTGAGCAGATGCGTGACTATTAATGATCCTGTATCTGCGCTGTATATCACCGGCACGCCACACACCTTGTAGGCGGAGCCTGCATGTCCATTATAGCTGAAGAAAACTACAGCTAAAAGCGGCGCTGGGGACCAAAATGTTTGTACGTTATAAGCAAAATTTTGTCATATTCGAGTCCACTATATCCAATATGTTTTCTGCTTGTTCTTAAAGGCGCACGGCCTGGACCAGCAGACCTCGTCCGTTATAGATGATATTCTGTTATAAGCGAGTCCACTATAACAGGATTTTTCTGTATTTGTTATTGTAGTAGAATGAGTAGATGTTGACATCCATCTCCATAAACTGCCGCAATGCACAATGAGATTTAAACAGCAAGGTTTATGCTAGGCATCTTAGCCTTATAAAGTGCTGTCTGCACACTCGTTGATTTATTTATTATTAACTCAGCATCAGGACTGAAGATCACCCAGCACACTTCCACGGTAAATGATGACACACGGGCCTGTAACTCAGCGTGTGTGATGCTCATGCATATTTCAGAGGGATGTGGGCCCTGGGGTCCGCACCTCCCCCGCGGCCGCTGCACTCCTCCACTCGTCTAAGTCAGCGCTCCCCTCATCCCTCGCCGAAGCTGTCCAGCAGCCCATTCTTGCTCCGGGCGTATTGCTCATTGTGATCCAAAAGACAGCACTCCAGCCTTAATCACATCTCAACAAACGGGGAACAAACTCCCATAGTAGAGGCTTTGGACAGATTATGGCGTCCGAAAGGTATGAAACTGAGTAGGTAGTATCAAGAAATGAAATACTCTTCCCGGGCAACTGGAGTACATCTGAAATGGCACCAGTGTAAAGTGAAGAGTGGCCCTTAGTATGTCCCTTAGTGTGAGAATAGAGACATTTAGGGTGAGCAGATGGGTACGAAGCTCTCCAAAGCACAGGTATGGTGTTAGGGACCAGCAGAGGTCCGTGTGCTGCTGGAGATGCTGCTCGACATCTCTGCCTGTCTCTCAGCTTTGATGTACTGCAGTCCAGGGCTGAAGCTGCTCTTTGTCCATCCTCCATGGGAATCTGTAGCCATCTGTTCCTGAACGCTGCAGGCATGTGCGGTGAGTCCCTCAGGGGCCCCGGTACCGCCTGAGCTGTTCAAATGCCCTTTTTGGGGCAGCACGTTGTTTCTATGATGTGCAAAGTATTTACTCAGTCACGTAATTTACTTAAACAGTCAGAAACTTTTATTCTATGAAGCCTGTGTTACAACCATTTCGCTGCACTGTTTCAAGAATATTTGACTAAATTTCAGTTTTGAAAATAGGGTTGGAGTCCAGGTTTCTTTGTCATGGTGACTAACCACTTAGCCTGGAGGGCTTCTGGAAAACTGATCTCTTGTTGCTTGGCTCTTCATCTGCTCTGAGTTCTTTTTTTGATGGAACTGACAAAACAAAGCTGGATAGCACAGTGCTGCAGGGGTAGAGCTCACTGGAGCGAACGAGGATGCGCGGGGATTGCAGGGGACCAGAAAGATAGAGTACTCTTGGTCCCCTCAAAATGATGCACAGTACGACTTTCACTCATACTGCATGCACCTCCTATTATTTATAGATAGGAATAAAGTTTTTCCCCCTAACAGCTTATATTAGTGAAATATGGTTACCTAAACGAGATGGACATGCAAAATGTTAAAATTCAGTGATATTTCATGATAGGATGCGCATGAAACCAGATGAGTGTGAGGTGATCATTTGGGGATCTGACATTAAGGGGGGGGGTCTTAATAAATACCCAGCCTTATTACTAAATATCCAGCCTTAATAAATACCTAGGCTTAATGCTAAATACCCAGCCTTATTACTAAATATCCAGCCTTAATAAATACCTAGGCTTAATGCTAAATACCCAGCCTTAATGATAAATACCCAGCTTTAATAATAAATATCCAGCCTTAATAAACACCCAGCCTTAATAAATACCTAGGCTTAATACTAAATATCCAGCCTTAATAAATAGCTAGGCTTAATACTAAATATCCAGCCTTAATAAATAGCTAGGCATAATACTAAATATCCAGCCTTAATAAATACTCAGCTTTCATAAATACCCAACCTTAATAAACACCCAACCATATTAATAAATACCCAGCCTTAATAAATTTCAGGCCTTAATACTAAATACCCAGCCTTAATAATGAATATCCAACCTAAATACAACATACCCAGCCTTAATAAATATCCCGGCTTAATACTAAATATCCAGCCTTAATAAAATACCTAGGCTTAATGCTAAATACAGTACCCAGTCTTAATACTAAATATCCAGCCTTAATAAAATACCTAGGCTTAATGCTAAATACAGTACCCAGTCTTAATAATAAATATCCAGCCTTAATAAATACCCTACCTGTCACGTACCACGTCGTCCATCCCGCTTCAGCCCTGGGTGTGGCCACGCCCATCTCGTTCCCTCTTGTATTATCCTGATCGTGATCACCTGTAGGCGAAAGCCGTTCGCCAGTCTCGTGCTTTGTGTAGTGTATTTAGTCTGTGTCTGCCTATGTCCCGGCGTCGCGGCATTGATGTTTCTCTGTCGGCGTGTTTATGTGAATAAACCCTTGTTTCCCCGTCACCCTGCCTCGGATCCTTGCTGGTTCACCCTGCACGCCCGCCGAACGTTACAGAATGCCGCGACCCTTCAAAAATGTCTCTCCACTAGCGGAAGCGGAACATCGGCTTCTGGGGGAGGAAGCCTTTTACTGGCTGGAGCAGCTAGAGGGGATGGAGGACCCCTGGCAGCGATCTCTAGCCAGCCGGGCGAGGGAGGTCCTGGAGGACTTTTCCTTCCCCGATAGCGCGCACCTCACCAACGAGGTGCGCGAGCTGTGTGAACATCTCAAAGCAGGGGTGGCTGAGGCGAACGAAAGGCAGGTGGCCGCCGATTGCTGGATTCCAGCAGAGCTCCTGCCCTCGTTCGCCGATTCAGCCCCGTCCCAGAGTACGGAGAAGAAGCGCAGCGGGACCCGGAAGAGGCAGGCGGACACCCGATCGATCGGGAGAAGAAGGAAAGTGAGTACCTCCCGCTTACCTGGGCTAGAACGATGACGTTCGGGGACTTTGTTCACGGGGTGCTGCGATCTCCGGGGGAGACATGCCCCCACCGACCCGAGTGCCTGGCGGGGGGAAGGATCAGCCTGGTGCATGATCCGATTCCCCAGGTCTCTAGGGCTCTTGGGAGGAGGGTGCTCGCGCGCTCCACACCGGACCTGCCGGCACTGGGGCCGCTGGAACCGACAGAAGAGTCCGCCCCGCCCGCAACAGTCGCTGCCCTGCCTGCTACCACACGGGCCGCCAACCGAGCGGCCAAGCGGGCTGCTAAGCACGCAGCAGAACTGAACTCCACCCCGCACAGCTTAAGGGAGCCGGACTCCGTCCCGCACAGCGTCAGGGAGCCGGACTCCGCCCCGCACAGCGTCAGGGAGCCGGACTCCGCCCCGCACAGCGTCAGGGAGCCGGACTCCACCCCGCACAGCGTCAGGGAGCCGGACTCCACCCCGCACAGCGTCAGGGAGCCGGACTCCGCCCCGCACAGCGCCCCAGAGGCTGCGACGCCCGCAGCTGACGACGCCCCAGAGGCTGCGACGTCCACAGCTGACAACGCCCCAGAGGCTGCGACGCCCGCAGCTGACGACGCCCCAGAGGCTGCGACGCCCGCAGCTGACGAAGCCCCAGAGGCTGCGACGCTCGCAGCTGACGAAGCCCCAGAGACTGCGCCCCGCGCAGCCGCCCCAGAGACTGCGCCC
>JABFDZ020000109.1:10857738-10868877 GCA_019775955.2 Pollimyrus isidori | reverse complement strand
GTCACGTACCGCGTCGTCCGTCCCGCTCCAGCCCTGTGTGTCGCCACGCCCACCTCGTTCCCTGTTGTGATTAACCCAATGTAAATCACCTGTGAGGCGAATGCTGCTCGCCAGTCTTGTGCTCGTTCTGTGTATTTAGTCTGTGCCAGCGTATGTCCCGGCAGACGCAGCATTGATGTCTCTTTGTCGGCGTGTTCTGTGAAATAAACCCTCGTTTTCCGTCACCTTGCCTTGGATCCTTTTGGTTTGCCTTGCACGCCCCGCCGACCGTTACAGCTATAATGTGTTGTGCTTTTTTATTAATATTTATATAATGCTTTAATGCATTATGAATGCATTATAATGCACTATGAATGTGTTTATAAATTACTAATACCATGATATTGTTACCACTTTTTCTTGTGCAAATCGGGGGTTGGTACTCGCGCGGAGATGATTGGCAGTTTTCCACTAGGGTGGTATCTTCTGAGGAACATCAACTTAACAAACAGTTGCAGGATGAAACTGTGTGGTGAAGTTGGGGGGGGGGGGGCGAGGGGGCTCGATGAAGCTTGCTGAGGGCAATACATGGGCTTTGACTGGTGCTGCAGTGGGCAGCTCTGTGATCTTACACCTCCAGGGCTTTGTACGTACTCCCAACGTCCGGGAAAGCCTCAGTAACATGGCATGCTTGTTTCTAAGTGAAGGATTGATGACCTGTCCAATGTGTTCAGACTTGCTGTGACCCTGTATTGCATAAGCGGTTATGGGAAATAAATGAAAGGGGAATACAGATCCGGATCAAGGCAAATTATGACAAAGTGGAAGGAAAAGATATGAGGCAGATCATGTGCTCTTTTTTCCATTCAGTACATAAGAAATAATTTGAGGATTAGTACTCTCCTGCTCCTTAACATCATTTACAATATTTACAAAAATTCAGGATGAAACAATTACCGTTTTTCTCCCAAACGGATTAAAAAACAGATCTCTTTATGCCTCAGAATGACTGACATATGGTTTCATAATTTCAGTCTATACACCTGCTTCTTCACATAGAGCTGGGGCAGATGGAGGATGCTGTGTTCAAATATTTAGAATGGTTTTGGGGACTTTACATGAAGGTAAATATTGGAGCCAATTACAATCATCCTTCCACTAAAAAACCAATGCATACTTGAAACTTGCATTCATCAATATCATTCTTAATGCATGATTTCTGTAAGGGCTTTGATTTACCCACAGAGTCGGCCGACTTGCCCAGAAGACCCTGGTCCAGATGGTCCTCAGAACATGCTTTTCTTATTGCCGTAGCATTCTGCTCCTTGAGGAAAAGCCTGCCGTGGAGCCACTCATACAAGGTACCAAAAAAAAACCCACACCTGACCCCTTGTGATCTTACAGTTGGTATATGTGCAGGAATCACGTGTCATGTGTACTTCTAAAACCTGAACTGTTTTTCATGTGTCTCCAAAAATGGACTTTTAGACAAGACCGAAAACAGATACTAAATGGATGACAGTGATAAAGAAAGCGGGAAGCAGATATTAACAGTACATTCTCCATGTGTTTTGTGATGTTAAACCATACTGGTATTTTTAGAATATCTTATGAAATATAGCAGCTGTATGTTTTATTAATATTTTCATGCACCTATACTTACACATTCTAGCACAGAAATGGGAAAAATAAAAAGAAGGGGGGCGGGGGGTACATTGTGAAATAGGACATTTTAAAGTCTTGATATTATTCCCTAAGCAGATTTCTGCTGGGAGATTTTCTGCAGTTTTGTCTGTTCTCCAGTTATAGCACTTTATACCAGAAGAAAATTCAAAATGAGGTTTTCAACAAAATAGGTCCTTGGTTACTAAAGAGGGATTTGTGACTGGCGCAACGGGCACCTGGTAAGTCAGTATGGCTGCCTCCGTGTCACACTCCTTTTGGATGCCAGCTCACAGAAAGTTTTATACATTCGACTACATCATTTTAATTATTTTTTTTGGGAGGGGAGACTGATAAAAATGAACAGTAAAAATCGAACATAAGAATATGCCAGAAAGAAAGATCGAGAGTGTCTGAGAGAAACGGAGATAGAGCAGTTGTTGTTATTTAAATTTTCTTTTCTGTTTCATGTCATAGCATAATAGTGACAAGAGGATATTTTTTCTTGGAATTATGGATATTGTCGCAAAGCCAGTGTCAGACAAGCCAAGTAGATATGTCAGCCTTAAATCTTTACTGTGGCCACAGATATCCTGGGATTTTAGGAACACTTGGTGCCCCCGGCGCCTAAACATGGCCTTGCTTGCTCTGGTTCAACAAGATTGACGCAGAAGGAATATGAAGAATTTTGATTCACAAGTGTGCAGCCTGGCATTAAAGATGAAGAACAAAACATCCACAAACAATGCGTCAGAAGCCACTGTGTGAATCTGGGTAATTCGCTATGAAATATCAACTGTATGCTTCAGCGACCACATCTGGCAAAGTGATTCATTTTATTTAGCTGTCCTAATGCAGCAATCAAAATATATTAGCGTGACAATTTTATTTCTGAAAAGCAGTCGAGAGCGAGTCATATAAATGAATTCCAAAATAAAGCCTACCAGGGTCTTCACAATCCACCCCCCTCTACTCCCCATGAGTTTCCTTCACATCCCACTCAACCTGATCTCATTGCTTCAAAGACCTAGGACTCCACCAGGTTGTAGCATCTTTTCTCCTCTTTGGACTAATGGCGTAGCCTTGATCACCTAATAGAAAAGGATTATGCAGTGTCCTCATACTAATGGAGATGGAGTTAGTACTGTGAAACCATTCATCTCATACATAAAGGCTGACCTTCTGGTTCCAGCATGGGGAATTTCACCCTGATGTCTGTAATTGTCCAGCCCAGTTGGAAAGAGGCAATATCTTTCTAAATCAAGAAAGACTTGCACTTGCCTGCTAATAGTGATTCCTTATTAATGGCAAACAAAAATGCCCTTGCCAGAATCACAATGGTGAGTATGTCCATCACAGGAAGTATGGCAAAAAAAAGCACTTCCTGTTAGTAGAATGAGGTAGCCATATGAGTCATTCAGTGGTGCTGTGAGTCAGGTACAGCTCGTGTGTATGGCATCTGCCAGATATACAGATGGTCACCTGTCAGGCAGCAGACCCCTGACTCCTAAGCCAAACTTCTGCTCCTTCCTTCTGAGCATGTTCCAGATAATCCAGTACTGTGTGTGGCGCCAACCAAAACGGACATAAAAACGGCGGAAAATAGGTATGAGAACAATTACCCTAATATGCCGTCTATAAAGTGCTGCAATGCATGTATAATGAAACATAATAAAGTATGATCAGAGTGTGATCAGAGTATGATCAGAGTATGATCAGACATAAAGGCAACATAGCAACGTATAATAAAACCAAACAGGCATAAAACGTGCCTCAGAGACATATGAAAAGGCATGCTGTCCATGCGTGGTCTATTATGACGGATGACTGTCATTTAGTTTAATTCTTCTCCCTATAATTAAAGCTTTGGAGTTGCAGATGGGGCAGGCGATACAGGGCGTCGTGGATCCCGTTTCTTTTCCGGGGGGTTCTCGGCACACTAAGAACAAAGCGCGGAGTCCTGCTGGACCCCTGACTCCCGCCGTGCCCCGAGGCTGAACCTGCAGGCCTGACGTAGCCATAGGGTCTCTTGGCAGCGTGAAGCACAGCGCAGCCCTCAGGGAGTGCCAGACTCCGGCCAACTCCTGCCTCACCATCTGCTTAGACCTCATGCACTGTCTATGCACTAGTGGGTTGGGGGACATGTCCATCTTAATTTTAAAATTGTATTTTTTGTTAAAAGTCAAAGTTGATCCCCCTGGAAATGGCTGAAAGAATGGATTAAAGGTTTTACAAAAACCTTTAAACATTACATTAAAAAAAACATAAAACAAGCTTTTAAATATGTTCATTTTAAGTTTATGATCGTCATGAATCTGTCACCTTCAGCAAGCTAAAGTCTTTTATTTACATTGTTCAGGCATCAATTGCTATCAATGAATTAAACGTCAGTGTACACAAAGCTCCCCTTTACACTGAGGATCCTCGTCCGCACTTCGAGAGCCACTTGATGGCAACAAGGCAATTCAGCGTCACGTCCACAGTAAGATAGCAGCAGACGTGCCCAATGTGCTGTAGTTTCCAAACACAAATCCTCAGGCCGAACTTTATGCATCCTCCGTCTTGACATTTACTTATACCCCTTCAGATTTTCTGAGAGTACTGAACTATAAAAGGCTCGCTGTAATGGAGTCCATCCAGGCATGAAAGACAGCAGAATTTCTAGGACTGACCTTCAATCTACCTGGGCAATTATGAGAGCATATAGCAACATGTAACAAAAACCATGAGTACTACCAATGCAATGTAAATGTGGAGACGGGCAACACACCATTAGAAATATTATATTTCCTATCCATGGCTAAATAAATATATAACATTTATTCAGTTTATGTTTATTAACGAGTGTTAAATGCATCTAACAATTCAGCTATTATATGTCAATATCCATTGATTTAGTAGCAGTAAATTAATAAAGTTTTCAAACTGTAAAAATTAGTCATGCTTAGCATCCATAAGACGATTATCTGTTGGTGCTGCTCATTCTGCTCACTGGATTTGATTGACAATGGCTTTACTGTGTTTAAAAGTGTTTTCACTGAATATTCACTGATCTTTTAAATATAAGGAAATAATGAGTATTTTGTTCCTGCATTTCAAAAAAGAATGAATAATCAGTGCATTTGCTTTTAAAATGCTAATTAAAAATGAAAGATGTTGGCGTGCATTTATTTTTGCATTTTATTTTTCACCTTATTTCTTAGTCAGCAGTCTCTACAGGCTACTGAAACAGCACTTGTAATGAAGATTAAAGTTGAAAACACTATCTACAAAAACACATGCCGTGGATGCCACTCCAGAGGGAAAAGCCTCACCTCGTACGTGTCAGAGAGCCAAAAGAGTTTGGTCCATGCATAATGACTGTTCAGTCAATGAAAACTTCCTCTAATTTAACCGGGCTAAGGCAGAGATAACAATATAATCACAAGATTAGATATATTAATATATTTCAACACATCTTTAATCCGTTGAATAAATGAGGATGTTTCGCCAGACCTACTTTCTCCCTCAGTGGGGAATTTCAGGGCATCTGAAGTGGGATTTACAACCACTGCAGAATAAACATGAGGTAATAAAATAAGTCTGAGCCGGTGGAGCCGCCCTGGGGAGGGCCCTGCACACAGCCTGCCGCTGCAACTCCAACTCCACCGAGGGCAGGGGCAGCTTTGTACTGATTCTGATTGGCTGCCCTCCCCACTGCCTGCCCCTAGCACACAGACTGCCTCTGCACCTCCTTCTCCATCTGAGGGCAAGGAGGGCATTTGTCCCTCCCTATTGCAAGCGTGTTCACTGTGTATTATCGCTGCACTCTGGCAGTGCTACGGGGACAGTCACCCAAAAGTTGAAATACCTGGCTCCTGATTATCTGTACCCAAAATGGAGGTCTTAATAGCAGTGTACTCCGTTGAATTCTTACCCACATCCCCACTGTTCTCATTGATTCTTCTGGCACCTAACTGGGCTAAATACAATTTTTCTTAACCAATTCCTCAGACAGTCTACACTTTTGCTCCTTCCCAGCTCCCAAACACACTAGCACCACTACTTAATCGCTTTATTGCTTGGTTAGGATGTGCTGGAAGCTGGGAGGGAGCTATACTGTAGAGCACCTTGGGGTCCTTTAGAATTGGGCTAAGAAACACTGAACAGCACCCTACACGGGTACCACTGACACGGGCAGCAGTTTCTGATGATTTCCGTGGAAGAATAGAGGGAATGTTCCAGTAGACATCAGGGAGCTTGCAACTGCAGAAAGAGGGGAGAAATTGTGGGTGGACAAACCATGAAGAGTGAGACCGTGCCGTTCTATTAATCCTCCAAAGAAGTACAATGTCCTGAGATGTTAATTGCCGATTTCTCTAAATGTTCCAGATCACTGATCTGACACTGCTGCTAATGAAGGTCACACCAGTGAAACTCTTCTGGGCTGAGCTGGGAGCAGGTGAGAGTCAGAGGCAGGTAATTGGAGAAGGAAGTGCAATTGTGTATGCTGTAATGAGTTAATAAGCCCAAGGTGGACCATTGGAGAGCGCCACCACTGGAAGAGGTGCTGAATTGCATTATACAGGGATTGGCACATTGAGTTGTGGGAGATGTATTCTGAATTGGATTGTGGGAAATGTATTCTATTTCTGATTCTCTCTCATAATCTCACCATCCCCCAGGTCACAGCCAGAACACACATAGTACAGGTCTGGCACTACAGAGGTTTGACTTGGAGTGACAATCAGACATTTTGGTCGGGCATCATTCTGATATTTTCTCATTTATCGGAAAGGCGGTTTCACATAAAGATTTTATAATACAGTCGCCCCTTCAGATTCACAAGGGTTTGGGAGAGAAGTTTCCTGCAATTGTGAAAATTCGCAAATTTAAATTCATTCCATTATTAAAAATGCCACAGCACTGAACAGTTTCCATGGTCACAGAGACAGTTAACATGAGTGAAGTTGGTTACCAAGACAAATATGCAAGATGTACCCAAACCACGTTTTGCAGATTCCACAGTTCTTTCGCAAATGTGTAGTATGCACTTACAGTATCAAATATTAAACAATACTAATGTCATACAGATCACCACAAGCTACCCTTGTTCAGCTCCTGAGACAAAGCCACGACTGCCCATGAGCGCAAGTACACCAGTTACTACCATTCATTGAACAATCCGCGCTATAAATCTCTTTTCAATTATTTCATATAATTGCTTTTGTATTTATGTATTTTAGTAATAAGCAGTGTTTAAATTATTTCATACAACTCTATCAATGTATAATATGCCTTCATGGGAACAGATTAATCATTTGCCCTTTTATTTCTTATGGGAAAAAATAGTTTAGTATACATCCTGTTTGGTATAAATCCAAGGATCTGGAACAGATTAAGGATGTATACCGATTTACCACTGTATATTGATTTCGATAGGGACATGTATATAGTTTTAGATAGGGACAGATATATAGATTTAGATAGGGGTAGGTATATTGATTTAGACAGAGATAGGTATATGGATTTAGATAGAGAAAGGTATATAGAATTAGATAGGGACAGGTAAATAGATTTAGATAGGGACAGGAATATAGATTTAGGTAGAGATAGGTCTACATTTTAACAACTGGACTCCAGTAAAGTCTAGTAAATTAAGTGGACTACAAATTTTCACAAGACTCCAAAAAAGTCCCACCTAATCTATACAATGTTCCCAGAGTGATGAGGGTCAGTCTTTGACTGCTTGTCCACTGTGTTGCCACATTTTGGCTCTTGGGTGGACAATGAAGTTCGCGACAGGAGATCAAAGTGGAAAAGCGGAGGACCAGGAGGGAAAGAAGAAGCAAATCAACATGTAGTGCTGGTAATTTAGAACAGAGAAGGCCTGTGAAAATGGGTAAAAGGACATTTCATAACCAACAGCATCCATCAACCTTCCAACTGTTGTTCCAGATCTCGGTGATGGGGGCCTGGAGCTTATCCCAGGCAGCATAAGTTTTAAGGCAGGGCTACACCCTAGGCAGGATACCAGTCTATCACAAAGTAAATCACACTTTGGGTAATTCTCACATTCACCTATATGCAAGTCTGCAGGGGGAAAGCAAAGCAATGTGAAAAGAACATTCAAGTTAAAAAAAACATACAAACCCTCAACTCTGGGCAAGAGTTTTACTGTTTGAGCCACACAGCAGTATCCAGCACTGTTATATCAGGCACATCAGTGCCAATGTGCCCTTACAGCAAGTGTTCTGCTCACATGAACAGAGTGGAACAGCTGCTCATGCATGTTATACTGCTCACCCTGCTACAGTCTAAGGAGTGACACCTGCCAAGAGTAGGTGCTTCTGGCATTAACACCAGAGAACCTGCAAGCCTGCCTCACCACTCTGAGAGGTTTGGGAACTGCAGTTCCAACCCATTAGAACAGCATGTCCAGCTGTGAACGGGGTCCTGCTCCTTGGAACCATACCACCACCTACCATTTAAGTAATCTGCCAACAAATTGGGCATGGATGATGAAGAGGATTTCCCCAGCCCAGATGAAGGCAAAGGCCGTCATGCTAGTCACAGTCAAAGGCATTTTTATGAAAACAGGCGGGGTATTTCGCATTACCCTGCCTAAAACAGTAGAAATACAAAAATACTGTCTATGATATGTATAAAGCAGGATCTTCCTGTTGTATAATTCCATATAGGTGTATGCTATGCGGATGTTATGCCTGTCATGCTTAGAGGTAAAGGCAAGCTTCAGATGTGATGGTTTGGGTCTGGACGGGTGCCAGGATGCTCCTCTTCTTTAATTGGAGATTATGGAAATAAACCGTAATCCCAGCACCTCTCGGGTCGCAGTCTGCTGCAATCATCAGAGAGTGGAATTGCAAAGAGAATTATAGAGAGGACCTGGGTTTGTATACACCACTACACATTCACAGTTTCCCCAAGGGCAGGACTGTCAATCACTAAGAGCCCAGAGTCACCCACTCATGAAAAAAAAGAAATATATATATCTGCACAAAGCTGAAAAAAAGTGGTAAACGGGGAAGAGCAACAACTTGTTATTGTCATGGATTCCATGGTGCAAATTTATCAGCTCAGGTTTTAGAAGCATGTGACTATAACGGCATGTCAGTTTGGCAATGTTTCCTCATCAACACCATGTTATATTTTCATATCAGACACACATCTGGCAGTGTTTGGCCCTGGTAGAGGGGCACCATTTGTCAGGTCATGCTGTCTTTGTGTTGGCCATAAATTCTTAATGTTCCCATTTGACCACAACAAAGAAACCTAATAAAACAGTAGTAGGACCTACAGTATTAAAGCCACTCATGCATTTGTTGAATTTACATGAAAATCATGAAATGTTTGTGTAATTTCTAGCGCATTAATGTTTTATTTGAGGCTGGCAAGACAGAGCTACTGCCACTTAAGAATACTCAAGAGCCCTCCATGGTAACAATAGTAATCTTACTGCTGTGCTGCAATTTTATTTCTTGAAAAAATGTATCCTTTTGGCAGCAGGGTGGCTCAGTGGCTAGCACTGTGACCTCATACCCCCAGGCCTGTAGGCTTAGGTATCTCCCCCTGGCGTTGTGCATGTGGATTTTGCATGCTCTTCCTGTGCTTGTGCAGTTTTCCTCTGGGTACTCTGGTTTCCTTTAGCGGTCCAAAAAAGCATGCAGACCGTGTGTGACTATGTCTGTGATGGACTGGCTGCCCTCAGCCTTTTCCAGGAGCCACTAAGTGCCGCAGAGCCATGTTTCCCAAATGCCAGTTTATGGAACTCTGGGTGTTGGGAGAAGGGGTTTACTGATTTCTAAAAACAAATTATACTGTACATTTTCAAGCTGTGGCTGTTTTATGACCCCTTACATTAAAAGATGGTCGATCTGCCATCAGCAACCCCAACCCAAAACTCCCCCAACACAATCAATAACAATAAACTGTACATTTCTAAAGGTTGCATGTGGTTCAACCTTTAGAAAGGTTGGTAGGTGATTCCAGGGATAGGTGTTAGGGAGGCTGTAACCATATAAATAGGGACAGAAGGATAGATGGATGGATGGATGGATGGATGGATGGATGAATGGATGGATGGATGGATGGTTGGATGGATAATTTTTAAAATACAGAAATTCAAACACATAAACAGAATAATGGTGATTCATACAAGCAGTCACACAACAAATAACAAATCCTTTAATGTTTTATATATTGTTATTTCAACCTGTAAACACAACATAGTAACTCAGCATGTAAAGTCAAAACTTTAAGACTTTTGACAGCGTTTCTTTAGTGGCGGCAATGCTGGCTTTTACATGCCATCACCTGCAGTCTCTGGCCTGGCATCACTGGCTTCAAACAGGAGCTGTGATTGGCATGTGGAAACGACGGGCCCTGCTCCACACTCAGCAGCCGGAGTTCAGGAGCCCGTAGCTCGGCGGCACACCTCGCCATCACACGCCAGCGGACAAGGTCACCCTAATTGTTCTCCCATGTGGAGCAAGACCCTCCGGCAGCCTATTTTGGTGAGTCTGATAGAATTTCTCACTTCAGCAGCTCTGATAATTCCTGAGGTTGAAGAGACAAACAGCACCCTGATTTGGAGAGATACACTGAAGGCACTTCAGCTAGGGCATCAAGTCTGAAAAAATGTTCTATTTTTATTTCACATTTGAAGTCAGGGTCAAATTCTTTATTCTGTTTTTTTTCCCCCTCCCCAAACAAGAGTCGAATAAAAGTTGATTCAAGAAAAAAGCATAAATGCAGAGCTAACTGGTGAACCAATGTCTTATTTTATTAAATAATTTGATATAACATTGTCAAAACTGTAAAATTTGAAAGTTTTTAATATTAAAATACACATTTTATACAAATTAAAACAGAATTCAGTGGTTTAAAATCAAATGGTCCTTACAGTGGTTCAAAAACTGTAGGATGGTGAGTAATTTGTCATCTTCCCAGCAAGCACCGATATCCTCAGCTGAACAGCCGTATTAAATGAATGAAGAATGAAATCAATGTATCTTTAAAAGAGAAAGAATTACGTTTGCTCTCAGAATGAATTACAAATGATCTATCCATCCATCCATTTTTGGTACACACTTGTCCTATATATGGAGGACCATGTGGGTCTGAAACCTAACCCAAAAACTACGGCCGCAGGATCTGAGTATCCCATCACAGGAATTACAAATCAGTTATCTGAAAATACTCTTCACATATTCATTCAGGGTTGGGGAAGTTACTTTTAAATGGTAGCTTTTCAAACTACAAGTTACTTATGATTAAATGTAGCTAAGCTACAGCCAAGCTACTGTTTTAACAGCTGTCAGCTACACTGCAAGCTACAGAGAAAAGGCAGCAAAATACATCAAAGCTATTTCATCCAGCACTACTTCATATTTGTGCTGTAGGATACTCTTAAAGCAAATTAATTGGTAACACTTTAGTTGAGGGGGCACAAATAATGTGTAGTACACCCTTACTTAATGTATTAATTATTACTTAATG
>JABFDZ020000109.1:10793556-10810601 GCA_019775955.2 Pollimyrus isidori | reverse complement strand
TTCTCCCCAAGCGAGCTTGATGGGTCGAATGGCCTCCTCTCGTTTGTATAGTTCTTATGTTCTTATGTTCTTATTACTGAGGAGAATTCACTCTACATGCAGAGCACATGGACAAATATTGTAGCCAAATATGAGACCAAATTATTTTTAACATATGGATCAGTTATTTTTTTAGTCAAATAATGTTTTGTTGTGAACGTGTACCTTTAGTGTTGTCAGTCTTATTTTAAATTTTAAATGATGACATCTTTCACGATGTGTTGCATGTCTACCCACTATACACTTGCTTTCTCCAAATGTGACAGTGAAAATCTTTGAGTGAGTAATAAACAAGACAGAGAAAAGACATAGGAGATCTCTAATCTAGCATAGCTAAATTCCAACAATCTGACTGATATGTGCTAAAGTTAAGGTTTAATAATAAACAGAATTACAAATAAACAATATACTAATATACATAAGCATGTATCGCAAATATGCATCACTGCAATCCAATAAATCACTGTTAGGGGCCATTTCTATGTTACTGAACTAAACCAGCACATATAAAATAAGCAGAACTTGTACAAAATTAAGCAACATATGAAACAATTTTAAAAAAACTTAAAGTCATTGCGTTTGAAGGCGTAAGAAAAGTTTAACACACAGGAAAACTTTAACTTTGCACACATCTGTGCTTTACACACTACTGGCCAATCCCTGTCCCACAATACAAGGCATATGCACCACACTAAAGGCAACACACTGGATTAAAAGTCGATTCAAGCTGCTCAAAAGTTTAGTATAAACTGATACGGCATATGAAAAAAAAAGGTCAATTACCACAAACAATATGCAACATTCCTTCACTGACCCAAATAAATCAGAGACCAGAACAAACAGAATAGACCGGAAAGCCCATTAGTCATTTTCACAACCAAAGTTCTCACACAGCGGACAATATCTACTGGTCAGAGAGCTGGTCGTAAGACTGGGCGGTCAGTAAACGGGTAGGTTGTTAAGTAAGGAGTGTCTGTATTGCTCATTTATGTACGGTCCGGACATCGGGGGTCACTAGCGGTATGAGCTGGCAATGGTGAAAAGGAGAGGACCCTCCTGCAACCAGGTACTGGTGGCAATAAGAGACAGCTAAGAGAGGCTCAAACCATCTTTACGACAGAATATCTCACAGAAGATATACTTAACTAAGAATGTTTCGGGAAAATGTTAAGAGACAACTTAAGTAGTTACAAATGACGTAGAGTTAAGAAGGCTTCGGGAAGCACAATTTTTACAATTTTGAAATCTGTTATATATCTTGCTATGTAAAGATGCTCAATCAGCGATAATCCTGATGGAATGGCATGGTTTAAAGTGTGTTGTAATAGCCATACTAATAGCCATGGATTCAGTAAAGATCATAATTATGTCACCAGCAGAGCAGAACATGACACTGTGTCACAGCCACAGGAAAGAACTGAAAAAAATATATAATTTAAAAACAAGAAATACTCACGACAGCAAGTGAACACACCCCAAGCTGTGTAGCCATGTCATGCCTGATTGTCTCATGTTCATGTTGAGTCGTCAATTGTCGGAACTTTGCTCTTTGACGGGCTAATTTTTAAGTACTGACAGGACTACTAACTAAGGCTACTAAGTTTGAGGTACATACTGTAGAGACTGGGCTGGCTGCAAGTGCCAGACTCCTCAAGAGTAACCAAGGACAAGGAAGTTGATCAAATCAGGCTCAGGAGAGCAGTAAACCGGGGAACTATGAATGACATTGGAGGTTAAACCAGAACCCATCCATCCATCCATTTTCCAAACCGCTTATCCGGGGGGTCCGGAGCCTATCCCGGAAGCAATGGGCACGAGGGGGGCCAGCCCATCGCAGGGTACACTCACACCAGTCACATGCACACCTACAGAAAATTTGGCAACTCCAATCAGCCTCAGCATGTTTTTGGACCATGGGGGGAAACCGGAGAACCAGGAGGAAACCCCACAGGGAGAACATGCAAACTCCACCATGCCGCCCCCTAAACCAGAACCAACACCAGTTATTATAAAACATATGTATAGTAAATACATAGACCACTAACAATTCTGAAAGCTGCATCAGCCTTGATAACATCTAGTCTGGACCCATCTGGAGGGGGGTTTGCCCAGGAAGACAAGCATGTCTGTAACAGGTGAGCTGGATGCTGGACTCAATGGGCCACGCTGCCTCCTCCGTGCTTGGCAGTGGGATCACACATAAGACCTCCTGTGCTCATCTTTGCATCTTACTGCAGTTGGGCCCAAATACTGCAAATTTGGACTCATTTGTCCTTATGGACGACTTTCAATATTGTTACAGCCACAAGTGCACAGTTTAAACCATAGACAAATATGATTTTAAGCAGGCATACTCAAAATAATAACTATTATTATTATGATATTCTGTGTACTGTGACAGTGACACTTAAAAAACGCAAATTAAAAGAATATGCATGTGACCCTGCTCATTGCAGTACCATATACCTGTCCAAAAGCTTTCAGCTTTCTCCCCCTTGCTGTTAAAATGGTAATAATGGTATTGAACATTGGACAACAGTGGGTATTTTAATCTGAAAGTCTTACACTGATGGAACTGGTGATGCAATGAAAAAAAGGCAATGACAAACAAATGTTTTTGATGAAAAGAGAGTGGCTGTGTAGATTCCAATCAAACCGATCTGAACACTGTAGGAGGTCTAAGAATATCTCAGGCAGGGGGGGCCTCGCTGGACAGCACTGTGGGTGTTTCAGTTATGAAACAAAGAATGCCCTGGGGGAGGCAGAACATTAATTAGTTCAGTAAATACTCCCCAGATTAAATAAAAATCCTGCCATCCATATTGCAACCACTCTTCCTGGTCAGAGCCACAGAATTAAATGAAACATGGTGCCTTTATTTACTGTGTGCACAGTTGTCTATGCATGAGGTTGGTTCCTAAGAAAATAAATATAACAGGTAAGGTATGTGTCGGCTGTGAAACAGCCATCCTTTGTAGAGTACTTTCACATAACGATAGGAAATCAGTTTGGCCTTCCTGAAACTAAAATGGGAAGCATGTTTCTGTTCCCTAAGTGTTCTTCAGGCATTTAAGTTTGTCTCCTGCATATTTAGGAGCAAGGAACCACCATCCATTGTGCCAGAAAACAATGACGCATGGTAACGAAACCACCCCCAACCTCCCTTCTCCTGAGAACTAACAATTAATTGCATCACCTTAATTTTAAACTCAAGCTATTACTCACTTCATGGCATAATTTTAATTTCTCTCCGCCATTTTTGTGGTAATTAATTAAGAGAGCAGGTGTATCCGTCACGGAACAGCCTGGACGGTAGCTTATGTGAGCTGAGGGCAGAGCGGTAGGCGAACAGGGAGCAGAGAAAGGAGCAAATTAAAGGGAAGAGGATGAAACGCTGAGGTCGTACACCACACTTACCATGTATCATCAAGCCATTATTCCATTACTAAATTAAAGGAGCACACAGGCTATGCCATAGATCAGCACAATGCTTATGGAAACCAATGGATTCACAATACCCAGTGACAAAGCAAGTCATTCTGGGAGTTTTTCCCTATTCATGACCAATAAATGTAACAAGCCATGAGTCAGAAAAAAACAAAACCAGGAACACAGCGTAAACAAAAAAAATATTAGCAGTCTGCTAAGGAAAAAGGGTTGTGTCGTGATGTTTTAATGGGCTCATTGTGCATTGGAGATTACTGGACAGAAACAGAACACACATATTTAAAGAAATTATAACGGTTAAAACGTTAGCAACATTCATTTAGTTCTGGGGGCCAAAGACAGGCTTCGGGGGCTTGTTGAGTGAGAAAGGGGAGAAGGTATGAGTGAAGGATACAGTAGGTGACTGGGCTTTACTGGGAAAATCAGGGCTTTAGTGAATTATAGTGAAGGCTGTCCTTGGTAAGGGGGGGGCTGAGAATCCGGAGTGGTTTTGTGGCTGAAGTGTTCTGGGAATGTCACACTGTTTGCTGTCATCCCGTCATCGGATGTCCAACTCCGGCTCAGGGGCCCCTGGGGCCCCCTGGAGCCACACTCCCCGGGAGCCATTTGAAGCCTCTCCGCGTGGCAAGCCCAGAGCTCCCGGAGCACAGGGACCGGCTGTTCTGGAAGCTGCCGACATGGCGAAGCTCTGCAATCTTGATAAATGAAGCTCCGTTCCGTCTGCTTGCCAGAGGGAAATGGGGAGGAGTGAGCAGAGCCAGAGGGGGTGTGGGAGAATGGGGGGGGGGACAGCAGGGCTGCAGCCAGGGGTGAGCCACTGCATGCTGGGAAGCACTTTTTGCATCTTTAGAGCTTCATAAGGAAAAGAGATACTGTACAGTCATTAGTGTGACAGGCCTGGTAATTAGGACCCAGCAGACAATCACCTGTTAATTTCTGACTGGTAATAATGTCTGAAGCAGAGGACTGATTTCATTTCCTTCTCCTAATGCTCTCATCCTAGAAAAAGGCAACACATATATAACAGAACTGACTTGTTACATAATATTTATTTAAACATTGTAATTCACTTATCATTGTCACTCATCTCATGGTGGATCTAATCTGTGAAATATCTGCACTGAAAAATTACAGATTATCTGCACATTGTCTATAATTTTATAATACTGGCTTGACATTGTGCCGTTGTATACATGCAAATTGCCATATTTGTTATTGGTGCTCACATAATATTGTGGTTATAAGGGTGATGTAGGGATGTACTGGACACAACAACTGAAGCAAGAGGCAAATTCCATGTTTTATTGTTTATATTTGCAGAAAAATAACACAGCAGCTAAAGCACATTAGTGTTGCACATTAAGAATAAATTCATATAATTTTTTGCAGGCAGTTAATTTGCATTGGATAGTGTTGCCGGTTTTAGCAAAGTTCACCCCACTTACTCCTGCAAAAATGTATCTTTTATTATATACTGGCGGCAGCAAGCTTGTGAGTCAGTCTAGTTACCATAGTAACACAAATCATATTTAGAAACCTTCCAACAGGTTGTTAGGGAAGCACTGCAGCAATGCGTAAAAGCCTTGAATGGGCGTGGCTGCACTCTGTTTGTGTGGCTCTGACTGAGCATGTGAACTAAAGTGCCAGCCAAAGCACTAGTGTGCAAGTGTGTGCCTTGTGTACATGTGTGTGAATATTTAGTGAAGCAGGCTTCCATTCCACACGTTCCACCTTTAATAGTTATGTTTATGGTCGTGACGCACAAACCATTCAGACTGACCCAGCCATGAAGAGCAATAGCGTAGGAGAGAGTTTGATATTGGGAGGTGCTGAAATTAATAATATAAAGGCAAAATAATATAAAGGCAAGGGGCTATTTAAGGGAACTAATGAAGCAAAATTAAATTTTGGAGGGATACATGCTCCCTATCGATGCCCCTGATAAAGAGAATCAACCATGAAAATGAATGTGTGTGTGTGTGTGTGTGTGTGTGTACAGTACAGGCAGTCCTGAGCTATTAAGTCTTTAAATTGAGATTGTAGGCAAATCAGAACAGTGTTAATGGCAAAGTGATTCGATTTAAAATGGCAGACAGTGTTTCCTCAAGCCTATGAACCACCAAAGCCATGCAATATTCTAATGACAGTTACTGAGTCAGGCATGCATTTGTTAATAAGCACCATTGCATTTAGCATTTCTTTATATAATAGGCTTAATTATATTCTGTTGTTAAGTATGAGTTGTCTGACATTCTAAACATGGATACTTACTGTATACATTTCATTGTTGCTATACTACTCATTGTTAAACACTTGTCATCATCAATATTGTCATCATATTTTAAGTAGAGACACGTGTGAGTGTTTCAATTGACCTCTCTGCATGCCTTTGGCAAGATATGTTTCCCACCACCCATGATGCACCTGGTGTGGCAGGTGCAAGGACCAGGCTGCTCCACCCTAAGGGAGCAGGCAGCCGTCTCCTGCATGTATAGGAGTCGCTTGTATTTCTATGTCAGCAATCAGCCCTGTGTGAAAGGTGTGTCGCACCACGGGCACTAAAGCATAGACGTACAGAGGCATCTGAGGGCTGCTTCCGTGTCCCCTGACTCTTAATCAGAAGGTGCACAGAAGGTGCTCAAAAAGAGGAAGGAATCAGTATGAAATGCTAGAGAATTCCTAACACTAACCAGATGGCAAAAATAAATTAATTCACAGCAGGTTTGCAAAGAATGAATTCCCTCATTGCTTTGTTGCTAAATTCTGCTAATTGATTTCCAATGTTTTTGTAATTCCTCTAGACAGTTCCCTATAAACAATGATTATTCTTGTGGTAAGAAATGCCAAATATATATTATATGAAATATATTACCCTTTACGCAATATGTTCTCATTATATATTATTCACAACTGTTGGCTTTATGTAGGATTGCCGCAACTTTGCTTGTGTAACCACAGAGCTAAGTGGCTCCTTTTAAAAATCAGTGAAAATGCTAAAAGGGATCAGATGCATCAGATACTAAAGATGAGCGCATGCTAATGTGCATTTTGAAGAATGAGGGTCCAGCATTTTCTTGCTGAGCACGGCAGCTTCGAACAGAAGGTGCTCTGTGTACTGGAAACATGCATGTGCAGCTTTCCCTGTAAAGGGCAGCTGCCATAAAGAGGTTGTCCCCATAAATCACAAACACAGCAAGGTATCAGTTCTTCATTGGCGCTACTAGAGCTCCAGAGGATCTGCATGACTGTACCTGTCTTGATTTACAGGGATACATGTTGGCTATATGTGTCCCTTATTTGTTAGAATGTATGTGTTAGTGTGCGCCCAGGTATGTGCATGCTCTATGCAAACAGACAGGAGCAAAAGCACATGTATATTGCTAACAGAATGGTCTGATGTGATGCACTAACATGTGACACATGACAGAAGAAATCCAAGATACACAGGGGGGGTATGTGGCATTTTAATGGCCTTCATGGCCACAGTTAATTAAGATTCAACACGAGGGGATTAGTTGTTTTGTAGACTGTGGATGAAAATCAAGATTCTGCTGGCAAATTGGTGCTGCATCACTCACAATGTTGCCTGTTCCTGATGAGTGATGCACTGTGCATCTCTCATTCACATAATAAAGGACCCGCACTGTACAGTGTGGAAAAGTCCTTCAAATACTGATCCTACTGCATTTGCTCTTCTTGTCCAAGAAGGAAATGAATAAAAGAAATGTAAAAGTACAACATGTATAATTACCACTTTCCCGCTTTAATTATCTTCAATAAATGTCTGGTTCCTTGGGATACAGTTACAGAGATACCTTGCTCTCATGTGCAATGCTGTATAAAATCACCAGCTAAAATCCATTAATGTAATCCATTAAATCCAGTTAAATAAAACACAAAAATGTAATAAAGAAAAAAATGTAATTTTCCTGCGATTTCAAAGGCCTTCAGGGTTATTGTTGTTAGAATAATTCCCAACAATATATTTTCTATGAATTCACTTTTTATTCAACACAGAATCTGTTTTATTAATTCCCTTCCAATATCTCTATAAAAACTTGTAACATCTGTATCATTTTCTAGCTGTAACTAAGAAACGTTCATTATCTATATTCTTCCTCGACAGGATGAACTATACAGCTTTCTTTACAATTTCCTGCTTACCAGGTCTTGCGTCCTCTGCTCCATGTGCTTTGCCATTTTCCATTCCCACCCTTCTAGTCATTAAGATCCTTCACCCTAGAACATGGAACCTCGTGTCTCCTTGTTCCCTTTTACCTCCTTGTAAGTTTCATACTAGTTACACACCAAGGCTATATACCTCAGCTGTACAGCAAGACCATACACCAAAGCTATATACCTCAGCTGTACAGCGGGACCATACCCCAAAGCTATATACCTCAGCTGTACAGCGAGACCATACACCAAAGCTATATACCTCAGCTGTACAGCAAGACCATACACCAAAGCTATATACCTCAGCTGTACAGCAAGACCATACACCAAAGCTATATACCTCAGCTGTACACCGAGACCATACCCCAAAGCTATATACCTCAGCTGTACAGCGAGACCATACACCAAAGCTATATACCTCAGCTGTACACCGAGACCATACACCAAAGCTATATACCTCAGCTGTACAGCGAGACCATACACCAAAGCTATATACCTCAGCTGTACAGCAAGACCATACACCAAAGCTATATACCTCAGCTCTACAGCGAGACCATACCCCAAAGCTATATACCTCAGCTGTACAGCGAGACCATACACCAAAGCTATATACTGTACCTCAGCTGTACAGCGAGACCATACACCAAAGCTATATACCTCAGCTGTACACCGACACCATACCGCAAAGCTATATACCTCAGCTCTACAGCGAGACCATACCCCAAAGCTATATACCTCAGCTGTACAGCGAGACCATACACCAAAGCTATATACTGTACCTCAGCTGTACAGCGAGACCATACACCAAAGCTATATACCTCAGCTGTACACCGAGACCATACCGCAAAGCTATATACCTCAGCTGTACAGCGAGACCATACCCCAAAGTTATATACCTCAGCTGTACACCGAGACCATACACCAAAACTATATACCTCAGCTGTACACCGAGACCATTCACCAAAGCTATATACCTCAGCTGTACACTGAGACCATGCCCCAAAGCTATATACCTCAGCTGTACAGCGAGACCATACACCAAAGCTATATACCTCAGCTGTACAGCGAGACCATTCACCAAAACTATATACTAAAGCTATGTCTTGGCAGCTGTTCAGTACCCTGAGGCTCCACAGATGGGGAAATACAGTTGTTATAAGTGGACAACTAAAGCTTTAGTGTAGAGTGGGGTTTCAGTTATAAGGAGGGGCTTCCAATGAATGAACACAGAAAACTCTAATTCTGTAATAAGCATAAAATGGTGTGGATTATGTTAACAAATGTTAACATTAGCAATTTATTTTTTATTTTAAAAATAATCCTTAGACTTTATTGCCAGGATATAACATTTTACCCATGTTCTTGTTTTTTGACGTTTCATTTTGTAATCACTCCTTAATGCATATGTACTGTACCAGAACTGAATTGTGTGTTTTTTTAATATACCTTAAATTTTCTATGGATGGGCAATATTGTCAAAATTGGGTACATTAATTGTTGTGTATGACATAATACAAAAACATTATTATGTGTTTTGTAATGTAATTTTAAATACCTGGGCACACACTCTAAAACAGAACAACAATCATATGATTAGCAATCATTCTCCTTGAAATTAAATATTATAAATAGCATTCCATCATGTAAGTTGTTCTCTGGGGGCTATGTACAGGTACACTGTATTCAAACACTGTAGCTGAAATACATTGACACAGTATAACTAAACAGCCAGGAAATCAAGTGTGTAGAAATGCCAGAACATGGCATGTGACGCATAGAGGAATATTCAGTGTTTTATATACTATAATATTCCTTATGATATGAAAATTAATTGTGCCTAAGAACTTATAGAACTTATGCCCAACAGTATTGATCTACTTTTAATAAATCCATACTAGATACCGTCCCAGGTTATTCCCTGCCTTGCACCAGTAACCTTTTGCAAAGATTGACTCCAGACTCCCCGCAACCTTAAACAGTGTAATCTTTCAGAAGATGGATGGGTGAATAGATACTTTGTAGTTAGGTCCTAAATTAACTTACTGTTAATCTTATCTAATATAAGGACATTCTAACAACTCGCTAAACTTGATTATGACTAATAAGCTGTTAATGTCACTGAAAACGATGTGGCATAATACAGAACACTAGCCATATATAATCGTATGGTCAAACCCAACATGCCTTAAGCAATAAATAAATTACGAAGAGGCATTTATCCACGATAATGGATGGATAGCATTTGTACACATAAATTTAGAAATGCCACAAAATCTGAAAACAAAAATGCTTTTGTTGGTTCCCTGTTTCCTTGCTTGCTGTACCAATAAATTATATTCCATTTTTAATAAGACTGCAAGCATCTAGCATTTCTTCCATTTGACATTAAAACCAGCCTCAGATGTCATGTGAATGTATATAAACACCTTGTTTGCTGTGTAGGTACAGACTGCACTAGAGATATCTGTTGCTGTAGGGTAGATGAAAATGATGCCCAAGAAGGAGAATAAATGATCCCTTTCCCTGTGTCTTTCGTAAGGGTTTAATCTAGAGAGGCCTGGAATGACCTGGCCAAATGTAATCAAACTTGGCAGGCCAGTGGAAGTGTGCTTTAGAGTCCTCTCCAAGCCACCTACACCATAGCTCTTCAAGCTCTGGATGAAAGCCATAATGCTAACTGAAGTGAGCCTGTTTAAGGCACTGCTCTGTCATCTTTATTCATCGGTATACTTATCTTAGTGGTGCTTTGTTTGGCTAAGTACTCAAGCATCTTTTTTTTATCTCCCCCATTGATGGGTTGTGCCAAACTCAACTGCATGTATGCAGGCGTTCTTCACAAGCCACATGTGGCACAAAGTAAAACACACGGCAACAACCAAAACGGTTGTCCATCTCTGTTATGCAGTCAAAGAGTCACAATCGAGGAGTCTGGAGGTCCAACCTCATGGTGCTGCCATCAAAAGCCATAAAGAGAGGCACACACGGACAGAAGCAGCCTTAATAGATATAGATTACTCTGGTGGCAAGACAGCTCACCCTCACTATCCTGCACCATATCTCCAACCATGACCGCTGCTGCCAGACTGCATGGACCGTCACAAATGTGACGAAAACGCAATTCGCGAGATGGGAAAGGCTGTGCGCAAGTAATTACTCGCCACGGCGCTTATAAAACCCCGTAACCCGGCGAAAACAAACTTTACAGCTCCGCATCATAAGGCGAGATAAGAAAACAGTGGATCCGCAGAGGGTCGTTTGTCATGTTTCACTTTTAATTACTAGCGCATCCCGGTCGCTGCCCTCCCTGCGTTTCTGCGGAGCGCCGTGTGAGACGTGTAGCTCATTAGTCTGCACGCCGCGCGGCCGCCTGTCAGCCTGTCCTTCACATCTCACTGCACCACTAAGAAGCCATTTACACCGCTGCTCTCCATATGGTTTGATTACTATTCCACAACAGTCACTGGCGCTCATAAAAACGCCGGACTGTCAGCTTTTTAAAAATGGCATTATCCAGCTTAATGATGCAGCACTTTAATAGCACAGCAAAAAAAAAAAAATGTAATACAGCGGGCTGCTACCAGAAAAAATGTCAATGTGAGATAATAAAAGGGGTATTTGTCATTCCTGAGAGTGAATGGCATATCAGTGGGAAATCTTAACTGGTTGCTGTGCACTTGTCGCTGAGATAGAGAGACCTGCATTCCCAACTCTGCTGGTCGCCCTTGCAGATAGAGGTGCAGCGACTGTCATAGATTCTCTGGACTCAGCTTTGGACTGAGAAATGCATACAGCAGCTATATCACCCAACAGGCAATGCCAGAGAGTGGAAATTAATTCCACAATGCTGATGTATTGGCAGGGAATTCTGAACGTTATAAAGCATTACCAAACACAAGCAATCGTTGCAAGATAAGCTATTTTTCAGCAAAGAACAGAGAATAGAGATTGGGAATTATTCATAGCGAGCACAAATACTTCTGGTGTGCTTCAGAAAACTGTGAAAATTCATGGCAAATCAGGTTTGTGGCCAACTTCCCAGTGCTTAAGAAGTTAGTACCTTTTATACTGAAATTGTATTAAAGCCATCATGGTTGGCCGGATCCATCGAAGTTCGATGCATATATTCTATAATACTATGTCCACAAGTTCACCAATAAATGGGTGAAAGATACTTCTTACAGTAACGGTCAAAGGTTTGGGCCCGTGAAGCAGACTACGAAGGGGAGTGATGGAATTTTGCGTCACATGACCTGGCCACCTGACCTAAACACAGTAGAGATGGTTTTGGAGTAGATTTACCGGAGAGTGAAGCAAAAGCGGCCAATGAGTGCTCAGCATATATGGAACTTTGTTAAGGATAGCTGGAAAAGCGTCTCAGCAATTGGAGTTAAAGGCCTTGCTCAACAGTGGCATCATTTTGCCAGAACAGGGTTTTGAACTAGCAACACAGCACACAGAGCTGCCCCTTTAAGAAATTAATTTCTTTGTTTAATACTGTTTTGGTTATTGCATAATTCTATACTTGTTTATTTTATAGTATAGTATAGTATAGTATAGTATAGTATAGTATAGTATCGTATTTTCATCTAAAATAAAAAATAAGCCTTTCAATGGGCAGGTGTGTCTAAACTGCATATCCACCCATCAGTCATAGCACTTATTTCCTACAGGGTTGCAGAAGCCTGCAGCCTAACCCAGGAAGGGCAGGACTTGAGGTATGGGGCATCTTGGATGTCAGTTTACATAACTGCATGTTTTTGCATGTTGGGCTGAAATGAAAGATTCTAGCGGGGAGGGAATTGAGTGCACGGCCTTCATTCTGAGGCCACACTGCACAACCAAGGGTTGACAAAGGTATTTAAAATGAGGGGGCAGGTTTCCAAAGGGACTTTCTAAAGGCAATATTCCTTTGGTTTGTCTATGTTGTGATGCCTGTATCTGTACGCTGTGTACATGCAGACTTTGTTGCTGGATTTGCTGTCTCTTGATAGTTAAATGCTTGGCTGAATAAATACTGATTGAATTTCCTTTCTCTTTCATTCTTCTGGCCCATCCCTCGCTGTCATATATTTCAAAATGATTTCCCGTCAGAAAACAAAAATGAAAGAAATCAGTCTTAGATGCCGTGCGGCCTGGCATCAAGGGCATGATGGATGGCAGGATCGACAATATTGCACCGCAGACTTAATAGTGAGGAGGAGGAGGAAAAGCAAAAACAATGAATTGTACTGTATGTAAATTTTGCCCTTTGTGTCTGCATTAACCATCAGCCAACACAAGCTGGGTTAACAACAGTGTCCATCAAGCCATTAAAGACAGGACTCTCCAAACTGACTAATTACACCTTCGGGGTTTCATTTGGGACTCTCCCCTGCTAGAAAGCAGCCATTTAGCAAACACTATAAATATACATATTCACTGACAAACATATAGTAATAGATAGTAGACAACCATCTGCTTTTAATGCAGTTAATTTTTTATTTAAAATTGTAAATGTACTTTTGAGAAGGGGATGTGGCTGTCGTGAGAGAGGCCAGCTGGTTATTTATGCTGCGTCGGTTCCTTGCTAATTCAGCACATATGACTGTCTTATTATACCTTCTTACACCCAATAAGCCTGTCTTGGCTCCATGCTTGCTTTGTAGTCCCAGATATTAATTCATTTTACTTTTAAACCTGCTTTTTGTGTCTCCTCTTTTGAGTCTCTGTTTATGCTATGATGGCAGGAATAGCACAGCTAATGCTTTGTCCCTGTGAATCTTGGGAAGGGGCATCCTATGCGGAACAAACCTCCGATTCTATGTTGATTTGTGCCGTCACATGGTTCTGATCACCGTCATGTTTGGTGTAGCTCTCACTGCTCCCTTAGTCTTCAACCTCAACCCAACATTAGCGATCCTCTGCTGCAGCTGGCGAAAAAAATCTCAAGGCATTCTTCACAAAAAGTGCATCTTTTTTGTAACATTGAAAGTTTTTCATGTGATCTTAATAGCATCTTTAACCACTTTTCCCCGTATTGTTTTCACCTTTTTTATCATACTGTTTCTATGTTTTTACTGGTTTAATGAATCATGACATCGTGGTGCAAAGCTGTATGCCTCTATTATACTGCTGGTGTCAATATGGAACTGGGGCAGGGAACCTGATCCATGGAGGGCCAGTGTGGGTGCAGGTTTTTGGGATGGCCTCTCAATCAGCCAATAACAAAGCAGCGGTTCTCAACCCCAGTCCTGGGGGCCCACTGTTATTGGCTGATTGAGGGGTCATCCCAAAAACCTGCACCTACTCTACACCAGCCCTTTAAGGATCAGGTTTGCCACTCCTGGTATAGAAACTGGCTTTGTATCCTTCATACATTTCTGAGAGACAGAAACAATATTCAGTTCAGAAATAACACACAGAATATGAAAATGAACAGTATAATTACATATCATATATGGAGCCTCAAACAGGAAAACATCCAAGGAACATATATAACAGCTGGACACTAAAGGTATTTTGGGGAGCAATTTATATTATAAGATACTCCATATAACAATCTCATGCCAGTCACATGCACACGAGTGCATGCCTGGACAAAGCACAGTCATCCTCATTGGCCCATTTCATACCTTAAGGTTTTATTGATGCAGGAAAAACATGGAAGGGATTTTGTGACAAGGTTCCAGGGACACAAGTGCTTGAGTGGAGGGAGTATTGTACGCCGATGAACAAAAAAAAAACTGCCTTTTACTATACATAAGAAAGAAAGAGCCCATTTTCAGATGAAAAGCCTACTGTAATAGTTATGTGAAAAAAATCAGGACTAATTAAATATTTAATACTTGTTTAAGAAATATCAACATATCCATATTAATCTTGTTTCAAATTATATTTGTAGATAAAGGTGATTTAAGTGCATGACCGATGAAAAAACAAGAAACAATTTCACTTGTTTCACAAAAGAAATTAACCAAGATGCCAATGTCTACATAGGAAAAAGTTACAGTAGGACACCCTCTGCCCTAATAAATAGTATTTTTCCCTTCGGCTGAAATAACTTCAATGAAACGTTTCCTACAGCCATCTATCAAATCCTGACATCAACTGGCAGAAAGTTTTCCCCACTCTCCAATGCAGAATTCCTTAAGTTGTGTGATGTTTTAAGGGTGTCTTGCATGCACTTCCTCTTCAAATCACCACACAGCATCTCAGTAGGATTCAGATCCAGGCTTTGACTTGACTATTCCAGAACTCTTTCTTGTAAGCCATTCCTTGGTAGATTTACTGGAATGTTTTGAATCATTGTCATTTGCATGATCCACCCCAACTTCAGCTTCAACATCTGTACAGATGATCTCACATTGTCCTCAAGCACCCTCTGATATGATGAATTCATAGTAGGTTCTATGGGGGTGAGCTGGCCAGGTTCTGCTGCAGCAAAGCAGCCCCAAACCATGACATTTCCACCCCCATTTTTCACAGCTGGCATGAGGTTCTTTTGCTCAAAAGCTGTCTTTGGTTTATGCCAAACTGTCCTTTGTTACTATGTCCAAATAATTCAATTTCAGATTCATCAATCCAAAGCACATTGTTCCAAAAGTTCCAGCCTTTGTCTAGGTGGGTCTCTGGCAAACTTCAGTCTTGCCCTCACATTTTTTTAACAGCAAAGGTTTCCTCCTTGCACAGCTCCCATGTAAACCAAACTTGCTTTTTAATGGTAGATGCGTGTACCTTGACAATAACCGTGGCAAGAGCTTCCTGTGTGACTCGTGATGACATTTTAGGAATTTTGGAGACTTATTTCAACATCTTGGGATCTTCTCTTGGGCTGAACTTGCTAGGACAGCCTGCCCTGACCATACTGGCAGTTGTTTTAAATGTTCTCCACTTGTGAATTATTCTCTGGACAGTGGAATGGTTGATTTTTATATCCTTCCCAGACACATATGCATCTACAGTACATGCTTCTTTCTGAAGGCCTCAGACAGCTCTTTTGATCAACAATGAAGAGCAAACCAAACTAAATGTCTATGGTCTAAATAAGACAGACTCCCAAAAAGCTCTATAATAATGTTCTAATCATTTTCACCTGATATGGTGCCGCCTGAATCTAACTCTAGGCATTTTAAATAATAATGGATGTGAGGGTGTCCTAACTTTTTCCTAAGTGGAAATTGGCATCATAGTTAATTTCTTCTGTTAAATAAGTGAATTTGTTCCTTTCTTTGCGTAGGTGATACAGTTGCATCACCTTTATATACACATATGATTTTAAAGAAGATTTAATAGTGATATGTTGATATTTCTTAATAAAGAACTAAACATTTAATGAGGTGTCCTAATTTTTTCACACGACTATAAATGTGATCATTCGCATTAAATAAGAAAAATCTGTGTTAACAAAAACTGACATATTATTTATTCACTCAGAAGATCTAACATATGATGCAGTTTTGAACCAATTCTGTTACAAGCAAGAATGTTTCAAATGTTCTTCAAGAGGTGTGCTGTTAGAAGGCTGCAGAACACACTAGTGGTATAACATTTGAGAATAACTGGACAAGCCAAACAAGCTCATGTTGGGTGGATTTCAGAAGGAATATATTCATGGAAACATTTCAATTAACCTTTAGAAAGAACAGCCCTATGCCATGTGTCAGAGCAACAGGAACGAGGTTGGTTTAAAGTGAGCAGTTACACCTCCACAGTGATTGATCTCCAGGATAAGTTCCTAAGGTAATGAAATCCAGATGACTGTGATTAGACTGCTGGCTTCATTAGGACTTAAGTGAAGTTAGAACTAACGACCTGGTGCAGGTGTTGTGCTCCTGTTGTGGTTTACTTGCTGAGGCACTTGATAAGTTGTCACTTTCTTTTCTCTGTGTTACCTTTTAATATCTCAAATGTGCTTTGACCCTATTTTTTCCCTTCCAAAATGTAGGAACATTGCTGTGCACTACCTCCGTCCCGTTGCCATGCCTAAACCTCACACATTAGCATTTCTATGAGGCTCAAACGCTTCATATTAGAAGTTCTTGATAGATAAAAGAAAGTCAGTGGTGTTTTTTTTTTACTGTAGTTAAATGGCTTTTAAACAACTTCCCTCAAAGAAGCTTTATATGGAGATAATTGTTAAATTCTGCCATTTTACACATCCCATTGAGCCGTCATTTCATTGTCAATTCATTGTTCTGCTGTCATGTTCATCAGGAGCCACATTGTCTGCCATTATAGCATTAGCAGATATATACACTAACCTAAAGGATTATTAGGAACACCTGTTCAATTTCCCATTAATGCAATTATCTAATCAACCAATCACAGGGCAGTTGCTTCAATGCATTTAGGGGTGTGGTTCTGGTCAAGACAATCTCCTGAACTCCAAACTGAATGTCAGAATG
>JABFDZ020000109.1:10750921-10762045 GCA_019775955.2 Pollimyrus isidori | reverse complement strand
TTCAGTGTGATCATTTATTTGGTAGTTTTGGGGGTGTGGAGTTTGGGGTATTCATTGTAAAAAGGCGTACGTGGGGCGTGTCCTTTCCCCCCCCCCCATTACGGGGTTTGACATTCTCTTCCCCCCCCCCCAAATATTAAGTGAAGTTGTTTGTGTTAAATAAAAGGTTGTACCGTTCTGCTTGTCCTGTCATATTGTCTGAGGCTCGGGGGGGTTAGTTAACGGGGGTGTCGTAGTGACGCCACAATAGCAACCAACACCTTGTAGCGCTGGGGTACCAGCGGGCGGCGCGGTAGGTTGGAAAGATGCCGGGTTGTATACACCATAGTCACATGTATTGTTATGTAATTGAGTTGTGTTGTGATGTCAAGTGTAGTGTTAATGTTAATCGTTGTACGTAGCACGTCCATAGTTCATGTCCGTGTGTGTGTGTGTGTATGTGTGTGTGTGTGTGTGTGTAGTCCAGGTATACCTTACCTTGTGGGGAGCAAATGTTCCCACAACGTGAAGGATACATGTTTTATTTTTTTTACCTTATGGGGACCAGTTTTCTGGTCTCCATATGGGAAAACTCTGTTTTATAAAAATCTGTGACTGCAATGAAGTCTTGTATTTTGTTTGGTTACATATGGTTATGGTTAGGATTATTCTGGTTATGGTTAGGATGTAATTATAATTGTAATTTTATAATTTGCAGCAGATCCCTAAAGTCTACTAAGTTGTGAGGTGGTCCCTCTATGGATTGGACTTGTTTGTCCAGCACATCCCATAGAAGCTTGATCAGATTAAGATCTGGGGAAAGTGGAGGCCACGTCATCACCTTGAGTTTTCTTTCCTCAAACCATTCCATAAAAAAATTGCAGTGTGGCAGGGTGCATAATCGTGCTGACAGAGGCCACTACCATCAGGGTGTATTGTCGCTATGAAGGGGTGTATTTGCTCTGCAACAATGTTTAAGTAGGTGGTATGTGTCAAAGTAGTATCCACATCAATGTCAAGAACCAAGGTTTCCAAGCAAAACATTGTCCAGAGCATCACACTACCTCAGCAAGCTCGCCTTCTTCCCATAGTGCATCCTGGTGCCATCGCTTCCCCAGGTGCATGACGCACACATACCCGGCTGTCCATATGATGTAACAGAAAATGTGACTCATCAGACCAAGCCACCTTCCCCCATTGCTCCATGGTCCATTTTTAATTCTTACATGCTCATTATAGGTGGTTTCGGAGGTGGATAGCAGTCAACATGGGCACTCTGTTGCAAGCTGTGAAGCATTGTGTGCTCTGCTATGTTTCTACCATAGCCAGCATTTTCTTTTCAGTAACTCTCCTGTGGGATGGGACCAGATGGGCTAGCCTTAGCTCTCTATGCATATCAGTGTCCTCCTATGAATCCCTCACCAGTTCATAGGTTGGCCTTACCGGGGCTGCTTTTGGTAGCTACTGACCATTGCATACTGGGAACGCCCCACAAGACCTGCCATTTTGGAGATGCTCTGACCCAGTCATCTAGCCGTCACAATTTAGTCCTTGTAAAAGTCTCTTGGATCCTTATTCTTGCCCATTTTTCCTGCTGCCAGCACATCAAGTTCAAGAACTGACTGTTCACTTGTCCAATATATAATGACACCCTTGACAGGTGACATTGTAACGAGATAATCAATGTTATTCACTTCACCTGTCAGTGGTTGTAATGTTACGGCTGATTGATGCATATTGTAACTCACTGCAGTTTTGTGTGTGCATGCATGTGTCCATTTCTTATCTATCCCTTTTATTAACTTCATTTCTTAACCCAGCCTTTGCCATTGCTGTTACATCTGTTTCCCCCTATATAGACTGTAATAGAGGAGACTGGAAAATGTAAAACCCTCAGTATGGGGATCAAAGCTATAACTTTAACTACAATGTTGCTTCATCTCCACATGTCCTTAAAGTGGACTGTGGAGCGTAGAAGTGTGACTTAATTTCCAGTTTATGATATAAAGTACAGCTCTGTAGTATTTCGTGTCATCTAAAGCTAAGACATAAAAGGTTTACTCTCTAAAAGGACACTGAATGAATTAGCGTAGCACATTATGCCATTAGCGGTAACTGAATAATGGGAGCTGAGTATTCATCAGCATTTCATTAATACAGATTAACATATATTTCCATTACAGCTACTTATCAATGTGCTTTGAGTACCTTTTCATTTAAAAATCATCCTCAAATGTTCTCCTCTTCTTCCATGTATACATGTCATTGTCTCCATACATAATCCTTGAAGTTAACTATTTTACTAATCTCTCATCCCAATGAATAGAAATAAGTTTAAATTCAAGGTCTGAAGCCTGAGTAACACTGACTGCTTGCCTCTCAGTCCTCAGCCTATTGCTGAGTGACCTTCTGGTAGTAATTTCCTTCACCTCTCATTATCATAAACCACAGTTCCCCCACAGTGCATGGTGCGCAGTTCTCGAGCAACTTTGTTGAAGTTATTAATACGTATGTCAATAACTGTCTTGTCAGTTATATTATTTTAAGCTTCCATGCAATATGTTACTTATATGAGCATAACATATAAAATAATATATTCAATAATATTCTCAAAGTGTAAATACTACACACTTTGAGAATTTTTAAGGTGAAATTTGTCATTATTCTATCTGTAGGGTAATTATGGAGCTTTGTGGCAATCTGCAGATCAGTTTAATACACATTGTAATGCCCATGAAAAGGCATCATTTCTATGCTGGTTCCAAAATTACAGAGGGATGTAATGGCTAACAGGCTCCAATTTTCTGACACAGGAGTATTTTGATCTGAGATCACCAAAGCTGCTATTTCTCATTGGGGAATATTATAAGCTCCATTTTTTCAATTGAGGTACTCAAATAAAATTATTACTTTGTTCAGGTCAACATTATTCACTCTAAAATTCATTGACTAAAATTCAGAATGTTTCTATCTAAAATACAGTATGTTGTGCCAGATCTCCAGGTTCTGCCTGCAGTTGACAGGCACATAGCTAGGCTTTCTGAATCATCAAGTATGCCCTGCTCAAAATAGGGTTCTTGGGACCCACCCCTGAAGTCAGGCCTGAGGACGGTGTTCCACAGAGATACCAGCAGGGGCGTGATTAGGAAAACTCAAAACCTGACCAGCCAATTGCTATTGGTCATCTGTGTCAAAAACTGTTGTCCATAAAAAAAGACCATCTTCAAACACAAGGTTAGAAGAAGCCCCCTTAGGGCAAAGGGAAATGATTGGCCTAAGAGTGTCATCTGACTTGAGCTTGTGAGTTTAGCTTGTTTGTAAAGAAATGGGCAGGACTCGAACATCTGGCTTAAGCTTCCTGCAAGATCAACTCACACCTCAGGAAAAACTTCCCTCATATGGCAAATGAGACGAATGTTCAGTGCCTCAGTCATTGTAGGCATCGCTAAAAACTGTAGCCAAAAACCAGTCGGTGCTGCCAATGCAGTCAATGCTGCTCTACACTCTTAGGAAGGATGTGTTAAAATTGACAGAATCTGTGTCAAATTCTTATACATTACTGGGTGAGGTTTGGGACAACGTTGTGTCAATTTTGACACATTAACTGTGTTAATGATTTTGACTTATTGAATGTGTCAGAAATGTTAATACAAAGCTGTGTATGTACATGTATAGTATTAACAAATTATGAGCTGTCTTTGGTTAATACCTGAAAATTTCCAAAACCCTACACAAAAAGTTGTTTGACACAAAAATTGTTAATGAAAATAAAATGCACAATTCATAATTTTAATACATTTAATATCACAATAATATTGACCAAAATTAAGCAAAACATGTATAGAATTGCACCATTCAAGAAACGTCCAACATTACATAAAACGGCATGTGCATGTCATTTGAGAGGATTATGCTTCGCTTCAAACCTCATACATCACTGATTTAACAAAGGTCCGAACTGACCCAGCATACTATCATAATATGTCCTGAAGTGGTGTTTTGGAATGAGGTGTCAATCTGGAAAAAAATCTCTGAACATCATAATGATCTATGATGAGTTGTTTCAGGAACACCACAAGACCTTTGATTACAACAGGAGCAAACATAATGCTGCATATCTTTCGTAGCAAAGCAAACCACTGCCAGTCCAGACTTTCAGAACTGTTGATGTCCCCCAGATGAAAAGACAAGTTTGGTATAAGACACCACATCTCTGCTGTTGTTTGTCTGATGGCTAGTCTCTGACTTCAGTTAAGGATGACATTTGATTTGTATTTTGCCATTGAATACCTACCTATTTTTTCATTCAGTTGTTCAAGACACAACAGTTTTTCTTCGTAAATGTAAATGCTGATGTAAAAGTTTAACTTCCAAAGATGCAACACCCTCAAATGCATCATGCATCATGCCAAGCCCTACATTGTCAGTTACCTGAAAGTATTTCAAGGCATCCAAGCACAAGTCTTCTTTGATTCCGGTAACCATTACATAATTCAACACAAGATGCTGCTGGTCTCTTTTTTCAACATCATTTCCATTGTACATACTTTATCAAGATGCTTTATCAGCAAGGCGAATATGACAAAATCTTTTTACTGAAAAGCCGTCCAAATGCCCACACAGTGCATGACAAGCAAGACTGTCTGCAAGCAAGATGCAGACTGTTGCATGTACTATGTGTGTTTTCACTCATCTTAATGTCAATGCCATAACTCTCTAGAAGGTTCACGCCATCTAAAAGACGCTGATCCTGTTTCTCTATGAGTAGAATTGCATAGAAACCTCTGAGTGTGAAATGATGAGAATAAGAACCAGCAACACCAAACCCAAGGCGGTGCGGTGATCTCAGTAAAGAGGAGATAGATATTTGTGATGAAGCAAAGTCCAACCTCAGTGAAGGAGTTCAAGTATCTTGAGATCTTCAATGGTGACATAAGAGGGACCATTAGTGACTGCAGTTTTGTGGACACTGAAGAGGTTCATGTGCTGAAGCAGGAGTTATGTTTAAGATTACTTGAAATTTACTGGTTAGTTTATGACGCTATCTAGACCTATAGTTATAAGATGGGGGTAATGACCAAATGAACAGGGCTGCAAATACAATTGGATGAAATAAAGATTTTCAGCAGGGTTGCTGGACTCACTCTTTATGACAGGGTGAGGAGTCTAGAAATCAGAAAAGATTTTGAAATAGAGCCTCTACTCTTTCAAATTGAGAGGAGTTGGATGAAATGGCATCTTACACAGATCTCAACTAAAATATGTAGCAACTGAGCAAAGGTGCCGGGGAAGACTCGAGATATCCTGGAAAGATGATATGTTCAAGCTAGATTGGGAATAACTGTATATCCTTCATAATGTGCTGGGACAAGCAAGAAAAAGAGTTCCAGTGTGACCAGCTGGGCATACTGCCGTCAGGACCCTCACAGGAGAGGCAGTGAAAAAAGGAAATAAGGGAAATGAGACGAGTGAGTATACAGGACCAGCCACTGGCCCAATGGCAGAATCCAATTAGGTAGCCAAAGACACTTAAGGTGTGCTGATCTTTGTGTATGCTTTTGAAAATATTACTTAATATTAAATGAAACTGAAACTAAACTAACACTTATTTTAATTTAATTTAATTTAATTTTGAATTCCATTCTATATTTTGATTACTTTGGGGCTTATCTTGCTTTTAACTAACTTTGCCTATCCTACATTGTGACACCACAAAAGATTTTCTTATGATTTACTGTAAGTGATACCCACATACATAATATGACAAATTTGATCTTGGATCTCGGCACAGCAGGGCAGTAACAAAGTAGTAAAATATCAGTATGTTAGATAAATTCTCCTCAGGTATCACCTAATGGCAATATATCTGGGTGATTCAACTCCGAGGTTTCACAGCCAGGCAGCTTGTTTGATGTACACAGCTCAAAGACTAATGCAGATTCAGTATGACTATCTAATTCAACTAAGAGGTTTACAATAGTATGTTTTATCAGTGAGAAATCTAGAGTCACTTGATTGTAACACACAATGGTCTTGTCAGTGAAGACATGAAGATGGTGAATACCTACATGTACCTTGGTGTGCAAGACAGACTTGAGTGGAGGACTAATATGGAGGCTGGGTACATGAACGGTCAATGTCACTTAAATTTGCTGAGTAGGCTGAGGCCCTTTGGCACATGCTACCAGTCAGTTGCTGCCAATGCAGTCAATTTTGTGGTGGTATGTTGGGGCAGTGACATCAGCTGAGGTTATGCCAGAAAGCTCAACAAACTAATCAAGAAAGTCGACAGTCCAGACTCACAGGAGACTGTGGTGGAAGAAAGGACACTGTATCTATCTATCTATCTATCTATCTATCTATCTATCTATCTATCTATCTATCTATCTAATCTTGCACTAACGCTGCAGTGTGTAACTAATTTACTTGAATTATTAGTTATTAATCAAAACATAATTCATTTGCGGGGCACGGATCACCAACTCACTTAACACAAAGATCAACCAAAGTGGCTACATAGACAACTACATATCACATGTGCATAATAAAAAGAGTCAAAGTGATATTCTGCAGGAAATACACATAGTATAACAATGAACTGGCTGCAAATACTAATCACACAACACACAACATCGGAGCTCTGCCTGTAGAGTGTCACCTCAAATAAAGTTACCTAAAGTATGTGTGTTAACTCTACAGCAGCATTCAGAAACTGTGGAAACGGAGTATATCTCTGCATATTTTGTGGGCCTTTCCTTAAATCCCACATTGGTGGCAGATATTCCCTTTAAATTAGGGTGGCCACATAATGTGTCACTTTGAGCTACTTCAGGTTCTGCAAACTAGTTTAAAACTGCAAGGCTCAGTGTTTGGCTAAATAGTTCACTTCTTGTGCTTTGACTGGCTTGTTTCCGTGACTGAATGAGTGATCTAGCTGTTTTCCATTAAGATTTAGCAGCACATGTGTAACTGCCACTGGCGGAGCATAGGGAGAGGAGAGCTCACTGGTGGAAACCCATCATTTATTTGGTCCTGCAAAAAACATCATAAATGCCTTCGCCTCCTAGCTTCTACTGCAGGACACCCTCAGAAATGCATCATCCCATTAATATACAGCCAATATTGATTAGTCTGATGTTATAGATGCAAATTGCTCATTTGGTTTACACAAAAATGTACAAAAAAATCAATGGCATCGATGGAAGATCCCTTTGTTTCCTAACTGTTAACAAATATCAAAGATGGTAGTGTTACAACAGAAAAGTCACATTATCTAATAAAATGTGGGAGCTCCTCTTTAACCGACTCACCCTAAGACAGATGGAGGCACGCTCTGAGGCGCTACAGAAACTAAAGGGGCAAATAGGGGCGATGTGCAGTAATAAGCTTAAATATGTAATAACATAAAATGAGATGAAATTCACATAAATAAACCTTGTATAATGGCAAATAAACAATAATTAGAAACATAAGTAAATATGCAAGTATATTTCCACTCTATTAAACATGCATAATTATGGGATACTGACCAATCAGTACACAGTAAGATCTCAATGCTTAACTGAAATGCAATCCTTGCTCAAAGTGTCCTTCCTGACACAGATTATCTGGTCACCGTATTTGAATAGATCAGTCATTGACCAGATATGACAATGGATTTATGGACAACCAGGTTCTGTGACTAACAGTCAGAATTTTAACTTTGGGGTTATGTTTGTGACCTAAAGGGGCAAGATTTCCCTAATTTTCCATATCTGTATAATGATATGATATACTGCTTTAAGCCTGAGACTATTGTACCATTCATGTGAGTTAACATCGTTGAGGTAGGTCTACCAGGTGTGCCAGACTGAGCCCAGTTTCATCTGAGCCAGCTTGACAGTTCCTCCTGGAGTGAGAAATGGCAAAAAGCCTCCAAAAAGTCCAAGATCACAGATTCCTGCAGGGCCATCAGCCAAGCAAGAGGCTGCTATGGGATAAAATAGAATGTACTTTATACATCGTGACTGGAGAGGTTTAGGCATGCAAATACGCCAACTCGATATATTTTAGAGCAAGGTTACGTGCCCTAAAATGTTTAAAAATAAAGTGCATTCAGGAGCAATACGACATTAATACATGAAATATGTTTCAGAAAGTGTAATATTCCATATGGAGGGCTGAACTAACTACTAGATGCAGCAAGTGTGTGAGTAATGAAATTGAGTGAAATTTGCATTGATATATTTCTTTCTGAAGACCGAGCATGCAAGTGACTGCTGATTAGAAAAATGAGCTGGGGAAAAATCAGTGGGTTTATTCTATTTTTGCACATATAATGTGAATTTCTTTGCCTTTTATTTTTTCCACCTTTTGTATGCAAAACCATGACATTACCATGGAGACTATAGCTTTTCTCCAAGCCTAAAACCATCAGAATTTTTATTCATCTTAAACAGGTTCTTCTGTGATTGTATTATCATGCAGTGGAAGAAAGTCTTGTACAATTTATATATTTTTCACACTGTCCCAGGAAACACCGTGAAAGTATTGCAATGAAGTCTCAGACTCAAATCCAGTGGGAGTTTGAGTTCAAAGAGTCTGAAATTAACAGCATTTGCAGTCTCCTTAATATTCTGCGTGCAAATGATCTGAGCAAAAACTATGAGCTGTGGTGGTGAGGGTCAGACAAAGGCACTTTCAGCACAATGAACCAGAGGCAATGAACAAGACTGCTCACAGTGGCAAACAGCACCAGGCCATGAAGGCACAGCTTAAATGAGGTCTTCCCAGTCCAGCCAGGTGAGAGTCTGTAAATTGCTCTATAGCTAGTCGACAGCAAATCTGAACAGCCCCTTTCTTCATTGCCAAGCAACTGTACTCTCTTTGGAACAGTTCATTTCAGCCCTCGACTTGCCTCCACCCTCCCAGCTTCAGTGACCTCCTCAGTGCCTGTAGGAGGCCCAGCAGTTTTTGGATCCCATTTCCCATTACTCAAAATGGCATCACATCACAGCCACCTTGACCTCGTCTGTGCTGGTCACCCATACCTGTATGTGGAACAGCCTATTAAATATTACACCTCTCACTGCTTTCCCCAAGGTACAAGTGAGTCACAATCACTTATTTTAATAACTTATAATAACTAATAAATGAAAAATCCACTGTCATTCCACTGATGTACACCCAGGCGGTTAAGCTGGTTATGCCACTTAAAATTGAAGCACATTATTTGTATTTTGTCTGAAATATTTCATTTTTTATCTCATGGTACAGTATTTGTATACCGTAATACGACAATAAACTAGTAATCAGCCATAACCTTGATCAAAAGAGGTGGTTGGAAGATGGATATATGGACAGACATTAACAATTAGCACAACAGTAAGTAATCACATTTTTAAAATACGCATAAAATCTATGGCCCTTGAATTTTTATATTTTTTATGTTTTGTTTCATAAGCCTTATCACTAACTTATGGTGTTGATAATAACAACATAGCCTTCTTTGCATGTGAATATTTATTTTATACAGTGATTACATTTGTTGCAGAAACTGCTTTGATGTTGGATAGTCAAAGGTGCAGCTGATTCTCAGTGTACGCCTACCATTTGTAGTCTCTTAGGGATTTCCTCGTCTTCTGTGAAAATGGAAACTTAAAAAGTTGTTGGTATGGTCTCGGGGGTAGTTAACCGGAACTCACCTGGAGGATGGTGGTCTTTGGCTTGCAGTAGCTAAACTGAAGACAAGGACTCGCTTGTTCACTTTGGTGGTATTTTTTAATAACGCAGCTTTTTCTGGAAGTTAAAACCAGGCTACTCTGCTGCTCACTTTGCTACATTCTCTCCCTAAAAACCTCCAGGTAACCACAGCAAACTCAATTATGTTCCCTCACGTTACTTGCGAGACTTTCCCCTATTAAATAAACTATACATATAAAAATTAAACATTGATTTCTGTGCTTACAAAAACATACATGAAATGAGTTTGAATAGGAAATACTGTATAGCTAAATATATAGGAAACAGTCACTGACAAAGTTAGAAATTATCACTTTTTAAATAAAAATAATAAGTGTTTTTCAAATATGCTTTCATCAAAGAGTCTTTAATTTTCAGCAATTGCAATCGTTTTAGATCAGTTTAGTGAGGTAATCTGAGATTTCACCCCGCGCTTCCTGAAAAATCTCTCACAAGTTGAACTGGCTTGATGGGCACTTCTTATGTACCATTGGGTTAAGTTGCTCCCATAACAGCTCAATATAGCTGAGATCCGGTGACTGTGCTGGTCACTCCATCATACACAGAACTCCAACTGACTACTTCTACCCTAAATATTTCTTGCATAGTGTGGAGCTGTGTTTGGGTAATTGTCCTGTTGCAGGACGAAATTTCTCCAATTCAATGCCGCCCACAGGGTATGGCGTGGCATTGCAGAATGGAGTGACAGCCATCTTTCTTCAAGATCCTTTTACTCTGTACAAATCTCACACTTTACCATCAGCAAAGCAGTCCCAGACCATCACCTTTCCTCCATCATGCCTGACAGATGTTATCAAGCACTTCTCCAGGGTCTTTTCATTTGATCTGCATCTCTGAAACGTTCTTCACCTCAAACTTAGATTTGTCTATCCATTGCGTTTTTTTCCAGTGTTCCTCTGTACTGCTCTTCTGATGGTATTAAACAAGCAGAAGTGGACAACCAGCCTAAGTCCCTCAGTAAGCGAAACATGAGTGTCAGAACGTAGCTTTCTTGCTCTATGTTTAATATTGCCTCTTGCAGACAATGTTGATGTGGCACAGAAGAGTAAAATTGAAAAAGCAGAAATTATGATATTAGAGCATAAGATATGTAAGCACATATTCTCTAAGGTGTTACATGAAAGGTCTGGGTTACAGAAATACACTCAGAACACAGAAAGTGACAAACTGTCACTAAAGTTAAGGTACAGAATGTGTCAAACAGTAAATATCACTCAGAAATTAAGACTAAATGAATATAAACACAAACATCCCAGTGACAGTAAATGTCTTTCAATACCGAAAGATAAATCTGTAAACAATAAAAAGGAACTTACAAGCAATGCTCACTGTCATGATCCGCGTCCTCCATCCCGATTCCAGCCCTGTGTGTCACCACGCCCACCTCATTTCCTCGTGTGATTG
>JABFDZ020000109.1:10726735-10750657 GCA_019775955.2 Pollimyrus isidori | reverse complement strand
TCATTAAAAAACCCCGTTCTCGTATACTATGGATATCCGTTCGTTTGTTCGCTCTGCACCGCACCGGGATTACAACACTCACGATGGGTTGAATCAATTGACTGCAAGAGATTGAAAAGTGCTGTATTGGAGTCTTCATGCCACGACTTCCTGCTTCCCGTATGACTGTAGTATCTCCACTGTATATATAGGCTACATGTACTGAGATGTTATTATATCAATCTTGTCTATTATGCAGTTACATCTACACAGTGAGGCAAAGCTTTTAGCTTACAACACTGGTATCGGCTCGGTACCCAGTATTGGCCAATACCCAAAGCTCATGTATCAGTGTAACACGATAAAAACTAACAATAACTGCTCCTGTTGTCTGAAAAGTCACAGATATCTTGTTGGATAGCTGGAAGAGTATTGCTTCCCAAACCTCTCCTCAGGGGCACCTCAGCCATTCCATGTGTTTGTAATATTTCACCACCAGATTACGTAATTTATTAATTTAATTATTGTAAAAAGTCAATGAGGAATTGATGAGGTGTAATAGTGACCGAGTCAAAAAAAATAGATGGGTGTATTGGGTGGTTGCAAATCCTGGGGAGACTTTAGGAGACATCTCCTAGATAAGCTGACACACCTTGACTGGCATTGTAGCATAGATTTACACTAACATGAAGATCATTTACAGTAAACATCATATTCTTTGACTGCCTAAGACTTTTACATAACGTCAGAATCAAAAAACTTTGTTATACCTATTTACATTGTTCTGCTCCTTTACTTCTTATAAAAGATTCCCATATTAATTACATAATCTTGTCACATTTTACAATGTGACAAATTAAGGGGGGGGGGGGGGGTGTTGTAACCCCCTCAATACTCAAAACCAGCCACTACAGCCCCCTGGATCCTCTTAAATGGGTGGAGACTTCAACCCCCCCACCCCCCATGCTCAACCCAAATTTATGCCCTTGCATAACACACACTGTGTTTATGTATTTCCATATATCAATACTGGAGTAATGATTATGCAGATGATAATAGTGATGCTGCAGACATATTTAGAATGTAATTATTTAATGATTATCATTCACTCATATTATAGACTCAATTATTCAGAACAAAATACTTCAAAGAGACTCTGCATTCTTAACAATGACAAAAGTCAACTACAATAAGTGTCATGCCTTTTTTCATATTCTATGATTTGGATTAAACATGCAATTTATAAATTGTCACTTCCAGAGTGTCAAATTATCAGTATCATTTCCTTAAAATGAACTTGTTGTTGTGAATTTGAAATTAATGATATTGTTCTCATGACACTCAAACATGTTGAGAGGCATTTATCATGTAATTTCTATATCACATGTATCATCTATTGTCATAACACACAAAGGGAATGCTGGTATAACTGGCCAGTAATGCAGCATCCTTTTAATAAGTATTTCATTCCAAAAAGTTACTTATTCCAGTAAATTTTCAGTTCAATGAATAGTGACCAATTTAAATAACAAGTTAGTGCTGGGTGTCCTGCACAGCATATCTAGCATAGAGTACAACATTTATTTGATGTCTTTTATGGGTGTGATGTCACTGTTATGGATACAGTTAAGTCCCTGTCTATATTCCCCCCCCCCCTTCCACTTCTCCAATTAAGATGCAAAATGCTATAATTTTTGCAGTGTCCCCTGCTGAGTTATAATAAATGTTCTTTAGAGACAGTATTCAAGCCAGAACACCAAGCACCATATACCTGGATCAGGAAGATTTATGACCATAGAGAGTTCATTTGCATAATGCAGTGTGCATATTATTTTAATATTCGCTATTCGTTTTTTTTCCCATCAGGAAGTGTCTCTGGGTTGATTGTTTTAATATCAGTCCATGTGCTCATCTGAGCTCATGGACACGTACCTGTTGGACATGGCAGCTACTATTATCAAAATTATTTAGGAACCAAATATTTCGAAGGTTCATTTTTTCATGATTTACCAGTAATTCAATGTAAAATTTTTCACTGGGCGATTCTTGATTCGCGGAGCTTTGATTTTCTAGTATTTCTTGTCTTCCACTTTTTTCGCTTTTTTATGTTACTCTTCAGTGATTTTAAATATAGACTATACTTCTGTGCTGCAAACCTGCCATTTTACTCTCCTAGCCCCCTATTAGAACCTACTTCATCACCTGACCATTTCCATTTTCCAGGGCCTGCAAAAATATTACAAATTATCAATATGAATATTCAGTCATTTTATTTACATTGAATCAATGGCTTACACTGTATGAGGATTGTACAAGCTGAATGGCTTACACTGTATGAGGATTGTACAAGCTGAATGGCTTACACTGTATGAGGATTGTACAAGCTGAATGGCTTACACTGTACGAGGATTGTACAAGCTGAATGGCTTCCCGAGGGTCACTGTGTCCTTCTCATCAGCCTTGTTAGCTAAATGCATGGAGTCAAACTCATGGCCTGCCTTAAATTTCATGCAACTTGTGACTATACAAAAAATAATATTGAGGATTATAATTTGTTTATTTTAGAATATGGACATCAATCTGGGGATGAAAAAAAATACAATTTAAACAGTAAAAAAACCTGCCATGCTTAGTTATAAGGAACATAATGTACACTGCCTGTACTGGACTCACAAGCTTGCAAGGGTAACTGGAAACAAAGAAAATGAATGAATTGCTAGTGAGACGGTGGTACTTTTAATCCTAAAGTGGTGCTGTTCATTTTTAATTGCATTTAGAAAAGAAGCGATGCAGCTTGGATATCTAGCTACCATAAAGCTCAGAGGCAAGGCTGGGAAGAAGCTGTCTGGCCTGAGAAATTCCACGCTTTTCCCAAAATAAGAGAAATGTAGTCGCGGACAGGATTTCAGATCTTTTTTCACCAGTCCTTGGGGAATAACTGTATGGTGCTCAACTGCGTAAAGTGCACTGAATGGCAGCTATAGGGCTACATTACTGTAACTGAGGTCACAGGCAGACAAAGTTCCGTTTTTTCGCACTGTCACAGTTTGTTTCCAAATACTGTTAGTCATGCATTATACCAATATACAACTCATAATTTGATTAACACCATTAATCCCCCATGATTGTTTCTGTGGGTAGCCTACATAGGGGAAACTATTAACTTCCTCCCTTGAGTGAAAAATAGTTTTAAGGAGGTGCCCAACTGTTAAGGGTGCTGTTAATATTATTAACTTAATAGGCATAGGTTGCCTCACTTGAGATTGTATTATATATAGGGCATCCATTTAATTTAATCTTTCAAGGTCAAGGTCATAAAATATTCTTGAACTGCAATTAAATGGTAGCTCTACCATTTACTTGAAATGGCAACAATGCATTAATCTTGAGGTACCCAATACAACTTGTAATTTCAGCCGCACTAATTCTGCACAAGGTTCTAATTTTTACTTCTAAGTATCAGCAAATATGCAATATCTATCAAGGTGGCACATCTATCAGCTCCGGAATAATGACAGACTCTGTTGTCAATATTAGTCTCTGTTGTAAATGCCAGCTTTGGAATGTAAATTGCTAAAGTGCTTTGATTCTGCTGGCTACTTTTTTAATTTAATCATTCCCAGTTTTGTATCCGCCAAATTATGTATACTTTGGATGGAACTTAAGCATTAATGACTGTACATTAAAAATAAAATTATTCTGGTATGTCTGAATCTAGTGATTAACAGGAGAAGGGAACAGGTCAATGAAATATACAAACATAAAATTAATTAATTAAATTAACTATTAATTTTACATTAGGAATGAATAACAAACAGAATTCAGAGACAAACAAAAGGTCCCGGGTGCTTCCTGTGTGGAGTTCACACGCTCTCCCCATGGTCCTCTCGGTTTGGGTTGGGGGCTCCGGTTTCCTCCCACAGTCCAAAGGTGTGCAGGGCAGATTGATTGGCAGGTCTAAATTGATCCCGCGGTGTGTTGGCAGCTGTCCAGGATTTGGTTCCCGCCAGTACCCCTTGTTCCTGGGATAGGCTCCACTCCCCCCCCCACGACTCTAGTTGGAATTAAGTAGTTGGTGATGGATGGACGGATGGATGGGTGGATGGATGGATGGATGGAGTGTTATTGTATTGTTTTTTTTCTTAATCATTTTTTCAATCCTTTACATTGTGTCTGAATCATATACATTTCTCCCTCTTCTTTTGGTTGCTCGCCAAAATAACCTTAATCAGACTTTTAATGTATATCACCACCCATGCCTCCTTTCTAATTACTTAAATATCTCATGTGCTTCTCAGGAAACCCCGGCTCATTCTGTTGTTTGAGCTTATTGATGTGAGGTTATTGGCCACTTTGCGCAGCTGGAACCCAGCAGAGCACGGCCAGGCAGTCAGTCCACCCCTGGTCCCCAAGGCAAAGTCACTGATGGTGTTATCGCGATGCTTTCTTTTTCTGTTTTAAATTAGCTCTCAGAGTGTGATCTTGTATTTAAGAAGGTTCCATCCCATCCAGATTATTTCTCTGCATTGTCCCCATGCTTAGTGAGACGGGCTTCAGGCTGGTCAACAGCGTGCTTAAATAGAGGCTAGAAGACAGACAGATGGACTGAGCAAGTTTGTTTGTACAAAAGGTATTCCATTGTATTCTGAACTCAAAATATTGTATTCTGAAATCAGTATTGGATAAACAGGTACTGAGGTTTTCTTTATGTATTGATAATATGTTCGGTAGCGCTTTCTACAAATGTCATGTCTGTAAGGATCTATGAACACATTCATAACACATTACAATACATTGAAAAAACCCATATAAATATGGTTATGAATACTTATGAAAAGGCATCACACAATATAGCTGTATTTATTTTGCTTTATGAATGCTTTACGCAGGTCTCATTTATCGTGCACTACAGATACCTTCATAATGTAGTACAAAGCATCCTTAAATCTTTTACCAGCCATTATAATACATGATGGTATCTACAGTGTATTGTATGTGGGTGTTTTACGTAACATGTTACCATCCATCCATGTTCTGTAACTGCTTATCCTATTCAGGGTCGCAGGAACTCCAGAGTATATCCTGGAGGCGACAGGCACAAGGCTCACCATTTAAAATTTGTAATTTTACTTACATGTATTTGTTTTTGCTTGTAGGATACCTTGTGGATATCAGAGAAATTATTATTATGTTTTGTTGTGTATTTGCATCAGGAATTTGTATGTTTACAATAAAAAGCTTTTGAAGTGATATCAGGAAAAATGGATCCGTTATATAAAAAAGTACAAATGTCCACAAAAAGGGTCAGTTCTGAGAGTGTGTGCACAGCCACCTGGAAGTTTTGCAGTGGACATAGAAACAGCGTGCTTCATGCAGCTTACCCGTGAAATGTGGAAGGGAGACTGCGGAGTTCTGATGCAGGAGGTTCAGAGTCTTTTACAGTCACTGCTGATGAGAAAGTATGCTAAATTTTCACATAAATAAAAGGACAAAGGTGCAAGAAGGAGTTGAATCACTGTTGTCCTGAAAGAGCTGTTCCCTGAGAGATGATATAAACCATGTCTGAATTTACTACACTGTTCATTATGTTTACCCTGATATTCTGTATTCTAATATACAGAATGTCCTTAACTATGACATACTGTAGCTGCTGTAAAAATTGTGCTGAATATGTGTTTCTTAAATAGATAAATTTATATGTGCTGTTCTGTAACATAAACATTTCCCCTCAAGCCTCAAACTATCATAGTGCAAAAAGTACGCTGACTACCATCAAAGTGCTTCTGTCAGGTTCGTCTGCCTTATCCTGTTCTGTCATTTCCATTTTTGGTCAGCAGGGGTCACTAGCCATCCCGTTCCTTCTATAGTATTGTACCCTCTTTGTTAGTTCTTTGTGTGTTTCTCTGCACCCCGGCCCACCAAGTGGCTAAAATGAGCTAACCATGGAGATGAGTTACTGTGATACTCTATTTGTCAGATTTAAGAGAAGGGTCCAGCTGAAGATGTCTGTAGAGTGGAGCTCCACCAGAAATATGTCACCTCGACAGGAAACACGTGACCTCAACTCTGTGTTACAGCGAATAAACCCTAACCTCAACCCTGACCCTAACCTGAACTCCACTTTACATCCTTAAAGATCACATGTTTCCTGTGGAGGTGACATATTTCCAGTGGAGCTCCACTCTACAGGCATCTGCAGCTAGACCCTCTTGAGATTTAAGGAACCCTATTTTAAATGGGCTTCATCTTTGTTCATTTACATTTACCCCAAACTACCTTAAATCCAACAAGTTATCTGGCTAAGCAAGAAATCCGGCTTTCTGAAATAAGCCCCTGGTTAAGGTCATGTCTGTTTATGTGGTTAATTATTATTTCAATTTGCCTGTATCACAAAGCAGGATTTCTTGTTTAGCTATAATTATTGTGTACCCCGATTAACAAGAAACTAATGCATAAAACAGCAGATTTCTTTCATGGAGACTTTTATTCCCTTCTATTTTGTTTAACATTTACAACAAAACAAATTCATATTGAAGTAATTTGCTTTTTTTGTTTCTCTTGAAGTATAAATTCATTCAGCTTCATTTGCAGTGAATTAGGAAGGACAGGATTATTAGCTTGAATACAGTATGTAATACACAAGTAGGAAGTTTGCATTCTTCTTAAACTGAATTCTGCTGTAATTAACAGTTGCTGATGCTTGGCATGCATGAGCTACTTGCAGGATATTTGCCAGATATTTTGGTTAAGATAAAGTTTTCACTTATTGCTATTTATATTTATATTTGATTTTGCCCTGGGTTCGAGGGTTATGACATCATTTTCTTCAAGGTTTCGGTGAGTTTTGAAGTAGCTCCAGGGCAACAGAGATTTCTAGTGTGAGGATATTGGAATCAAAGCTAGTGACTCAGTTTCAGTCGAGCTTCGCAGCTTCCAAGAGAAACAAACCAATACTGAGTACAGTAAATTGCCAAACGTGGGTGCTGGAGCATAAAATAGACCATCTATTTACCAAGAAAATACTTGAACTGAAAGCCAGTCTTTGCACCAAGTCAAGCTGAGCCGCACTCTGGAGGTAAATTAAAATCAAACAGAAATGCCACGGCTCATGAAGTATGCGCACACTGCTGCGTTCCAAGTAAAAAACACATTTGTAAGCGAATGCATTTCTTAATTTTTCTTTCTGCCATATGGGCACCCTGATAGAGGCCATATATATCAGGAATATTGAACTTCCACTTTATCAGTGCATCTCATCCACTCCGGAACAGGAAGGCAGTCTGTTACTATTTGGATTGTGTTGCCCCCTAGGGGCAAATCTAGGATTTGAAACTTTGTACAGAATTGCTATGGATATAGAATAATAACGTTTCAGGCCGGCAGAGATAAAAAACAGGGTGGATGAAGGCCCCCCTAAATATGTTGCCCCTTATATTCAGCTATTGCTATGAAGCCACCTACCCCATCCCCACCCCACCATTTTCTGGTAATGTCCCTTAAAACCAGTTTAGTTGCTGCGGGCTTATAATGTCACAGTAATAAATCTGGATGCTCACAAGCTAAATCCTAATAGAAATATCATTAACCATTTTAGATCATTCCCTTAAGGAATCATAATACTTCAAATTTTTCAATCCATAAAATAATGGCCCCAACACCATCTTACAAAAAGTGCGCTGCGTTACTGTGGCGGCTGATGTTTATCATGTTTCTACTCCTCTGTTGACCAGGCGCCTCAGTAAATGGCGACGCTGATGAGGTACGACAGAGTCCTTCAGGGCTGCAATCAGACCTGGGCTTTAAAGGCGCCTTGACAATTGGCTTGTTACTGTAATCACATAGGTGGAGGGGCTAATATTACTTATTGATTAAAAATAGCTGTGGGCTTTGAGAATTTAACTTTTCAAGATAACATGAACCAATATTATGCCTCTTCAGACATGCCTAATTTACAACTAAGGATTTACTTTGCTACCACTCTTGCAATTTGTCTTACTGAAAAATCAGCCAGTTAACAGAAGAAAGGGTGAAGTAGCAAATAGGGTGAATGCATGAGAATATAATCCTATTACTGAGGAAAATTCAATTTATCTTGAACAAGGAAAAAGACTATATCCACTGAGGAAATTTCCAGCATGTTTTTTATAAATCAAATACATCAATAGATTTTAACTACGTCATTTAAGTCAGATACCATACCCTACGTCTGAATTATAACACTGTGAAGCAGTAGCAGTCAGGAAAACACACACTTTTAATGTGTTATCTTAAATCTATTTTCACTATACTGCATGCTTTTGCAGTGTGCATACAGCCTGTGTAAGTTTGCCAGTCCATGTGTAACAAAGAAGGAAATACCAACTAAGATGATCATATGTTTCTCCTTCTGGTGACAGTGATAGTAGTATTTATTAAATTTCCATTTAATTAACAATAAGCATAAGGTATCATTTGTGTTAAAATCATTTTCTGCCATCTAGTGGCAATATCTATTTCACGCCCTTAGGACCGTTCATACTACATCTTTCCACATATCTGGCTCAGGGAAGCTGGCGACCTGGGACTTTATTCATCTTATAGTCATACCAAATAATGTTCCCACTCAGTTCTGTAAGTGTCACTGTCATCATTCTGAATTTCCATCTAGAAAGTTGATATGTTTTTTTTTTTATCAGACCAAGTTATACATACTGAAGAGGGCTGGTTTTTAACATAAATACCATGATATTCGGATTGTAAATAGTACTTAGCTAAAACCTGATGACCAGGTCGAATATTTGGAACCTTCCATTTCTTAGATATAGACCCCTAGGAAAACAGTGCACAAGAAAATAAATAAGGTTAATTTATTTTTGAGAAAGAAATATATGAATACTACTATGATAAGCCTGCAATGAGTGATGCATTTTTTAATTCTTCTTCCATATTGCGGTGGATTTTTATGGTTGACTATGATTGAATTTGTGTTATAATGGATTTTGTATTGATTAAGGTTCATACTTGCTTATGTAGATGTAATTCACAATAAGTATATTATAATTAAATTATAAGGTCTAAATCAAAATATTGTTCATACAGTACTTATGACAATTTGCTTCTGTAATCACATGACTTACTTAAAGCCACACATTAACATTTCAGTAATAAAAGTGTCTGTAATATGTGAAGTCAATTTTTAAATCGTAGTTTGCAAACGTTTCTGTGTCTCGTGTCTTATAGATAAAGAAATTCTGTAAGATAATCTTATCAAAACCATTTTACATAGCATTTTCACAGTCTGAATTCTTTATATTTCTGGTAGACCTACAGTATCAACGTTTATACAGAAATACGCTATTATTTAATTTAGTAGCGGAATATAGTAGAACGGTTGCAGGTTTCAAGTTTCTGAGGTACTTCTCAATGTAGGTCGAAAAAATTTTGTTAATTTTGTTTACATAACCGCAGTAATTTATCTGATTTATATTGGTTGTGGATAATTTTTGGATGTAAATGTACTGTTTTCCAGTAGTTCGTAGCTTTATTGAATCAGCGCTAACTGGATCGTTGCTATAATCTTATGGTTGTCTGAGCTAAACAAATCATTCGGGGCGCTTGATTCATTCGTGATGCCTCTGGGGCTCACGTCCGTTTTAAGATTTTAGGTATCCAGAAGAGGGCGCCATAAACTTAAAATCATAGAATTATCTTTAAAGAAATTACAGTCTCAGAAAGGCATTCAATACAGAAACGCTTAGGGCTTTATCAATAAGGGACAAGCAAGAATCATAAGCTAATACAAAGGCAGTCATGTCTTGATTCACCATGTGGCATTTTATTGGTTTAATCCTTAACCATAAACTAAACCTTCCACAGTGTTTAATTTGTCCTCCTGCCATTCCTCTACCCTAATCCAAATTCTAGTTTCAACAAGAACAAACAATTCCCGTAAGCAGGGCATATTTTTTCTTAGTGGTTTCTGACAAATCAGTTGAGGACCTTGAAAATCAATAAATTTATCATTATAGGATCTAAATGTAAATAGTGCATCAAGAATTAAGAATGACTCCTTAAGATGAACATGCAGTCATTCCAACACTAACAAAAGTCTTTGTCACATGTAGCGTTTTGAAAGCAGATAATTTGGGAATGCTTTTGAGAGCTAATATCTATAATTTTGTACCAAGACTATTAATTATTATTTCTTTTAGACACGTTTTGGAATTCCACTTTTTCTGGATGAATTTTTGCCATGATTAAAATTGCCAAAAGCTAAGCAATTTGATCTTGACTGACAAAACTTTTCTGCAACCGAGTCTTTAAACCTGCTGCGCAGCTTGGACGCAGAGAAAAAAAAATTGGTAGAGTGGATTTTGCAATATTAGAGAGGAGCACTGTTGCCAGGGAAACCAGTGGCCATGATTGGCATGTGGAACAGTGGGTGGAATTGCCACGGAGGATATCACACTCTGCACACAACTGGAGTCATTGAATTCTAGAGGCATTGTTTAATCAACACTCCCCACCTATGGTTACTTTTCAAATCCACAGCACGTGGTTCAGGACAAAGTCATGCTCTCACACTAACACTGAGAATGATTCTTTTTGTGTCATGATGTGAACATTCCAAGGAAATGCAAACCCAGCCTTTTCAAATTATAATTAGTGCTGTAATTACTTCTCTTCTCTTCTTGGCTTGGTCATAATTTAAAAATTATTTTTCATATGTGTTTGTACATTTCACTTTTTTATCATAACTATACATCTAAAATTTGTATTTTTATATTTAAATCTATGTAGTCTATATACCCAGGCTCATCATAACCCTACAGTATAATGGATTAATGTCACATGAATGTACTAGATGGGAGGATGAATGGATGGATGGACAGACAGATGGATGGATGGTGTATGTATATGTAATTTACCTTTTTCCTTGATTACACAAAAGCCAACGATAAAATATACCAAATGAGACATTCATTATTTCAGGGAAGCCAACATATCAATTACATTCGCCTTCAGAGTATCGGCAATGAAGTCTGTTACAGAGACGCTGGATGGCCAGATAGAGGGGCAATGAAAGATGTATAAGGCATTGCAAAGGTCTGCATAATGTCATGAAAATTAAAAACTACCAATAGTCAACATATTATTGGAAGTAATAAAAGGACTAGTAATAGTTTCAAGCTAATGCTGGGCGATAAAAAAATATTATCGTTAAAAAATGAGGACTATCACGATGATATACACAGACTATAAAACTTGATCAACCAAGTTTCCTTCGTTTTAGAGAATGCGGTGAGACAGACAAAACGATGGCCTATCGAGCAGAGGTTTACTGAACGCCAGCACAACAGCCAATCACCGATGACAATGTAATTTTTCCCATCCTCCCTTAAAGAAGCAATGGGTGCGTTCGACTAGAGCTTAGGTCTGTCTGCAGCTGACGCAACGTGGATTGCGATGTGCCGGCGGCTGCAGGGGTTGAGTATAAACTGACTGCAGCCAAGTCGGACAACTTCTACTCCTCGTAGTCTGCGAGACCTGACTGCAATGGCAGCACTGACAGAAGGGTGTAGATAAATCTATCAAATATCACCTGCATGCACATTAATCTTTTACAATAACCAACTCCTGAAACAAACTGTTAGCAGTGAATAAAGATGCCAGGAAAATGATCAAATCCATGTATTTCAAGGATTCAAAGTTATTATTGTCATGTACAGAGTAAACTGCAATTCTTACTTGAATGCCATCTTCACAGACTAGATGATTAAACAAATAAAGCAGTGCAACATTACAGTAACTATGTCACGTCCCGCGTCGTCCGTCCTGTGCAAGCCCTTCGTGTGCCACGCCCACCTCGTTACCTTCTGTGCTTCCCTGATCGTGTGCACCTGAGGCGATTGCCGCAAGCCAGTCCTGTCTGTTTGTATGTGTATTTAAGACTGCGTCAGTGTATCCCCGGCAGTGCGGCATTGATGTTCCTGTGTCAGAGTCTTGTCCGGAATAAATCCCCGTTTCCGTCACTATGGACTCGAGTGCCTTCTGTTCACCCTGCTCGCACCCCGGCGAACATGACAAACTAACAATAAGGCCCAGTAAAAATAATTATTAGTTTATCATCCTTTTAATCAGAAACAAGTGATGAGGGAGGGCAAATTTTTTTTATTATTATTTTTATTTCATAGAAAAAAGATAATGGAAGACAAGTTTTCAACATCAACAGTAAACAAAAGGAACAACAGATGTATGACATATGGGCTGATCTGCAAAATTAATATGAAAAGAAAATATATTTTTTTTTAAATGTTTTATTCAAAGTGAACGCCGGCAGTGGAATTTACACAGGAAAATACACTTTAAAAAAATTTTAAAAAAATTGATGTGGGCTAAATTCGCCATGTGGGCGGGGATGATAAACTAATTTTTTTTTTTACTGGGCCTAAATAAACTACTAACTTATGTGTACTGTTAGAGCATTTTTGTAATTTATTTAAACTTTATTTTAGGAGGTAAATTCACTGAAATCCAGTTCTCACTACTTTACGTGCTTTTCGGGAGAAATAGCAGATTACTAGTTGGAACATCCTGGGATACAAACGTCATGCGTGTGAATAAAATCTTCAGCCAATAAGGGCAAAGTTGTGCTGCAGTTTGTGCTGCACGGTCTGTCTCAAGTCGTCTTGCTCTCGCGAAAATTTTGTACCATGTGACGTGTGGTGACATGTGGTGACATGTGGTGACGTTTTGCAACGCCGGACAAAAAAGTCTAACCACAATTTGGCATTTTTTTCAATAAGCGTTTTTTGTTTGTTTTAGATACTTTTCTACGTCTGAATTTAAAAAAGTTGCAGTCAGTTTTGTCCTGCTTTATTTTATGTTTGCCCTTTAACATGTTTGCAATATTATACGGTTTTGCACATTGTTATACTATTATAGCATATGGTTTTGTTCATTTTAGCTATGTTTCTTTGAATACTTGAAAATCAATAACTTTTTATAATTTTAATGGAATTTTGTATGTAAACAGTAAAATTTGTTGGAAAATAAGTATTTGTTTACAAATATTGTTTATTTCAATGTATTTATTGTATTTGTCAGAATAGGGATATTTTTATTATTTTGATTATTACAAGGAACAGCATTGTGAAACTATAATATTGATAATTATCGATATCAGTCAATTTAGGAATAAATATTGTGAATTTTTTTTGCCATATCACCCAGCTCTAATTCAAGCTATGTAAGTGTACAATTACACAGAAGAGAAAAACTTATAGCCAGTGGGGAAAACTTAAAAATAATACAATAGTCAATGACAAATGTGGGAGAAATAACAGCAATGGAACATATGCTGATTAATTTCGATTGATTTCCCCTTGGCATAGATGAAGTCCATTGTCAGACCACAATGCAGAGACAAGTAGGAAATTCTGGTGTGACAAACAGAACGATTATCATTAGCAATTGTTCCTAATTATGAATTATTACAAAAGGAATATTGCAAGAAACAAGGAGAATGAGTTGTATTGTGAATGCTGCAAAATCAGGCCTATGCTGTTTTACTCAGTCTTTTGAACAGAGAATGTTTAAATTGCCCAGATTCAGAGTGAATAATAGTTTGGTTCAAAGGAATCAGTTTTCAATGCAAATGCTCCTTTAAGGCACTTAATAGAATTTCCCTAGGTTGTGGTGGGACTTGTACTGTTATACTGCAATATCGGACATCTCTCAGTAGTTATGTGCTTATCAGGTCCGTCCCCTATGAAAGAGGAGGAAGTTTTGTCCAGAAAGCTGATTTACTGAGCCGATTACATTAACATGATGAGGGAATTGCGGGAGGAAATGAATACACTGTCTGAAAAATAGTTACAGTATAACCTGCCTTTTCACAGAAAATCATCCCGTGCGATGCTAATGTGAGCACACTTGTTCATTAATATTATAATATTTGTCATGCTTCACCAAACACCTTTCCAATTTATACTTTTCCTTTGTCTAATATGTTTAGTATCACAAAAATTAGATCAAGGGTATCTTTCAGGGTTTGGGGAGTTTAAGAGGGCTTTCAAAACATTATGTTCACATCTGGAATGGTAATTTGTGTACCAAGCATTTCAACATGCTTTTTATATCAATACAACACAGTATTTGCAGTGTATTGCATCATGTTCATAAAATGCCACCACTAAACTGGATATAATATGGAAAAGTGATAATAAAAATGATCATCCTAATTATATTTTGAAGATTGTTCATTTAGTTTTAATGAACAGTGATTTTTCATTTGAGTCACCTTGGCTGCAGTGTTCATAACGTAACACATCCCACAAAAGCTGTGTATAACTATAAATGTTACCTCGATGATCTTAAATTTAACGAGCCATATTTATTTGTAATTTAGGCCAGTAGTCTGTGATAAGACTTACAGACTTACAGTCTCTTGGACTAAATCTAATACTGTTCAAGTCGTGTAAGACAGCAGGTTAGAGGGATAACCCTCAGTGTTAAAACACAGGAATCTAGAACAGGGGTTATTTATGATGATACCTGCAGGACTGCTGTAAGTCACCGACTGTGGTGCTCACTCCACCAGGCACCGGGGCTGGCTCTCACCCACATCTGGGTAGGGAGGCGGGGAAAAGGCAGAAGGGAAATCTGAGGTAAGATTACAGATCTACAGTACAGCTTATTTGTTTTGCTTCACATCCCAGACTGACATCGAGACAACAACTAAATGATGGCACTGAACAATTAAAAATCTATCAGGGAGCTGCAGTGTTACAATTGATTGAATGAACAAAACTACACGTTCCAGCAGGATAGAAACGCACTCCTTCCAGTTTTGCAAGGATAACGTCTTACATCCATAAATACATAGACATCAGAGGCCATTTGTGCAATTCTCTGTCCAATTCCTTTAGTCTTATCTTTAGGTACCTTTGTTTTATGTCTCTCTTAGTCAGTAGGTAGAGGTTTTCATTTAGCAGAAGCGTAAGACTTCTGTTATGTGTAGGGAATTTACACACCGGTGAGCTCCATTATGATTTGGGTCCTCGTGTCAAAACAAATGTTCTGGTGCCATGCCTAATCTGTTTTATTCACAGACATTCTATATGTCTTTGCCTGGATTATGGAATGTTGAGGTTGTGTGCATGACATCCCAGAATACCCACTCACAAAGTGACACACCGTTAATTGCATGTGACATTGCATGTGACACTGATGTGAGCCCCGTAACATGCTCACAGACACACCCATGGATACAAACTAATGCCAATAGCTGTTTTGCTGGTACAATTTACTGCATCGAACACGATCCTCACCCACAGCCAAGCAATGATTCCTCCGAACATTCAAAAAAGCTGCAGATGATCTATATCTGATCTGCTGTAACCTTTCACACCTCTCAGTAAACTGAGCATGTTTACTATGCAAAAAGCTTAACTGCATCTCACTCTGTCTTCATTCTTTATGGTTTTAATTGACTAAATGTGTGTGAGTGGAAGAGAAACAGGAGAAATGGAACTCAAATGACTAAAAGTATCCCTTCTGTGTTAGAAAAGAGGATGGAATCATTCTGGTGCTATTAAAGAAGGTAAAGAAAAAGTCAAACATTATTTCAGCACCTAAACGAAAGCATCATCCATCTCTTCTCACGATTTCTCTCTGCCACCCCTCCACTGGAGAAAAAGAGGCAGATTATGCCTGCTGAATACATGATGAAGTCAGTCATTAGGCTGAGCCTCACTCAGGGGCTGGCGGTGACTGTGGAGTGCGGAATGAGCATGTGTGTGCGCTGCTGCTCAAAGGCGGTCCGTCATCCACACGCCTCCTTTACCCTCCTTATCCCTCCGTGTCCTCAGTACAGGGGGAGCTGCGCTGCAGCAGCAGGAGAGAACACCAGGGAGAGAAGGAGGGAAAGCTGCCATCCCCTGTCCTCGCTGTCACTGCTCTGCCCGAGGAGGAGAGAGTATATTCATTCCCACATCCTCATGGTTCTGTCGCTGCGCTTTTTTTTTTTTCACGTTTGGGATAAACGCGCGAGCCGGCAGTCCAGGAGCGCTCTCTCTCTGCACAACCTCCTAGAGAAGCCAAGATGCTGAACAACCTGACCGACAGCGAAGAAGGCGATGGGGGACCCAACAGCCTGGGTAGGTGGCAAAATCGTTCCTGCCCAAAGACAAAAGAGTAAAAGAGTGCATGACAGATGAAGGAGATGGGCTCCACTCTACTGCTGAGGCTTATTCCCTGCCCTAACTTACCGTGCCTCACAGTAGCTTCTACTGCAAGGCGGCTGTGACAGGAATAATGATTTGTTTCCCCTTGAGGCAGGAGAATGAGGGATCCACCACCTATAGACACGCAATTGGTGCAGAATCCAGCAGCCCGCTTCATGGCACCGTAACTTGGCAGCGGGGCATGATTTTTGTTTGCGCGCGGTCACCCCCCGGCGCTGCATTTGTCAACCTGCATCTGTCCGCCTGGCTCTACTCCTTCCCTGTCTTCCCGACTGCCTGCTCCTGTCTGTTGCTTGTACTGCGATTTAACTTTTACATTATATGGTCGGGTAAACCCTTCCGACACAAACACACAGATACAAATGCATGTTAATCGTCCGCGATCGTTTTCCCTTTGAGAGAAGCATGCCAGGAATGTCACAGAAAAAGTGCTCGAGGAAAAAAAAAATCAATAAATGCATGATAATGATCATGTGTTTTGTGTGTATGTGTGTATGACTCGGAGGGACGGAAAAACCATATTAATATAGATTATGAGGGCTAATGAGCCATGGAAAAATTTTTATTACTCATTTCTGTATAAATGGTTTCAGAATCACGTTATTTTCTATATCTAACATTGCCTTCTCATGTTTATACTATATGCACAGGGATAACTGCCTACTTTATAACCAATAACTAATACTCTATATGGCAGAAAGACCCGTGCTCAGAGACCGACAGATTCTCCCCTGTCCAGGGTCCTGATTCTGCCTTGGAATACTGCACTGCAGTGTGGTGCAAAACTTGGTGATCAAATTGGGCTTCAGAAGCATCAGCTGCATTTAAATGTAATACATGCAGATTTCATAATATCCATGAACTCTTGCTACATCAGTTATATTTCAGAATACAAAGTTACATTCTCCAAAAATTATACTAATTATCAGTATGTATAAAGCATAAGGTTTCATTCGTCAGAATTTGTGCTTCGTTCATTTACTTAATTATGATGGATGGATTCCCTATTAGGTGTGTATTTTATGATCTTAAGGATCTTGTTAGGAAAACTGATTAGTGAAGAGAATGTCCACCATCCATCCATCGATCTTCAAACCACTGTCCCACTACAGGGTCACAGAGGAAGAGTGAGTACTAGGTTGGCGCAGGTTCGGAGCTGACTGCGATCACAGATTAACTGTTGGCACTGCTTCATTTCAAATTCCTATTTTCAAAGTCATTGAAGTCTGGAGTCACCGGCAGTCTTACCTGTTGTAACTTATCACTGTCACATTGACCTCTGCCTGTGAAGGTGTAAGCAGAGTGCTTGGCTGAGTATGAGAGAAAAAATGTGCTTGTCTGCTTCCATAAGGGAGGCGTCCCTGTTGCCCTGCCAAGACACATGTGGGCCTATGAACTCCCAAAATACTACAAGTACTATTACGACTACTAATAATAATAATAATTATAATAATAATCATAATAACACTGTTAAGGTGCAACATTGAGATTATCATTATTAATATTACCTTAAATATCACCAGGGCTGAAGAAGTGTTACTGTAATGGAATATAATTACATCAATTAGTATTACAGGTAGTCTTTTTGTTGCTAATTACTAAACAATATGAACAGCAGCAGGCGCGATTGTATCCAGTGTGTATGGCACACTAAAATAATGACTGAACAATAACTTGCATACACGACCAGGGAAAGATGCATATTTTATCTAGTTTTGCTTTGAACTCTTTTATTGCAAAGTGCTAAGTAATTGTTATATTTAGCATGACAGCATTCCGCATATTTCTGAATCAACGTATATTTCAGGGGATCTAGAGGGCACGTGCATTAAAAAGGGATCAGTGTTGCAGATCTACATTCAGAGACATTTCTGCGTATATTGGCAGCACATCAGTCTGTCTTCCATATCCGCTTATCCAGTACAGTGTCACAGTAGGCCTGATCTTATCCTAAGAACGGGGACAGGAGGCACCCCGGCTGGGCTGCCAGTCCATCACATGGCACATAAACACATACTGAGACTATAAGTCACTTATCCACATGCAGGAAGATGTGAATCCCGCAGACAGAGCCAGAGGCACAACTCGAATGCTTTTGAAAAATCACACTAAAACACAATGCCGTATTTAACAAGTTTGTTATGTCCTGGAAGACAGAGTCGTGTACAGTCTTACATAAGCTGGGCTATACTTGTCCAGTCGATATTACCTAGCCAAAGCACCACATCAGCATCACTTCCCTCTCGTCACATGTTTCCTCACATACCTACATTAACACATGCTAGGTTTTCTCCCTACGGCATTATACTATCTTCAGCTTCGTCATCAAGCATGAAATAGGATCACAAGCACTACTGCGTTTCCCCAGACCTTGACTGACAAAAGCATATGTCATTATAAAAAGTTAGGCATCCTGCCTTTCTTGAATGACTTCACATTCTTCTGAATATATACCAACCTCCTGAGATAATAAAGCTCAGATTTGGTAAGATGGAATACATTTAGATATTATTGGACAGCATACCACATCTTAAACTTTGAAATAACCCTATCGATTGACTCTTAAAAGTAATTCAATTATATGGATTAACACCGCAGATAATTTATTGCAAGAGAACAAAGGACCCAAGTTTTGGGACATACCGCTTTCTTACATGGAGCCCATACAATTCAACAGAGAAATGTTAACGTTAAGCAGTATGTCAAAGTCAGTTTCTTCAAGTCGGGGAAAAAGCAGCGGAAAATTTGTAACATTCAAAGAGCCCAGCAGCCAAAGGCAGATCAGCAAAATACCCCAAAGGGAGAGTTTACTGACCCGCGTGATCCCACACACAATCTGTGCAGATACTTGGATCTTCAAATTAATATTTGTATTTTGCTAAAAATTATTGTGGAAATTCTGCGTAAAGATTTAGTAATGCAATAGATCCATCCATTTATGTTGTACCTCTTTACCCTGGTCAGGATGGGGGGGGGGGGGGGGGGTGCAGTACTTGAGCTCAACTCAGAGTCAATAGGGTACACAACGCTGGGGTACAGTAAGGACAGCAGTTCATTGCAGGGCAGATATATACACACACAATTATACTGTAATTTGGAGACAGTAATTAGCCTAACTACATGTCTTTGGGCTTTAGGAGGAAGCGCAGGAACATTTTTTGACCCCCCCACCCCCCGAGGTGTGATCCACCCTAATGTAACCTTTTCTTTCTCTTACCTTTGCATACAATGACACATACAGAAACATGTTTATTTTTCAAGGTGCAAAGTGATTCAGGAATTTTGCTTTTAATTGTTTTAATGTTAATTATAGTCACTGTGTCTCTATATTACAGTTATCATAACTACAAAGGCACAATCACATTGCAGGATGCAGTCAGGTAAGGAAAGCTTAGCTAAAGACATTCCAACTGAATTTGAAATTACTGTATGACCCCCCACTTCCAGTGAATGTATATAAGATAAAAACAGATAGAAAAATGTGCAGGTATTATAATTGAGGAACATTGTGAATCATTCTGGTAAGTCTCTGTATAATGCTGAGTTGTTTGAGGTATGTTTGCAGTACATGTCAGTCACTTTAACTGGGCCAGAATATTCTTTCCCTAAGCAGTTTTACTCAATAGCCAGTATGACCTACAAAACCAATACAGGAACCAAATATCAGCAAGACATACCTACTCATTCTACTAGTGTGAATTCTTCATCAGCTATCTACTGTCTAAGTTAAAGAATTAATGTTTCTAACAGTACTAACAAAAGTGTGAGAACATTCATACATTCCTCCTCCATCTTATTATCCAGAAAAAAATTAATTGGCATCAACTGCTTGTCATCTCGGACTGCAGGGGATGTTGTCAGCGACTGTCTACAGTTTTCGTGTTTATGGACACTGCAGGATCCCAATCCTACGGACATTTGTGCAAACTGGATAGGATGATGACCAGCAAGGACGTGTGGGGGCAGGGGGCTGGCCAGGCACCTGGCCCTTTTGAGGGTGTCCTCCTTCTGAAGAGCCCCATGATAATGCAAAATTGAAAATTGCTGAGGAGGGCCCCCCCTCCGCTGAATAAAGACACCTGCCCCTCAAACAGTCTGTGCACAGCCCCAATGCCAAGAACCCAACAGCACGCTTGATGTGCCCAGACCTGCATTTCACTGGAGGCACTAAAAGCTCATAAATGGAAACAGCACCTGTGCTGGTGATTAGAATAATCTATCCAGCCATCTTCCAGCCGCATATCCAGTGCAGAGTCGCCGGGGGCCTGGCGCCTGTTCCAAGCAGCACGGAACCCCTCCTAAGGCACATACACTCACACTCTGCGGGAACCCTCGAGATGCCAATTAGCTGTATGGTGTGTCTTTGGACTGTGTGAGAAGACCTGCGCAACACAGGGAAAATGTGAACTCCAAATGCATAGAGCAGAAGCAGGATTTGAACGTAGACCTAGAAGTGTGGGACACTAAGCCGCCCTACATTAAAATCAGGACTGCAAAAAGCCAGAGGTAACACACTATATATGGGGGATAGAGGGAAAAACACGCATGGGTCCTTGTTGATTCACTTAAAAAATGGCCATAATCAAGCCTTACATTTATTGGCAAAGGGAAACGGTTAATGTCCTAAAAACATATATTCCTTTTGTTTTAGAAAAGACGACGATATACATGGCATGTAATATGCTAATCATACAATAATTATTTCCATATTAATCGAAACTGAAACCCAAATTAGACAAAACCGGTAATTAGACATTCAGTGTAGGAAGTTGTGTGGCTATACTGTCCAAGGTGTCCTCTTCCTTGTGCCCTTTTGCTTCCTGAGATCCACCGCAAGCCTGTACTGGGTAATGGGAAATGAAAGCTGAATGGTTGACAGTTACGGAGCACTCAACAACCCCTGTTTAAAAAAAGCATGACCCCCTTTCATTCGCTGACTGTTTATGCCTCTGTTAGCAGCTATGGCAGTAAGCAAACACTTCCAGTGGTTATTGATGTCTTACATAGCACTCTGGAGGTATTTTTGCCCCATTTTCCATGCAGAACTAGTTCATCTGTGTGAAATGTGTGTTTATAGAGATTTAAGCCTTGAACCTTGTGCTCAAGGGTGGATGAACTGACACGTTACTGCGGATTTTTCTGGTGTCGAGTCAGATCCTGGTCTTGACGCATCAAAACGCTCACTTGATCATGGCTCTTAGTTTATGTTATACATTTCCTGTTTGTTGTTCATTCTCCCGGAACTTACAGGGTCGTACAGGTGAGTAAATGAGTCTCTCCGTACCATGTTTCTTTATTGATGTGGGGTCATGATCCATTGCTAAGTCAGGATAGGTCTGCAGATTCCTGGATGTGGTTCTAAGATTCCCTGAGATTTTCTAGATGGCGTAACTCATTGTTCTTTGAAAGAATTTAGCAAGGGAGTCACTCCCTGGAAAAGTCATTATCTTCTCCACTTGAACCATTTGGCCTTGAATGTGATTTGGTTGAAACTTATAGACTTACAAATGATTTCAAGCCAATTCAAGACTGATGGACACCTACTTTCCGTGGTCTTCTTGGTGTTTTATTTTGATCTTGGCCTGTTGTGTCTCTAGATCTGTGCTGATAACTTCACTCAAATGGAAAAAGTTAGGGTCAGATTTTATTGGATAATACTGATCCAAATATGCTTCACTGATAATCAAAGTATTTAAACAGCTGGCCATAATCATCTCATTAGTTGTACTGAGTTATGGAGCAGCACAACAACCTTTTCATGCTAAAAGATTCCCTGGTTCATTACTTTCTGCTGCAACCAAATGAAAGAAATACAAAATGTATTTTGTTCTCTATTTTCCGCCTTCAATTCGATGAAATTCTGACACAGGGCAAACACTGGCACCGTTCACGCAGATATTCTGTCATTTGTGTTTGCGAGACTTGGTTTGAAGGACATAAAGGGTGTAAGAGAACATGCACTGTGGACCCAGCCACTGCAGTTTGAAACACCTGTCAGGAACGATAATCTCACAGAATGTAATTAAAGTCCTATTACTGCTGAGACTGGCAGAATGCTGTTTGTCTATACATTTCACAGCACGTTTTGTCAATTAATCAGTACAGGAAAGTTAACACTTCTGAGATATCGGAAAGTGTTATTCAGAATGTAAGAATGTAAAAAGGTAGTGAACCAGGCTCATAAAATAATGTAGTCTTAACCTTCTTCAGAAGAAAAAATCATTTTAAAGATTCAAAGACGGTCACACTTAATTTGAAGAAGTTGGATGGACAGCCTTAAAACAAAGAGATTGTGAATGAATTATCACGCTCAATACAATGCTTATATTTCAGAAGAATTGCTTCACACTATTGTCATATTACAGTACAATATGATGCATATATTTGCATGTATTTAGATGTTTTACAATAAGCTTGCCTTTGTTTAGCTTATGAGCTTTTACTTGCTATGTGGAAACTTTGCATGGAACTTAATTTGCTTTCTTTCTAATGAAAGAGAAGGAATCTGTAATATCGGTTATTCTGTAAAGAACAGCAGACAGTCTTGTTGAGAAACCTGCGGTATGACTGTAGTATGTTGCACTTGTAATACAGAGGAGAAGTGGCTTTATGTGACGCTGTCACTGACTGGAGGCTGTGGGCTGAGACAGGTCTGTGTTTGATGAGAATGCCAACTGTCCACTGGTTGAAGAAGGAAAGATTCCAAGCTGAGCCTTTTCTCTTCCCTGAAGGTGTTAGAAATGTGACAGTCAGATAAAACAGCAGAAGAAATCACAAAGCTACTAAGGCAGTCAAACCTGGGGCTGTGGAAGCCACTGCAGAGTGAAGAGAAGGAGGGCTTACTGGCTGATAGTAAGGAACATTACACACAGGCTCAGAACTGAGTAGCCAGGTACTTCCCTGATACAATGGGTGCCTGAGAAGGTCACAGTCTGTTCAATGTCCGACCCCCAATCTAGACTTGTATACTTCAGAAAAACACCTGTGTATGAGTGCTGACTGACCCCTTCAGCTCATAGAGGGCTTGGAGAGACCTGGAAATGCTACAGAGCCCTTAATTACATATATACCTGGAAATAACTAAAACTGGGTTGAAAATCGAGAACATTTAGTATTTATGAAATATTGGCGTATATTGATACATCATTGGGTTAATTATATGCAAGGATTAAAGCTAAATATTCCCACTCATCCATCCATCTTCCAGCCACTTATCTAGTGCAGGGTTGGAATAAATATTCACCCCAAAAAGGATTATTATTCCTTTCATCCATCTTCCAATGGTTTATCCTAAAGAGGATTTTAGGGGGTCTGGAGCCTCTCCCAGGCAGCACAAGGTACACAGCTACGCCCTGAATGGAATGCCAGTCCATCACAGGGCACACAGCTACGCTCAGAATAAAATGCCAGTAAATCACAGGGCACGCACCTACACCCTGAATGGAATGTCTGTCCATCACAGGGCACATAGTTACGCCCTGAATGGAATGCCTGTCCATCACAGGGCACATAGCTACGCCCTGAATGGAATGCCTGTCCATCACAGGGCACATAGTTACGCCCTGAATGGAATGCCAGTCCATCACAGGGCACGCAGCTACACCCTTAATGGAATGCCAGTCCATCACAGGGCACGCAGCTACGCCCTGAATGGAATGCCAGTCCATCACAGGGCACGCAGCTACACCCTTAATGGAATGCCAGTCCATCACAGGGC
>JABFDZ020000109.1:10695794-10709116 GCA_019775955.2 Pollimyrus isidori | reverse complement strand
CCCGGCCCGGGCGCCCCCCCCCCCCGCCCCCCCCGCCCCCCCCCGCCCCGCCCCCCCCGCGCCCCGCCCCCCGCCCCCCGCCCCCCCCCACGAGCTGGCTGGGGAAAAACAGCCACAGTGATGCTTCAGCTCCACCAAAAATAGACACTGTACATAATCTCTGGAAAAGACAGAGGCAGCCTATGCGAATGGGACCCTTGGGCCAGGCCTGCAGGCAACTTGCAGGAACAGTGCTGTACAAGCAATAAACAGCATTTAATTGCGAGGAAAAGCTATTGGATTTGAAAATGGCTCCACCATGCAGTTACATCCAGAAGTGAAGCGAATTTCTCAGATTATCTAATACTAGTGAAGGGAAGTACAATTCAAAGGATTATATGAAATCATTAAAATCTTAAAAAATGAAGTTACAGTTAAACATATATAATATCACTGAATTATTTATTACAATATATAACAAGGCTGGCATTGTTACTGTTATACTATTACCTGTACAAAAATTAATTAGCTTTAGGTATAGTAATATACAAAGAGAAGCAGCTAATGGTGAAACTCTTTATCCCCACTGGGCAGGTGACGTCACCCCCAAGGAAAGCAGCCCTTTCATTGGCACTGGTGACACTGAGAAGGCCCAGCAGTATGACAGCAAGAACATGGCCCTGTTCGAGGTACTGCACTCCGCGGCAGCTCCTACGCAGATAAACAAAATAACCATTATTAATTACAGTAGTTACAGCTTGAAGGTCAAGTAGAAATCGCTCCAGGCGACTTCACAATGGGGGTAAGTCTATGGGTAAGTGTATAACTTTCATTATTACCCTGTCATACTTGCTTTGTGAAATCCCAACACTGAGCAGTGTTGAAGTCAGTAAGACCTTGGATAAAAGACCTCTAGGCAAAATATATTTGCTGCTGGAGATGATGTTGGTGAGTAAATAATGCGTATTTTCCTCTGGACAAAGTCAAATTAAAGTGTGTGCAGTGAAGGTGCTACTGCAGTAGTACCAGGTGCCAAATTTCAGGTGAGCCTCTTACCAAAGTCCTATTTCATCCATGATCATCAAAGGTCTCCTGGCACCTATCAAAGGAACAGAGCTGTTAAGTCCAACATTCTGGCCGAATTCCATTCAAGAATTCTTAGAAAATGAAGGCTACTAAATGATTCCCTAACTCCCTAATTTTTCAAAAATAAGGTTCTCTGTTGGCTGTCCAGCTGCATAATACTTTACAGCATGAGTAAGGTGAATGCCACCCACTGGACAAGGTTGAGATGAACATTATTTTTATTCTTAACCCAGAATGGAACCATAGCCAAGAAGGATTTTGCGAACAAATAATGTAATAAAATTAATTTCTTCATGGGAGATACTGAAAACACATATGCTTTTGAACTGACCAGTTTTAATTCTTCATATACTATTTTTTGTCCAGGAGGAAATGGACACAAGTCCCATGGTCTCCTCTCTTCTTAGCAGCTTGGCCAACTACTCTAACCTCCCTCAGGGCAGTAAGGAGCATGAGGAGGCCGAGAACAACGAGGAGGCCGTCAAGAAGCCCATCAAGGTACATTCACAACCATCAGTACTGGGAAACACTGGGAAACTCAAGAAAAATAGCAGGAAGCAGTCTTATGAAGGGAACCTGATACCCAAACCAGGGATGGGGTTCACGTGTAAAGCGAGACTAGGAGCAGGTGGTCCAGTTACACTCTTCTCCATCCATTTTCATCACTATAAACCTTTGCTTACTGATAGTCCTGGAAAAACTACTTCATTCAGATGATGTCCTCAGTGTCCATTCTTACCCTTCTTTCAATGTCTTTGCATTTTCCCTGTCTTCCAAAAATGACCTTTTTTTGTCAGTTGCTTTCCCACTCTTTGTCTTTATTCTTGGGATTAAACCCCTATTCCCTGCATCCTATGACACCCTGTGTTTTTTTTTCATTTTGTAATTTACATATTAGCATACTAATTAAATTTAGAATTTAAAGTTGCGGTCATGATTTTGACAATAAAATCATTCCAATACAGTTTGGTGGCATAACGTACTCTCAAGACTTTAGCATAACTACAAGGCCTATGGGTATAAGTTATATATAACTGCATATAATATGTAAAATATAGCAACATCCCATTGCAAGAGTAATCTCTCAGTTCACATTTTTGCAGTATAACTTATCCAGTTTTTGCAGAACAATACCACATTTCTCAAGGGACCTGTACTTTGTAGTTGTATTAAAAGAGGACTGACTACAATTCATGGAAAGATAGTGATGTAAAAAAATGTACAGCATAAAATAAGTTTTGGCAGTCCTTTAAAAGAGGCTTTGGACTATTTGGAATCCAGTATGGGATATGACCTCTTCTGTGAACACAAGCTAAGCTTCCAAGTTCATATCCAGGGCAAATTAAAAGTACACAGGATTTAAAATGAATACCCAAATAGACATTATATAAATTTACACTGAGCCTGGGTACTCATCCTTCCATGTAATGAGCAATCGATATTGTGATGGTGTTACTCTTAAACATTTTTGACAAGTAATGATATTAATCAATCCACTTCAAGATAAGTGTCCTCTGAAGACAACCACACATGTCTGCATTGGTCACTGTACAAACCTCTGATAAACAGCCAAACCAGCCCACCTATTCAAATCAATTTTACAGACAAATTGTGTTGAAACCAAGGTTCAATACATATACAATTTACACTGTGGTGTAAAATATTTGACCCTCTCCTACTTCTCTACTCTAGTGTTGTTCTCATGCAGTGCATGCACATTTCTCATAATTACTTTGGCATGTTCTTCACACTAAAGAGATATGGTAGGTTATGTCATGCACATACTCGTTTATCACTGACTATAGCAGGACTTGTTCAGCCAGGTCATGGCTGACAGTTACGTTCACTGCCCCAGTATGGCACTATTTGATAATTCACTGGGCAAGAGCAGGAACACATTAGGACTGTCAGGTTGTGTAAGTGCAGCAAAGCGTGATGCTGGAATAAGCTCCTTTTCGGCTGTCAGCTTTATTGCACTGCGCTTCAGGTCTCTGCGATGGGGACTTTTCTCTGTCTCATTCATCTTCTCGCCCAGTCGGCTACTGCTGAGATCTGCTCTGTGACACTGTGATGTGTATTAATGAATCTGATATGCAATGCAACTCATTTTCCTTTTATTCTGGTCATTATCAGTGTCGTATAAAAGATTATTGCATATACAGAATGTGATATTGAGTCATTGGTAATACATAGGTCAGTAGACATGCAATATAAGAGTACATACCGTATGTGCTATATAGTTCAAATGTATAAAAACCAGGCCACTTGTCCCACATCCAGTCCACTTAACCAGTAAAGGGTCATCCTAACCCAAGAAGCACAAGATTGCCTGGTCAGTACATCGTCCCTAAAAGGCTGATATATCCTGTATCATATATTATACAGTAAAAATAAACATAATTTCAAAAGAAAAATCCTTATAGTTTTTAGAAAATAATATTTTAATGGGAAAATTCCACATTAAACACAAAAGTATATGCTGCAAACTGCAGCTATATTTGTGGTAGAAATGTTGTGTCTCTGTATGGCGTTGAGGGGTCACATGCTTACACAAGACTGTACCACTCGCCTCCTTCCTGCTAGACTTTTACTGAGCAGTGATTAATATCGATTATGCTCAAAGCTTTCGAGAAAAGAGCATTTTTGGTCCTTTTACGTCACAGGCTCCCCAGATGGGCACCTTGATGGGCGTCTACCTCCCCTGCCTGCAGAACATTTTTGGGGTGATCCTGTTCCTGAGGATGACCTGGGTCGTGGGCATTGGAGGGGTATTGGGTGCCTTCATCATCGTTTTTATGTGCTGCTCTACAGTGAGTACAGCCGTCCTTCCAGCTATGACCGCCTCTTAACAAAACGTGATACTAAAAGATGTTATTTACATAATTGTGCAGTCACATCATGTTAAAAGACATGCATCAACTATATTTCTGCTCTGAATATTCCTCCCACTCTGTATCTGAGTATTTAATCTATTGATAAAGAGGAAGGTATTTCAGTATACTTACACAGAACTGCTGAAAATCTCACCAGTACTGCACTACTGCACATTTAATCTTGGCTAGGCTACAGGCTGCAGTCTACTTGTCAATACCGTATCACCACCCTCTATTTTATCCATAGCTTCCAACATCAGATAACACTTAAAACAATTGCAGTCTAATCTCTTCCCTCCAGGGAACTGCCCCCCTTCATTGTCATTGGATCACAAAGTCACTGAGAACAGGCATCGTGAATATTTGGCACAGTTCCCTGCTTAAAGTCCACAATAACCAGATTAGATAGAAAGGTGTATGATGACAAACGGATTTATCCTTTCATTACATAATATTGAAGTCTGTGTCTGTGTATGTACTTTATAATAATTTGTGTCTTTCTGTCTTCTTCATTTATATTGTTTCCCTGTATTTTTTCTTCTTGTGGCTTGTGATGTATCCCTGAACCTCTGATCTTTGGCACAGTGCTGCACTGTCTGTTCAAACTGTTATGTCACTTCCTATTTTGGTGCGGATCTGTTGAGTCTCACTGGAGATGTAAGGTCTGGCTTTCTAGCTTATTTGTTTCTTTTCTATTCTCAGACGATGCTGACTGCCATTTCCATGAGCGCTATTGCCACCAACGGAGTTGTGCCAGGTGAGTGAATAAAACCATATGTGTCAAGGTACTCTTCATTGTCTCTGGAAGCTGATGAAGTCATCTTCTTAATTTACATACGCACAGGTCTTAGGCACGCTTACTGAAATTAATTATTAAATGAATTATCTGACAAATATGAACAATAACAAATGTGAATTTATTAACCAATTGCAAGTTCAGATGAGTTGGCGGTTAATTGCCTTCGCCATGCACCATATTGAATCTACAGCTTTATGAAGGCTAAAGTTCTAATGTTTCAGAAAGGACCAGTTTAGTTTTTACTTTTTAACTTTGTTAAACTAATTTAAATTTAAATACATTAAAGCCCCCAAATCTCTTGGTTTCTGTTCTCCATCAGCTACCTAGTTAGTTATAGAATGATATCTAACATTGTGCATGATTTCACTAATTGGTACTTGGTAATCAAATGATCCACTTATAATTAGCATTGTTTGATATTTATAACAAGAGACCAAAACAATTTATTAAGGATGTAACAAAAAAACAGAGACTTATCAGAACAATATTTTTCATTAGCTCTACCTGAACCCATCTATCTTACTGGACCCCATACCTGACTGTTGTTTTTTGTAAATTCCAGCTGGTGGCTCCTACTACATGATCTCTCGTTCACTGGGGCCAGAGTTTGGGGGGGCCGTCGGCATTTGTTTTTACCTGGGTACCACATTTGCTGGGGCCATGTACATCCTGGGCTGCATTGAGATCTTGTTGGTAAGAAAACATGAATACATGTCTGTTTTTTAACTGTTCTGGAATATCCTATACTCCAATGTAATACCTTCAGCATATTTAAGGAAAATCTGCATATTCCCACTGTCTTTTTCATAAAATGTTTAATTTTCTCCTCTGGGACTATTTTATGCCCATAAAATATATATGCATACAGTACATAAACTATATGAGGCTTTTCTGTCAAGCTGCATGTTTATTGTAACTCTGGTACACTAAGATGAGCATTTTAAGCATTTAATGTACAGTTATGATGTTCTATAAGCTGAATCTCACATTGGTTCATAAGTGATTTCATGTCAGAAATGTTTCAGTTTTTCTTCACAGAGCAACGCCCCTGAATGTGCCGGTTCATAGCAGAATATTCTTTTACTCTATTCCTGTAAATATGAGTAAAAATGGTGAAGGAAAGTGTACAAGGACTGTACTGGAGTAAATTTCAGATGTTCAGCATAAAAAAGCAATTTTAAAAATATTAAATTTGGAAAAGGCTTGATGATTAGCTCAGTTCAGTTTCAAGCGGTCTGCTGCAATTCAATTTACATGACCCCAATATTTTTATAGCCAAATTTTGCATAACATGAGGTTTTATTCAGAGAGAATTTCCTATAAAAAAAAAACTACAGTTTAACATTTTTTTGCATACACTTGAAGCCGAAGTATAAACAATCAAGTGATGCACATGTAAGCTTATACAAGTCGCTCACATATAAGCAGCTAGCCTGTTTGGCTTGTTATTTGAAATATCCAATGCATTCTGTTTCATAAGACACTTTGAGTACAGTGTTGAGGCTAAATTGAGGTTCATTTCTTTGTGGCGGCTCTGCATTTCTCCTGAACAGCTTTAGTAATGGTGTTGTGCTGTTGTCATGAGAACTACTCTAACTAGACATTAAAGGGTAATAACAGATGTTTTATATTAATTTCTTCCAAGAGGAGCAGGTGCTGCCTACTGGTTTGTCTCATTTATTCTAGGCTGTTTACCTCTTACTGGATTACCACAGTGGTGGATTATGTCTATCCCATAATGATCCTCCATTGCTGTCCTAATTCCCAGATATTCCCATTAAAGAGGTGACACTCACTCCAGGGACAATATCAGAGCACAATGTCCTTGAAACAAAACAGCTATTGCGTTTGTGCTACTATTGCCTTTTTTTTGTTTCTTTTTATTTTTACCATAAAAAAACACTTGAGGCAAGTGGATCTCGGTTAGAATTAAACATCAGTCTATGTAGAGCTAATGTTTCTGTATGAAAAAGTATGATAAAAAAACAAATGAGTGTTTTCATTCTAATATCATCATTTGCTTGGAAAGCACATGAGCATATTTCAAGAAATCGGACAATTAAGTCAAATTATACTAAACTGTTTATATTCGGATTATATCATCTTGCTTTAATGATGCTTTAATGAAACGGCTTTTTAAAAAAACTTTCATACACATGTATTTAGTAAATTACTGAAGAGTCTTAACTAGTCTGGGACCCGTAAGCTTCAGGATATTTGTCATGGTCAATAAATATCTGTAAACCAAGCCAAAACTGTTATCATTTGCAGTACTTTGTGTGAATATTTCAGGACTGTTTGGCATTAAAAGAAAGTTCGTGGATGGTGTTTTTTCAGTTTTTTCATTCTCTGTTTCTTCCACAGATTTACATTGTGCCTCAGGCAGCTATTTTTAAAATCGAGGGTCTTGAGGGAGCAGAAGCAGAGGCGGCGCTACTGAACAACATGCGAGTTTATGGCACCTGTGTCCTGAGCTTCATGGCCCTGGTGGTTTTTGTCGGTGTCAAATATGTTAACAAGCTGGCCCTCGTTTTCCTGGCCTGTGTCATTCTCTCAATCCTCGCTGTCTATTCTGGAGTCATCAAGACAGCTATTGATCCACCAGATTTCCCGTGAGTACAGTTCCTCTCATGTTTTTTGACAAAAAGGCCCGTGACACACCAGTACACATAGCCACCGCTAAAGTTTTCTCGCCTTTGTGCCTCCTGTAGAATCTGCCTTTTGGGGAACCGTGCTCTGATTAGAAAGGGCTTCAATGTGTGTGCTAAATTTGTTGAGAAAGAGAATGGCACAGTCACAACCAGACTTTGGAGGATGTTCTGCGACTCTGAGTTCCTCAATGCTACCTGTGATGATTATTTCACTAACAACAATGTGACAGAGATTCAGGGCATTCCAGGGATCACCAGCGGTATCCTGGCAGGTAAAAGCCGACACATACCCACATATACAAAGTACAAGTAAAATGTAAAATCATTCCATTAATTCCTATACGACTTCCCTGAAAGTTATAAATAGAAGTGATGTTTTGAACGGAGTCATCTTTTTGTCGGCTACTTCTCCCTTTCATTATCTATTAATTACAGAGAACCTATTTGGTAACTACATGGACAAAGGTATGATCCTAGTGAAGAAAGGCATATCATCTCTGACAATCCCAGAGGCTCCTGTGACCAACACCAACCGCTATGTCTTGTCTGATATTACCAGCTTCTTCACTCTGTTAGTTGGGATCTATTTTCCATCAGTCACAGGTCAGTTTCATGTTAAGGTCATTTTTTTCTCCCCCGAGTAAAGAACTATTAAGCTCTACCTGTGTCCTGTGTCCTGGTGAAAGTCTCTGTGTACTCCATACAAAAACAAAAATGTAATTTTATGCCTATATCTATAGAAGCACACTCTGTCAGCCATACCCATGCATACTGTATTTCTCTTCCAGAAGCTGGATGCAACATGTACTTTTATCTATATATCATTTAATTGTGATGTTATTTCCCTTACAAATCTTCAAAAAACCTTTATTTGTTCCTCCCAGGTGTTGAAGGCAACTGCACAAGAAATCAAATCATTGTATCACACACACGTGTGCATTTTACAGATATGGGTATTTGTTGACTCGTTGTCAGTCACACACATATGGTATAACTATAAACAGCTTTTTAAAACTCCTCATATTATTTTTTCAGGGATCATGGCTGGCTCCAACCGCTCAGGAGATCTGCGGGATGCTCAGAAGTCCATCCCAATAGGCACCATCATGGCCATCGCCACCACCTCCACTGTCTGTATCCTTCTCTGTGGACTGTAGCTTAGCTGTTTCCTACAGAAGAGAAGCTTCTGACCTACCTTTGCAGCGCACGGCATTCTCGAAATATTCCAACAGGCACAAAGCAGGCTCGCATATCGCTCATTTCCGCTCGTCAATTACGTTTATTAAGTACATCATTTGCTTTCAGCTCTGTATATGGTGTCTTCTGGTTATCATTTATTGTTCTGATTATTTATTTGTTTATTTACTAAGAAACAGGAGATGTCGAAGTGTGCTGCATCTATAAAAATCCCTGGGGAGGAGTAGCAGTGATTTAGTTGATAACCATGTTCTTAACTGGGGAGAACAGAGCAGGCTGTATGTAGGGGCTGGATAGAGGGGTAGCCTGGCCTGGAAAGGGCAGATTGGAAGAGGGCCTGAGTCCAACGCGTGATGTGAGAGAGCTGTGAGGGGGCTTCCCAAGCAGCACCGGAGTAGGCCGAGAGGATTAAGGAAGTATGAAGTCATCCTGCTTGTTGGCATTCTCTGGGAGAGAGACGCGGCTCGGGCCGCCCAAAGCTCCTGCCAGACCTTCTTCGGAGAGGCTGCCTTTTTCCCTGGCCATTGTGGGCTGGCCACATGGCAGCCCCATAGATCCTTGTCTCTTTTCAGCCGCCATCCATGTTGCTGGCTGGTGAGCAGCCAGGACAGTCGGGTGAAAAGTGGGGCACAGATGGGAGCAATGTTGACAGGGCAGTGACGGTACCACCCTGCGCCTGCTCGCAAACTGTCGCACGGTCGTGTCCAGGTTGAAGCAACTGTGCAGAATTATACATTTCGTAGCTCTCTGCCTGTGTACCTTTACGCCATATTCCAGACATGTCCTGTGTGATACTGTTTGGTGCCTGCATCGAAGGAGTAGTACTGAGGGACAAGTAAGTCTGATTTTATCCACACAAATTGGGAAGGGCAATATTTATATTAGTGCAGTGTAAATTAGATATTAAGAGGAAGTGACCCTCACCTATTTCATGTCCCTGTATGCAGATTTGGTGAAGCAGTTAATGGCAATCTGGTGATTGGAACACTGGCTTGGCCCTCACCATGGGTGATTGTGATTGGCTCCTTCTTCTCAACCTGTGGGGCAGGTTTACAGAGTTTGACAGGGGCTCCCCGCCTCCTACAGGCTATCGCTCGTGATGGTATTGTTCCTTTCCTCCGGGTGAGTATGAGTTTCATCTATTATTGACTTAGGTCACTAAACATGCATCTATAAATTTCCTATGTATCTATAAAAGCCACAAGTCCATATGTTTGTGCAGGTGTGGGCCTACATGTATATTTGTCTGAATGCAGAAATTACCATACTGACCTACGTACAGTGTTTGCATGGCTTTATTCTCTATGCATTTCAGTGAAAGGATTTGTTTCAGTGTGCAAGAATGCATGTTTGTGAGATGATACCTTAGCAGAATGTGGATTTGTAATCACACCCATGCTTACCATTGTGTTCCTACAGGATTCTGTATAGTCAGTGTCTTTTCTCGCTGCCTATTTGTTTGCTTCATTCATTTGTTGCTCGTAGGTCTTTGGTCATGGCAAAGCGAACGGAGAGCCCACCTGGGCCTTGCTCCTCACTGCCTGCATCTGTGAAATTGGGATCCTCATCGCCTCCCTAGATGCTGTTGCACCTATCCTGTCAATGTAAGTGCTTTCCAAAAAACAACACAAAAAAAGCTCTTTGTTGACCCAGAACATTGTAAGCTTGATTGCCACATACTCCTGCGACACAGTTACTCTCAGAGGAGAAAAGTTCTGGACTGAAAGCCGTGAAGCTGAAGGAGTAACTCGGTACATTATGTAGCAATGCCTGTTCCCCTGCAGGTTCTTTCTGATGTGCTACATGTTTGTTAACCTGGCCTGTGCCCTGCAAACTCTGCTTCGTACCCCAAACTGGAGGCCACGCTTCAAGTACTACCACTGGTGAGTATGACGGGCCTTTAGTGGACAGTGATGGCAGACACTGTGCCTTCTGCTTGCCAAACTAACAGGACTAGAGCCTTAGCTGTGTACCAAAACGTCTTCTGTGTGTACGTATACTATCTGATAAAAAAACATTAATTTTTCATACCATTTTATAGCAGTAAATATATGAGATGTTGAACAAACCGTCTGGAAGATCAAGAACAAATGACAACCATAAATAATTTATTCACAGCAACTGTGATGGATCAGACTGACAGGTATTAGGTTATATAATGATAATTGTATCCAGGCAAGTGACCCTACGTTCCACTTTGACCTGCAGGGCGCTCTCCTTCCTGGGTATGAGCTTATGTCTGTCACTCATGTTCATTTGCTCCTGGTACTACGCCATTGTTGCCATGGTGATTGCTGGCTGCATTTACAAATACATCGAGTTCCGTGGGTAAGTAAAATACAAGATATAATAGTTAAGTTTTAAAAAATGGAAACCCGAGGCCAGTAGGAGAACAGGATGGGTAGAGAAAGGGCAATCTTCTCCAACAGTTAAGGCATGAGTCATAGAATCGGGCCAAGCTGAGAGGTTTTTGTTTGAGGATCACTACATATATATCAGCATTAGCTTCATTTGCGCTGCATTTGTGATGCTTTAGAGAAGCACCGCTAACCCGAGCTGGGAAGGTTACTTTAAAGATGTATTCCATTATGGATTACAGAATACATGCTCCATAATGTAAACTGCAACATATCCTGTTAGATTCCTCCGATTAGTACAGTAATCTAAATATTTTGCATTACTTTCCAAACTTCAACATAAACATAATGGATACGCAAGATAAATAAATTAATTCAATTTTTTTGGGTTACTTTCAAATTATTCCATTGATGCTGACAACAATTTGACTTCCAGCAAACAGAACTCCATATCTCTTTTGTTAGTATGTGTTTTTTTTTAACACTGGGGCATGGATGCCACCTCCAAATAGACAATCATTGGATACATTTTGAATATCATGAATTTGAAAGTTCAAAGAATGTACAATGAATCTGAAAGTAATCTCTGGAGTAATATACCTGGTATTTTGTCTATATAGATGTGTAAGGTGACTCTAATGGGACACAATTACTCTTATTTTGTAATTTAAATATGTAATGCTGCTACAGTACATGTGTTCCATTACTTGCTTACGTAACGCTACATGTATTCCGTTACTTGCTTACGTAACGCTACATGTATTCCGTTACTTGCTTATGTAACGCTAGATTTATTCTGTTACTCACTAAGCCTGCAGCTAGCTGTCTTCTGTTGACTTGGATGATTGCAGAGCAGAGAAAGAGTGGGGAGATGGAATCCGCGGGCTGTCCCTCAGTGCGGCTCGCTTCGCGCTCATGAGGCTGGAGGAGGGCCCACCCCACACCAAGAACTGGCGGTGAGGCACAACATGTCATATGCACTGCAATTAGCCTGTCTTACATCGCCTTTACTTAGAAAATCCTTTCCACAGAATGATATCTATTGAGTTACAAGCTACTTAAATCAGAACCAACTGATCACAACTATTGCTGGTCAGACTAAAACATTCGAATACCCAAAGGAGCTGTCATAATATTCAATGTTGTTATGAAAATAATGTTCTTTTGCTTTTTTCCTACTTTTTCATTAAAAATCTGTAATATAGATTCTGCCAGTGATTTTGCTAAGAAGACAACTGAATGGTTGAATGATTTCTCTTCAAAACATTGACATGCATAATTTAAATATTGCACATTTATCAACTGTGTGAAATCGGTAAATACTTATTGTATGAACTGCTACGTGAATCTGTAATGACAAATATAATATTTTACAGTTTTATTTTATTACAGATTAAATACGTAAGTAATGTAAATTTCACAGAGTTCATATATTTTGTAATGGATAAACCACTCTGAGGTGTGCAGTTATACAAAAATCATTTTTGGGGTTGGAGTAGATTATTTTCGTGTAACTGCACACCTCCGAGTAGTTTATCAGGTTTATACCATGGCCAGCACAATAACCAGGAAGTTATTTCAGTTAGCATTTAATGATGTCCTAATGAGCTTTACATTGCCTGCACCTTCACAATGTATTCATACAACATTCAGTGCATCTTCATAATGCATTCATAGAACATTCAATGCACCTTTGTAATGCCTTTACGCATAGAACAGCATATAAGTATACCTTAACATCCAAATATACCTTAATAACAAACATTATCCAATTATGGTAAATGGACTGCATTTACATAGCGCTTTTCTACTCTTCCGAGTACTCAAAGCGCTTTACAATTTATGCCTCACATTCACCCATCCATACACACATTCACACACCAGTGGAAGAGGCTTCCACGCAAGGCGCCAACCTGCACATCAGGAGCAATTTGGGGTTCAGTGTCTTGCTGAAGGACATTTTGATGGGGTCAGGAGGAAACAGGGCTCCAACCGGCAACCCTCTGGTTGCCGAACGGTTGTACTGCCTTCTGCACTACCATCTTCCTAATGATCATATTAATTATGTAAGGAATAATTGACAACGGGCCGTTGAATTATTAGAAAATAATGCACACCCGAGGTGGTGATGCGGCCACGACGCGAACGGTCCGGAGTCAATTATTCCGCTTCTACTACGGTTGCCACACATCAAGACGTCGATCAGATGATATATTTCAAGGGATTCGTCCGGTTTTTCTACTTAAATCGCTATTGTCAGTAGGATTATTTCTTCCGCATCTCATCCAACGACTCTTTTGCTTGTTCCAAAACGGCATTTTAAAGCTGGCAATGGAGGCTTGAGCCGTTGATAGCAGACTAATGCAGTTAATAATGAAGT
>JABFDZ020000109.1:10674439-10689905 GCA_019775955.2 Pollimyrus isidori | reverse complement strand
AATGTGCCCCCCTTAAAAACACACTGGCCCCACCTCGGCCCCCCTGGTGATTTTGGTCTAGAACCGCCACTGTGCGTTTCCTTTTGGGACCGCAGTGCATGCCGTTTACAGGCTCGTTTAATTTTTTATGTCCATGAAAGGCACGTAAATTTATTATACCGCTAAGCTAATTGTTAATTGTTAGATAATTTATGTTCAAAATGTTGATGTTTAGCCCACTGATTTCTTTATTTATTTATTGTTTTCCTTTATATAATCCTATTTTTGTGTGGAATGCAATTGTCAAGCCTGTCCCTTGTTGCCTATATGTTGTTTAAAAATAAATATTTTCTGTTCTGAATGACTATGTTGCCGTTGCTTCCGTTTAAGGTGACATTTGTTAGGCATACAGGTTATTTGTCCCTCTTTTAAAATGGAGCGAGCGTGGAGCGATTTGACTGGAGCGGGAGGAAATTTTAGTGGAGCGAGGAGCGGTGTTGAGCGGAGCGGTTTAGTGCGAATTACAGCGGAGGAGCGGGCGGAGCCAATAGCCTCGTGAGCGAGGAGCGGAAATTCTCACCGCTCCACTCCGCTCACAGGCTCTGGTCTAAATGAAACAAACAATAAGCACTTTGGAAGTAAAACGTGCAAATGCATTTTAGTTATTCTATTTAATTTCATTTGCTGATAATGTTGAATTGAGAGTTTATTTTTCTAAAAGACAGAACTGTTGACTGAGCCCATGGTTCTTGAATGTCGAAAAGAAATAAAAATGAGCTCTGAAATGTGATTGTTTATGCGATATGAAAAGTAATATAAAAATTCAGGGAAATCCCAGTGAGACTGCTTAGAAAATAACGGGCAAGCCCAAATGCTAATCTGCATAGCTGTCAAGTCTCCCGTTTTGGCCGGGAAACTACCGTATTTTACCCCTCTTTCCCACCGTCCTACCTTATTAGTTTTTTCCGGTAAATCTCCCGTATTATAATATCATTAAAAAAAAATCATCTGCCTCTCCAAACTGAACTGTCAGTAGCCTCGCGAGAACTGCCACCTGCAGTAGTCTGCAGGTCATTTACAACATTAACTATGTCATAAATACGGAGGTTAAAATGGCAATGTTGTGTGCCAAAAACAGGAGAAAATTAAAAGAAAATGAAATGAAAATAAAATGTAAATGACAAGTGGTTATTTTAGATTTCTTGTACACCTGTCTTAAAATATAAAGCATACTGGAGTTTGGTTGGGGTGGTGGGGTGGCTCACAGCGGGTGCAGGAAAATTTCCTTTATTTTCAAATCCAAAACTTGACAGGTATGTATCTGGTGTAGCATAATGAAGAAGTCATCAGTTCTAAAGAGACAGAAAGGGCTGATAACCAGCCCTTGCAATGGACCTACTGTAGAATACACCACAAAGCACAATGACAAGAGTGATCAATGAGAGCAAGAACAGTTGTAATTGGCTATGAGGTTTGACTGTGACTGTACTGGGAGTTACTCTATACAAAATAAAATACAAAAATCAGGCAAGTTTACATAGTCAAGAGGTACTTGGTGAAATGGAGCTTAATCTGCATTAGAAGCAGCAAGGTTGTGTCTGTGATAACATAGCACTTTTCAGTAATGAAGAGCAGAACAGAAATGTTTTGTCACATTTTGTCAGGCTGAGGATATCTGAAGCTTCAGTCTTTATGTCAGATTTATTTTGATTTGAATAGCTTCTGAAATCATTCTGAGAATAGTTTATGAATCTACAAAAAACATTTACAGAATAAATGAAAACCATATAAATGTAATTAAGGTTCAGAATTATAATTACAATTTCAGATTAAGCCTAACAAAAAAATACTATGTATATTGTTTTCTGTATCAATTGGGCGAATGCACATATTCAAATGATCAGATTGTCATTGTTTTGTGATTCAAATTAAACGCAGCATTCTGTGAATTACAGAAATTCTTCTGTTCTCAGATCCAGAGCATCACGGATGTTTCTCGGGGATCCATCCGTCGCAAGAACCCAGCCGGTGTTGGTGCCCAGCCAGGCGGGAAGGAGGAGAAGCCCATGGCCAGCAATGAGAAACCAGAGGAGGAGGTGACTGCTTTTCCCCTCCAGGACCTCCCCAGCCCTCCCTGAACCTGAGCACGCGGATAATAATGGAGATGCTGTCTCTTTGTACTGCCGTTAGCTTTCTCACGCTCAGATGAGGGAGATATTTTAAAAGCTTCATAAGCCTGCTGAGCATATCTTATTTGTTCCTCTCTTCCCTTTTCACCCTTTTCCTGACAAAATAGATGCATCTTATTGACAACAAGAATTCCACGCTGACCCCAACGAGCCCAGTCTCCCCTGCTGAGGGCCCCGAAGCCTCAGGGGATAAGGCGCACATGACATGGACAGAGAAATGTGATGGACTCAAGGACCAGCCACCAGTAAACGTCTCTGAGGGAATCAAGGACATTTTCAACATGAAGCCGTGAGCCTTCTGTCTGTCTCACATCAGCTCTTACCCTCAAATATGTTGCTTAGCAAAACAAAATTCTATCAAAGTATTCTGTTAAACTATTCCTGAAGGAACATCAGGGTTACCACTGAAGTTAAAATATACATCTTTTAAAAGAGAGAGAGAGAGAGGTAAGAGAGTGCGCACTGATTACAGTGCATTGCTGCACCCACCACATGACAAACCACCTCATGGAGGATATGCTGAGTGCAGCCATGCAGTGGGTGATACCTCAGCACCACACACCAATGGCTGGAGTACCAATCCTGCTGCCAACCCCCAAGTTTCCCTGCAAGTTGGAGGACCTGCTTGCAGGGCTGGATGTAGATTCACATCATACCCAGGGTGAAGCAATTGCAGGTTAAGGGCCTTGCTCAAGGGCCTAATGGAGTATTATCGCTCCTGATAGTCACGAGATTTAAACCAGCAATCTTCCGATTGATGGTATTTTGCCCTAGCCTCAGAGCCACACCTCTGCCTACGATTTTGAAAGAGAACACATTTTATGCTTTTATTTACTTTATAGACTTGATATACAATTATATTTAATTGCAGTCTTTTATTTCAGTCATGTTAATTTCTTTTTTTCTGATCTTCTTCTTACCATGCTTCAGAGAATGGGAGAATCTGTGAGTAAATATTGCTGCTCATACAATACTGTAATTACTGCAGTGTATTTTAATAGCTGATAGTTAACATTTTCACTTACTGTCATTTTTATTACCGTGTCAGGAACCAGTCCAATGTGAGACGTATGCACACTGCACTCAAACTGAATGAAGTCATTGTGAATAAGTCCAAAGTAGCAAAGCTTGTTCTGCTTAATATGCCTGGTCCACCCAAGAACCGTACAGGTGAGGAAAACTGTATCCTTTTCTCAGTCAATGACATGGCAGGGGTGCAGTCACTGAGAATGCTCCCATTGCTTGGTGGACAGCATGAAATATGGTTGTGTATTCCAAGGTGATTAGGTAGCTGACTTCTACAGGTCAAACTGCGAAGTCAGAACTATGTGAACTGCATTGTAGGAGTTCTGCAGTGGTGGAACTCAGTCAGTCAGAAATTGGACCCTGCTAAAAAAGACAACTTAAATCAGGCTAAACTGGTTAAATTGGTTGACCAATTTATTATAATTGCCCAGCTTTAGGTGTTTTCACATTATGCTTTGATGGTTTAGCTGGATATACCAGCATGACCAGCAAAACCAACTGGTGCCTCACCCAGTTAATCCATCTCAGAGCAGCAGGAGCTGGGACATGACCATCTAAGACCGTCTTAGACCAGCCAAAACCAATTTCCAGCATAAGCGGGCGTTTTCTGCAGGGTAATGTTTAACGATGCACATTTGATCATATCCGTAGCTGGCAGGAAAAGAAATCATCACTTATGGTAATATGTTTCATTTCATAGTGCTTCATTGGGTGTGAATTTTAGGATTCATGTTCTTTTTTGTGTTGGCACTTTAACTGAGCTTCTGGAGATAATGTTTGTGTACCTTAACAGCATGTCCCTTTCAGACATGGAGTTCCTCGAGGTCCTGACTGAAGGCTTAAATCGAGTCCTCCTTGTGCGTGGTGGTGGACGCGAGGTCATCACCATTTACTCCTGAGTCATGTGACTTACCACTGCCCCTAGCTTTCGCAGAGATGGGGCCTGAGTTCTAACGGACACTATCCATACCATAGCAATAGTCCTCTTACCCCTACCCTCATACGCCAAATGACTTTGCACTAAATATCTACCCCTTATATGCACCACTACGTTAAGAAAAAACACCTTGTCCGAATTAATTTTTGTTTTCAGCGTAAGTGAAGATCTGGCTGTTAAACTGCTGTTTAGTGTTGCTCACTTAGTTTACTTACATGCTTATGATTACCCAGCATCTGTCTGTTTTACACAAATACCACAGCAATCTTGTCTAACACAAGCAATTTTCCGTCTTTAAGAAACTATTTAGCTATTCTTGGATTTTACTATTACTGTTGCTAAAGGTGAGAATACAGAAGGATAGCACCAGGCAGAGCTATAGGGTTATAAAAAGGCAATGTGATTTCTGGGGTAAGATTATATTAGGTTTTGTTGGCCGATCTGTGAATACAATGGCCACCAGTTCATTGTGGGTGACAGCTGCAATGGAGATGCAGCAGGAATAGGTGGCTTCACAACTAGAGATATTTCAAACAAGGTTTTGAAAATCTCTGCCTGAAGAAAGACCTTTTGGCTGTACACAATAATCCAGCCTGTGAGTTCCATGTGCACCATCTCTCCATATCCTATGGTGGTTTGTTCCTCCAAGTGCCAAACAGACCAGAGTATACATGGTGCCCAGCAAAGGGTGCTTTTGGTCTGAATTCTTACTGTGCCCCTGCAGGAAAGAAAAGGCAGGTTGTTGTGGCATTTTTGTGGGTTGCATCCACACCCTTTGCTCCGCTGACTATGCAGGGTGTTAGATAAATAAGGGGATTTCAGATATTTTCCTGCATGGTTCATTTTTCCGAATTCAAGTGTCACTGCAGGTTGGAGACTAGTAGGTATTTATAGAAACCTGGGGTGGAGAGAAAGCACCAAAATATTGGAAGGAAGTTCAGTTTGAATTTATATGGTACATGATACATCGTGGTGTCTCCGCTAAATATTAGCATAGAGTATTCTTTTCTTTCAGTATGTTATTTTAGATAATGAACATACCCATCCTCGAGAGTCAATTGACATACTCCAAGTTGGATACCTGAGCAAAGTTTGAAATTGAGGCCACAGTGCAGTTTGCATTTGGCCACCTTTATGTGCCAATGCTTTTCTCACCATGAATTATACAATGTGTTTGTGATGCTTCACCTTAGACACTTGACACTGTATAATCACATGCTTTTTTGCAATATTGACAATGGCAATGATGTACAGTAATACTGTTATCTAAATTGTAAGATATACTTTACCCTATTTTTCTTTTCTTTGAGTTTTCCTACTTCCTCTGCTACAGAACAAATACCCACCATCTGCCAAATACAGAAGTCCCCTGTGCCATATGAAAACAAAATATATCTTTTATATAAATCTGCATTTTTTTTTTGAAAAGGGACAGATGATTTAAAATGGACGTACAGCTGAAAAGGCTTAGAGCTGAACCATTAAGCATTGTTGCTGTTTCAAACTAAACCCAATTTCCCTGCAATATATTTACAGAATTTAAAGATTATATGTTTTTCCAACAGAACAGTAGCCAATTCAATAAGAAGTGCCCTACAGTCAATTCCAAACATAACCTATTTATAGCAGGATGTATGGAATTAACCTAAAATATTTTCATATTCATATTCATGTTGAATTTGTGAAAGAAATGTGCAATAGGTATGCTATGGACTTGTGTTATTTATTTTTATATACAAATATTTTATATACAGTACATAGATTTCATATCTATAAGAGTATTATAAAGATGTGTGTTACAGAAAAGTTACTGAAAGTTTTCTCTTGTAAAACATTGTCATTTTAGTTGCTTGTAGTAGAAGTAGCAGTAAGAATGACCTAGATGTATGAATTAGGAACATAAATTATTTTAAAAAATACATATTTCAATACATATTTCTGTGTATCTATACAAATTTTGTGAAAAAGACAAATTTGAAATGCTGCTATTTATTAATTAACTTTATAAAATATAAACTGCACACAAATATCAGTAAATACACAAACCAACCAGGAGAATATACTGCTAAAACAATGCAAGTCAATGTGTATGACCATAGGGGATTGAGACTTTCAGGGGTCTTACGGTTTGCTGTGGGTTGGCTTTTGTTATTGAAACAGACCTTGCCTTTATAAGGAGGTTTACCATTTATTTAAATTGTTTTTAAGCAGTGAAGTTTCCTGCCTGGTTGTAACAACAGAATAAATGAAGTTTCGCCAAGTTTAAGAGATTTTATGAGACTTATCTGCATTTAAAATATTTCTGGGAACTTAGAGATACACAACATTCAAGGACAAATACTGTAATCGCAGATACTAATTTTAAAACAGCCTTTTTAAATCTTTAAATTGCTTTTTAATATGTATTGAATATGCTGCATTCTATTATTCTATTATACCTGCATGCTGTCATGTGTTCTCTGTGTGTCTACACGTGCTGATGTGTTGCATGCATCTGTACATGTACTTTTATGGTAAATATATCCACTGGCACTCACAAAATTCATGAGCACATTTCTACATATGTTCACATTTGATACACCTGCATCAAGATGCATTCATGTCTTATATTGCACTCAAGCACTTAAGTATATGCAATCTCTGCTTTGGCAGTCAACAGGGGCAAATTAACATAAATATAATTAGTGGATTGGCCAGAGCACACTTAGTTCATATTGTTCACCTTTCAACAAAAAAAGTTTTTTGGGACTCTGATGCATGCTGGGGGAGTTTTTGACTGCATTATGTGCAAACCATGTTTTAGTTTATCATGATTTGGGGATATAATCCAGGCCGGCTCAACCGTTTTAGGGGCCCAAGTCAAAGATTTACATAGGAGCACCCCCCCCCAAAAAAAAAATATACATATACATCATAATATCAGGTCCTACACAGAGCTGGTAAATCACCTGCCTGATATGTCTATGGATAGAGCTGGCCCATGTTGCAGTGTAAACATTGCAGAAATGCATCACATCTACACAGATTGTAAATAGAGCTTTCAGACAACCTGGACACGTACTTCTTTATAACAAAGAGGTATTGAAACTCATATTATTTTACTTTTCGTAAATAATTCACTGGCTTTTTATGATTGTTCGGAATTCATTTTGCTGTGACAATCATTTGCACAGAGCATCCTCTAGATCCCTGATAGTTAGGTACCTTTGATGATTTAACAACTGGATGCCATAGAAAGAGAAGCAACAATTTTATATGAGGAATTGTAGCCTACACACAGCAAAATAAATGAAGCAAGTCGGAAATCTGATCCAAACCTGTAGGCCAAACATAAACAAAGCAGGGCAGATTACCAAATCATTGACTGCAACTGTTCCATGTGTCATATCAGCTGTGGCATGCGTGGTTTGTTATTGAGCTGCTATGAGAAAGTCAGAAATGTATCTTCAGGACACTGCTCTTACACACTGGGCTCTCAGCAGATTGTATCTACCATTGCATTTTAAACAAAATGCTACCTCACGATGAAGTGCTTAGTAAAGCGCTTTGGCCAATGGTAAATACTGCTCTGCCATTTATTATTTTAATAACAACTGACTGAATTTGACCATGGAGTCTGTTTAAAGAATACATATACTTCTTATGGAATTATTATGGACATTATGGAATTACGTTTTTTTTTTTTGTTTTTTTTAAATGAGCAGCCACCCATCAGACCCTGACTATGGAGAAATGCAGATGAATGTAAACATACAGTATTACTAGTCATTGTACTTTTTGTATGAAAGTCAGAAGCAGGTAAACAGAGTGGTGAAAGGTGAGGCATGCTTGTGAATCACTGTGAACCAGTTTATCAGGCAGAACCATTTTCTTTACTGGTGCAGTATTCTGTTGTGTTGAGGTGCCCAGGAGATTACTTGGTTATTTTATAGAACTTGTTTGACTTGGCAACTCAAAAATGAGTATGTTTTATATACAAAAGTTGAAATAGGGTCCATCCATCCTTCCTTTTTCTATAGCGGTTTGTTCTATGCAGGGTCAACGGTCTAGAACCTATTCTGGAAGCTATGGGCAAAAGGCATCGAAAAAGATTCAACGTTTTTAAATAGCAGTGTAATTATGTCTTTATGCATCTACATATTCGATTTATTACTATACTGGTAGAAAGAAAAGTACAGAATTGTTTGATCATCTGTATATATTGGATCTCCAACTGCTACAGGAAACCACTACAGTTATTTGTGTGATTTGGCACACGATGCATCATGCTCATGAATTGGAACAACAGTCAACAAGTCTCATGCAAAGTATGTCTTACATACATTGCCCTGGTTGTGTGGCCAATCCATCACCGACAACAAAGACAACACTGTGTTATTTGTGTGCTGCCAGCATGTGTCTCAATTTGGTTACTCTTTTAATTCTAGCAAGGCCCTGTTGTGATCTGATTGACTAATGGGTTGCAGTTCTAGCATGACCTTAGTGTGTTTTCTTATGTATTATGCTAGTATTTATAGCATGACCCTGCTGTGATTTGTTAGCTGCTGTGATTGAATTTGTAAACATGACATTGGTGTGATTTCTACGCTAATATGGTGGCATTTATAGTGTTGGCCTGGTGTGGTTTGTTGGCTGCTATGGTTGCATTTGGTAGTTTGGTGTGATTTGTTTGCCATTACTGCTGTCCTTGCATGGCCCAGTTCTTTGTTTTCTTGCACCCTTGTAAGTAGCAGTTATATCAAACTAATAGCTTACTGTAATGAATTTCATTCGATTTATTGTTTGTTCTTGTATTTTTCAATGATACGTAATACTTCGATTACTGTAGCCACAGGTTAACGGGTGATTCATGGGGCAAAATTTATGCAGAGAAAGAAGTTTTCAGCAATATGTGAATTTATTGCTGCGAATGAACAACAGATTCAATCCAGCTACCTGCAAATAAAACTGTGTTTTTACCAAAGAGAAACCGTGGTTAAAAAATGGTGGATATATTTTATTTTAGTCGAATATGTAGCACAAGTCTCAGGGGGGGGGTTAGAAATGGTAACACTTAAAGGGGTAAAAGCGATGTATTGATATATATTCATCTAATCATCAATTTTCTAAACCGCACATCTATAAGAAAATGGAAGCAGATTAAAATGTTAGTATTGTAAATGGTGTAATTTTTTGTGCTTCAACTTGTTTTAAAGAAGAATTTGAATCATCCCTTTTAGCTGTGATAGAAGAAATAGAAACTAATCAGTTTCCCTGTTGACTGAGGTTTACATGGGAATACCAAACCAAACAGACTTGCGTACATCAGCAGACAACAGCAAACTCCTCGATGGGTCAAACGAATAAGGGAGTTATGTTTTTTTTTTTAAATGAAACTTTTTCCATTGGATCACAGTATGTAAGACATTGTATCATTTAGGAAAACTGTGTCAGAAGATCTGGTTAGACATGCCAACCAAGGAGCCATTACCAACATAGTAGTTACAGCTTGGTATCAAGTTTGGTAGCAAACTTTGCTAGAGAATTCTTCTCATTTTTGTCATAAAACCTAATGACAAATGTAATTATAAATATAACTTGTTGAAGGTTAAGGAAAATGTTTTACATTTTTGTGACATTGTTTCAAAGACAAATGGTTTTAAAATTATTTCGCTTTAGGTAAATTATATAAAAGAATAGCTGTACAAGCTACAGACACAATTATACACATGTATTGCTTCTTTATCCTCCCATTCCATCGCACAGTGCATTTCTATTTTGTTTTTCTTTTGTGCATTCCAATTACCTCTTAATGTCGCTAGTCAATATAAAAATATTCATATACAGTACATGTGTATGCAGCTAAAAGGAACTTTTCACGTACATCGGAACATGAAGGTGCAGTTGTCATACAGGTGAGTGAACTAAAATGACCCACCAATATATATATGTTCAAATACAATTATCTAGTTAGTTTTCAGCCTTTCTGAATATCTACATATATATCTATGTACATGCAAATAGTTTCTCTTTCATTTACATGGGGGGATCTTGCTTCTGCATGCCATTTCTGAGCTGTAAGATTACTAAATATTTGCATGTGGTCATCATGCAAAGAAGCTTCATGCCAATAAATTTTATTGCACAATGTTTATCATTTGTGAGTATCGGCTATTAGATTACTAATGCTAATTGCTAATTTACACACACGTTAGTGGACTTTTGGTTCTTTTTAGTTCAAAACAAAAGTGCTTAAACAAACATAAACATAGACATATATGTAAATAATTATAAATACACAAATATAAAATTATAATAATATAATATTTCCTTTTAATGTACTCTAAAACGTATAGTTTCATAGGATATTTTGTAGAATAAATGTAGAAATAATATAATCATACATGTGAGTGATTTTTGTTGATAGAATTATGTTCTCTTATTTTCAGTCTTGTTTTGAAGTAGACAGAGTATGTTCTGGTGTTTCACATTAGGTACACATGCAATGGTGTGTGTGTGTGTGTGTGTATCCATACACAAGGGGAATAAGACAGGTGCAGGGTTGGGGAATGTAATTATTAATATATTAATACATTTCAAACTGAATTGTTTTGTGTCAGTGATGTCCAGTATGTTGAAAATATAATGTGTATTCTTTTATGTCTGATGATAATATACTATCAACAGAAAAAGTCAAATGGTTTGTCTTTATATGAGATGCTTATGCAGTACATCAATATCTTATAGCTAATCCCTATTGTTTTATTGGTTTGTCTTCACCAAATGCAATAAAATAAAAAAGCAATTTTGTTACATGTCTTGTCGCGTATGTTATTATAAATAAATAATTGACATAACTCTTCTTGGACTTGGAATGTGTTGACCTTGAGAACAAAGGCAGTGGAGGAGATGGAGTGACCTGAGTGAGTGCATGTTATACCATGTACTTTAACAGAAAATGGGTTACTTTATTCCACAAATACTTTTATGTTTCTTGTTTGTGTCCTTGTCGACCCACAAGTTAAGCAAAAGATTTTTCGACCTATTGCTTTTTCTGGTCCATGAGGATAGTGTTGTAGTCAAGACCGCTTAAACCGAGACCAAGACATTGCCGAGACCGGAGGGTATCAAGACCAAGACACTGCCGAGACCGGAGGGTATCAAGACCAAGACACTGCCAAGGCTTGAGGGTATCAAGACCAAGACCGAAAACAGACTAGGGCTACAATTGACATCACAAGGCATTGCTGTGTAGTGTCACTTGTCATTAAATCAATTTCATGTTATCTTTTCAATCATATTGTCCATATGTCTCTCATTTAAAATCTCTCAGATTTATCATAGTTATGAGGCCTGATGGAAAATAGTATTCTCAGTAATCCTCTCCTATAATCGTTTTATCAGAGGGAAAGCGATGGGATGTACCAGAAAGATGTTCATATTCAGTCTCTTATACCAGGGACAGAGACCTCAGGTAAGCTATGAATACGGCTATGTAATGACCCTTTGCTTTGAATTGAAGTGAATGAGCCTCCAGATTGACTTGCACCTCCATGACTGTGCTTTGTAATGAATGTAAAATACCTAATTTATTCGAATTATAACTATGCTGTAGACTTTGCGGACATTTCCGGGCATTTCTTTGCCGACTTCGCTAAGATGCGATGTGTATGATGTGTATGGACTGTGAAGCACTGGCAGCATCCAATGAGAAAATCTATACAATGTTACATTTTTAAAATAGATGCAGCTGACTGTTTGCATTTGAACTGAAGCACATAATAAATAATGATACTGTTCTGTGAGGATGTGCTGTTTTCTCTTTTTTTCCCCATCCCATCGAGACCGCTATGTCCGAGACCAAGACAAGACCAAGACTAAATTGAGTCGAGACCAAGACAAGACAAAGACCAAATAGTGTCGAGACCAAGACAAGACCGAGACCACAAAAAACTGGTCTTGAGACCGGTCTCGAGAACTACAGCACTACATGAGGAACACAAATTAGCATCCACCTGCAGACATTGAGTTTTACCGAATAATATACTGTAACTGCACACATTACAAAAAGAGATTCAGGTAAATATTCAAAATCATGCCCATTGCGTCTTTTACACTGAGGTTACTGAGTCACATTTTGGATGGATAGCTAGCTAGTCAAATAGTAAAAAAATGGAAATTGTTATTTCAAAAAGAGACAAAGTGCAAGATTTATAATGTATCCACTGATAATGTACCCATGGGACATAGTTTTATTGGCTAAACCTGGTTAGCCTGTTACGGCCTTAGTTTAGACCAAAAATAGTCCTTAAAAATTAGGCTGGGTTTATTCCGTCTGTTTTGGTTCACATTTAGCCCATGAGAGACGTCTTTTTTGGACCACATATAGCCCTAACATAGCTGTGAAAATACATTGCAGTAAGTGAGGAATTCTCACAATGAGTACTGTGTTGTGTTCACTTCACCTAAATTGTTATTGAATACAATCAATTTTTATAGAGCAGCTATGTCGCAAGGTACCTTTTGTCACTCCAGGAACTAGTGGCCATCTGTGTGTTTATGATGTTAACTTGGGGAATCGTACATGTGTTTGTAATAATTCACTTCTGCTGATGAAATTCTCCACATCCGACATCTTTCCGTGGCGAACGCATCAAGTATAAACCAAGTTTATAAGAATGTATTTCTGCGGCTTCACAGTACAATATTAAATATTAAAACACTAATTGGAGTACACAAGCAACATGCGCAACTGAAAACTGAGAATAACACATGTCTATAGTCAATATAGAAGTATAGGGAAATAAATAATTATATACATACTATGGAGTTTTATAGGTTAGCACTTAAAATACCAGCTGTTCCACTTTTGAAGTGCTGAGGCTGTTCTTCCGGTCTGAGACGATTTGTCCAGCTTCTCAATTTCACCAATACTTAAAAATGTTTTTTTATTAAATGTATTATTCGTCATGAATGTAATCGCACATGGTCTTTCATATTAAGTGATAAATGTCTAATTTCCATGAAATTTTGTGAGCGGTTCAATTCCGGCTGCATGATTGCGGCTGTTGAGGGAGCTAACCAGCGGATTCACCCATGGCTGTGTGTGATCCAGGTGCGCGGTTCCGAACCGGGGTGAGTTTCTCGAAACCATCGTTGCAACTTCTGTCGTTCGGACTATGTACGACACTACATAGAGCATGTAAAGCTTAATTATTCTTTATTATGTGTTAAACATTATTACATTAATTACTTATGAGGGAACAGATCTTATAAAGGATATTACTAACACCTGCACTTAGGAGAATATAACCAACACACATTTTATAAAAATATATCTTATACACTTAGGAGAATATAGGTCCTACTATAGAGTACCAGGTTGACCTGAACATAAAAACCTTTTTTAAAAAATAATTAAAAAGTGGTTATTCTATATTCGGGAACTATAGCAAAAAGGAAGTATAAGCGCCAAAAACTACTGGTTCTTGAACTCAGTAGAACTCTAATTTCTTGACAGTCGAACAAAACTGTTTGACCTAGAACTCGATTTGAATATCAGAATTTGAACCGTGAACGCTGACCCAATATAAATTGTACGCGCCAGGAAATAAGTCATACTACAATCCAATTCTTAGTTGAATGCCTTCCTCACAGAATGGAAGATTAACCAAATAAAGCAGCGCAGCATTAAAGTAACAATAAATAAACCACTAAGTTATGTGTACTATTAGAGCATTTATGTCATTTATTTAAACTTTATTTTACTAGGTAAATTGACTGAAAACCAGTTCTCACTGCTTGAACGGATTAACTTGAGAACCGAGGTACCACTTTACGAGAGTTTTGACTTAATATACAGTAGATATGCCTTAAGATCTCCATCAAGATTCTTGCACAAGTCAAAAAACATGAGTCTGATGCCAGTTGCGTGAGAGTTGGTGAACCGCGTGCAATGCGTATGTTTGCCTGTTTCGCGTCGTGTAAATTTCTGGTTTACCTGGCTGTGCCGCTGCTAGTATTAAACCTACAGTATATAGTGGCTAGATTGTAACAGTCATTTTAAAAGAGCTGTCATATAATTTATTCATGTTGTGCAACCTTACTCTGCAAAACGTTTTTACATACAATTCATGTGGGTCTGCTGCATCTAAAACATTTTTATGCTCTCAAGGATTGTGGCAGTAGGGCCTAATACAAATAATCTACCGCCCCACAAATAGGCCAATTATGTATAGGCCTATATATATTTTTAACGTTTGCCGTTTAATTCACTTATTGTGATCCGATTGTCTGTGGTGGCTTTTAAAGCTGTAGTTAAGGATTAACGTATTCTTATCAAATAGTTTTTTATTTTTAAAGGTAACATTTGGCATTCCATATTGTTCTAGAAATAGTTGCCAAAGCGGGAGTGGGGGGTCGTCTTATATTTGGGTCAATACCGGTGGTGGAGCTAGACTTTTATTTGAGGCAAAGGGTGAGCAAGCGTACGTTTGTCAGAGGGGTCCATATAAATATGAAAACATGAGTTTGTAAATGTTTGTTAAATAAACACATCAAATATTTACAAAATCATAAACACCATAAAGACCAAGCCCCAGCTAACAAAGTTATGTCCTGAGAACGTTTTCCAAACGTCCTGTTTTGGTTGTGGGAACGTGATTTCAAATGTTCTAGAAATGTGGAAATGTCCAGTTTGTTTTACGTTGCTGAAACGTTATCTTAAGGTAAGCATAACGTTCCTGCAACGTTCTTTCCACCTCAATTTCATTATTTGTACAACGTTCAAAGAACGTTCATTTGTAACGTTCCAAAAATGTTAAATCGTGCAGTTTTTTTTATGTTAGCACGACGTTATCTTAAGGTTAGCATAATGTTCCTGCAACGTTCTTTCCACCTCAATTTCATTATTATTACAACGTTCAAAGAACGTTTATTTGTAACGTTCCAAAAATGTTAAATTGTCCAGTTTTTTTTATGTTAGCACAACGTTATCTTAAGGTTAGCATAATGTTCCTGCAACGTTCTTTCCACCTCAATTTCATTATTTGTACAACGTTCAAAGAACGTTCATTTGTAACGTTCCAAAAATGTTAAATTGTGCAGTTTTTTTATGTTAGCACGACGTTATCTTAAGGTTAGCATAATGTTCCTGCAACGTTCTTTCCACCTCAATTTCATTATTATTACAACGTTCAAAGAACGTTTATTTGTAACGTTCCAAAAATGTTAAATTGTCCAGTTTTTTTATGTTAGCACAACGTTATTTTAAGATTAGCATAACTTTCCTGCAACATTTTTTCCACCTAAATTTTATTCACAATATAACATTCTAAGAACGTTTATTTGGAACATT
>JABFDZ020000109.1:10539461-10557807 GCA_019775955.2 Pollimyrus isidori | reverse complement strand
TGTGCAGGTTCACCTTGCACGTCTTCATCTTGTGCAGGTTCACCTAGCACGTCTTCATCTTGTGCAGGTTCACCTTGCACGTCTTCATCTTGTGCAGGTTCACCTAGCACGTCTTCATCTTGTGCAGGTTCACCTTGTACGTGTTCGCCTGGCATGTCTTCACCTTGCACATCTTCATCTTTCTTGTGTTCGCTTTGCACGTCTTCCCCTTGGATGCGTTCGCCTTGCACACGTTCCTCCTGCATGTCTTCACCCTGTCGTCAGCTGCCTCCAGTGTTGTAATAACAACTTGCTGTGATTTTTTGTTCTTCCACTTCTCAGCTGATGACGGCAGCTCTCCGACGATAATGGCTGTGCTCGGCTCACTTATCAGGGGCACCCTGGTGAAATACTGGATCGTTGTCTGCTGCTCCATGTTTTTTGTGACCAGCTTCTCTGGAAAGGTGGTAGTCTACAAAATCCTCTACATCGTGCTTTTTCTCTTTTGTGTCGTCCTCTATCAGGTAGGCTGGTTTCCATCTACTTTGCATTGTATCTCTAGTCTTTCCAAGAGTCTAAGGCATGTGTATCCTTTTCACGTCCTGTCGGCCCACATGTAAGCTGCTTTTCATTCAAATTTTAAAACATTTACTTTGCTATTTAAATACCGCACATGAAGAATTATGGATTAATGGAATCCATGGGATGGAACTGGATGAAAATGAGCAGAGAAATGTCTGGTTGATTTAGATAATACACTGTCGGAAAAAGGGTAAAGCCCTGGCTGGTATAAAACTGCCCCAGAAGGTACAAACAACATCAATGTACCCCCAATGCACTGTATTGTTGCTGAATCCATTACTGTACCTTAAATTAAACTAAAAGCTACATTTACCTACAGTTAGGGTACAATCGGCAGACCATTGGTGGGACAGCCCCAGTGACAAATAATTGTATCCTCAGTGGTACAAATTTGTACTTTTTTTCTGACAGTGTAGCATGTTGACAGAAAACATTTCATCACCATCTCTGTATCATAGTCCTTGTGTCTGTGGGGTTATGGCAGCTGTACCTATAGATGCTGACATTTGGAATCCCTACAATATTTAACAAATACAATCTATACAATTAGATATTTCAACTGAAAAGGAAAATTTAAACTCATAGCTTTTTTGTTCAAAGTGTGTCTGTCTGTCTGACAGACTTTGCAGCTTCAAGAGAATTAATTACGTTGCCACTTCATCTTACTTCAGGCAGCCTCAGTGACCACACAAAATGTTATTAATTGACATCTAATTACTAATTACTAATAGCAGTCCTCATGAGCAAGAAACAGGAAAATTAATATTGCACTTCTATTCTCATTTATATAATCATAATGTGTTTGATGGGATTGCACGCATTCCGTCACGGAGACGGAATGAGCACTTTCCAGCATCGGATTTTGTACACTCACTTAGTTCCTGTTTCAGTATCGCTAAGGAAGCGCTCTGACCGTACATTTACACAGGAGAATTAACTGGGAATCGATTTGGGGCAGGAAACTCAGGCACATGGGTACAGATTGTGCTCCATTGTACTTCACACAGCTAGCAGATACATTGGCAGAGTCAGCTGAATTGTTGTTACTTGGTGGAGTATGGAGTTGAATGGATTAGACAGCAGTTTTATTCATTTATATGCTTCTATGCCAGGCAGTGTTTATTCACAAAACGATTTACTAGCTCTTTCTTCAAGATCAGCAAATGATAATTCTATGATGAATCCAGTTGTGTCCAATTTTGGGTTTAGTCAGCAGAAGGACATAAATACAGAAAACATTCAGAAGTTCAGTTTTATTTACTGCTCAGTTTATGCCTATTTTTGCCTTTTGGTGACTGCAATAGATCAGAGGAAAAATAATCTTTCTAAACATCAGGAATAAAATTGATTTAGTTTAGGAGCATTACATAAGTTACTAGGCAATTGTGTACGTGGCTGTACCTCATAGCTTAGTAAGATTACAGCAAGCATACAAGTGCAAAGTAAAGCTTTGATACCGACCTAAATTAGCTTGTTATGTCAAAGACTGATATAGTTTTTTCATCTTATGCAGCTCTTATGCTAGATAATGTGCTCTCAAATTCCCTCTTCAAAATTAGGTTTTCAACATACCTTGCCAATGTGAATTCCTGGGCTGGGGGATAATGATGATTAATATATGATGTTCACTTTGCCTGTAAATATTCCACAAAGGCTCAGGGAAACATACATTAGGCTCAATGACACAAAGCTGCTATCTGCCTTACTGCAGCCAAAATAACAATAATACTGATAGTTTTTGAACCGTAGCATTCACCTCAGAAATATGGATTGTGCATGGGCTGTATCTGATAACACCAGTGAACCCCATCTCAGGTGAGCTATGATGTGTGGAGACGTGTGCTGAAGTACTTCTGGGCGGTCGTGGTGGGCTACTCCATGGTAGTCCTAATAGCCATCTACACATACCAGTTCCAGAGTGTTAGAGAGCTGCTTCGGCAGGTGATGGGCCTCTCTGAAGAAGGGTGAGGTCCATGTGCATGCCTGCGTGTGCATGCGTGCTTCCATGTGTGTATGTGTGCATGTGTGTGTGTGCGTGCTTGTATGTGTGTGTCTGTATGTGTGCATTTGTTTGTGTATGTGTGCTTGCGTGTGTGTGTGTGTGTATCTGTGCATGTGCACGTGCATGTGTGTGTGTGTGTGTGTGTGTGTGTGTGTGTGTGTGTGTGTGTGTGTGTGTGTGTCCATAGATAAGGTTCACATTTCGTTGTAGGGACCAAATGTCTCCCACAATGCAATAAAACCTATTATTTTGACACTGTGGGGACATGCTGGGATTAGAGTTTTTCCCATGGAAATGAATGAAGAGTCCCCACAAGGATATAATTACAAACCTGTGTGTGCATGTGTGTGTGTGAGTAATTTTTGCATATTTACCATCACAGTTGTGTGCAGCAGTTGTGAATTTTTTACACCTTAAATGACATTAACCTTCTATAAGCGATAAATGTAACCATAAAGGAATAAGGTGTAGTCTTGTCTTCCTTTACCCCAGCCTTCGTGACCTGGGTTTTGAGCAGTTCGATACTGTAGAGCTGTTTGCTCGCATCTTGCTGCCGGCAGCTTTCCTGCTGGCCTGCATCTTGCAGCTGCATTACTTCAACTCCGACTTTCTGCGCCTCACAAACCTGGACGATGTACCTGTCTCTTCATCAAGGTGAGCCTGTTTGCTCTGCTATCTTTATTTCAGTGTCATGCTGCCTGTCTGCCCATAGTTGTTTTCCTTTCTTCTGCTCTCAGTTATTTATTTATAGTCATTATTTATTTCTTTTCAGTAAGGAGGACCTGAACAACACTGTGAAAGTTATTTTCCAAGCGTATGTACTGCATTAGTAGCTCCTGGTTGCATGTTAAGTCATGGGAGATCTTGTATTTTTCAGATGTTGTCCTTATGGATTTTTTTTTTTTCCCTTAGCTTGAAGGAGAACATTCAGAAACTTAAGAAACGGTAAAATATCGTAAATTGCACAGTAATTACAGACAAATACAGATGCATAACAGCTCAGACGAATGGTATTGTTGGTTCATAAAATATGTCTGGTTTACTTCTGACTCTTTATCAGGCTTGCCAAGGAGCACATGAGCACCGACAGTGTTTACACCTTGGCTGATGAATCCTTGACAGATTCTGGACAAAAGAATCCCAAAGCTAATGGTGAGGACTTCCAGAACATGCCCACAACCCATCGTTGCCTATAGGTTTATCTGCACCACCTAGATATTCATGCTAACAGATAAGATACAGACACTACATGACCTTTTCTAGACCGAACTTAGAGTAACATTATTTCAAAATGTGCTAAAATTAGCATAACTTTTCGCAAATAAACATCTTCTTGTAATGTGTGATTTGACTTTGAACACCGTATATCCCAGCAGAGAGTGCTGCCAGTGTACTACTGGGTGCATTTGCTTTACAGTGAATGTTCTTTGATCACAGAGGGGAGTCAGATGAGCCAGTGGGACTTGGTATTGGATCGTGCCAGCGTACTGCTGCTTCAAGGCTTACTGGCATTACGTCAGTGTCAGGAACTTTGCTGGAGGCTGCTGGAGCTGCACAGCATGAAGATTGTCTCCGGAGGCATCATCTGGATCTCATTGAAGGAGGTCTTTACCCACTCTAAGAACACCTGTCCCAAAGTCTGCTCTACTAAACCAGATAAAGCAGAAGTTATTACTGACTTGTAAAAACAGTGCCCTCTACTGGCTGATATCTGATGTACATTCTGCTAGAAATTTAATAAACAGTATTGTACTGTAATTCTGTAATTCCTAAATTGAAATATATTGATTTTAAATTTTCACACAAACACAGAATGAAATATTCATGCTTAATGGTTGAGATCAGGTGACCCTAACTGTTATTCAGTACTACAACATGCAGTTGAGGTACACAACCTGTTTCAGCTTAAAATTCCTGAGTTTTGTGGTTCAAGAGCTCAGTCTTCATAAATACCAGGCAGGTAAGTTTCTGCACAAACTGTGTCATTTCTGCACGCATCTGCCATTGAAGTGTTTGTGCAGATGGTAGGTGCCGTGAATGTATTTCATTCAAAAAATGTCATGGAGAAATGACACAGTGTAGGTTGAAAAGTCCTCAAGAAATTAAAAAAATATATTGCTAATTAATGTTAATAGAATTTAGTATAAAGACTAAGAAAGGGCACTATTGAAAATGCAATCCTGTCTGGCCCCTTCTCTACTTATTATTTTGCCAAAATAAATTAGAGCAATAAATGACAGATAGAATAATGTGTAATTAACCTGATACACCATGAACTTGTAAAGTCAATACAATTGAATGTGATTCAGTGTGCACATGAATGTTTCATCACCTAATGCTAGTGAAAACAAATACTTTTATGAAGATATAATGTATGGTAAACACGCAATATGGAAAAGGGTAAATATGTGCATGGCTTTTCACTCGGGTATATTGATTTCAGTAAGGAAGTCAAATCAATAGCACTGAACATCAAATTAAATAGGTAAATGTTATGTTTAATCATATTTTGTAGGACATGTTTAATGTATTATAGATTTGCTTTTTTATGGAAATGGCTGACCTCCATAAAATCAATAATGATGAATATCAAATTAAATCTGTAAGTATATTGTTATATTAACAGTGCTGCGATATGTTTGAGGGGTTATAACATAAATACATCCGTGCTGTTTACCTGTCTGCTTCTTCCAGGTGTGCCTGATGAACTTGTTGTTCATGGTGCTCTGGGTGTTTGCCCTGCCATTCCCACGCATTCGCCCCGTCGCCGCCAGTCTTTCCTCAGTCTGGGCCTGTGTCATCGTTATCTGCAAGATGATGTACCAGCTGAAGTTCGTAAAACCCTCCGAGTACTCCTCAAACTGCACTGCCGTGAGTCTGCACTGGGCCTCTGTTTGAATCCTGTGGCTGGTTGGGTAATTATGTCACCGTTGTGTTTTTGAGCGAGGCCCTAAAATAATGACTAAAAAAGAAAACCTGCTCTAGAGATACTCGAAGAATGCTCAGAATTACTCTGACCCTCAGCTGTGTTCACATAAGAAAGTTAGATGGGATTTGCACAACCAAAGGATTCTTACGTCGTTGTACAAATGAAATATAAGGTGTCAGTGTCTGACCTTTTTCTGTGAACATTTAGATTGTAATTTAAAAAGCCCATTTTATGCAAAATACAGACCTGCAGAATTATTATTAGGTGCCAGATAGCTTATAAAAGTCTTTAGGTTTTAGGTAATTGGTATGTAATGAAAAGGAGAGGATATCTAAACATGCAGATCTTTATATAAAATGCATTAGTATCTGAAATGACTGAAATTAGTGTAATAAAACCAAAATAAGGTGCTGGATCAAAGATAAAGAATGACATTCTGTTGCATGAATGTGCCTTCAAAGACCTTGATGTATATTTTAAGGTATACCTCTCCCAGTTAAGATGGTTGTTTAAATATGTAAACCTAAAGAGTTACTTAGAATCAATAGATGGAACAAGAACAAGAAGGAAGAAAAGAATAAAAGGTACCAATCTAATAAAAAAACTGATATTAATTTTGAAGAATGTGATAGTCTTTCATTCTCACCACTTGGTTTCTCAAAAACTCTGAGCTGATGCAGCATAGAGAAGGCAGAGATTTCTCTATTTTTTCTGTTAGTGGCTGACATCTGCGAATGGGACCTGGTCCAGGTCAACCCAGGAGCAACTGCTGAAGACATCTCTTTTGTATGTGGAGCCAGTGGATCCAGCAGAGTGGCTAGCAGCTCTGCAGAAGTGTGAAGACAAAATCCTACCTTGTCTTCAGGTACAATGATTATTTTTTAATATAGAACAAAGTAACTGTGAGCACAAATTTCAGTTAAGCCTTGTTGTAGGTGTCTGTACGATGGGTAGGATTCAGAGGAGGTTAAGCCTGTTGAGGGTGGGACAGCCTGAGATAATTGCTTAGCAAACACATGAAAACAAGAGCAAGAGTGCAATATGGATGATGTAGCGTTCTGTCATGGTGAAGAGAGAGTTGAGTCAAAAGGCAAAGCTATTCATTTACTGGTTGGTCTACATTCCTTCTGCTATCTATGGTCATGAGGTAGTGACTGAAGGAATGAGATCACGGATACAAGAGGCAGAAATGAGTTTCCTCCATAGGGTGCCTGGACTCAGCCTTAGAGGCAGGGTGAGGAGCTCAGATGTTCAGGAGGGGCTCAAAGTGGAGCCGCTGCTCCTCTGCATTGAAAGGAGCCAGTTGAGGCGGTTCGGACATCTCTCTAGGAAGCCTCCTGGGCGGCTCCCTGGGGAGGTGTTTCAGGCACGTCCAACCAGACGAGGCCCCGGGGCAGACCCGGCGCACGCTGGGGAGATTATATTTCTGGGCTGGCCTGGGAACGCCTTGCTATTCCTCCGCTGGAGATGGAGGAGGTGGCTGGGGAGAGAGATGTCTGAGCATCCCTGCTTCGACTGCTGCTGCCTCAAACTGGCCCCAGATAAGCAGCAGATAATGGATGAATGAATGACAGCCGTCAAACTTTTATGAACTTGTGTCTTTGCAGAATCACCTGATGGTGCTGGGTCTGCTGGTGTTTGAAGTCACAGTGCATCGGCACCAACTCCACTACAGGCTAAGGAATGACCTGAAGGTGCCTCTCACTGGCACCATCTTCCACACCATCACTCGGCAGCATCTCGATCATGGCCTTGGCCCCTGCCTTAAGTACTTCATCAATTATTTTTACTACAAGTTTGGCTTAGAGGTGAGCCATCCATCATTCATTAGCTGTAAGTTAGTTTCCTTAAAGTGAGTGCATAAGCAGTTTTGTTATTGCCTTAGTTATTCCAGTATGAACATTTTCTGAAGTAGCGTTTACAGCAGCTGTTGGTTTGGTTTCCACCAGGTGTGCTTTGTGCTGGCTTTAAACCTAATCGGTCAGCGCATGGACATCTTTTCCCTGCTTCACTCCTTTGCGCTCATTGCCGTGCTGTCAAGGCGGCGTAGAAAGGCCATCGGTGAAATGTGGCCGAGGTACTGCTGCTTCACAGCCAGCCTCATGGTCCTCCAGTACCTTCTATGCATTGGGATCCCACCAGCGCTCTGCTATGGTATGTCCATCATCATGGAGAGGCGTTGCACTTTGTTCCTTTTGATTTTCAAGGGACCGAGATTCTGATGCTTCTTTGTCCACTAGCCTGGGAAGGGGTGAAAATTCAGCTGACTGAATAGGGATCGCTGTCGCTCATTGTAAAGCAAGGAGCATCTATATTCTGGATATCTACAGTGCATTGTTTATGTTGCACTGTCAGAGAACACAGAGCTCATCTGATCACTCTGAGTGTGACATTCTTTCTCCTGTCAGATTATCCATGGAGGACTTCCAACCAGACCTTATCCTCCAACCTCATCAAGTGGCTCTACCTTCCTGATTTTGCCATGCGGCCAAATCCAGTCTTCATCATCTGTGAGATTTTGTCAACCCGACTGAAGCCACAGTTGGCCCAGAGGAAATGTGCTAACTGGCTTCTTCTTCTCTATCCTAGATGACTATATCCTGCTACTGGGTTCCTCTCTCCAGTGGCTAGTGTTTGAGGATGAGAACCGGGCAGCGGTACGGCTCATCGCTGGGGAGAATGTAGAAATTAGCAGAAACCTAGATGCACAGGCTCTCAGCCAGTACAGCCCTGTGAACAACTTCTTGCATTGCAGGTCTGGAAATGTCTATTTATTCTTTTTTGTATTCTTAGTTAATAATCCACAACAAATCAGAGTGAAGGACTAACTATTATGTATTTTGTGAAGCTAAAGTATTACCAGCTCCACAGATTCTGTCCCCTTTTGGGAAGTGTCTTCTGCTTGTACCTGCTGACGCCTTTTTTCCCTGCAGGTCATACCTTGACATGGTGAAGGTGTTTGTGTTCAGCTACTTCTTCTGGCTGGTGCTGAGCCTGATTTTCATCACCGGAACGACGCGAATCAGCATCTTTTGCATGGGTTACCTGGTGGCCTGTTTTTACTTCATGCTGTTCGGAGGCAGCTTGCTGATGCAGCCAGTGCGCTACATTCTGAGGCTCTGGGACTGGCTCATTGGCTATACGTGCATCGTCATTACCTTCAAGAATCTACTGTCTGTGAGTGGAATGCTATGGGACTTAGCACTCGACAGATTTGCTTTTTCAGTGTTTATTCAGTTGTATTCAGTTGTATGTGCGGATGTAGTTTTATCAAAGGTGTTTCTGTGGTTTAGACATTGTCAGGGCATTCAAGGGACCTTGGTAAAGCAAATTCACAGCACCAGCAGCAAGTTGATATTCACAGAGCTAAATTGAATCATTAAAAGCAGGCATTTGGTCAAATGACACAAGCTGTATCTTCAACTAAGGAGGAGATCAGCAGTTTACCTGGAATCTGAAGGTCCATTGTTGCAGAGAGAGTCTCCTGTTTCTTGTTTGAACAAGACTTCTAAGGATATGGCTTTTTATAGAAATATACTGTCACGCCCTCCCGGGTGGGGCACACCAGCTAAATCAATCCACGTCCATCTGTCTTACAATAAATAGGCAAACATGACTTTACAAAGTATTGTTACCCATCTCATGAGCCGTACTGAGCATTTTGCCTTCCTGCTTGCCCTCCCTACCCTGCCTGGTCCCTGTCTACCTGTTGTTTGCCGTCTCTGTCCCAATGTCACCTCTCCATCTGTCCAGCATGTCCAGACAGAACTCACCCCTCTGGTGAGTGAACCTTCAGGGGCTGTGACCCTACCCTCTACCCAAGGCTTTGGATTTGTTCACTTATAGCTCTGAGATACTTCTGGTCTCCCACACTTGGGATTCAGTGATCAGCATTGTTCATGATTGTCACATATACTTTGAATTTGAAATTCAAATGTTAGCTTTGCAATTCTAATAGTGATTTTTTTTTTTATCAATCACAGACACATACACATATAATGGTCTCTTTGCATCTGTGTTAACAGCTGGGGTCCTGTGTTTACCTGGGCCACCTTCTGCAGAATGGCTGTTGGCTGATTCAAACGTTCAGCATGTTCTGCACCATACAAGGCTATGATATCCGTAAGTGTTCAGCACCTCCAGTGCCATATAATATCTGAAATGTTCTCTGCCTTCTCTGTCACATATACCATAATGTCTCTTAATGAAAGCCTGTGCCATTCATAAATAATGGGACAGTGACGTGAACCTTATGTGTGGCTTTTTAAAGTAATTTAGACTTGAAATAAAAAGTTGATTATGAGGCAGAGGAGCGACACGTCACCTTTTGTTCACGTGCAGATATTTGACCTATTTAAGATTTCTGGAACTCAGTGTTTTGAGTGTCTCAATGCAGCACAACCAAGCAGCATATGCGAATTACCTGAGGGTGAGGCTGGAATTATCTGGGATGCCATTTGTTTCACTTCCCTCCTGGCACAACGCCGTGTCTTCCTCAGCTACTACTTCCTCCACGTGGTCTCTGATCTTAAGGCCTCCAAAATCCTCGCCTCCAGGTGAACCTTGCTTCTAATGTGAAACGCCTCTCATCGATTCTCAATAGAAAGCAGCCAATCTCTCTATACCAGCACATTACGGATGTGCAGTCAATGTTAAGATCTACCTGATTTGAACTATTTTAAGCAATATTGACTTAAACATTCACTGAGGTTTGTACCAAACATTGAGCTCTATTAGAAGACAATTTGCATGCATCTCAGAGTGCCTGCCAATAACGGAGCAACGCAGAAGGTCCATTCTGGAAAGATCAAGCGTTTATCTCCTGTCTAAAGGGGGGCTGAGCTGTTTGAAGCCAAAGTGAAGAAAAGAATAGCAGCCAGACTTGAGCTTGAAAAAAAATCAGTGGAGACATTAAAGAAACAGTAAGTTCCATCTCAACCAAAGCTACTGCTGTTTACAATGTCAGGTCACAATCTAAATGAAACATTTTTATTACAATATAATAATAAAATACATGAAAAGCATTCCTTCTGTTTCCCATACTCAACAATACACACTAGTACCTCTTTCTTCTGCAGGATGGAGAAGATTAAATCTAAGCAAAGCAACCAATCAAAAGAGGAGGATTCCCTGGAGCAGACGGGAGCAGAACAAAAGGGTAACTGTATCCATTCATCCATCCTCTAACTGCTTAAGCTGTGGCACATGGGGGCATGGAGAATGGGTAACTATACTTATTTCAAATGATCTTTTAATATCGTTTGTTTCTCAAGGCTCAGTGTCTCCCCAGACCCCATAAGCAAAGACTCAATTACACAAACACCAACATTCCGAATGCTCGTTTCTGAGACTAATTCTGCAAAAAATATTCTGCTCCTCTAGTCTAATGGCTCGGTATTTTTCAGGCGAAAAGGGGGAGAAAAGCGCCGGTGAGAAATGGTGGCAGCCGTGGGTCTCCCATCCCTCCAGTAAGTAGTGCCTCGGTCAGCCTACACTGCGGCCTGCTGGCGTCCACATTCCCAGATGATACTGCACTGGCTGCCTACCTGCTATAAACTGTATAAGTTCTAGCTATTTGTCACTTACCCATAGATTGTCTTCCCCGGGTTAATTCAAAATTTTTATGTGTCACATGCAGTCAGGGGTAGCGTGTAACTCAGTGATGGGAAGGTCAATGGTTTGAACCTGGCCACTGTAGAATAGTCATGTCTCTGGGCCCTCGAGTGAGGCCCTTAAACCCCCCAACTCTATGGGGGCCACTATGGGTGACTGTCCTTCCCTGCCAAACCTGCTCTCACCTACAAGTGTGTCATGGAGAGCAAGATAGGGTAGGCAAAAAGTGAATCTCCCCACTGGAATGAATAACGTGTCATGTTTATTTTCATTTACTCATACAACAGGAAATGAAATGCTTGTTCTGGCAGATTTACCACCTGTGCTATATAAAATAGGGAATTTATAATGTATTACATATATATATTTAAAATGCACAGCGTGTAATAAAATATACTAAATATAAAAATACAAAATATAAAAAAACACAAAAAGCAGTAACACTGTAATAGTTGTGCAAATGTGTGAGGCTAGGTACAGTAAATGAGTGTGCAAGGATACAAAAGGAAGTATTCAAGAAGAGAGGATAGATGAATTAGTCACACAATTAAGCATACATACGGAGACCAAACCGAAGACAGTATTTCTCAGAAACAAGGAAACGCTATTATGAGTAAGAATCCGGTTTTGTACTAATATTCTCACTACCTGCAGTGGCAAACACTGCTACCTACACCCTGTTTGAGTCTGATAGTGAGGAGGAAGAGGAGGAGTCTCAGATGAAAGAAGAAAAGACATCACCCCCTAAAAGAAAAACTGCATTTCAGGTATTACAAATGACAAGAATGGCATAACATTTTTTAAATATGAAATTGTATAGCTGGTGGAGCCTGGCAAATTCTGAATGAGATGCTGCCCTCTACTGGAGAAGAAAATTAATCTGTCTGTTTACCACAGCTTGCCTATGAAGCATGGGCAACCAGCTCTAAAGCTGCTTTGAAGGAGCACAAAACAGAGGTGTCTAGACTGAAGAAGCAGGAGAGGAGAGGATCACAAGAACTACAGAGACAACAAGGTGGGAGGCGCATTCTGTGAGTAGATGCTAGTCTCTTAGGTGGTCCCGGCTTCATGATATAACATTTTGTTTTGGTCTATCGAAGGTATTGAGAAAACAGAATCGAGTGAGGATGAACTTGATCCATGTGCTGAAGAAGAAATGAAGGAAGAGGAAGGTGATTTCCCCTGAAAAGAATCAATATACCGTATATTTATAAAATATTTTCAATTTACTGACTGAATGTTGTTTTTTGTCTCTGCTACCCTGCCAGAAAAACTATTACAACGATTCATTGACTCGGTCAGGTTTTTCTGGGTGTTTATTTTGTCACTCCTGGATGATCTGGCAGATGGGCTGAACTCTCTATGCAAAGACAATTTAGACATTTCCAGAGTGCTTCACTTTGAGAGGGCTATTCTGGGACAACAGCAGAAAAAGGTGATGTTTTATTTATATTGAAGCAAACAATGCATACTGACTACTTCTTGAAAAATATATCCATACAATACTAGGTTGTTTTAAAATATCCTAATGCAGAAATCACATCATGAACTTTCACAGGCTGTTCTTCAATTTAGGTAATATTGCAGGCCTTGGTCTGCAGGAAGCCTTATAACAGAATCTTTATTGTTTCCATTACCAGGGGAAGGAAGTGTCTCATGAAAGTGTCAAGCAGTTTTATCAGAGATGGATGTCCAGGCAGAGCACGCAGGCGTCCTTGGAGACTGAGGAGCACCAGCCTCAGCTCTCTTCACCTCCTGGCCTGCCATCCTCACTCCATGGCTACGCAAAGTTAAAAAACTCAAGCTCTAAAATGTCATTCGGCAGTAGCTTGTCTAGGTGAGCGTTGCTTATTAAATGCAAACATTTATAACTTAACCTCCAGATAATCTGCAAAAAAAGATTCTTGATACTGATAGTGTGATATGTTTCCCTTTGAAACATTTGACTTGCAGTGCGGTGGCATCAATCGTTTACACTACTGTACCCCACAATGGTCCCTCTTCACCAGGCAAGAGACTGCGCTCATTCCCCTAAGATTCCAAAGTCTGTACTACACTATAGACAGCTTCAAGAAATGTGCATGAATTATCCATGGAGCAATCACACTCCAGAAATCATGACATGTGCCTCAGCTTCAGTTTTTCATGTTGCTCCCGGGCATATGACAAAGGCAATTAAAGGGTTTAAAACAAGGCTCCTCAAACTGTGGTGCAGCTACTGCCAGTGTTACTCGGGTTCCCTAGTTGGTACTCGAGAAGAATGTGGTAATTTTGCTACTGTGATTCAGCTAATATTGTGGCACGGTGCAGTGAGAAGCATTGCTACCTCACACCTCTTTTTTGATGTGGTAGTTGACTGTTTTGTTTCAACCTGAAGTCATTGGAGGATGACATTGGAAAATCTGGAGAAGCACTGGAGAAAGGCTGTGGGAGGTGTGGGCCTGCCTGGCGGAATCTGACCCAGTGGTTTATTGCCCTCAGCTGCATGACCGAGGAAACGTTGCTTGGGTCTCGCCAGGCCACCATCGACTTGGACGAGACCCCTGAAGTGCCGCCATCGGCTAAACAGCTTCGGCATAAGCTGGTCAAATCTGCAAACGTCGATCAGCCCTCATTTGATGCTGACGACTCTGTTCCGAGGTAAAACTAAACCTATTTCATCCTGAATTAACCACATAATTTACATATTAGTTACTGTACTGTGCACTGTGGATAAATACATTGTTTTTTGTTCAGTATACTGTTGTAGTATACTGTAGTACACTATACTAGTTTATTACTGCTGCTGCTGTCTCCACTGCTATGACTTTATCGTATATTAGAGAATTTGTTGAACATTATGGAGCTGTTATTTGTAATTATTATTATTGTTGTTGTTGTTTAGCATTATTGTGTATTCTTCCTATTTCTGATTAAGTATTCCAGTGGATGTCTATCAGGACTGTATGGAAGATAAAGAGTTAAACATCTCTACTGAAATGTTAACGGCCCACTCCCAAAGAGCAAAAGTCCAAACTGCAATGATGAAAGACCATAGTGAAGAGCTACAGGAATATAGTGAAGAACCTAAGGTTCTAAGAGAAGAGTTGAAGGTCAACAGAGAACACCTGAAGTCTCATAGTAAAGAGCTCCATACTCCAGAGTTCAGAAGCCATAGTCATGAGGATCACAATGAAGAATTGGAAGTACATAGTGAAGCATGGAAGGATCAAAACAAAGAGCCACATATCCAGAGTGAAGTGTCCAAGATCTATGACCAAGAACATGCTGGAGATGAGGAATTTCCAAAGGCTATATCTTCAGATGAATTAGCAAGTGGCACATTACTGGCTACGGCAGAAGAAATCCCAGAGCCCAGAGTTCTCAGCCAGGAGACAAGGGACCTCACAGCTAGTGAGCTGCTTCTTAACAAGTTAGTTATGTGACTCCCTCTGACACATTCACCAAATCAGATCTTGATATTTTCAGCAAAGTTTTGTATATGTACATAATATCTTAATATCAGTCTTAATATCATAACCATTCTGTTGCAGGATATTTGATATTGAAGAGATTAAGGAATCTGACAATTTCTACTGCTCATTACCAAGGCTTCTGCGGCTCATGTTTGCCCTCTATAACACTATGGTTTCCAAATCAGAGTGGTTGTGCTACTTTGTAATCATTCTCAATCACATGGTCTCTGCTTCCCTGCTAACACTAGTACTGCCCATTTTGATCTTCTTGTGGGCAATGCTATCCGTGCCACGTCCCACTAAGCGCTTCTGGATGACGGCTATCATCTACACTGAGGTACTCATCTCAAATCAAAGCTCCATGGGTGAGAGGTACTGGGAAACATTTGAATCCAATGAACGAAACACTACAGTAAATTAAACTTTAAATACTCACAAGTGTAACATTATTTTCTAGTGTTGCTTACTCATTCTAATTTTTCTTTCAGCTGACTGTAGTCATTAAGTATTTCTTTCAATTCGGCTTTTTTCCCTGGACCACATCTGCTTACCGTGGCATCAACGCAGATCGCCCCTTCTGTCTGCCCAACATTATTGGACTGGAGAAGAAAGATGGCTATGTCCTATTTGATCTTCTTCAACTTTTGGTTCTGTTTTTTCACAGATCAATACTTAAGGTATCCATGGTCAAAAAGCTTTATCTACACAATTACACTCATTTAACTCCTCACCTCACCAAGTCCAGTGCATTATTTAGCATATTGCTGGTTTTTGCTGCTAATTATTCCAAAATATCGCCTAATGTAGATTAAAAATGAGACGTTAATTGATTTGGATGGTAGGTCTCACTGGAACTACCACCACCAGAGATGAATATGCATTAATTTCTCTCTCCCCAGTGTCATGGCCTCTGGGACAATAAAGAAGTAGAAATGCCTGATTTCTTCAAGAAACTGAAACGGAAAACAGAAAAGAATCGAGCCAGCAGTGGAGAGAAACGGAGACTCCTGTTCCTGCCTGTCCAGGCATCCACAGGCTCTCTTTTTCGACGACGGAAGGCTTGCAGCATGGATGAGAACGGTGGGCCAGATTCCCAGTAAGGACAGCTGTAACACCATTTGCCACATTGACCTTGGTGCTGACCACACGTTTTTTTTCCAGGTGACACGGAATCAAAGAAGAACCCCCTGAATAAGAGTAGACATCACTCAAAAGTACCACAGTCCAGGATGAAGAGAATCAAACAGAAAATCAGGGAGAGGATGCTAGAGGCAAAAGCTGTAGCCATAGAGACGTGAGTCCATCTATAGGGTGCCCATGGGGGTATGTTTTACCAAACATGTCACATTTAAAGAGGCTTTATCAACCTGTATCCACAGAGCTCTACATATATACCTGCCTATCAGACAATTCTTCCATGACATCATCCATCCTGAATATAGCCCCGTATGTGATGTCTACGCTCTAATGTTCTTGATAGATGTTGTGAACTTCATCGTCATCATTTTTGGATACTGGGCATTTGGTGTAAGTACAGACAGCCGTTACTCAATGGGCTGAGAAAGAAGGCAAGTATTGTGTCACATCAGTAACGTGTCACATCAGTGTGTCACGTCTGTCCCTGCAGAAACACACAGCCGCTGCCGACATTACCGAGTCCCTCTCAGAGGACCAGGTTCCCGAGGCCTTCCTGGTCATGCTGCTCATCCAGTTTGGCACAATGATCGTTGACCGTGCTCTTTACCTCCGCAAGACACTGTTGGGGAAATGTGTCTTTCAGGTTGTCCTGGTGTTTGGGATCCACTTCTGGATGTTCTTCATACTACCCGGTGTCACAGAGAGGTTTGACTCTGGCCAAATACATACCCAGCTCTGTGTTCTTCCCTAAGCCAGGGGAATACAAACTGCTTGTTATCATGATGCTACAGATATGTAACATGCTGGCCTTTCCCCCAACCCCCTTCTTCTTAGGAGGTTCAACAGGAATCATGTCGCCCAGCTGTGGTACTTTGTGAAATGCATTTACTTCGGCCTGTCAGCCTACCAGATCAAATGTGGCTATCCCAACCGTGTCCTAGGGAATTTCCTGACCAAGAACTACAACTACATCAACCTCTTCCTGTTCCAGGGGTAGGTGCACACCTGCTATTTGAATTATGGGTCTTCACGTCTTGCCTACGATTTCGAATAAAACTTTACAGAATCCGCAATGCTAATGATTTTATAGAATGGTCGCTGTTCATCATAACATTAATTTCCAATTATGAGCTGTATATTTCAATTCTGAGAACTCCTATCCTAAAGGAACCACATCAGGACCATCCCATTTCCTGCAGATTCCGGCTAATCCCCTTCCTGACAGAGCTGCGAGCCGTGATGGACTGGGTTTGGACAGACACAACCCTCAGCCTGTCTAACTGGATCTGTGTGGAAGATATATATGCTAACATATTTATTCTGAAATGCTGGAGGGAGTCTGAGAAGGTAATCGATTACTACAGCTAGGACAATGCAAGCCATAGGACACAACAGCTGGCACTGAATATTCCGGTTTCATAATGTATAATATGCAGATGGCTACAGATGCAATCTATATCCTAAATATTAAAAATGTATGAAAATGTCGATTCATGGAAATGTATTTATTATCTCATCAAATCTATGGTTTTGTCATGTGATACTTTAGTGAAAAATCCAGGCTTTCCAGTCTAACACAAATAGTGAGAGTTTCGAAAATTTCATTAACTACACAAACTCCTAGAGGGCCAGAATCCAGCACAGTTTCCAGATTTCCCAGCTCAAGCACATCGACTAAACCTTGTAATTAGCTGATTAAATCATTTTTCAGCAGTGAAATCTGTAAACTGGCGACTATGGCATCTGAGATCCAGACCCTCTACAAACCTGAACAGGACAAGCAATTTCATAAAATGGATGGATGGATCCTGTAAACTGTGTTGGATTCTGGCTCTCCAGGACCAGAACTAAGGAACCCTGGTATTCACTAATAAATGGGAGTGTTTCTGACATAGCAGTGACTTACAAAGCCGTACAAGTATGTCTTGTGCATTATTTTAGCCTGCTACAGTGTACAAATGTGTGTATTGATATATTGTAAAAACTATAAATCAGATAAGAATGAATGAAGCTTCACACTGCGTCATGGCTTTGTTCTCTTATTCGCCAGAAATACCCCCAACCCCCAGGTCAAAAGAAAAAGAAAGTTGTGAAGTACGGCATGGGCGGGTTCATCATCTTTGCTCTCATCTGCATTGTTTGGTTCCCGCTGCTCTTCATGTCTTTGGCAAAGTCTGTAGCTGGAGTATCCAACCAGCCCCTGGATGTCACCCTTGAGCTCAGCATTGCAGGATATGAGGTACACACACTCTCCGGCATGTGTGTTTCAGAGAGCCATAGCACGGTTACTTCTGTGGACACTGATTTCTCTCTCTTGACTTCCCTATCTAGCCACTGTTTACCATGAGTGCCCAGGAACAGAACCTGGTACCCTTCTCTCGGTCAGCCTACCATAAGCTAACCAACCAATATGCCACACATCCCGTAAGGAAATCATCTCATCTTTGATAACATCCATTGTTACAATCTACCAATATGGCATTGACATATATTTAAATTAATTTTTATATTTTGTATTGTAACTCATCCCATATTTTGGTTAGTTCCCTTTACAGTAGGGGGCTGTGCATTCGCGGTTCTAGACGGGGGCCAGGGTGGGCCAGGGCCCCTGTAGAATTGCTCTTGGCCCCTGTTATGGCCCCTGCACCG
>JABFDZ020000109.1:10523553-10539051 GCA_019775955.2 Pollimyrus isidori | reverse complement strand
GGCTGAAAGCATGCAACCCCCCCCCCCCCAAACACCGTACTCCAGAACACAAATATCCGCAAGAAAAATTGCTCAGAAACCTCATTAGTTGGTTTTCATCTTCCAGGGACAAACTTAATAATGTCTACTTATGTTGTACAACAACAGATGAAACATTCATTCACATGCTTAACAGCACCAAAGAAAATGCTGCAGGTCCTGAGAAATTTGGGTTTTTTTTGGTAGCAACATAAAACTAATATGACATATGTTATGCTTAAACAAATAAGCATTATATAAAACTTATACAGGAGAAGAGGTTTGGTTTTTTTATCTTTTTCATTGCTGGCCCCTAATCCTCTTACGTATATATCCATGTGTATAACTCACTAGGAACGCCTCTATTGCAATGAATGCAATAACAGCAGGGGAGCGAACTGTGAAGTATCAAGACAAGCAAATGATAGATGAAATTGTGCAGGTTCTTAGAGGGCTTCGCTCTCAGTCTGTGTGAGTACAGTCTTTGTTCTTTAACATGTGCGAGAGAATGACCAGTATAAATACATGTATTTCCATTTTGGTGTCCAGCATTCGTATTCTGCACTTGTCGTGAAAGTGATTTGGACCTCTTTAGGGATTGTATCTCACTATGATGCATCCACTTAGGATCATCCAATCACTGCTGCCCAAATACATCAGGGGTGCCTCAGGGCCAGAAGCCAAGGTGGCCCATCGGCTAGAAATTGGTAAAAAGCATTTTAGTATTAATATGTGTCCCTCATTTCTCCTCGGGATAAAGTGGCCAATCTGCACATAGCTTTTTATATGCAATGTTTTGCTATGACACTGACATTGCACCTATATTGATGGCATATCTTGCAACACTGCTAATATATCCATTTATTTTATTTGAATGTGTTTCTATGCTACTATTTGTTCTTTTTTCATTATTCATCATTATAAAACAACGATCTAGGCTGGTATTCCAGTGATAGTTTAGTAAATAAATGAGCACCCAGATTGTTGTAGCTTTTAATCACATCTTTCCTGCCTTTAACACTGAATACAGAGAATCTGGATAATCCAGAACTCCTGCAGACAATGGCCCTCTTCCGCCCCCTATCTGTCAAGCTTCAGCAGCCAAACAACAGCTCAGAATCGCAGTGGTGGGTTATACAAGAGTGCCAAACTAACCAACCACAGACCAGCTGCAGTAACATCGAGATAGTAATCTTCAATGACAAAGTGAGTCCCCCCAGTCTGGGGTTTCTGGCCGGATATGGGTAAGGACACATCTGCTCTCTGCCTTTTATTATTGTGAAACCAAAATTAGGAATCCGTATTTTCACATACTTTATCATTAAGACAAAAAAGAGCATAATGTTGTCTCACAATTCATACTATGCACAGACACACACACACATGTTTTCTGTCTACAGAGGACAATCTCTTCTTACCCTGGGACATATTCTTTCCCCTTCTGCTCAGGATTGTGGGACTCTACATGTCAGTAGTGCTGGTTATCGGGAAGTTTGTACGGGAGTTCTTCAATGGAATCTCACGGTCCATTATGTTTGAAGAGCTGCCCTGTGTGGACCGTGTTCTGAAACTGTGCACTGATATTTTTGTGGTGCGTGAGACTGGGGAGATGGAGCTGGAGGAGCAGCTCTTTTCCAAACTCATCTTCCTCTACCGCTCTCCTGAAACTATGATCAAGATGACCCGTGAAAAAAAGGTCAAGTGATGTAATGAAGCCACCACCATGCCTCCCACACAAAAGCATTTAAGAAAGGACCTAATTAAAGGAGAATTGTACACTAATGTGTTCTGACTTGTCCTAATATGTGGACACCGATGAGAAAGACCACAGATGATAAAGTTATACCATATGTTCCTGTCAAAATAACAGAAACAGCCTGATACACCGTGGTTCAATACAGACCACTTTAAGCTTCAGTCTGTGGTAACAATGAACTGTCTGTCCTATAGACCTGCATGTATTCAAATATGGGTAAGACGCCAGGTATACATTTCAGCAATAGACAGAATTTTAATTTTTTCCAAAGTGTAATGTATGTTAAACTTAGAATATGAAATAAAAAAGTGAATATATGAGAAATGCATTGTCCTTTGTTGAAGTATTTTACACATACACATTCTTTCCTATTTCAGTGTGGTTTTATGCATTATTGAGATTATAATACATCTGCGTTATAACGATAAAATTAACTTGAGTAAACGCTTTGACTTAGACAATGTAAGCTATAGGTCGACATTACAGAAATTATTACCGTAACTACAGCGGCACATGGAAGACACAGGTAAAAATCCTATAGTAATGTCGTGCAAGAACAATAAAATGTTATTCTATTGTTAAGTACTATATACATATAAATGGCTTATATGGATGTATGTATTCATAATTCATTGTTTTTTTCTTTAATAGGAGTACATTTTCATAAATGGGTTTATACTTTACCGATAAGAAACCGTACGATATTATATTTGCTGTTGTAACTCTGTTTCACGTAGTATATTCCAAAAAAAACAATCAGTTACTCGTCTTCACACCGTATTAACTTATAAAGGAATACATCCCGCCGTTAGAAATTACTTGGACAACAAGTATGTTCGCTTCTTGAACCCGGGTTCATGACCTTCTTTTTGCAGTGCATTACGGGATATCTATGCAACAGGATGCGTCATCCTAGCCAATAGTAAATGATAAGGAGCTAGTTAGCCAACCAGAAAGCCGTAATGTGTTTAAAGGGAGCCATGCTGCTTTTTAGAGGGAAGGTTTAAACAACCGGGTCCTTGGAAAGCAGCGTTTTGAAAGGTTAGTTGAATCGGTACATTTACGTTTTATGGGCTTCGTACAATTAGCGTCTGTTTTGTAGAGCGAGTTGTCAGAAATATAATGTAATCTAGCTAGTATTTCATGAAAGCAGTGGAACGCTTAAACTTGAATGGCAGTAAATTGGTTCCAGTATGCTTAAAATATTAAAAGTCGCGGAAGAAATTGTCTTCTTGGGGTCTTTAAATCCTATAGTTTTCTTACGTTTGCGAATGTATGGACCCTATAGAAGCATAATTGCTATCCATTCATTATTCAGATAAGTGTTTGCTAGTAAATACTTTCTTCTAGGATTATGGCTACTGTTCCAGCCAAAATGGTGCCAAAAACTCAACATAGGAAGGTAATTTTAAAATCAGCATTTAATACGACTTGTTTGTCATTGTCTATGATGTATGACTTTGTGTGGTACTTGTGCTTTTGTACTGAGCAGTTCCCTGAACGCGGGCATTAACTCGTATTTTACATGTTCCAAAATTCCAAGGTAACCGTTTTATTGCTTGGCACGTGTTTCTTCATCCTCAGCCTGACGCACCTAGAAGAGTCCCAGTCGTCCAAAACCCCCAACGGCCTGTCCCTACGTATCCCCAGCAGGGTCACGGTATGCTCAGTGCACCCCAGAGAGTTCAAAGGCCAGTGAGTCAGTCCCATCACACAAACTCAAAAACCCAGTTGGACCAGAACACCCAGTGCTTCCAGCCCCAAACCCAGCCTGCAAGTGCACATGTCGCCAGTAAAACTGAATCTGCTGAAGCAGCAGGTCCATTGAAGGAGAAAAGTAAGCTGTAGCACTGATATTTTGTGGCCTAACATCATGGGGAAAATGACCAGTCTTGTAATGACCAAGCTGTTTTCTTGTATACACAACTTAATTTTTATGGTATTTGAATTGATTTGCCTTAATTTTTGCTTCATTTTCTCAGATACTCCTGGAGTAGTGGAGTCCACTGACATAAAGTAAGCAGGAGTAACAAACCTGTACAGAGTAGTATGCATCTTTATTTTTTTGTCAGTTTCCCTCTACTAGGTTTTAGTAGTTGCCCTACAGTAGGAGGGCATGTTGTGCTTTGATCCCTTTCAACGGTTTGACTAGCATAGTCTTCACTTACTCAAGGAGTGATTGATGCTTCTAAACCAGTTTGAATGCCAGGGCTCTGTTACTTCTGTATTTTAATCAGTCTTGTATCAGAGATGTACTTAAGTTGGTGACTCCTACTCCAGATGCACTTGTCGCACATAAACCGACTTCAAACTTGACTCTCAATGAATGGCTCGTAGTATAATCCATCAACCTCCATCCCGGTGTGCAAATTGCAGAGGATCAAAACTGATGCTTGTGATGGCTGAGAACGCGTTCAAATGGTCCATATGTGTGCAACATTTCTGTAGCCAGAGAGTTGTTTTTGTCCACAGATCTGAAGTTGACGTGATATGTTTGTGACAGGAGTGACCCAGTCATCAGTCCAGGCATCGTCCACTGGAGCATACAAAGAAGGACCGCCTTTACTTTTTGCATAGAAGTATATTGATCTAGATCAAGGGCGGGGAACCTGTTCCATGGAGGGCCAGTGTGGGTGCAGGTTTTTGGGATGACCTCTCAATCAGCCAATAACAAAGCCGTGGTTCTCAACTCCAGTCCAGGAAACCCACTGTTATTGGGTGATTGAGAGGCCAGCCTAAACCTAAACCAGACCTCCATGGGTCAGGTTCCCCACCCCAGAACTAGATGCTTTTCCCAGGTTTTGTGATTCCACCTTCATATGCTACAGGTTCTGTTTACCGTAGATGTAAAACTATTTTTGCTTAACCAGAAAGCGATGGACCCTTGATAACTTTGATGTTGGTCGCCCACTGGGAAAGGGAAAGTTTGGAAACGTCTACCTGGCCAGAGAGCGAGAGTCCAAGTTTATTCTGGCTTTGAAGGTGCTTTTTAAAAAGCAGCTGGAGAAAGCTGGCGTGGAGCACCAGCTCAGGAGAGAAGTTGAGATCCAGTCTCACCTCAGGTGTGCTGATTCATTGTACCTTATTTGCTTATACTAGTGGCCAAAATTGTGCAAACACTTCCAGTTTTTAGACTGCAGAACTTAATCATTGCAGTGACTTTATAAATACAGATGCTGCTCACTTTACAATGTTTGACTTGGAATATTTAAACTCTCACGATGGTTTGATTAGCAGTGCAGTCAGAAAAATTTGAAAATTTCACTTGGGCTAGTGATGCTTTATACTGTTGCTGTGTGACATGCATCCAGCCACACTTCTGAAACGTAATGATTTGAGAGCGTAAACCTCGTGCAGTGCTTCACCATGGCTTTTTTTTTTTTGGTTGACAAATCTTTCACAAGCCCATTGTATCTACTAAATGATAGTATAGTAGATTAGTAAAGTGTCGCATGAATTCATATTTGACTCGTGATATCGTCAATTTACGATGGGTTCATTGGTGCGTGACCCCCATCTTAAGCCAAACACCATCTGTATCATACATTGGACAATTAAATTAGTAACTGGAGCAACAGCTGAAAGTTCTGCAATCTAAAAATTGTATTTCCAGTTTTGGCCACTAACATGTTAGACATGCTATGAGGAGGCCGATGGGCACAGATTTTCTGAAAGCCCACAACCCTTTGCAGGCACCCCAATATCTTGCGCTTGTATGGCTATTTTCACGACTCCTCCCGCGTGTACCTCATCTTGGAATTTGCTCCTAAGGGTGAGCTTTACAGTGAGCTGCAGCGCTGCGGTCGCTTCGATGACCGGAAGAGTGCTACGGTGAGATGGTCTAGTAAGTCTTTCCTTTTCGGATTACCTAATTTGTTTGTACCTTTTTAATTCTGAATCTTTCCCCACAGTACATTACAGAGCTTGCCGACGCTCTTCATTACTGTCATTCTAAAAATGTTATCCATAGAGATATTAAGCCAGAAAACCTCCTGTTGGGTGCTAATGGTGAGCTTAAAATAGCTGACTTTGGCTGGTCTGTACACACCCCATCTTCTAGGTAGGTTTTAAAGGTATTGTATTTTATTTAATACTGTGGACAAGCATGGTGCTTTTGGTTAGTGTGCATCACCAAAAGTTCTCTCTCTCCCTTCTGTACACATTAGAAGGTCAACCCTTTGTGGAACTTTAGATTACCTCCCTCCAGAAATGATCGAGGGACGAACGCATGATGAGAAGGTGGACTTGTGGAGTTTAGGAGTCCTTATCTATGAGTTTCTTGTTGGAAAGCCTCCATTTGAGACAAAGAGCCATGAAGAAACATACCGCAAGATTTCTCGAGTGAGAATTCAGTGCTGAAATTGGCCAAGTATAGCATGCTATTCCTGGCACCGTTATCGCTTCTTAGCAGAACATCACGAGTTCCCCATTTCCAGCTTGATACTCACCCCTCTGTCTTGTCTGGGTTCCTTAACAGGTGGAATTCAGCTACCCAGATTTTGTCAGCACTGGCAGTAGAGACCTTATTGGGAAGCTGCTGAAACATGATCCGCTACACAGGCTGCCCATCTTGAAAGTGCTTTCCCACCCTTGGGTGCTAGAACATTCCATGAAGCCCCCACGACAACGTAAGCCTACAGCGACTGAGAGTGACACTACTTAGAAGCTTGTATGGAGTAAGGCTACAATTTAAGATGTATTCTAATTATGGTCATGACTGGTTAGTATTTGCACGATCATGCTGGGAGAGGAAAGTAGATGGGGGGGCACCCAGGACAATACCCATTGTATTTAATATTAATTTTAAATGTTTATTTTGTAGAAATTTTATAAAACGATTAAAGCTTGTTAAATTTGTTAGTGCTGCCTCTTTTTCCCCACGAGTGGCCTTCTGTGGTGCTTGTGATAAGTACAGTTAAAGTTGATCAGCAGTCGCTTTTACAGAACCATATAAATGGTAATGGAATTAACTGGTCGTAAACTTGTAAGAGAGCCCTTAACTTTTGGCTTCCTGCAGGGAAATTTTTGTGTCTGTGGCAATTTTGACAAATCCCTGTGGGGGGGGGGGGGGGAACAATGGTAGGGGGAGAAGCATTAGAATTGGTTTAAAATACTATTTCAGCATTACATGTGTGGGGATGATGCAGTTCTCCGATTGCTGTCATATCTGCTGCAAAGGACTTTTGTTTACCTTGTTGACCTTTAGCATGGAATTGACCCACTGGATGTTGTACACGGTTGGTAAGGGAATGCCATCTTTCAGTTTCTCTGGTAAGGTTGAAGGGGAAAAGCCTGGATATAGCAGTGGCAGGGCAGGATGCCAAACTTTCTGGGTGGATTGTAATCCGATATCAACTTTCCTGGCTAACGCATGGATAAACTTACTGTTAAGCAGAGGTAGCAGGTAGCTCTTGATCCCAATCTGCAGTAGCTTCTGTAGTGACTCGGTCTGTTAAGACAGGCTTAATTAGCGCTAAACTACTAAATGGTTAATGCAATACATCATTGACTTTGGCAGTGTGGATACAAAATGTTTGTGAACTGGAATTAATCGGCATTTTTAATCTTTGAGTAAAAGGATGTGGGGAAATTCAGAGAAACTGTACATAGAAATATAAAATTCTGCTTGTGTATAGTCAAAAAATGGCATAAACCAAGTAAGTCATGTGGCCCAGCTTGCTGTACTATGTGGAAGTGTCCTGCTTATGTAACCATACAATGCATTAAGCACATTTAAAAAAATCTAAATCTTTATTACAAACATGTCTTTCTACCTGAAATGGCCCAATTTCAGTAGCTCCCACAGTCAATGTGAAGCTGTTGATAGACAAACAGTCACCCACATGATGGCAAAACGTTAAAGAGATTTTAAGGAATATTAACTAATACTTGCTTATCTAATGCTGTGGATCCCGATAGCTTCCCATCCGATAGGAAGAACTTGCTGCTGAAGGTTGCATTCTGGGGGTTAAAGTGTATGCAGAGTTTCAGTACACAGTGGCAATGAAAAGATGGGATCCAGTGAGCAACAGCCCTTGGTGTGTGAAGCACCCAGAGTGCATGTGTGTGGCTAAGCAGTACATCCATTTGCTATTAAACTTAACGTTTCCATCAGTTAGAGGTAATTGTGCCCCTTTTTTATGATGTATGATTAAAATCAGTGTTAAACAAGTGTAATTTAGTTCTAGAAGAGTTAACAACGGACTTCCTTTGCAGTATATAAATGTATTAAAGTGTGTGTTGTAATAGGGGAATTTGTAATCTCACATTTGACTCCATGTATCAAAGGCAATAGGAGCTGATTCAGGGTTTGTCAGCTTCCTGGTTGCCTCCATGTTCAGAATATAGACACTTTGACTGCATTCATCTTCTTCCCTGGGCTAATTTTTTTTTATTTTTTTTTTTGGGGTGTGGTTTATAGTTCAGGGAATTTACCGTATCCAGCCGGAAGAATGGAATATAGGTGGCGTTAGTTTTGATGCCATAGGCTTTGATAGATGCAAAGACATTTAACGTCATCGTATCTGGCTGGAAGGAGACTGTGGGAGTCTGGCTGGCGTATACCCGGAGCAGCATCATCATGTTCGGGTACATCTTGGCAAGCTGGAGAATATAAGGGTCATTTCTGTTTTCCTTCATAACCGATGCCCATTGTTGTGCAATTTCAACTGGATGCCAGTATTACAGCAGAGCCACTACTCGGTGCCCTATACTATTAAGGAGAATTATAACAAATGTACAAAAACTGTCTCAAGTTTGGCTGGTATTAATGTGACTTGTGCAGGATGCAGCACCACCAGTGACACATGGCTGTATCTGTTTACCCACCTGAGGTATCAAGGTGCCAAAGCTTGTGGTGTTAAGGCGAAATGGTGAAGCCTTGGGTATCTGAATTGTTAAAATACGGCAGTCAAGGGCGTGCTGGCACTAAACTGCACAAACACAACACGGACTTCATCATGCTTTGTTGTAAATCTAGAATTAAAACCAGTTTTACTGTTATGTGGGATGTTGGTAAAACAAACACGTTCTTTTCTACTGGGTTTCTGCATGCATGGACTTGGTATTCATGGACTTGGTTTATCAAGCTAGTATCGGGAAAATTCATTGTATCTTAAAGTACTTTAAGTCACTCTGGCTAAGGGCGTCTGCCAAATGCTGTAAATGTACCATGTCATCAGTGATCAAGGCTTGTAGGAGTCCTGCAGCGTAGTAAGCGAAGGAGGCAGAGTTGATGGTGAACTCAGACAGGCCCACCGTTAGCATGAGGTCAGACTGCTGGAGCAGCTGGAATGGTTCAGCAGCAAAAGGGGGTTCCGTGTGATTTTTGGTACCATAGAACACGCCCTGGAAGGAAGGTTACAGTTTAATAGGGTGTGTGGTTACCATGGCATTCATTCATCAAATATCCTTAAATATTTGTTTTTCCAAACAATATCATGGGGAACTAGTTGAATTGCTATAGCCTTTTTTTATTATTTTTATAAAAGCCATGTTCCTTATCTTAGCTAAACTCATTTTTTCAACTTAATACTACTACTGAGAACAGTACTGGTGATACATTCCATGTAAGTAAAAAACTAAAAAATGTAACAATGAGCCATTTGTTGTATATATTGCATCTATTAAATACCAATTCATAAGCACGATATTGCGTTTGACATTTTTTTACAAAGGGTTTTGTCACGGTTCATGCTTAACAGTGAAAGTGAATCTGTTGATTACCTTAAGATCCAGCTCCACATCAGAGCTCTGAATAATGGGTGGGAGAACCAGAGGAAGCTCTATGCTCAGGTGTCTGTTAACCTGCAAAGATACTGGTACACAATGATAAACATTACAGGGTCACGCACGCAATGTCACAAACGCACAGATTGCAGATTTTTTTTTTTTTTTGTCATTGGCAGTAGTACCCTGCATTTTTTCCAGCTGATTCTCCAGGACATTAACATACGTTTTAATCGCTGGGCAAATCTGGAAATGGAAAGAATGTGTGTAAATGTACATAATGACATATACAATACAGTTAACACACACAATGGAATGAAAATGAACGATATTCACCTTTTCTTGAATCTGATTCTCTATGTTTGATTTGAAAAAATGTACAAATGGCTGGAAGATAAAACTGAGGGGAAAATATAACATTGAGGGTTAATAGGTACAACGATACTGCACAACAAATTCCCTTGTTAAAACCCTAGTGTCTCACAAGTTTCAAATCTCAAGTCATAAAATTGAGCACAACGTTCTGGAGACCTAGGTGCAGCATACATGTGAGTGTACAATAAAGGAGACATCAGATCAATTGATCCACCCCTACATTTTCTCATCCTACGCAAGGTTATGGGGGCTCAGAGCTTAGACCAGAATCTACCCAGGATAGGATGCCAAACCATCACAGGGCAACATTAGATTGATCGCCCAAGGATGTTACTAAGTGCAATGCTATGTGATAACTTTTTTCTGAGTGTAGTTAGGTGGCTTCAATACCTGTGTAACAGAAGCATTTAAATAATTCTAAAAAGGCAGCTATTCTAACAAACTGAGGTAAGCAGACTTCACAAGGCACTCGAGGTTTTCATTTCACGTTTTTTTGTGATGTTACTGGAATATTCTTCATTTATGTAATTTGTTTTACTTGTCTATTTCAAAATTAAATGCGTTCTTAAAGCTTAAACATAACACGAGAAATTTTTATATGGGGAGAATGACCGCAATTTCTGTTATGCACATGACCACTATAAACGTGCTACAAATTGCTTTGATGGGATTGGCAGTTGAACATCCTCCACTGGCATGTTTCAGATCATTCAGGAACAATGCAGTGTATCTTGGATCTCATACCTGCCTCCACCATGGAAGGAAACATCTGTTCCCCCAATACTGGAGCTGCACTGAACGTTGGCTACACTCGGGTGGCCTTGCCCATCAGTGCCGAGTTGAATTACAGTGGACAAACCCACATTATATACAGCCAAGTCAAATGTGCCACCATCTTTTCTGCAGGGAAATACAGGGAACATGAAGGAACCAGGTTGCATTTATCATTTACTGTCACCTAAGACTGACCTTGTGTGTCACAAAAAGTATGACGGGTACAATGACTCACATAAAGGAGAACTGCGTATTCCACTTCCCATGCACAGCGACATTGAGGTTCTCTATGCCAACCTTGATGCCTACATTCTCCATAAAAGTCACTGTAGGCTCTGGGAGGTTGACCTGGCTTATCTTCATACTGCAAAAGTAGAAAATATTGAAAAATCAACACAAACAGGAAAATGCAATTTCTTCTCCACTCGAAGTTGGGGCCACAGAAAGATGTTTGATGGATGATGTCTAGTTGTGATGACTGGATATTGACAAAAAAATGGACTGACAGATATTTTGTGCCTGAACCAGGAGAACCAGTTTTCCAGTGAATATTTGAGGTCTATTCAGGACTTTAGGCTGGTCAACAGCAGTAAGAAACCAGACAGTCTGTGTTTACTAAAAGAGTGGGAACATGGGGCTTTGGAGGAGAGCGCTTCATCTGTTTACACCACCACGTAAAACTGAGGTGCTGAATCTGAGGTCATAAAAGATCCCTGGGCATCTTTCAAAAAAAAAAAAATAGGAGTGGTACCCCAATTCTCTCCTGCCCCTTCACCACCTTAGCCACTGTGTGGTGAGCATACTGGTGCAGAATGGCTGCCGCTGCATCGTCAAGGTGGGGGCTACACAGTGGTGGTGGTTGAAGTGGCTCCCAATTGGTTCAGTAAAACACTTTGGGTGTGTTGAAAAGTGCTATATAAATTCATTCATTTTTACAAGATATCTAAAAAGTGTATTCGCATATGAACCTGCTTAGCCGATAGTTTACAGTGCCAATTCCAATATCGATCCCCCCTGTAACATCTGGGATGACCATTTGGCCAGTCTTCTCCAACAGCCAACTAGCGCCCACATGGGACCCTAAAAAATAAAACCACACAAATCAGAGATGACTGTCCATGTTCCTTTTTCCACAGGTACTTAAAACTATTCAGCTGACAGCCTACAACAAAATCCAACCAACAACCATGTTACGTTTAATGAGGCATACAACTGTTTCTCTTTACATAACACAAGACTAGGAGCGTTCCTTGCGGACAATTTATGCACGTCGCGTTATTCTTACAAAAAAATGTCTTCAGAACAAGTGGGAATGTGCATGGTTTTCCTTTACTCACCATATTTGAGACCCTTGTCCGAGAGAATAGCTTTAATGCCGGGATTGATAGCAAAAGCATGAGGCATCAGCGTTAGAAGCACAAGCAGAAATGGTAACATGGTCAGCAAATTCCCCTGTGAAACGGCATATTTTAAAAACGGCATTGTCGGACAAAGCAGTACAAAAAAGGGTTTTAACTGTACGGGAAATTCACCGACAACTTACGTTTAAGAACAGAAAGACGAAACTTGCAGTTTGATGTAGATTTGGTTTCACTTCCTGGAATTGACGAAATATGAAGACCAAAAAAAATTGCACTGCATTCTTTTCATGGGGAAGCAGTAGAATTGACCATACATAATTTTGCAATTAATCGTGTTTCATTCTTTGTCTTGTGACAATACGGGGAAATTTCGAGAGAAACTATAGATACTGTAAATGAAAAACTGTCTGCATACTTTTCTCAACACGTCAATTATAGTTTATATTTCTAAGCATTTTTTTAGCAGACACCTTTGCCAAAACCATATACAAGTGTGGCAGATAATATATAACAAAGAGACAAATTATTTAGTAACTATAGTTACTACAAGACTAAACAAACGGTTAACCAGAAACACGTGTAAATATGCATATGAAATAGGCCTATACGTATACTAAACCATTTCGATGATTAAATGCAAAATTCATTTCCACGAATTGTAACTGAATTGCAAGATTCAGTTGCACAAAAGTTAATTTGAATGAATTGGACAATACATATCAAGTTACCTACCGTTTTTATAGCTCATTGTCAACTTTAAATCACACTATATATTATATCCCATAAATTATTTAATGTAATGGTTTATTTTTGTAAATAATCCACAATACATATGATGAAGTAAAAAAAATGACAAGATTACCTCTGTTCAAACTCTATTCAAGATGTACCGTCCCCGCAAACAGAACTGAAATGATTTTTTGTGATTGAATCTTGCTTCTGCTATTGCTACTAAACTCGGTTTCCTGTCCTCCTCACCACCCCCTTTTTTATAGTTAATACATCACAGATACCTTTTGAAAAGGGACGTCGTGCAACTACATGCTATAACTTTATTAATGACCTGTAAGACGTGCAGGCATCTCTATTTAACTGGGTTATATATACATGTGTGTGATTTTTCATTGTAAGAAATACTTTACAAGCCATGAAGCACATTCTTCTCGTTGCTGCACAGTTGATTTGACATCATCCACTGAAATGGTTGAAGCGCATAATGAATTTGTATTTTGCATGTCAAACCAACTCCGGTTAAATTAATTTCTGTCAGCTACACGTAGGCGTTTTATAACTTGCATACAATGGAGAACCGACTATAGTGCACTTGATTTTGCACATTATTATATGGGTTCCGTATTTTTGAGCATATAACTAAAAACAATTTCTTCTTTGAGTTTGCGCATGTTAGGCACCCCTTCAGTCACGTACCGTAATTATTTTGCCATTTTTATTTAACGTTCCGCAATTAATTTAAATTTAATTTAACAGCAGAGCTCTTTCAAGACAGAAGCGTTTCCACTTTCACTTCCGTCCCCTTGCTTATATTTCTTAGTGTTGTCTCAGGAGATATGATTGGAAATAATTTTTCCTGTATGTTCTTTTACAATCATCCATCCATCCATCCATCCATTTTCCAAACCGATTATCGCCGTTGGAAAGGGAGTCCGGACTCCGGAGCCTAAACAGGTGTTGTGCCAAAAAGTGACCGTCTGCCAGAAACTGCATGATTACGCGGGACCGTGCACAGCCTGTTCGGGAGGCATCGAAGTTTCTTATAGGCTAATATTTGTGCCACTAGAAACTGAATTTGAATTATATTTGAATCTGCAGTTATCCACATTACAAAACTGAATCTGAACTTAATAGTGTGAATCTGAATTCTAGTAACTCGAGATAGCATTTATACTACCTCGAAAAATTCAGTCTTGAAATTCAATTTCAATCTAGTTTGCCAGACTTCCGGGACCTTGAGGAAATGTAATTGACCGCAGACTCACAGCGCAACTTATTTCCACGTTTTAATACGGCAGTTCTGCCGGTCGGGGCAAAAGAGGAGGCCTGTTTTATGTAATCAGGAATTTATAAGCAATTTTCATTACCAAAACACGCTGGTAATGCAGGTGTTTAAGAAAGGAAAACAGTCAAGAATAAAACAAAAATATCATTGCATGGATATAACTTTGATCATATTTAGATTCTCTATGCATTATGAAGTGCTATATAATAGGCTATTCCATACTCAGATAAAATTAATACTGACTTCCGCCTCATATCGGCGAGATGGATATTTTAAGAGATATTTACTTAGACACTGCTAGAAAGCCAGATGAGATGAACAGGTCAGCCATAATTTAAACTAAACTGGAAGTGGACGTAAAATGAATATCCCTAGCTAGTTTTGCGTTAGTCTACCATATTAACATAAACTAGCAGTGCCAGAAATCGTTCATTTAATCACATATACTACCATACACTAACCAGACGTATGGTTATTGTTTATGCTATCGCTTGTGTATATAAAGCTTATTCTCATATGTATCATAAGGTTATGACAAACCTGCGAATCGAGCATTTGTTTTTTGACATCCTGGCACGCCCGGAATTTGTACTGCGGATAACTGCAGATTAAAATATATTAAATTCAAATTCAGTTTCTAGTGGCACAAATATCAGCCCGTAGTTTCTGTGCGACTAAGGCGGGTAAAATCGATTGTCTTTCGATGTCTTAAAGTGCGAAAAGTATACAATACATTAACTGATGACGGGTTAAGTCACCTAGGCCAGGGATTCTCAGTGTTGAATCAAGCCGGGCACTCTTGAATTCGTGAAACGTTTTGCCAGTTCTCATCAGAACCACAGAATTATGTTGTTTTAAACATACCAATGATTTAACAGAACAGCAACTGATGACACAAACTGTTTATTTTTTTTCGAATCCAGGTCTGTTTGATGTCTGCTATGTCTAATTGCGGTATTTTCTGTTTGGTTGTTTTTTTATGATAATGTTCAGCATTGTTTTTGCAAATAAAACTTTAGAATTCCTTAATTTATTATTTCAACTCTATGAGTACAGTGCATCTGCGTGTGTGGACCCCCTGAAATATCAGTGGCCACCCCGTGTAGCTCTGCCACTGATGTCAAATCATCCACACTTTCAGTCCACATTGTCACGAATTTAAATAAAACTTGCCACGCTGATTTGGTCACGTGAGTAACTAATGAAGCAGAAATTGGGCGTGTATTGGATCAATATTGAGGGAGATTTAAGCGAGGAAAGTTAATTATTTTATTTATTTATTTATCCATCCATCCATTTTCCAAACCGCTTATCCTACTGGGTCGCGGGGGGCCCGGAACCTATCCCGGAAGCAACGAGCACGAGGCAGGGAACAACCCTGGATGGGGGGCCAGCCTTATTTATTTATTTATTTTGGGGGGGGGGGGGGGCAACGTTTACTTTGACTCACTATGTTTACCTTAATTTAC
>JABFDZ020000109.1:10412947-10446394 GCA_019775955.2 Pollimyrus isidori | reverse complement strand
TAATTTCTGATTAATTAATACATTAAGTAAGGGTGTACTACACATTATTTGTGCCCCCTCAACTAAAGTGTTACCCAGAATGCACTGAAACAGTTAAAAAATATAGCAGCTGCTTGAGATAAAACCAGCATCCGATTTATTAACAGGGAATTAACACGAGATCAGTATGCAACTAAGACTTAGTTTGTAGTTAATTAATACATAAATAATAGCATAATGCTGTATTATTTATGCCCCACGAAGTAAAGTGTTACCAAAGAGGTTAACATAGGAGGCAACGCTAACATGCAATAGTAAATTGTTCTAGCAGTAACTGCAAAGGTATGATCCCCTTTATTATAAGCCTCAAAGATGGGAGGATACCTGTAACACAGAGACACTTGGACCAGAAAAGCAGGCCTGTTCCTTGTCCTTTGCTTTGGCCCTAACTCTAGCCATAACCCTAACTCTAGCCTGTAGAGATCAGCAGCGCACTGGAAGAGGAATTCACGGTGGCGCGGATTTACGTGAACAAGATCCGGGCGGAGGTGAAATCCATGGTGAAGAGGTGCCATCGCCTGGAGACGCTGCAGCAGGACTGTCACCGCGAGATGGAGGAGACGGGCTGCGAGCTGTCGTCGTGCCAGAGGCTGATCGCACAGGTCGGGACCAGACCGAGACTCTTAACCAGTCAAAGAAAATGACGCCTAAATGATTGTCATATTGGCATAAAACTATGAATTGAGGTCTGTCGAAGTATGTCAGCTGGGCCATTTCAATACCCCTTCAGATTTTACCCCATTATTTACAGTAGCCATCCAATACACTTCTGTGTTTTTTACCTAACCACTAGAATCCCACAGTTGGCAAATAACTCATCGAGTTATTTAGTTAATTAAGTCACCCATCAACTTACAACCCATAGAAAGACGTCTGACTGTATTACTCTATGTCGAGATACGTCGGAAGCAGACTTGGTAGACTTCAGCACATGATTTTCACCAAATGTGCGACATGTGGCAAGAAGCAAACTGATTGTGCTGCCACTATAGAGGTTTACTTAAATCTGTGTGATATTGTATCTAATGTAATACAGAATATTTCTCTTCTTCCTTATAATAACCAAAACACATTTAGATTGATTTACGTCCTCAAGTCCAGGACATACAGTAAGTAAATGGATACCTGGACATGGAATGGCTGAGGTGGCATTAGAGGAGCTCTGAGAACTGAGGTGGCCTTCTTCTACCCGTCAAATAGTCATTTTTTGGAGAAAAGAAAACATCTTGCAGCTTTTTTCAGAGCAAGTTTACCCTTACTACCCAAGGGCAAATGTTTGGGGAGGCAGATATGTTTTCCCAAGCCCTGGACTAGACTGCAGAATATACAGAGTGAGGCCAAAGTGACATTTTGTCGGGGGGCAGAATTCCTTGCTACGCCTCTGTAGTATCCAGATAAATATCTTAAAACAATTTCTTTGAAAACACAGTATTGTATGTATGTCAGTGTTTCAGTGTAGTATTTTATATCTTTTTTTTTCCTTCAATTGGTGACTGTCCGCCAAGCACATTTGTGGGTCATGTGCTGGATTATATGGGTCTAACCCTTGAAAAACAGCACTGGTTCATATGTAAAGCTAGATTATTGGCAAGTCTCTTACGTCAATTATGTAAGTCAAGGTATCTAAGGCTGACGTCCTGTGTGTCTGCACTGCTCAAGACTTCTAGTCTGTCTTTCTAGCATGAATCCAATATCTGCTCTCTGACGGAGTGCATGCAGAATGTGGAGCTGACAAAGAAGGAGATGGAAGAGAACTACAAGGTTCTAAATGAAGAGATGACAAAACGTCAGGCTGAAGGTAAGGGCCTTATTGCATACTTTGTGCTCATAAATACCCATTAACCATACTGAAGTGCGTTTTGTATTGCAGTGCAGACTAACCTTGCAATAATGTTGTATTTGTATAATTTATGAAGCTGTCATTTTTTTCATCTGCAGATACCCTACACAAAGGTACAAGCAGAGAACTGTTGGGAAAAGATAGTGACAAGGTAGTTCTGTACGCTGGGAAGAGACAATGACCGCTATTCAGAGCTGCATGATTGACCTTATTTTCACTCTTTTTCTACATGTTTTCCTTTCCTTGTTCTCTTTATTTGAGTCCTTTTTTCCATTTCTCCTGACCTCTCTCAGGGGGTTGAATGCCAGGAAATGGATTCTCATCACGAGCCCCCCCACATGCAGCTTGGACATCTGCATGATGACATCAATGAGAAACAAAAGATCATTGGTGACCTCAAAGAGTCAGTGACTCCTCTAATCTTAGATATACAATTAGAGCTAGAATTAGTACCCTCAGTTTGATCAAACCCTTCTTTGACTGTAGGCAATATTATCTAGAGTTTATTTTGAGTTCTCTGATGCACTTGTCAAACCATGAAACCCAAGGTAAATTATTATCTGAATTAAATTATCCTGTCATCCTCAGTGACTATTGCCTAAAGTATATTTGGTTTTCCATCTATACAGTATATGAATATATGCTGTAATACAGTAATGCAGGCTGACAAATTTACAGTACAACTATGAGAAAACCTGGCAGGTCTTTTTAATAAACTAAACTAAATTAAAAACATGGACTCCCTTCTTAGATGGAATCTGGAGTCAGAGAGGGAGCTGGAGCACCTGCATGCTGAGGTCGCTTGTCTGAAGATCCAGGAGCAGGAGAAGTCTAAACATCTAGCAGATCTAAAGTAAGGATGTGCACAGCACTGCAGAAAGCAACTCTTAAATTCAGCGTAGTGCCCTGCACAATGCAATTTATATTGGCTTGTTGTAAACTAAATTTAAAACCTGGTGTTTACTGTATGTCCAGATTTAGGACAATGGGAAGGCAGTATATTTACTGAAGAAATTCTATTTTACTTTTCTCTTTCTTTTCTAAGTTTTAACTGATACATATATTTTCCTACATGCAGCAGGAAGTTTTTTTTGGGGTGACCATTGGGGGGCAGTGATACACCCATCTATTCTATGGTCCCTCTTGAAAATAATCCATGTTTTTTTTTAATATATTTTTATTTACTAGATCAGCCCCAGCCAACAGGACAAATTCTTTTTTTGAGCTGATAAAATGCTTCACAAACTCACATAAACCATTAAACTATATAATAAGATGTTCCAGTCCAGATATATAAAAATATACATTATTATTGTTACTCATGCAGCTATTATTGTGAATATTGTTCTCTTAAGTGTTTCATAATCCTTCCCCTTCCATCAGATTTAAGCTTGAGCAGCATTACCAGTCCAGACAGGGTCTCAGAACGCTGGAGAAGACTGTGGTAAGTGTATCTCCCATGTCTCCTGTTCCATGTATTCAAGTGTCATAACCAGCCAATACATACCAAAACCATAGTAAAAAATAACCGTAACCGTGTGTGTGGCTGCATGTTATTTCATCAGTCTGTTTTCTCTTTACTATCGTTCATGTTTTTTGTTCAATATTTCAGCAAGAGTTGCAGGCCCTCCACTACCTGCGGAGGGTGTTTATGGACGACCTCACGGCTCAGTTTAGAGATGTGAGTGAGAGTATGAGAGCCATTGCTGTGCCGGTGTGCTTTACTTCATGGCAGGGAGGTCTGATCCCTTCCTTTCTCATCTAGATCAAAGAAATGGAGTTTGCCACGGAGAACTGGGGAACGGACACTGAGAAACACAGAATTACCTTCCTGGAGAACAACCTGGAGCACCTAACGAAGATTCACAAGCAGGTACCAGAAGCCTTGCAGAACCCAAGGACTGAGGGGCCTCTGGACATTCCTGATGTACCACTGCGACATCTTCTGGCTAAAGGACATAACTGTGACAATAGCAAAACACTTGTGTTTATATGACTTTCCCATAGCTGTTAGCAATGTAGCTTATCAGTAGGAGAACAGTAGATAAATGTGCTGAAAAAAAGATAGAGAAAAGGGTGGTGTTTATATAGCCAGTTTCCTCTTTCCTCAATCTTTCCTCTCCTTGGCCAACCACCCCCCTGTCCCTCCAGTTGGTACGTGACAATTTTGAACTGCGCAGTGACCTCCCCAAACTGGAGAGACGTCTGCATTACACAGCTGAAAGAGTGCGTGCTCTGGAGGGGGCACTGAGGGGGGCCAAGGTGGGGGCGGCCCGTGACCGGCACCTCTACCTGCAGGAGATGGAGCGCATGAGGGAACTCATGCAGGCCAAGAGATCCCAGGAGCAGCCAGGTACAGTATAGCATGGTTACTGTGTGGCCAACCCCAGTGTGTGGCTGCTAGAGGCTCACAGACATGTAAACAGAAAAGACATTTCATGAAAAAAGGCATGGTTATGAGAGTAGAAATCTGATTATTGTATATGAAGAATTACTGAACAAACTGGGAGTCTTGACAGTTGGTACAGTTATTACAGTAGAGGGAATGTTTTAGGATGAACCTGTTTAATCAAGTTTACCTTGTTTAATCAAGTTTACCAAGTTTTCCTTGCTGTTAGAGTGCATGATAGAATTAAACTTGCTCTGGTCATATGACCATTGACCCTAGTGCTAAGACATTAGTTTTGTATTGAGACAACCTCTACTCTCATTTATAGGAAGTCTTTTGTGCAGATAAGCTACAGCCACTCTTTTAGAGAAAAACAAATTGCGACTGGTGAGATTAGATGGGATAAGTGCTCCAGAAATGGACCTAAGCAAGCATAGAGGACCCATATGAGACCAGAGGTGGACTGGAATTAGTGTACTGATTCATGCCTCCCTGAGTACTGATTCATGCCTCTCTGAGGATAGGGAGACAGGGCCATCACCTCATTTTAAAGGAGAAATGAATTACAAATATTGCTCTGAATTGGTTTTTCTCTAATGTGAGCCGTTACTGTAGTGCACTTGGCTAAGCTGTCCACAATGCTAGCCAGTCTTTTTTTTGTTCAGAAGGCTGCCCGGTCATGATGTTCGAGCCCGAAGGCGATTCCTCTCCAAAGCCATGTCGCCCCCTACAGGCTAACAGGTGAGTCATAGAAGGTCACATACAAGTCATGGATAGAAACTACGTGAATGCAAGGTTGATGACAAGATAAGAACTAAAACAAGAGAATGAAATAAAGAATGAAAGAAAAGTGAGCTGTGATATGACTAAAAGAATGGGTTCAAAGTAATGATGCATGTTTAATCCTGGGCTACTTGTCACCTTGGTATTAAGACTGTATGCATGCATGCTCACTACCTGCATATAACTAAATCTCTGTCCGCCTCATCAGTGGCCAATCTTCTGAGGTGAGCTCTGAAGCAGCTAGTGCAACCAGTTCCCTGGATCCTTGTGCACTCCATGCCAGTGACGGTCAGTGTCTTACACTCCTGCTAGCTAAATAAGCACCTTCCCTTCAACCTCTTACCAGCCTTTTCTCTCAGTACTGCCCTCAAAGCAGTACGCTCCCCTCAACGGACTGAGTAACCCTTTCCTGTTCATTTTATTTCACTGCATCGGCAGGAGAAAACAGGAGAGGAGACAGTGAGAGTTGGTAAGCGGCTCAGCATCTCAGACCATGGCATACTGAAACTGAAGCGTACTGTGCAGAACTCAGACTGCAAGACTCTTTTCATCTGCTAAACTCATAGACCTCTGCCAGGTCTCTGATGGGAAACTGACAATAACACAACATCATTAACTTTAATTACTTGAGTACTAGAACTACTGCTGTTCTATAGCATTGCCTTTCAGTATGCCATACAGACAGCCTTTTGCATTCAGACAGACCTGGAGCCTGCTGTTGCATGTCATTCATATAAGGAAATCTCCACTGTCAGTGCAGCATGCATAGAAGCTACTTGCACGTTAATTGTTTTGCAGGATGTTTGCAATGCATAGAAACAATTTGCATTATTACTGTAGCGTGCTTCCTGTGTGTAAAAGCCCTCTACGCTGTGGCAGTGAGATGGCTGTGCCCCCGAAGCTCTACAGTGCTCAGCAGGAGACTGCAACCAGCTGAAGGTACGTGTTAGTCGTGGTTGGACACATAATGAAATCGTGACGCTATCTCAGACACAGTTATATACATACTCACACGTCTGTATTTGACTCTCATTGACATAATTCCCTTTTAATTTGCCATTAATTATCATACTGGCATATATTGGACAGACAGAGCTCAGCAGATGAAAAACATGAAGCTCAATATCTTAATGAAGCTTAAAACACTACTGGAAATGAATGTGATGCTTTGATGTAGAAGTGCACAGTGAATGACTGGCAGTGCATGTCCTTCCCGTTGACACACAACTGTCTGTCCACAGGTGACTGAGTTATCCTAGATCTCCCCAGCCAATCTGCATGTCAGCTGCCATCAAATGATCTCTTCACAATTAACCCCCTGTGTTTCCCAAGTCTGTATCCACGGTAGAAAATTAACTGGTTACACAGCATATCCCCATGTTGTTAATGTCGATATGGAAGGAACCAGAGATGTGTTGAATTTCCCAGTATTCTATGACCCACTTCAGGACTACACGCCCCACTTTTCAGTCCGCGAGCATGCAGTGGACAACCACACTAACATACAACATCTCCATATCTCACCATATCATCTTTCCCTTTTCTCGTAAAGTTGACCATATATGTATGTGAGGGCTAACAAATCCCTGTTTACATTACTCAGCAAAGTGTCAGTTAATGAATAACACGCGTATATAGAAGTAAGACAGTGGAAATGGAAAGACTATAACTGTTGAGCGATTAACATATTAATATGCATTATGATTAAATGGGAAATTGCCAAATATATCATCTCACTGGTACTGTTCTTGCTTTCAAGTTAGAAATATTGTACAGTTAGAAATATAAAAATAAGTTATTATGAAAGGAGCATAAAATACTGGACTAAGGACCAATATGCAAAGATGGAACCTTCCTTATGAGAAATCAGAAAATGTGAACTTCATCCTAAAGCTGTAACTGCCCATCATTAAAGAGTAGGCCTTGGATGAGACTGTCCGTTATTCTTTGGAGCCTGATGTATCCCCTTTAAATCTGGCCTGATCAGTCTGTTACAGGAAGAGAAGGTCATGGGGTTCTGGCAATATCACCTCTTCCAATGTCATAACATCAGGTTCCTCCTTCACCTTAGGACAGAAGTAGCAGCTGCTCATTGTCTTGTGTCTTGAGTCAGTAATTCCACCAATTCCAATCACATTCTGAATCACAGTCATGAAGAGTGTGGCCAATGAAGTAAATTATGAAGACACTGTGAAGGAGGTTCCTCTGACATTCCTGCCTACCCACACAATTACCTCTCTCAATAAATAAGAGGAAGGCGTGCGATGACAGTTCAGGGTTAACACTTTCTTTTGCACTATTCAGCATGTAGTATTTTGATAATAAAATATGTTAAAATAAAATACCTGTGTCCCAGTTAAAGTTTCTTGTACACATTGAATAGCCAGAATCAGAATTTATAATGTCTGGTTATTAAAAACAACCCAAAAATGTGCAAATATCAGTGTTGACAAAACAGTTTTTATTATTTAATTATGTATTTAAACATTGCTGTGATTAAAGACAATCGTGTTTATGGCAATATGGTGTCAGTTGTCTTATTGTTTTATTGAAACAAGTGGCAGCTTCGGAAGTATTGCTGCTGTAGATTATAGGGAATTATGTTGCAAAGAGCCATAGAGCAACCTGACAGAACTGTGATTCTGGGTTTTTTTTTCGTAGAAATTATTATTTGTCAAACGAGGTTTTGATTTGTTTGACTTTTCATCAAAGGAATGAGAGTTATCAAACTGGACACAAATGCCAAAACAGAAACATTAACTGATATTGCTTGACCATACATTTATCTTGATTGTTTATAGCACAATTGTCCTCTAATGTGAGATAGGAATAAAATGGAAGTGCCTGGTTGTCTTCAGCCCATAACTATAAAGTTAAATGCAGTTTTCATGATTCTATCAAGACATTCTGTTACATCCTAGGAGATATAGTTTCATCATACTGGATAAATTTCACATAAGACATTTTTGACATACTGTAGTGTTTGAGTACACTTGAACTTCTGCATTCCAGTCTGAATTTCCTTGAAACAAATTATATAAACCAATTATGTAAACTAACCATATGCTTGGACCAATAATGTCCCGGACAAAATTTTGTCTAATTTAAAATATTGCAGTTTGCAAGAATATTTTGATATACAATTTTTGAATAACATATGGTTTTTGTATTGTGAAATTTTACATGAAATGCATCTCCTCCACTCCCTGTTAACCTGTCTATGTTTTATATATCAATTATCGCTTCAGATGGTCGAAATCGAATATAAAGCACGATATACCACAGATAATATGGACAGAAGCAACTTTAAATATAAAGTAGGCCAAGGTAAAGGCTGGTATTCACATGTTTATAAAAATTATGAGAAAGCTGAAGAAAACTTCTAGACAATAGTTTTTCATTTTTTTAATGAAATACTATCTCTGCTATCCCTGTACCTCTAAATATCAAAGCATATCAGACGTGCAAATCGATTTTTCATCCATTACATGTGACGACTAGGAAATGTGCTATTAAGCACCAAGGCTAAAAACACCCTGCAACCTTCTAAGACCATAAATGGGCGCCCCGATGTGCAGTTCAGGCATTCTTTAGGAGAAACATAACATTATTTGTACAGCAGGCTTATCCAATCAATAAACAACGCATTTAATTAGGTTTATACCGTAGTTTATTTTTGTCGCATTCAGGGTATTATATATAGGGCAAATGAGGTTAAAAAATAATTTGAAATACATAAGTAAAAAATACATTAGTGAACTAGCCCTAACTCGTCCTATATATATATTCGATTCTAATCTACTGTAGTGTATTCCATTCTAAATTGACCAAATTTGCAATTTCAGAATTCAGAAATTGTAATGCGGTCACTAGCGTTAATTTGTAATTTAAGTAAATATTAAACATTATCTACGTTATCTGTCTTCTTTTTACGATATTATTCAATTGACATTTTTATCCGTCCCCATGATGCCTGCTGAAGATGCCGCTGAAAGGGGGCGGTGATCGAGCTGGATGGGAGGGCCGGGTGAAAGGTGAAAGTTGAAAGGTATCAGTTTTGTTGTCTTTGTGTAAAGAGTGGAGCGCGATCTCTCGTTGTCTCTTTTCCCTCTTCCCCGTATCCTCTTAAAACTCTCCCCCAGGGTTTATACCCCCCCGAACCTCCCCTTTTACCCTTAAAACCCTTCCCTCCCCCTGAACGCTCGTCGAAGGACGGATCAGGTAAGAAAAACTCACGTTTTCTTGGTTTTTTTTGGATGTTTTTTAGCACTAAAATCCGGGCTGAGCGTAGCGCGCCATTGCTGGGAGCCCTCGCTGTCAGGCTGCGCCGGAGCCGTTAGGCCGCACGAGCGGTCAACGCGCGCCGTCGATGCCGGTGCCTGCGTGACGCGATTAATCCGAGCGTAAGCACGACTAACGGTCAAACCGGCTGGTTTGTTTTTTAATACGGTACATTTTGGGAGTAAATGCGTAGTTTGGCCCTTACCAAAGCGCTCACCGAAAATATCCTGGCTGAAAACGTGGAGAGGCTCGACTGTGCCCTGCTCGCTCGGCCGCTCCTTGCTAGTTAGCCTCTTAGCTTAGCTACCTACGTAACTCCAGGCTTCACTTTGAACTGCCCCGCGCCGTGCTCTCATTTTTGGGTGTGTAACACACTATCTGTGTAAAAATCGAAAGAAAGTGAATGTTATTTTTCTTCCAATGTGTTGCGATTGAGCGGGTCAGGGATTTACATGGATGAAGCTCCTTGCGTTGTTGCCGTTGTCTTACTGGTTAGCATGCTAGCTAGTTCCAGTGAAAACGGTCTTCTCCACGGTCGACTATTCCTAGGTAACTATTGTGTGTTCTGCTATCCATAACGTGAAATGCTAGGTCTTTCACATTATTATGAATTTGCGGAGCTCTGATCTTATTTTGGTGTGAAGCTTAATCTGTGTGGTCACGTACTCCCAAGTGACCCCCCCCCCCCAATACTGATTCCGAATAGCATTAATCCGTGAACTATAACACTCACGATGACGATTTTCCCTCCACAGTCATTTTCCGTTTTAAAGTGTCATTTGAGATTTTGACGCTGGCGGATGTTTTAGTGGGCATAGTTGTGAATACTGCATGCTTCGAAAAGTCCTGGTCCGCTGGTCTGAGTAGTAATCATCCCCCCCCCCCCAGTTCTGACCAAAGACCCCAGCGCTTGACCCGCCAGCACCTCTCCGCATACACTGCAGCGATGGACTCCGGTGTGATTGAAGGAGGGCTCAATGTCACCCTGACAATCAGGCTGCTCATGCATGGCAAGGTTGGTGTGTCCGTCAACTCCAAGTCAAATTGGGATCGATTTTAAACGTTGCAATCTGCTATAGTTCCGTCCATCTTTGTTATGTTGTTCACATCTGGCAGCAGTGTTGTATGTTGTTATGTATTAAATATAAATATTTAATACTCAAGTTGAGCGGCATAGAGATTCCAGAGACTGAGATTTCATTTTTTGCTAAACCACAGTACCAAGTAGTTTTACTCCCTGGCCTTTGGCCCGTCTCGTCGGGGTCTATGACTGGTAGTATTTGTGCTGCTTGAGGCTGAATACAGTTGTAGTGAATCTTGAAAGAAAAGCAATGAAACCTAAATCAGGCTTGATAACAGTTCTTAATTTTCAAAGTATTAAGTTCTGTATTTCATCTTTAGTCTTTAAAAACGGGTGTATTACACATTACAGTGTGGTTTTCTCGACAAAGCAGTTTGTTTGCATAACATAGGTGTTAAGTACATATGTCTTATTTTATCATGTTAAATTATGTTCAATACATTTTAGTGTTGAAATAGTACATGCAAGCATTCTACTTTTCTTGAGTGTTTATTCTTGGTCTTATTTCTGTAATGGACTGACTGTCCCTTTCTTATAGGAAGTCGGAAGCATCATTGGCAAGGTTAGTACTAAGCTTTCTGTGACCTGACATTATTTATTCTGTCATTGCTTTTTCAGCATCATTCATGTGTTTTTACTCTCCTTGTCTGTAGAAAGGTGAATCTGTGAAGAAGATGCGAGATGAAGTAAGTTCTCAGCACTTGTTCGTATTTATGATGGTAAGACTAAGGAATTGACTTCTGAGCAAAATAGTGCTCCTTGACTATAATTACGGTTCCCCTCTCTCATGGTTTGTTTTTTGTTGGATGAGTTTCTTAATAACTACTACCTGTCTTGTGGGAAATGTAGATTTGTAGAGAAATATGTTTTAGCATGTGGGCAGGAAGTGATTGGCATCCTTTAATCTGTAGTTGTGGTTCAAATGTAGCCTGTCAAAGTTTTGGAGGGTTTGCCAAATACCTGTATGCCACTCTCTATGCTCTGGGTGTTCAGAGTCCCACCTAAGTGAGCCATATCAATCATTACCCTTATTGTGTATCTGTGTGAAGAAGTCCCGGAAAAATGTGTGCCACTGAAGTCCAGCTTGAGCAGAGCAGAGAAATACTAGAGATTTGTGTGATTACAAGTGAGAAGCTAGGTGGCAGCACTGTGCAGTACCGCGCAGTATTGTCAAGCTCAGTTTCTGGATAAGCGATTTTTATTATTTTTATATTGCTCTAATCCATCATGGGTCCAGAGGAGGTTTATAAGCTTTTCAAGAAATTGTTAGTTTTATTTGGGGGAAGTACACTGGGGTTTCTTGGATGAACAAATAGTATTTTTCCCCATTAAAAATAATGGAAGTTGCTTCCAAATAATTGTTTGAGCCATTCAGACTATTTCTAAAAACCACTTGCGCCTTAATAACAGCATATCTGTATATTTGTGTTTGTGTAAAGTTTAAGATTTTACTTTCCATTAGGGACGTCAGTGTGCACGGTCCTCGGTCCCTTGAACAATCTAGCTTTAAATGTGGCTTTCCAAACTTTCAAATACCCAGGAAGTTTCAAAACTTATTCCATCACAATGAACTAAGAATTGTAATATGTTACTAAAGTCCTTTGAAATTTTATTTCTGTTTAAAATGTACTCATTTTACAAAGTGTAAGCAAAAGTGAGAGTCCTTAGGTAAAGCTTGGTTTCTCTCCGCAGAGTGGAGCACGGATCAACATCTCAGAGGGCAACTGTCCGGAAAGGATCATTACTCTGGCTGGACCCACCAATGCCATCTTCAAAGCGTTTTCCATGATCATTGATAAGATGGAAGAGGTGCAGTACACAGTGCTGTTCCATTGGACGTCGCTGTCTCAGTTGCCTTTTTTTGCTTTTTTCCAGCTCGTTGGTTATCAACCATCTGAATCGTCAGTTTTGGCGATTAGTGTGCATCTAGTGTATAACATGTAGCAATATCGTTTTCTCTCTCTGAACGCATCTGGGCCTCTCACTTTTTAGGACATCAGCAGCTCGATGACCAACAGCACTGCTGCCAGCCGGCCCCCGGTGACCCTGCGCATTGTCGTCCCCGCCAGCCAGTGTGGCTCGCTCATTGGCAAGGGTGGCTGCAAGATCAAGGAGATCCGGGAGGTGGGTGAGAGTAGAGATGGTGCCCCCAGTACCTGTGTATGAGCAGTCGGTGAGTCTGGAGTTAAACAGGTCTGTTTTTTTCTTTTCTTTTCTTCTTCAGTCGACAGGGGCCCAGGTGCAGGTTGCAGGAGACATGCTGCCGAACTCCACGGAGCGTGCCATTACTGTTGCAGGCACTCCTCCGTCCATCATCGAATGCGTCAAGCAGATCTGCGTGGTGATGCTTGAGGTATTTACCATCACCTAGTTCACTTTCCTTTGTGCTTTGAGGGCAATTAGTTTTTGGCAGGGAGATGTGGCACAGTGGGGTATGGTCAGAACTCATGGTCAGCACTGTGATTTCACAGTTGGCTTCTTGAGCAAGAGCTTTAACCATAATTGCAACAGAGACTGGCTGAACCCGCTTTTTCAGTTATGCCTTGTTTTGCATAAAACCATTTGCTAAATAAACGGACGTAAATTTTATTGGTTTCCTTTGGTTTAAACCAGACATTAACTGCGTGATGCACTATCATATTCATATCGGTTTTTGAGTCCTCATTTCCCCCATGACAGCAGTTGTTGTGGTTTGCATAGGGTGCTGGTTTGACAGAAGATTGGTAAGAAACCCTATTCTGTGTTTCTTTTCCTTCAGTCCCCCCCAAAAGGTGTCACCATTCCATACAGGCCCAAACCCTCAAGCTCACCTGTGATTTTTGCTGGTGGACAGGTATCGTACATGTATAACATGAGTGTTGGTTATATTGTCGAGTGGGTGAATTCTATTAAATGCTGTGAGTGATGTGATACTTATGTCCCAGGAGAGGGCGCTAGTTGAGCATCTCCTCTTGTTGCAGGCATATGCTGTTCAAGGACAGCATGCGATCCCACAGCCTGATGTAAGTGCTGCATGACTTCAGCTTTGCTTACTGATCTAGAGGCACCATTGGCCAGAAGCTTTTGTGGGTCGTACATCAGAGTGCCTTTCCTTATAAAGACTGTCAGAGTATAGTGAAGTAATGCCCCCAACTACACTTATCACAAAGGCTTGTTTGAACATGAGCGAGTGTTATTGATCAGTATGGCGGTCTTTCATCTCTCCTTCAATAGCTCACCAAACTTCACCAGCTGGCCATGCAGCAGGGCCCCTTTCCACTGACTGCAGGCAGCCAGGGCTTCAATGGTGTGTATCTGCCTGGGGGCTGTAAGATGGTTCTGCTTACACTTCAAGTTCATAGTGGGAAGATCTCTAATCATTTTAGTTCTGTAACATTTTTATTATGGAATGTCACACTGTTGTTACAAGTGCTTATGCACAAATAGTAAGCATTCCATTTTCTGTTTATGTAAAGCAATATCCTGACTGTTGCCCTGTGTTGTCGGTTATTTCTGTGAAGCTCTTTGTCCTTGAATTTTACCTGGCTGCCATGTGAATTGCTTTGTCGCCCTACAGCCATGGACGCCTCAGCCCAGACTAGCTCCCATGAGTTGACCATTCCAAATGACGTACGTGTGCTTAATTTGTCTGATTTGAAGTGTATTCCTTTCCTGAAGCATCAGGGCTTGTGTCATCGTGACAATTTTGCTGCTCATTATTTCTGTTGGGACAGCTGGCATGTTGCACTAAACTTTTTCTTTTTTTCTTCCCCTTAGCTGATTGGGTGTATTATTGGCCGCCAGGGTGCCAAGATCAATGAGATCAGGCAGATGTCAGGGGCCCAGATTAAGATCGCCAATCCAGTGGAGGGCTCCACTGACCGACAGGTCACCATCACCGGTTCTGCTGCCAGCATTAGCCTGGCTGAGTACCTCATCAATGCCAGGTGAGGAAGCCCGTGGGAAAAATTTGGTTAAGTCTTTCCATTCATGTCAATAGTCGCAATAGATTATTCAAATTGTGTATATGATTAAAAAAAATCAAGCCTGTGATTTCTAAATGTTTATATCTACCCTGGTGTATGTAAGTGTTCTCTTGGTCCAAAACATTTTCTAGGTTTTGTTTATAGGTTCCTGGCAAGCAGAATGCAGTATGATTTAAAAGTTCTTGAAATCTACTGTTGGGGCCCCTCATTGCCCCTTTTGGTGGGAATTGGTATTGCTTCAGTCAAAGCAGTTCCATGTTGTATAATGAGGTGTGATTATTATAATTTTTTTTTTTTTCTCCTTTTTTGTTTCTTTTCAATATCTCCAAAAGGTTGTCTTCGGAGGCCACTGGACTGGCGACCAACTGACTGATCCAGCATCTGCACTAAAGTGGCAGGTCCCCTACACCAGTGACTGCAACTAATCAGGATTTTCTTTTCAGTTCTAACCCAACCACAAACACATACATACTGTTTAAGAATTTTGGTTTTAAACCCCCCCCCCCCCCCCATTGAAATAAGGTTTTAAAGTGTTTTTGTTTTTGCTCTCCCATCAAATAATGGTGGCGGGATAATCTCAGTAGTCATTAAAGTGTAGTTCTGTTGTGGCAGATTTTCCAAAAAATTAAAGAAAAAAGGAACAAAAACTGTTTACTCTGCTTTTTTTTCCCCCCCTTAAAACCCCTGTATTTATTTACCCACCCTGCCGTGTCTTGGTGGTTGGCGAGAAACCCAACCACAGCGCTAGATCTTTTTGGCCGTTTGGAATCGCTGGGGATCTGTGCGCTCCGCCCTGAGATCGCATGAGCTTGGCTCCCCTCTCACCTGTATTACCGGATCAACACTAACTGCAAGCAAACACGCTTAAGTGCTTTATTAAAGTGAATATGAACTATATTAGTAGGACTGTTTTAGCTGTTCTTTGTCACCATTAGACTTTGTTTTTATTTTCTGTATCATTCCTCTTTCCCCCCAGTTTATTTTGGAGGTTGTCTGGGGGGGTGGCTGCCAGGGTACAGGCATGAGGTCCTTGGCTGGGGCTTGGAATCTTTTCTAGAGACTTACAATACTAACACGCGTTGGTATATTTGTTTCCGTAGAAAAAAAATATCTAATTTTTTGTTAGAGTGAAGGGGACTGGAGATGGAAGGATGGGCTTGTTACATGGGGTCTGGAAAGGCTGAAAACATTTGAATAGGAGGGGAGGAAAAAAAGTTAAATTGACTGTAGTTTCCTGCTCTTTTCTTTGCTTGAACCAGATTTTATTTTTACTATTGGCAGGAAAGAAACTCCTGTTTTTGTGCACGTTTTCAAATTATTGTAGACTTGGGTGCCACAGAATTCTTGAAATTACAGAATTAAAATGCTCTGAAAAGCTGAAACTGACCTGGGCTCTTGGAATGCTTTCTTACATATGATCGAATCTAAGGTTGCAGGTTTTAAAAACCTCTCTGCCTGCTGCTTTGATCCAAATCAAGCTAATTCCATTGTATGCACTGAAATAGGCTGGTCATTCTTGGCGACTGCTGCTTATCCGGGCTTTGAGTGACAACAGACAGCTGGTAACACCTGCAAGACCATCATGCTAATTTTTTTTTTTTAGGGGTGTGTTACTGGTGTCTCAAATCCTGACGCTAACACATTGTCTCCTTATTAAAAGTGTTGGCTTTTATCTGACCTGAGTTGCAAAACACTTAACTGTGTGAAGTAAAATGAACTACTGCAGTTAAGAAATCAAATTTCTGCAGAAATGCAGGCTATTCCCTTGAACTGAAGATGACATCCAATAAATGCTGCCACATGAATTTTAGTGGAGTTTATTAATCATCGTTAAATACATATATCCTATGTTACATTTGTGGCAAATCCTACCCCCTACTTTGCCCTAAAGGCTGCTTCCCCACTAGAGAAGAATAGAGTAACAAATTAGCAGTACTCCATTAGCTCTAGTAGCCATAAAACTGTTTCTACTGCTGGAAGCAGGATGTATGTTTCATCAGTCAGACATTTTCGTTTTGATTTGCCACATTAATGGCCTACAATGTGATTGTGTTCATACAATGTGAATTCAGACTTATACATCTACAAGGTCTGTCGATATTTAAAATTCATGAGTTAGAGAGCCAGGAGGCCAGGTTAGAACACTCATTCTAGGTTTTTAGCTGGACATGTTTAGCTCTTCTGGTGCACTGGCTAGGCTAGAGATGCTCCTTTAAAAACTATTTTTTACAACCTTTGCAGGTTGGTATAACTGCAAAATGCATACATACACATGACGTAATAAACAGTAATATAACCCCAAATATATCTGTCAAATAAAAATAATTTTAAATTATAAACATGATTTTGAACTGGCTCTGTTCAAAAGTGCTGAGTCAAAGTTTGCACCAGTATCTTTCTGAATCTTTGCACTTCCTGTCCCTTTATATGGGAACTACATATAATTACACTTTAAGTATATAAAAAAAGTAGGAGCTGCAGTGCTGAAAGCCCCCCCTCTGTGAGGCATGGGAGCTATATGGCTTTGGAGGTGCCCCAGGGTCAGGTGTCCCTTGGCTGGTTGGAGTTGAAGTGTTTTTGCAAGGCCAGAGGAGAAGGTGCACCAGTGGGAATAAATATGTCCACTTCCGGGCTGGTCTGGATAGTCAAAGTGGGGGTCCTTTAAGGTCACAGCTGGTCCGGGGTCCACTTGGTTCAGCGCTGCCTGAGTGGTCAAGCTCAGCGCTGTCGCAGTCTGAGTCATCACACATGGCCTGGTTTGGGGCAACAAAACACACACAGCTCAAGAGGGGTGATTACAGGTCTTCTGATATTTCAGATCACATGACCACTATACTTCAGTGCATATCGCTACCAGCTTCACCACAACCTGCTCAAATCTTCCAGGTAAGAAAGGTGCTGCTGGCCTTGCGACAGGCCCATTACCTCACAGTTGTTCTGTTCAATGGTGATCCTGCGTAGAGCAGCTTCTCTGCCAGATGAGCCCTCAGAGACTTGAGCGACGTCTGGGGCATCGGCGGGGATCTCCGAGCCCTGGGACAGGAGGTCGTCGGTGTTGTTGCTGACCACGTCTGGAGTTCCGCTGCGGGAGCGGTCGCTGGTGTTGCCCTCCTCGCCATCAGACACGGAAGCATTCTCCGAACTAAGGGTGGATGGAGACTGGCACTTGGCCGCACCAGCTACCCGTCTGATCAAGGGAAACAATCAAAACCATTGCGATAAAACAGAATCCCTCTAATCAACGTCGTGACGGCTGTTTCTGAGTGAAACGTCATACCCACCGTCTCCTCGGAAACTCCAGCTCGCTGTCCACCTCTCCTTCTTCCTCCTCAGACGACAAGCCTCGTCGCTGTTAAAGGATGAGGAAGAAAAGACTGCCATGGGACATAAAACAACCACGAGGATGCTGGGCTGAACAGATTTCCTTCCCAAGCAGATTCCTTGGCAGGAGCAGATTGGATACCTGTTTGCGTGTGACTGCTGCCCTGTAGAGGATTGCCGCTGGTGTGAGGTGCTGCCCCCCGCTGGCTCCCCTGGGTAAACGGGGCACTCCCACACCCTCCACCCGTTCTTCTCCGTCATTGGGCATACGGGGGTTTCCTATGGCGGAAGACCTGCTGGCGGCCGCCCCTTTCCCACAAGGGGAGTCTGGGCTGCTAGAGAATGGAATGGAAGCAGCATCCTCACTGGGGGTGTCGCTGCGGGGTGGAGTTTCCTCAAGGTCATCTTCTCCACCCACAGCTTCTCCTAGCCCGGCAGAAGCACTCTGGCTGCTCCCCTTGTCCAGCCCAGTGCACTGGGCCTTGCTTTGCCCTTCAGCCTCCAGGGCAGTGGAGATGAGGTCAGGGCTGGAGGAGGACATTTTCTTCAGTAGTTGGTCATGCTGCAGGCCCCTCAGGGCGGCACTGGGATCCAAGTGCTGTTTGGGGGGGGTAGTACTGCAGGGCGTGGCCCCATGAGGTGCGGCCGGGAAGTCACGGTGGCATGAAGACTGTGCCACCCTCAGGTCACCACTGCTACCCTTGCCAGCCTTGCGGTGACGCGTCTTCGCTCGGTGAGAGCGACCTGGCGATGTCGATCCTTTATTTGGGCAGGAGGGAAATGTTACCTGCGTCAGGGAGCAATCCAGCTTCGGAAAGATTACGTCTGACCTCAGGATATCCGGCCTGTAGCAGAGCAGATTTGGAATGACCAGAGTGTCAAGCTGGACCTGTATTTGCACACAGGTTTTTGTATTTGCTTGTTAAGTGTTTTCTATGTGGGACTTAAATAACAGTGTTCCACAGATTGTACATATTAGGGCAACCAGGGGATTCTTTTGCGTGTACCTTTTGCTCAGTGATGGCAGTTTTTGTGGAACATTTCGCTTCTTAATAAATTTCTCCATAGAAGCCGAGCTGTGTTTAAGGAATCCTGGGTATTTTCTCTCCAAGGACTGCTCTCTCCTAAAAAAAAACAAAAAACAGTATGACTGGCAGACAGGGCTCGTTTCCACCAAACCCCCCAGAAGCGGATATGCTCTCTACCTCAGCAGCTCCTTCTCCTTGAGCTCAAGCTGCAGCATGACTGCATTCAGCTCCATGTAAAGGTTGTTGGCTCGCTCCAACTTCCTCTCGTAATGCTCCCGAATGTCCAGAGCATGTCTGTAGAGGGCACAGTGCGCCACATGGGGCTCACACTTAACACCAGTTTAGTTATCTCAGCCAAAAAACACTCCGGACGTTGCCAGCATGTATATCACCTTAGCAAGCTTGTGACTTTGTTGCCTGGCAGTGTACGGTACTGTAGTAAGTAAGCCAATAGGGAATATCGCTACAATTTAGCTGCTAAATTTTAGCATCTATGCACAATCAGTTTTCATAACAATTGAGATCTTCTACAGCAATACCAACTCGGACGTTTATACAGGCGTCGGTTTTTATGAGTTTCACTAATAAATTTAATGAGTTTCCGAATCAGTTCTTGTATTAAGAGTGAAGTAACTGTTTTTCAGATATCTTATACCTCATAACAACAGACCTAAGTTTTGAATGATTTGTTTTGAATGAACAAATTCACTTTGCAGTGTGAACTCCTGCTCCGCCTCTTGACCTGCTGCCCAGCCCAGTTCCTGACCTCAGCTCTTCTCTGCGCCTCTTCACCAGCTCCTCATCCAGCCGGTGCAGGCACGTACCCTCTGACTTAATCTTGTCAAAGTGATGCTTCACCTCTTCACGCCACTCAGCCTGTTGGACAACACAACAGGAGAGGAGAGCCACCTGACTGCCACATCCCTGGGGGTGAGCGCGCCCCACCTAACAGATCACATGCTATCTGAGGTGTACGCTATGTGTGAGAAGTGCATAGGGGGGGTGGCACAGGGGGTACCTGGGATTTGAAGTAAGTCTCCTGTGGGGTAGACAGAACGTCAGCTGAGGCAATGTCCAAGTGGAGCAGAATTTGCCGGAAAGACGGTCTGTTTCTTGGCTTGAAGTTCCTGTAGGAACCACAGGAAGAGAGGTCCTATGGGCTGCTGAGAGCAGCAGGCCCTGCGTCATCATAGCCTCTGCTGAACACAGAGTGCTTCCTCATCATGTGTGCCCAATGCAGCGTTAAGTGGTATAAACTCAGAACCATCCTAATGGTGAACAGGGCAATAGACTAAAGCTTTATCATCATTGTTACCATCAGTGCTTGAATATTTTAATACTGTCATTACATTTTTCTATGTCTTAGTAAAAATGTATAGAAGCAACACAGAAGCTTCTTTCTATTTCACTTCTTGACCTGCTTTTTTCTGTGACTCATCATTTTCAGCTCTCATGGTCATGTATCAGAGTATTGTACGTCGGTAATATGTGCTCTGTGGCCTTTATTATTGGCAGTTTATTGCTTAGCAGTTTACCATTACAGTCATTTTGTATATCCATTCATCCATCCATCTATCAATCCAACAATCCAAAATTGAGCACTTATTGTGGAGAGCCCACAGCCTATGCCAGGAAGGCAGTGAACATCATAGATAGGATACCAATCTGCTTTGTAGTCTTGATAAATATAAAATAAATATAAATATAAATGCCGTGCTCAAGTGTCAAATACTACACCCCTTTTTGTACCTGACCAAGCAATATTCAGGGTGTGACTCTCTTATACTGTGTGCAACTAACATATTACTGGCCAACTTTTAATAGGAATGTAACATTTATATTCTGCATATCATTCAGTTCAGTTCATTTCTGTCTGTTGTTGACATGAATGTGGACACACAACCCCTAGCCGCTCTAACCAGCACTGCTGCAGCAGGATCTTGAAACCATCCGGACAGCTATCTGGGACTGGCAGCTGCAGGCTGTTGTTGCCGACACCCCAGATAATAGCAGAAGAGTCTACATCCTTGTACGGGATCTCACCCGTCAGCAGCTCCCACAGCACCACCCCAAATGACCTGGCAGAGAAGGGGAGGTGTCAAGACGGGAATTTCCTTGATGTTAAACTCAACACCTGAGCTACAAGTCTGTTGTAACTGCTGTTTGCTTGCTAAAAAAAAGTATTAGTGTCACGACTGATGAGACGAAAGGAAATAAATAAAACTACAAGGGACCAAAACGGGAGGACTGGAACAAAGAAGGGCACAGGCAACAAGAAGGTACAATATCAATGAATGGACTGGGGAACACAAGACTGGGAAGCACGTATATATGAGACTAATGAGGGAGCTAACGAGAAGTAGCTGGGAGTGATTAACATGATGGTTAGAAAAACTAGGGTGGAAACAGGAGGGTAAGGTGGATGTGGTAGGCAGGACATCATAGCCTCCTGGCACGAAAGATGAACATCAGACGAGACCAAGGGGACCCATTGACAGGGTGTCCCCACAGTTCTGGGGGCAGACAAGACACTAAAATGAGCATGGAAAGACTGACAAAGCCACGGAATAATTACCACAAATGACCAGAGGGGCAGAGCCCCTAGAATGGACCGGGCAGGATTGGATGGAAGTTTTCTCCTCTGGGCCTCAGCAGGAGGGTCGCCCAGGCAGGCAATGCTAGGTGAACAGAGGTATGGACAGTCACCATGGATGGTGTGCCCCCTCTCCTCCTCTGGGCGACTCGGCCCTCACTTGGACCCCAGCCAAAACCAGTGGTTGCCCTAGAACCACAATGATCGAAGCCTCAGCCTGAGGCAGTGGCCCAAGAAGCAGGACTCAGGGCAAGGTCCAGAGGGTCCCACTCTAAGTCTTCTGGAGTGATATCCTCCAGATTTATCCCCTCTGAGCCGGCTGTGGCCAGGGAAGTCAGGAACTGTGACATCAAGAGAGGGGGAGACACCGAGACACATGGAGGTCAACAGGGCACAGCCGCGACACCTGGAAGCGAGTGGAGCACAACTGAGACACCTGGAGGTGAGCAAGGTGAAGCAGGGAAACTTGGAGACGAGCAAGACGAAGCCAGGACAATTAAATCCGGTTTGGCCAGCATGACTGCCATGGGGCTAGGTACATGCAATGTGGTCCTTCTTGGGCTAGAAGCCTAGAACTCAGGTGAAGAATCATTCTCGGGGCCAGGAGCCTGGAACATAGCCTCCAGAGGTGTGGCTGAGGTGAAGATGGACACTGAAGGTGCATCGGAGGCAAAGATGGACTCTGGAGGTGCAGAGGCAGCTTCACCTAGGCCCGATGCTAGGAGCATGGCGGTGAGCTCTCCTGGACCTGGTGCTGGAGACATGGCAGAGACCTCTGCCGAGTCTGGCACTGGAGACACAATAGAGACCTCTATTGTCTTGGGCATTGGAGGTACGACGGTGAATTCTCCTGGCCTGAGCACTGGAAGCTTGGCAGCAACCTCTCCAGGGCCAGGCACTGGAGGTGCGAAGGTAACCTTTACTTTGGTATGACTCTGGAGGCACCAGGTCAGGTGGGCGACAGCCACAGGCACTACTGGCTTCTTCTGCTTCTTCCTCTTGCAACTTACATTCTTAGGAGGGGTTCTGGCAAGCTGCAAGAAGCCAGCATGCAAACCTACTACAAGCTGTGAGGAGCCAGCAGTCGAATCTGCAGTGAACTGTGAGGAGCCAGCAGTCGAATCTGCAATGAACTATAAGGAGCCAGCAGTCGAATCTGCAGTGAGCTGTGAGGAACCAGCAGTCGAATCTGCAGTGAACTATAAGGAGCCAGCAGTCGAATCTGCAGTGAGCTGTGAGGAACCAGCAGTCGAATCTGCAGTGAACTACAGTACAGTATAAGGAGCCAGCAGTCAAATCTGCAGTGAGCTGTGAGGAGCCAGCAGTCGAATCTGCAGTGAGCTGTGAGGAGCCAGCAGTCGAATCTGCATTGAGCTGTGAGGAGCCAGCAGTCGAATCCGCAGTGAGCTGTGAGGAGCCAGCAGTCGAATCTGCAGTGAGCTGTGAGGAGCCAGCAGTCGAATCTGCAGTGAACTATAAGGAGCCAGCAGTCGAATCTGCAGTGAGCTGTGAGGAGCCAGCAGTCGAATCTGCAGTGAGCTGTGAGGAGCCAGCAGTCAAATCTGCAGTGAGCTGTGAGGAGCCAACGGATGAATCTGCCGCAAGCTATAAGAAGCCAGCAGGCAAATTCTTGGTGAATTGTGAGATGAGTCGCTCCACATCCCCCATACAACACCGGAACTCCTCCACCTCTTTAGGGCCTGTGTCTGGATTGAGCCCTGGTAGTATTCCTTCCCCCCCACTTGCAAGGAAGAGTATACTAGCCTCAAATACCTGTCACACAAGAGCTGATGATTAAGGAAGGTAGAGTAATCCTTAGCTTGCAGGCTGGTGGTTCTGGTAGATTCTGTGGCTAGGGAGACCTTTTTGGTCATCAAATCCATGGAACAAGGGGAATCTGGTCCTTGAATCTGGGCTTAGAAGTCGGGGCTGATGTTACAGTTGAGAGGTTTCTTCAAGAGTCTGGCCATTTTGTCATAACTGTCCAGACGTAAGACTCAGGGTAGACATAGAGGCGAAACAAAAAAAGGTTTCATTGAACTTAATGAACAAAGGCTGGAAATAAACAGGACTGCAAGGGATCAACACGGGAGGACTGGAATGAGGTAGGGCTACATGTAAAAAGAAGGTACAATATCAGTGATTGGATTTGGGAACACAGGACTGGGAAGCACACATATACAAGAGTAACAATGGAGCTAATGAGAAGCAGCTGGGAATAATAAACACGAGTGTAGGAATAAGAGGTAAAACAAATGGGTAACAGACATGGCTTGTTAGGATCATGTTAAGGAGGAGACAGGAGGGTCACGTAGACATGGTGAGCAGGATGTGACAGCGTGTATTGAGTTTCCATTTGTGATACCTTATGGGTGAATAGGTATGGTGAATGTAAAATGCTTAACCTAATTTCCAAGTGTATGCATTTATATTTGTGTTGTTGACCTTATATTCCAACTTGCTAGTAATTGTCAAAATATCATTATAGCTTGTGAGTGATTTGAAGTATTTTATCCAGCCTTTCATCCATTTCCAATAATAGCTGATTAGAATCAGGTTGTGGCATTGTAGGACCCACTTCAAGAAGCACAGAAAGTAAGGCAATTTACATGCTGGATGAAATCCCCCATTTATCACAGAGCACAGATGCACACATAATCACTCTGCTGACATTTCAGATGCACCAAACCATTTACATAGAAAGGCTTCTGACTTTGGATAAACACATGCAAACAAACACTCCACCATCTATTTAAAACTGCAACGCTGGAGGTCTATAGTGACTATTCCGAGTCAGCATGCTGGACAAACTTTACACGCAGGTTAATTTTCTTTCTGTGCCAAACTTCCGTTTTGACATATTCTTCCACATTTGTCAATCCCATGCATTTACTAACTCTAATTCTTTATGATTATCCTCTTCCTCATTTTTGCTTTGCTTAAGCCTAACCAATTCTCCTTGTGAATTTCTCTGCTGCTGACCCGGATCCTCTTTGGACTCACCAGACATCTACCTTCTCTGAAACAGGCTCATTGCGGATCACCTCTGGTGCCATCCAGGCTACAGTGCCAGCAAATGACATCTTGGTGCTGTTGTCACTGAGCTCCTTGGAGGTACCAAAATCTGATATCTTCACCACATCATCAGAGGTGATCAGCATGCTTGAGTAGGAAAAATGAGACAAAGGTGGGTGAGAAATAATAGCATATGGTCTTACCAGATAAACAAATCCTTTCTGAACCCCAGAATCTCATTTGAGACACCTACAAAGCACCTACATCCAGGAAACAGAGCTGCATCACAAACTCACTTGGGGGATTTGAGGTCACGGTGGATGATCTTGTGGAGGTGCAAGTAGTTCATGCCTCCTGCAATGCCCATGGACCAGTCTACCAGCAGAGAAGGTGTAATCTTGCGACCTGCTCGCAAGACCTCATAAAGCTGCCCTTGAGCACAGTACTCCATGATGATGCAATAGCAAGGTGCTTGGGTACAAACCCCCCTTGGGAAGAGAAGGGATGTAGGGAAAACCATAATTTAATGTTTGGCCATTTACAAGGAGTCCTACATACTCTCTCTCTTTGCAGCCATAAAATGTTAAATCCAAGCTTCTGAAAACCAAGAAAGGCCCTCCTCACTTGAAAGTGATGATGTTTGGGTGCTTCAGCTTGCGCAGGTGCTTGATATCCGTCTCTTTGATGTCACGCACCTTCTTGACTGCCACTTCCTCTCCCCGAAATTTCCCTAGGAAGACAGCACCCTGTGCCCCACTGCCTACCCACTGTAGATCAGAAATCTCCTCGAATGGTACCTCCCAGAGCTCTGGGAAATGGAATGAAAAAAATGTCAACAAAAGCAAGAGGAGTCTGCTGGTGGGAGGATCCTGAAATGCAGAGGAGGGTAAAAACGGAAAGTGAAGTCATGCAAAGGAAAGGCTGGAGCTATGGGCCTAACAGAGGTGCCAGGTAGGAGCCAACTGCATCACTAAGAATGTCAATTCAGCCTTACCTCATATTTTGTACATAAATATGTAAAATACCTCAAAATACCTTACTGTTTCCCAAGAGATGCAATCCATTTGAATAATTCACATAGGCCTATTTATAGGTATATGCTCCACCGTTCCTATTCCTGAGTTACAGATAGACTCTATATAAGGAGTAAAGTAATTTTGCTGGATTCCTGTGGGGGGGGGGGTCCATCTACTACCGGTGGGTGCTGCTGTTATCTCTTACCTTCCTGATTGTGCTTCTGTTCAGTGGAATAGGCTTTGCCAATCATTGACCACACAGGCTTTAAGCAGCCAAATAATCCCTCCAGAAAGCCTCCACTTTCAGAGTGGCAATGCAGCCTGGTGTTGTCTAATTGGCCACGCGTGGCCCCGCCTTCCACATCACGCCCCACCTCCCCAGCTGCGCCGCTCTCCTGCAGCTCCAGCACACTATTGACAAAGTGCTCAGCTGGCTCATAACTTGGTGTGAGGGTCTGATCGCAACTGTGGCTGCAGCCTTTACCAGACACTACGCTGCCTCCTGTGTCAATTGACAACACATTGCGCAGGACACACTGAGTGGGAGTTAGATCTGTCTCCGGGGTGCAGGCTGACGTGTCGGTATCTCGTCTACGGAACGGCGCCTCTGACAGGGGGGTGCTGAAGCCCGAGAGAGTGGGGGAAGGAGCAGAGGGTTCGTGGACGCAGGCCATGGGTAGCTTTGCTCATCTGGACTCTCCAGTACTTGTGGCTGGTTTGGACCAAGTAAAGTAGAGAGAGAGGCCTATATGGGAAAAGAGAGAAGGGGAAAAAAACATTGTTACACCCATCCATCTTCCATAACTGCTTACCTAGTACAGGCTCATGTGTGGCTTGGAATCCGTCATGAGGCATGGGACAAACTGGATGAGGTTGCAGCCCACACCCATTCACAATCACATCCTACGGGCAATTTAGAAACAGCAGTTTACATAATCACGTTCTTTAGACTGCAGTAATAAACATGGAGTACCAGAAGAAGCACGGCAAGAAGAAGGGAACATGCGAGCTTCTGAGATGCACAGACAGGTGTGGGATTTGAACCTTAACTCCAGTGCAACTCACCGAGCGAGCCTGCGCCATTCATTGTTACATTTCTAAATAAGAATTTTGACAAATTATGTATGTTCCATGATCACAATATTATATTGTGATTTTTATGAATGAATCTTGTCTGCAGTCCCCAATGATCTGTGATTTAAAAAGATTTTCGAGGTTCTCAGTGATTGGACTTTTTTATGCAAAGATGTTTCCCTTTTCCTCATGAATAAACTATTTAAGTATATTGATGCACAGCATGAATTTTAAGAGCAGACACGTATATAGGCCTAATTAAGACGTGTTTGGCACATATTGCACGCTATTCCTTAAGTAAACCATGTCTAGATATGGTATATTGTAGCCGAGTGTTCGCATGATTCCATCATGTTGATTTAATTCACCTTTTTGCATCCTACCTCAATGCCCCCCACATCCAGGGCCAATCCTAAAGGCGATATAGGGGGCGCCAGCTAATTTCACTTTGCCTCGGACGTGGGGGAGCACGCGCTGGTACTCGCCTAGGGAACCACATCAGCTAGGACCGATACTGCCCACGTCACTGTCCCTATAGGCAGGGTGTCTGATTTTCGCCTATGAAGATTTACCCAGCCTTGTGCAGTAGATTCCTAAAACCGTAGCCATCGACGAATTACGGGCAGAAAACTAATAGAAACTTTACCCCACAACGCTGTAATCGTTTCCAGCGTCGCACGTTTACTAAAACTACAAAGACTAAATATAATATTATTGTTAGGGGGCGTATGATTCCGATGACGACTATTGCTGCTCGTGTCATCATCACAGTCACCATCAGCACCATCATCCCCGATGGTTTTAATAATGCATACATCGATATAGTCTAAGTCATTTAGGTTAATTGACACCGTTTTAAAGCAACTCAACCAAGCAAATTTGACGGATATTTCTTCCATTAAAGACACCCAAATACAGCAGTGAAAGGTTGATCTTTTATTTTTGCAAGGACATCCTAATCAGCACCCATCCCCCCCTTATTCCTCCGCATAATATGACAAAATTACATAACTACTCCACGGAGATGTCCCGTGCGCCCGATTCCCATTTGACGTTTCGCACGCTGCTGCACCAGCGCTGTAGCGAAGCGCGCCCCCGGTCTCTCTAAGACATGCAGACGAATGGTACCGCCGGCCTGCCCCAACGCACTGACACGCTCCTTTGACCATATGCGTGCTCCGATTGACCATGTCGAGAATGGACTTGCCAACAGGACAATTAACAGTAACGACCGTTATTTAATAAAATACACGCATTAGCGAAAAATAACGCTTGTGTCATATATCACCTGGGCCACTGCACAGAACGGAACAACCGGTTTCAGATGCACATTTGCTAGATATGAGGAACGCACACATGGAATAACACTGGACAGAGTATGTAAACTACACCTTCTTATGATCTGCGGTTGCGCTGAGCGACAATATAGTGTTTAAATTCCGAATAAGCAGCATTCCATGGTGAAACCCATCAGCGTTTAAGGACGGTTTCTGTTATCCGTTTCTTAATGATCTGAAATATCAACCTGCATATAAAACGATGACAACCTATCAAAACAAACCCTTACCTCTCTGCCTGCCTGGTTAAGGGTTGACAGCTGGGTATATGCTATGCGTTTCTTGATGACAGTTATACGATGCCAGCAAATATCCAATGTTTCTTCGCGTCAGACACTATTTTCTGCGTACTTAAAGCGTCTGATCTTTATGCACCGCATTCACTTTTTCAGCTCGACTTGTGGTAGATTGCCATATCATTTAAAATGTGGTAGCCGCGATCTGGAGAAGAAGATGGTTGAGGGAGTTGTCTGTAAACCCAGTACAGATTTCACGTCACGCTTGCCTTACTTACAACCACAAGAGGGCGTATCTTTTCGTAACACACATCACAATATCCCTCCTGATCTGTAATACGGTATTTTTTCCTTTCGTACATGCCGGAGACAGAATTTAGCATTAAATTGCAGCACTGCACCATCAATATGTAACAACTCTCAGTGATACGCGTGGTACACGGTCACTCGAAATTTCATTTCATAAAGTACTTATAACACGGTTGATACGACGAACAAGATTTAGGGAAAATTAATATTTCAATCTTGTTAAATCTTGTTTTGTTTTGGGTTTTTTTTTTTTTTTTTTACAGTTTTTTGTTATTGTTTCGTTAGAAAATACGTTACTAGGTCAAGATTTGTGTCTTACGTAATCATTTACAGCTAATAATAAATAAAATGCCATACATCACGGTATGTGCATAATGGACTACAATATCTATTAGACTACAGCGTTATTCGATACATAATGAATGTGAGATTGACGACATTTTAATGTTTTGATTCGCTACACAGCCACCACCACTCCATTAGGTGGCGATAAAGATTAGCTTCGCTTAAATTGTCAGTTCTGTTTGTACCTCGTTGTGTCCCATAACACCGGCGGGTTTTCCTCCAAATACTGAAATAGTAAAAAAGGTGGACGGTGATTGACAGCAGTAATTTGTTCATAAGTGTACAGAGGTGACGATAAGTTTGCGTTGTACTTATACATTAAAGAATTTAGTAAAAATAAACTGCCTGTTTATTAGGATATCTGGAGGGTACGTGTTTTTCTTAACTGGTAAAATGTACCCATCACATGTGTATAGTCAGCTCGCCGATTTTTTGTATGAGCTACTTTGCAGTTTAATTAAATTAAAGGCTTCATTTTAAACGTGTAATCTTTTTTTCAGATCCGATGTTTGATCGTTATAATGAACTCACTGGCGTTGTTCCCACCACCTCCGCCTAAGGGACACATCACGTTATACGAGTCCAATAACCAGTTGGTATCGGGGACTTCATTTGATTGCTATCAGAAACAGGTAGGGATAATCCCACTTGGTAAATTATTTCTCTTTCTTTCTTTGTTTGTTTCTTTCTTTCTTTTTCTTTCTTTCTTTTTCTTTCTTTCTTTCTTTCTTTCTCACATAAGTCCATGGAATGACTCATAGTAGAAAACATGTTTGTTCTTCAGAGATGCTAATTCCTAGAAATTCATGGGTTATTCTGTTATACACATGACTGTCATTAAATGTCTGAAGTTGATTTCCAATTCTAGTTGCATAGTCGTGGAGTCATGATTGTTTCAGGAATGGGACCCCCCCAGCCTTCTGTTCCCCCGTGAGACCTTGAAGCCCCACAGTCGTCCTGAGAATACCAGCAAGGCGGCGTTCCTGGATCACTGTGACGCGCTGTGGATGAGGAGTGCCGCAGCATGGTACCAGTGTTCACCCTCAGGTACTTGGTGCAAAGCTGCCCTTGTGTGAGAGTCCCTGTCTGATCACTCTGCCCTTTACAGGCGTGATTCTGGACTTTCTGGGCTCCTGGAAGAAATTTCCAATTCTAGTGAGGGTGAGTGCTCTCTGTGGTTTGTATCAAGTAGTCCTGTTGTTTGCAGTTGCTGGTTCAGGCCGTCAGAGTTCAAGCAGAGTCAGAAAGAGGTGTTTGACATCTAAAGGAAATTAGCTTCATCAGTGTTTTACTTTACATTTTTTTCCAATTATGATCCGAAACTAAAAATTATTTTGCTGTTCCGGTGTGGGCCTGTGTCTGTAGTTCCCAGGTGGCTGACTGTAGGTTCCAGATGGGTTTTGGCTTTGCATCGCTGGGTTGCTTCTTTCCACAGCTCCCTGTTCCCCCACCTCACAGTAAGTCCTGCCTACGCTGTTATGGCAGCTTAAATCCTGCAGCAGATCTCCTGTTACATTTGGGACCATCTGGTGTGGCACTCTGCAGCAGAGCTAGATCCCATTCAGCACTAGTCTCGCACAGCACTGTTTTGCTACTGCTGCTGCTTCACTAGATATGAACCATTAAGACTCGAACCCAGCTCAGCACTCAGGTCTCCAGTGGACCTATTTTTAATGTGCTGTAGTTTTTTAAACGAACTGGGGTAAAGGTGTACACCACAGATGCCTGACTGGCCTGTACTCTATTTGTAGCTGAGCAGTGAGGACTTGGTAGCTGAATTTTCGCAGGTCCTGAACTGGTGAGTAGCTGCTCCCTCCTCACATTTGAGTCTCTGAGTTGCAATCGCTCTGACAAAGTCTGAAACGCTCCCAAGTGTAACTACACACATGGCGTGTGATATCACCTGTGCAGTGTTGCTGGTTATGGACCGATATGGCTCTCATCTATGCGTTCCAGGTCTGACTGTGCCGTGCGGGCCTTTGCATGGCACCCGCACACAGACAAGTTCGCTGTGACTCTTCTGGATGACTCCATCCGGATCTACAACTCCAAAAGGTTGGAGATTGGCTGCCTGCTGTTCACTCTTGGCTACATAAATGGTACTTTGTTGTAGATCGCTGCTACTGTATGGTTCCTCATAAAGTAACTTTAGCAGCGGTCTGTCTTTTAAAGCAGGTTAATCTGAAGGGTTGCTTTGGTCATTTTCCTCACACCTAGTGCATTTCCGTTACCCCAGCTCCACAGCACCGACCCTGAAGCACCGCGTCCAGCGCAATGTCGCCGCCATGCAGTGGAAGCCCCTCTGTGCATCTGCATTAGCTGTGGCCTGTCACAACTGTCTGCTGGTCTGGCATGTGGACCCAACCTCCCTTTCCACAAGGTGGCAGCACAGACGCACCAAAAGAATGTATTACACTTAAGTGATGTGGTGTAGGAACCCCTCTCTCTCTCTCTCTCTCCTCTCTCTTCTCTCTCTCTCTTTTTCTACAGACCATCCTCTGGTTGTGCCCAAGTGCTTTCTCATCCAGGTCACTCTCCTGTCACATCCATAGCCTGGTGCCCCAGTGGCTCTCTGCTGCTGTCTGCATCGCCAGTGGACACTGCAATGATGGTACTGCTCCATTCTCCTCCTCTACCATCAGATGACTGGTGCATTGCATGTCTGGAGCAGTTTGAGCCCTCAGTCGTTGCAGACGCAAAGCCATGACATTGCATGTCTGGAGCAGTTTGAGCCCTCAGTCGTTGCAGACGCAAAGCCATGACATTGCATTTGAAAAACGTTTCTTATCTCTGACTAGGTGTGGGATGTGGCCGGTGAGAACTGTGTGCCTCTGCAGCGTGTGGGAGGTGGAGGGGTCACCTTTCTCTCTTGGGCACCAGACGGGAGTCGGGTACTGGCTGCCACTCCCTCCGCGCTCTTCAGGTTGGCGTCGCCATGTGGCATCGGTTCCTCTCCGTCCTCATTGAACAGCACGAGTCACGCACGTTGTGCTTCTGCAGGATCTGGGAGACGAGGATGTGGACGTGTGAACATTGGCCTTCCCTGAAGGGACGTTGCCAGGTGACAGGAGAACCACAGCGATGGCGGAGTGCAGCGGTTCAGGTAGCGTGAGATTCTAACCAGCGTCTGTGTCTGAGTCAGACCGGCTGCTGGAGCTCGGATGGAAGTCGCCTGCTGTTCACTGTCCAGGGGGAGATGGTCATTTATGCCTTAACCTTCAGCTCTGTGCCAGGTAGGCCGGCATTGGACCTGAGAGAAATATGCACGGGTGTCTCTGCTCATCATTTCTTGAAGGTAGTACATTCCAGTTCACCTTCTTGGTGTCTCTTCTTCCAAGGGGAGCCACAGGGGCAGACAGGCGGACCCAAAGCAGCAGTAATAGTTGCTGACTTGTCTGAGACCACATTCTCTACCCCAGAGGGTGAAATCAGGTGAGTGGGCAGAGCAGCCTTTCCATTTGCATTACAGATGCTCTTATCCACTGCAATTTCTGGCTCAACCCCTGTACCTTTTTATAGCCTTTTGTTACCTGGAGTCTAGGCACTGCAAATACCCAAGAGTAAAGCGGCAACCTCTTGATCCTGCTCTGCGTTTTGTTAGGAGTGTCTGGTGTCTCGGTTCTTTTAATGCTGATCTCTGCTGTCATGCTTGTCACTCTGAGCTTGGCACCCTCCCCTCTTGAATGGACCTTAGTACCTTGTTTTTATGTCGATTATCGAGTTGAGGTCTCCTTCACGTGGTTCCCTGTCTATTGCGTCTGCCTCCTGTCTTCTCTTTTTGCCTTGCTTCCATTCAGCCGCAGTACCAGTGCTGATGTCGGTCACTGCTCATCCACTCTGCAATGCTTTCTTCTAGGCTTGGGGGAGAGGTGCAGAGTATGGCCTGGGACCCACAAGGGGAGAGACTAGCCGTGCTCCTGAAAGGTAAAGTTGCACTCGCTCTCGAACCATCACTGGGTCACCAACAGCGACACTTTCTGTCTTCCTTATAATGCCTTTGGCTGCTGATAGCTCCTACCTATCGTGTATCTCTAGGTGACCCAGAGTCACTGGACCACCCTCCCATGATTGCAGTGTTTAAAACCCGCACCAGTCCCATCTTCGAGCTCCTGCCATGGTCAGTGTCTCCTCTATATGCGTGGGAGTGCACTTGCTTATTCGAAGATGGTTCTTGCGTTGATGCACATAACGGCAGCTGGTTGAAGTTGTGTTCATGTGCCTGTTGCAGTGGCTTTGTTCAGGGAGAGCCGGGGGCAGAGCCCAGGCTTATGCAGTTCCACCCCAACTTTGCAAATGGAGCCTTGCTCACCGTGGTAAGGCTCAGCCACCACATTCTTGACTTCACACCCTCCTCTACTTCTCCTGCCAAGCTGCCTTATGATGAGTGTAACTGTGTTCCCTCTACAGTGCTGGTCCAATGGAAGGATCTCTCATGTGCCCTTCTACTTTGTGAGTGCAGGGAGGCCCCTGCCCGGCCTCAGGGGCAGTCCAACACTGCCCTTCTCGCAGAATCAGGTCACGGAGAATGGAGGCCGGCTGCTGTACACAGAGCTCTCCTCCTAAAGCCCAGGCTGCTGGAGCTCTGTATACCTACTGTCAATAACCTCTGCTTTTGCACAGCTGTAATAAAGTATGTTTTTCTTTGTTCTGCCACGTGTTTCCAGTTAGTGAATTTTTTTTTCCCCCCATTTTATTTTTTTTACTGAAATATTTACTTATGTCATGTTTGCTTCAAAAGTAACTATATGAAATACATGAACCGTTATGATGGATTAATGATAAGCAAACATGAGAC
>JABFDZ020000109.1:10364964-10379161 GCA_019775955.2 Pollimyrus isidori | reverse complement strand
ATATAAGAAAACGTGCAACTTACGGTCTTGACATTTCACAAAGGCTAATAAAAATATCTGGGCTGCTACAATGAGCAGAAAAGTCCTGGAATCCGTAAAGCTGAGCATGTCTGAAAATTAGACATGCACGGTCTTCGGGGAAAAGAAGAAGCAAAGGTGAGGGAGCAGACGCGGCTCTTGTGTCCCCTTTGACTACCGCACCATAAGTCAACCTTCCAAAACTGATGGGGAATCCAATAGCAGGCCCCCGTAAACGCTCAGCACCCACCGCACCAGGTCAGGTACTGAGGTTTTATGTCGGTTCTGTCTCCAATGGATCTTCGGATATTCCGTCAGGATAGGAACCCCGACCCCCAGCAAAGCTGAAACACGAGCTTCCACTCCATACTCGCCTCTCTCTCCCAAGGTTCTAACGCACACCTCTGGCAGAGTACTGAAGGTCGGCTCAGTATAGTTTCATCGCTAAGCAACGATGGACCTTTATGAGTTTTTAACTTAAAATAAATATGTAGCCTGTATGAGAATGGGGATATAGCCCTATACATATACAGGAATGAATTTGAGAAAAAAATCGGAATTGGATTAAACGGACAGAAGATGCAAAAAGTCCATTAAATTACAAGTAGTAGTGTGAAAACTTTATTTCGACAAAGCTAAAATCCGACAGCGGCACAGGCCTAAATAAAACAGAATTATAATAAGTTAGGCGAGGATGTTTAACGTAGTGCTACAGCTCTACACGTAATTTTGCTCAGATGAAACAGTATAATCACTCAAGAACTGTGTTGCAATTTTATTAGAGTAACCTGATTGTGTGTGCGTGTCTGTGTGTATAAATTTGTAAATTATTATGACATATGAAGCCGTACTTTTATTTATCTTTTTTTCAAGGATGAGATTTCCATTTTACTTAGTGCTGTCAATTCACTGTAACAAGGTTGTGTTCACTTATTGACAGTCACAGTCCTATTAACCTTATATCCAAACATATCAAGTTAAGAAATAAATTGTGTTGTTTCGCACAAAAGAGTATGAAGTTGTTTTGGCAGCACAATGAGCACAGAGTAACAAGCATATATATATGCTGAAGGGGAATTTGGCAGCAGAGTCACCTGGTTGGTCCGTTTGATAATCAGTCATGCAGCAGCTGTCATAATGGGACCAGCTGCATGGTCTGTTACCTAAGCTGGTGGCTGGGACATGGCATATATTATCATGGTCAGACACAAATGACATTTGGACACAGACTGGCCTTTAATGCTGGTATGAATCTGCTGGTATAAGCCAGTTTACAAAACTGTCATCTATATAAACCCTCTTTGGTTTTATTCTTAAAAGCTTTGTCACGTCTACGCTTTGCCTGTTGTCTATATTACCAAATGTTCAAATAAGGTCTCCTTTAACTGCTCTAACTCGTGATTCCTTTTAGGAGTGAATCATTTAGGCAATATTGATAACATTCCAGAACATTCTTCGTGTAAATCCTCCAAAATAGTTATTGGAGAACGTTGGTTCTGGTTATGAAGGGGTTAAGACTGGGAGCACCATGGAACACAGAGTACAGTAAGCAGGCCTGTAAGGCATCGTGTTGATGCTCAGCCAGTGTGGGTCAGGAACACTGTTACAGGAGGCTCGAATGCTTAGTAGATTTGTCAGTAGTAAATAACTATGATTCAAAGCTTTCGTGGGGGATAGTGGCTGTGTTTTAGTATTTTTGTGCAAATTAAATTGACGATAACAAATTCACCACCTAAGAAGTTGCACATTAAACAGGGCAAGATGATCCTATATTCCAGGGCTCTTCAAATCTGAACCCCGATTCCAAATCCACACCTCGTTTTAAGTTCTCCCAGGTAGTTAGTATAATGATTACTGATTCTAATTGGCCAGAGGCTTCACACCTGACAGGTAAAGGAAGGCTGGAAAACCAGCAGTGCTCGGATGTCGAGGACCGTGATTTGAATAACCCTGCTATATTCATTTATGGCCATAACCATAAACGTGCCATTACAACAAAATAAATACATTTTTCTTTATGCTTTGAAACAAATTGCAATGGAAATACCCCATGTGTGCTATAAAAGGACCCCTGAGTGAGACAAAACAAAGGACTTTGCCTTGTAATGATGGACGTGTGCTTCTAGGTGCAGAGTACACTATCGGCATCCCATCTGGTGGGCAACAACACACCCTCAGTCCTGCTCCATGCCACAGCTGAGCTAACAAATTGTAATGGTGCTGTCACCAAGACTTTCTCCAAAATGTCACACGTCTGTGGGACCACCAGATTCCGAGCTCATTAGATGGAGTTCCATCAAAATCACACAAGGGACAGCCCATCGAAAACAGGCCCGGCATTCAAACCTTTGCTTAGTAATTCATTAGAAATTCAATACATTGACATTCACACCATCCTATGAAGTACAAAAGGAATATCTATACAATTTCTAAATATTTAATAGCCATCAGTGGTTTTAAAAATTTGTCAGTATAAGTACCTCACTTATGGGTAACAAAAGAGGCCCCCTCTCGAGTCCTTACTAACCGTGCAATAAGCCAAAGCTCCTTTCATTAGGTCAGAGGTCACTTTCAGGTCTTTAGGATGAGTAAAATTTCAGTAAAAGTATAAACTGTCTTCAAACTTTTGTGTTTTTATGTTCATATTATCCTTACGTCTCCTTAAACTTGGCCAAAAAGTGACATATACACAATGTCATCCAATTATATCTTGTGATTTTAGTTATATCACCAGATAGTGTTACATCAAACTGTTTGAAATCAGTTACATAAGAGGGCCAAATGTAACCAAACAGCTGAATATTGGATTGGACAAATCTGGCCTCCTACATACTGGAATGAGCTTTCAGGAATGGCTTCAATAAGGGCAACAAAGTCAAAAAGAATGACATGCCATATAAATTAAAGTATTTTGCAATGCTTAAGACAACCGGCCAGGTATGAATTAAATGTGAAACCAAAACCAAATATAGAATCATACTGGTACAACTACAGTGGATCTATATATGTATGTATCTATATGGTCAGAGCTTTTTAAAAATGATATGAAGTTAATTGAAATTGGAAGTTTAGATGGTTTAAAACTACATATTAAGCAAAGTCAGTGCCAAGTTGTACCAAAAATGCTGTACATGACTGTTTGGTACATGTGTATATACACACATTCCTCTCCCAGACTCAGCAACAACCATTTTCTGTGTCTCAAGCATACATTTTCTCCTATACCAGCCGTCATTCGGTCTGTTACTCTCCGTTCACAGACACACACCAGGTAGCCTATTTCCCAGTAGGCATTGCTGAAGCTTAGTAAACATTTTTATACTGCCTTCCATCAACATACCAAGAATGATCAAATTCAGCTAGAGGTTCCATAAGTAAATGACATTTCTGAATTTTTCTGGCTCACATGAGCAGCTTCCTTGGCTATAGCCTTGCTCTTCCTAAGCACAGAGAATGTAGCTGTATGTTGTTGGCTGAGTACACAACTGTAAACTTCTTTGAGGTGTCATGTGAAATGGAAAGCCCTGTGACACTGCTATACTCTTTGTTGTGGTGGATCTGTATCTATTAATACCTCTCATAGTCAATAAAGAAACAAGAGGTAAAAGAAGACAAATTATTCTTTTTTCCCAGGAAAAACAGGAAAGAACTTACACCTAGACAGAATAATAATGCTTTATTCATTGCCAGGGGGATACAGGGTAGTTTTAGCATATTGCTCTCTGTGAGACACACAGGCACATACACTGCTGAGAAGTCAGAGCACCCAGCTTGCCAGCAGCCCGGGTGCAATAGGGGCATAAGGTGTTGTTCAAGGGGCCAACTGTGACATCACTCCACCAGCATTGGAGTTTGAACTAGTGACCTTCTACTCACAGGTATGGAGCACTGATGCTAGGATCAACTGGGGCTAAGCATGTTACTCAAAGGGGCCAACTGTGACATCACTCCACCAGCATTGGAGTTTGAACTAGTGACCTTCTACTCACAGGTATGGAGCACTGATGCTAGGATCAACTGGGGCTAAGCATGTTACTCAAAGGGGCCAACTGTGACATCACTCCACCAGCATTGGGGTTTGAACTAGTGACCTACTACTCACAGGTATAGAGCACTGATGCTAGGATCAACTGGGGCTAAGCGTGTTACTCAAAGGGGCCAACTGTGACATCACTCCACCAGCATTGGGATTTCACCAGATGATCATTTGGCCATGAGCACAGAATACGCACTAAGCTATGCACCACCCTAAATAGACAGATAGAACTTGTGTTCACAGCGTAAACATCTATTATACTTCCACATTATTTCTGTAATATTGGATTATTCTTAGAATTATGCAGCAGCTTGAGTTGCCCGATTGCCATTAACGGTACCATCATAGAGCCTGATTGTGTTTATTCTAAGGATGCCCAGAAACTCACAAAGGAGTAAAGTATAGCAAAATTTCCCTCCATTCAAAGTTGTGGTGATACACAGACTATTAGGAACCTTTGGGCATAATTCAGAATACAGTCTGAATGTAATGTTAGTTACAAACAGTAAAAAGGGTAATTTAGAGACAATAATTCACATGACAAGCATAACTTAAGACTGTGACTGAGAAGTGAAATATCTAGAAGAAAGTTGACCATGTGCCATCTTTACAAAGCATTGGTTATCAATTACTTCAAATTATTAGGAGTGAGAGCAAAATGGCACTAAATGGTGCCAATTGGCGTAGCAATGACTACCTCAAAAGCACTGCAAAGCTATATTAGACATCACATATGTAGCATCACATGCCTGAGGCAAGGCTCAAACAAAACCAGCACTGGATTTCACTGGATTGAACTACACAAAGTGTATTTGCCTTCTTTTATTCCTGCTTCCTTTGGCTCCCTCCCACCTCTCCTTCCTCCTGCATAATGAATTGAGATGAAATATGATCCCATTGATGAAAATCTCCCACTAAATACATCCCAACTTAGGAGTTCTGGCATTCAGAGTTAACGGAGGGATGTACTGGGCCTGGCTGTCAGCTAGCATGGTTCATGTAATACTAAGGACTGTGGCAGGAAACTCGCAAGATCGAATCCTCACAAAGACCCCATTGCCACGTCTTGGAATCACATCCCCTCTTCACATGACAGCCAGGTTGAAAATATGAAGTCTGACGGACGGGAAGATGCAGGTGATCTCCAGCAGAAGGCATGGAGGAGAGAGGGAGGAAGGAGGGGAGCACCCCGCGGGGCTCAGCCGCTATTCATGGCATCCTGAGGCGATCCTGTGGGCGTGAATGCCGGGGCTTCCTCTGTGTACTCTCAGCCGGCCTACACAATGGCCCTCTGTACGGCGCTCCCTGGAATGCATGGAGAGGGCACCGGCGAGCGGCGCGGCGGGGGGAGGACTGCTGCCACATCCATCCCAAGGAGGCTCCTGAGGTCCGCAAGGTGTCCAGGTCGCTGTATCAGAAAAATCTGGGTGCCACGGCTTGTGCTGATTCCTTAAAGGTTTGAAAGTGTAATATAAGAAAAAAACCACTGGACTCTACGCCACAAGTTGGTTACAAGGTGCAAGCTGCCTATAAGGATTATGGCGGCTAAAACCAGCAAAATGCTAGCTAAATGCTAGCCTAGCAGCCCTAGCTATTGGGCCCATCCACCAGTCACTCTGTCACAGTAGGAGGAGGTCAAGAGCTGTAACCCGATTTTAAGATTATTTGCCGCCAGAACAAGGTCCTGGATTTAACTGAAACTTACAATGAAAATAAACTTCAAAATAACAAATCACAACAACAAACATGTTACCAGGAAGCCTGAAGAGCCAAATAGAAGTCAGGAGTGAATAATAATAATAATAATAATAATAATAATAATAATAATAATAATAATAATAATAATAATAAATATAATAATAGGAACACATCTTACGATATATGATAAGCACACAAAAAGGCATGAACAGGCTCTGATCATCTGCTCTAAATGGCTTCAAAAACACTACAGTCTTTTAAAAGCTTTAGAAATGGACTGCCAATGTGAAAAGGCGCCCTCTTGTGGAGCACCGCACACATTTTACAATGTTGTCCCCAAGAAGAATCCCTGTGATACTGTTGACAATGCAATAAGCACAAGGTTAACTGCAATGCACAAGTATCTAGAGAATTAAGCGTCATTTAAGAACACAATGAAAAGTCATTCATTGAGGAATCCGTGACAAAAAATGTTTTGAGTGCAATTGCTCATAAATTATATTTTTGGTAAACAATGTTGACTCAGTAAGTTTTGTTATTGCTTTTATTTAACTATTCAAGTTAAATCCATAGGAATTTGCCAGTATTGTTTACTGCACTACTAGCTATAGCCATACAGATTGCATAGATCCACAATGTCATTTGGTCTTATCCCTGATTTGTTTCTCTAACCAGAGGTAGTTTGCATCATTTCCTAACATTATTGGGGCTGTTGCTGAATAACCATGAAGACCACTCAAGCCGAAATTATGTGGGTCTATTTGTAGAAAAGGGAGAAGAGAAACAGAGAACCAAGAAGGAGCAAGGGCTAGAGAGTAACTTTTATGCAGGATTTAAGCAGGCTCTGCCTCCGACACTGAGTGCCTATTATGATGGCAGAGTTCTTGGGTTTTAGCTACACTCTGAGTAAGGATTATTAATGCCTACTCTGGGTGTCCCAGTGCAAGGCAATGATGAGGGGAGAGGGTTAGGTTTGGGGAGGGCAGTGGGAGAAGGTTAGGGTGGGGGGTTCACATGCTAGTCTGAATCTGTAGGGACAAAGATGCCATTCATGGAATGGAAAACAGAGAAGAGAGAAGAGGCCTTGGGTGAGGCCTGGACCTAGGGTATGCTGGTTATATGAGAGAACGTGTTCTGGACTTTGTGGCAGACTAGCTGTGTGTGGGAACAGGGCCTCAATGTGCTGTATCCAGAATCAGGCGAAGCTGAACCACGGTACTCTGATAATTTGTTCCCCAATAGATAAAAAATGTTATAATTTAAAGTTTTGATAACACTTTGTCATCCATTGAGGCACAGCTAAATTGGGATGAATTCTTTTTTTTGCTCACAAAACACGTGTGAAAAGCAGGTGTGAAAAGTTAGTAATTCCTCTGTATAATTAAAAAGTGTAAGAAAGTATCAATAAGTAGTTTCATACTATATCAGTATCAATTTAAAAGTGACTGGCAAGCCAAGTATCTGCATATATCTCACTGAATCTGGTCCAGCTCAGACTGAAACTCCAGCAGAGCAGAGCTCTTAATGTTACATGTACGATGAACACATGATGAAAAGCACACAACTGTTTTCAGTGCAAACCTATCACAAAGAACCACAAAAAGGCATAGAAACCATTTGACAATTCCAATTTACAATTTTCCAGCATATAAAACAGTGATTTTTGAAATTGGTTTTTAATTCCAAAACCCGTTCCATTGTTGGTGTTAGAGCTGAAAACAAGACATTATTCTAAACCCCCTATTTCCTTGTTCCAATCCCATATTAAAGGAGCACTGACTGATTAGGATGACTCATCAATGAAAAGGTAGCATGACCTATCTCTGGCATTTTGAACCCTGGTGGGATGATGCTTTTCGGGTTAAATTGTCTCTTGTTTAGCCAGGAAGCATTGTAGTAGTTTTAACATATTTCAATATGAGATTTTTATGCTCGCACGCAATTCTAATACACCCTCAATATTGTTTATTATGCTACGTTCCCCAAATGGATCTCAGTTGAGAAACATAATCAGAGAGAAACTGCAAAAGCACAAGCTCAGAATGGCCCCTAGTGGTCATATGGTGAAACAGGACAGTTTTTCTGCTCTCTGTATTCATGCTTCAACGTAGCTACATTCAGCCAGGTGCCATGACGTGACCGTCATAGCAGTCAGGGGCACAACCAGGGGTGACTCTAAAGATTCTGGGGGCCCCAGGCAAAAAAAAAGTCCAAGGGAGCTCCAGCTCGACTCTACCCCAGCACGGTAAAATTAGCTACCTTTATTCTACTGTGAAGTGTAAATTCATAATGTCAACAAAGAGAATTTAATAAACATGAGATATTTATTTTCACTTTTGTGAAAAAGAGTATGCAAATAAAGCACATTTGTCATTGCAATGTACTATGTATTTGGCTGCCCTCAGGGGCCCCCTTCCAGCTTGGGGCCCCAAGCCACTGCCTGCCCTGCCTGCTCTGTCGCTTTGCCTCAGGGCACAACATTGAGAAAAAACATTGATTGGAGAAATCTTTGTTCAGAACAAATGGCCAGAGTCAGATATGATTATATATCAGGCATTAAAATTCTAGACCAGCCAATTGGTAGCAGCAGTATTGCTTCAAACGTCCAGGAACTGGGTTTTCAATCTTACCCCCAGACTGCCTGTGCAGTTTGCATTTTCTTGTCACGATGTGCTGGGCTTCTGTGTAGTCATGCCTATGAGAGCCCGGCGCTGCCTGAGGTAGGCTAAAGGCCCCATGTGATCTGGTACTAGATAAGCGGATGCTAGGACAAACGACTTTCAGGCCATTAGTCATCTCAGAAATACAAACAGTATGTTGGTTCTGCAGCATCGTGGTGTCAGTGGTGAGTGGGAGCACGTCCCTAGAGAGAATCGCAGTAAAAGACTAACAATGCTCCTCCTAACCCTTCCAATTTTCCCCTTAAACATTCATCCACATACAGCATATTACACACAAGGCTACCTTCGAGGCTATCTGAGATATTTACCTAGAATCCGGACCCCCCGCGTCCCAGTAGGATAAGCAGTTTGGAAAATGGATGGATGGAAAATTGATGTTTTGTCTGATGGTTTTAAGGGAAGTTAGTGCACATCCGGCTCTGTGATAAATATTGCAGAAAATTTAAAATTTAATCACCAATCAGCTGGTTAAATGCATCCATTTCTGTCAATGTCACATCTACATTATGTGCCTTAGTCCAAAAATTATTTTTTATTGGTCATTTATTTGCAATGATATTTCAGCCATGACCATCAATCAGAATTAAAAAACTATAAACCAAGACTATACAAATACCTCATAGGTTACCTTTAAATATTAAATAATTTAAAATGACCACCAAAAGACATTTGTCAAAAGTAAAGGTAACAGAATCAGGTCGCCACTGCACCCAGGAGCAATTATTTTCACTGTAACATGACACTGTCAAACGGAATACATTTTTATTTAACAAACTTTTCATTAAACATTTTGTAATTTACTTACAAGTTCAAACGAATGTTCAGTTTACTCTTACACAATATGTGTGATATCTACAACGACTGGGGCAATACTGTAAGCGTTTTGTGACTTAAATGTGCACAGATTAAGACTCCAGTGTCTGAAAAACTGTTAGCTTGATTCCCACTCCGGGCAGATCAATGCCACCACCATTAACCCTTTAAGTAAGAGCTTTAAACATAACTACTCCAGGGCTGCTAAACGCCAATGTTTCCAAACTCCACTCTCAGCAGTCTGTCTCGGGAGACCAAGGTGTGTGACATGAGAAACAGAATTTCTGACAGGGATAAATGAAACACAATGATTATTATTATAATAGCTAGCTGGGAAACAAATTTTGCCAAGACACTTGACCAGTCATTGCCTCTTGAAAAGTGTTTACAGCATTACGTCTGTCTTTACGTTGCCTTTCCATATGTCAGCAAGAATTGGAAGTCGATGAGTAAGCGATGAATTGCAATATCTGCATTCCACAGTGTGGACTCAGGAAAATTTTTTGAGTTATGATTAAGCGAGTTCGAGTCAAGACCGAGTAAAAACTCATATGATGGAGTCCATTCCTATGTGGACTCCAGTACCACAATTCTGGAATAAACAATTCAATACAAAAAAAGAAGTCTACATTAGCATGTAATTTTTAAGCTTTATTGGAAGTGCAAGTTGAATATTATAAAGTATGATCATTTGCTTACAGTATGTTAATTTGCTGCTTGCCTTCCGTCCAGCAGTCTTGATTAAAATAAACAGGATGGATGGACTTTATGTGGGTTTGCAAACCATGTTACTTTTTTCCAAACCTTTGCGGCATCGCCATTTGCCAAAACTGTGGGTGGAATCCATCGCCGTTCACAGCAGCCATTGATTCACGAACAAACCTGGATACAAATGGCAAAGAAGCATTCAAACAGCCAACCTTACATCACTAAGCAGGGACTTTTGACCCTCTGAAATGCTCTTTATCCCCTCCAAATAAATGTTCATAATCAGCTTAAACAGTGTTCTCATTCATTTTCATTTATGTCAGGCCCCCCTAGTAAATGATTCATAAATCCCTAGTGACATTCTTGTCTCTAAGAATATTCACTCAGAAGACGGCATTAAGTTACATTGTTGCCAACAAGTGCTATTGTGTTTTACAAGTGCTTTCTATGACCATGGAATTGACCTTATGCTATGGGATGCATGGGACTGACCTCTTCGCCTGGTAGGATATAGAATGGCCAAGATCACGACTCGAGGATTTTTGGAAAAAAGACTGGAGGAGAGTCAGGATATACTCTTTTACTTCAGAATTTCCTTGATTTTCACGGTCCTAAAATACATTTGGTTTCTGTTACCGTGTTGTTCATGCATTGATCAATCACACAATTAGAGCACTAGAGTGAGGACTTCTGCTAATTATTTTCCAATCAGATTCATCTACACTAAAGTATAATAATGTTGAACATCTTTTTTCTGATAAAAAAAAATTGGAGTTCTAAGTCAAAACAGCAGACAATGGGCAGTGTGTAAGAAAATAATAGTTCTAGTTAATAGTTAATCTCAGGTTGCCCTTTACTGGGAGAAACCAAGTTTGCAATACCTACACATTATGTATTTAAGATGGAAAAATATCTTACCAGCAACTTCGCCAGCTGACCCACAATGTTTTCCTCAGTAACAGTTTGCAGTTTTTCATCAATTTCAAAATCCAGGAGAGGTTGACTAGTGGCAGTCATAGCCAAAATGAGTGCCAGAAAAACATAGCACACCTTAGTCTCCATAGCAAAGCAAATTAACCAGGGGCAACGTGAGCCGAGCTGCTGTGGGAGTCTAGAAACGTTATCAGAATGCAACAGTGATAGTGAGATAATAACCAGTAGTTGCCATTTCTGTCCTTATATATAACCCAACCGAACCTTGCTGCTTTCAAGCCAAGGGTAGTGGGTTCAAGTTAAGATTTTATGAAGGTCTTAATAAAGCCAAGAAAGAGCATATTGATTGCGTCTGTCTCATCTTAGGGTCCTGAGTCTCAAGAGTAATGCATCCCTTTCATACCATTGTGAGGCTCCAAGATGGAGCTCCCTTAACATTATTAAACAGATAAATCCTGGCTTATGGCCGCCATCTAAATCAATCATTTCTTATTCTTTTTTTTAATGATGAACGAACTCACAGAAAGCCTTCTTCCTACCAATTTCACTGGTTTCAGCTGCATTTCAATGGGCTCACTCACCACTGGTTGAATTCCATACAGGTACTGTCAGGTTCACACCATCTAAAATAGTTATGTAGCTAGATATTCAAATAATTTGCTGAAGACTGAATTTGATCTGCACAGCTGCAGTCAGTCTAAAAAGAACAAAAAGAGAAAGTGGGCAATTTGGTTGGCATAGATTATCATCCATCGGCCCAAGAGAGTTTTTATTCAGGTAATTGACCTGTTGTTTTTCCCGTGCAACTAAAAGGTACACGTGTTTTGCCTTGAACTTTCCACCTCTATATTTGTTTCTATTATATTATACAATTTTAGTCTGTCTGTAGTTGTCTATAGGGACACTTTAATTACATTATTTGGTGGCTCAATGTTATGCTAAAGGACAATATCCATTTTCAGTTGTCTTTTTTATAAACGGCAGAACCATCACTGCAATAAACCAGAAGTAATGCATGCAAAAACGCTATTTCAATATAAAGACCAACAAAGTACAATTGTTTATATTAAACCATTTTATCAGGTCCAAGAAAGATTCCACATTCATAATATTGCATTCATTTTGATTTTACAACACAAAACATCTCTTTCTTAATTTTCAACCCTGAATACTCGCCTCAGGCAACACCTATAATGTAGTTTTAAATGTTTTCAATTTCTTTAAACATTTTACACTTTCTGGCACGAGAATGAGTTGAACTGGCTGAAGGCAGTTAAGTAAATACTCTCAACATCTGAACCTGGTAAGTACTCAGAAATTCAATTGCTGTGTGCCCATCGGCAATTTATGCAGGGTGAGTTAATTTTCTGAACCAAGCTTGACCCCTTGCCCTGGGGCTGATATTTGCTTTGTGGGGAGCTTGTGACCACACTGTAATGTCACTCCTGTATCTGTCCATTTCAGTCACAATATACATTCTCTTCTCATTTTTCTCATCGCATACCAAGTCCCATACCAAGTTTCTCATCGCAAGTCCCGTGGCAATGCTGACCCATTCCTCAATTGGTTTTTCCTGGACATTTCATTGGAAAACACCCTATCATCAGTCCAGACCCTGTGGAACCTCCAAACCAGAGTGCGTGAGCAACTCTCCATCCCAAAGTGCAAATGCAGGGCAAAGGGGTGCCCTAAACTGAGCCCGAATCGAGTGAATCACCTGGGGCTTATTGACATCCACCAGTCCCAGCAAGCCCAGCCCATAATCCAACAATAAGCCCACACGGTCGGGCTTGCCCACACCCGATAAAGGCACCATCTTATTGGTAGTCATGGCGTACCACTTCCGCTGAGAGTAAGCGAAGACCCAGGAGCTGCTGTTGGTGCCAACACACTCATCCCTTGCCATCCCTGCTTCAGCAACCCCCAACCTGAACTCCTCCGATTTGCGGACAGTCACTTCCCAGTAGTGGCGCCCACTTGTGACCTGGCAATCTCCAAACACCACAGCCCAGTCCCGGAACCGCTCTGGGTTATCCATAACCAGGCTTGGGTCCAAACCGAGAATACGGTAGATAACACCTGTGTCCTTCTTGAAGAGGTCCAAGCTACTGTGTGCCGTCCGCTCATCCAGTTTAAAATGTAGGTCTAAAGGAAGAAACATGAAAATATCATAAATATATCAATATCTGGTTGACCCACGATGTGGAAACACTAAACCTTTACAATGTATAAAGTGCCAAATGAGGAGCCTCGTCTAAACCGTATAATTCTACAGCAGTGGCTGGGATACCTAAACGGCATAAAAGAACTGATTCGTGTTGTTTTGCCCTGATTACGCAATCCACATGCTTGTGAAAACCACGCAGATCTCTACCGTTCGATCTTTCAAAATAAACAGAGAATAATCACTCATTTCTCAGCACGAATAATATAACGTCTAAAAGGTTGCTATTAAACTTATTATTTTAACCATTTATAAAACTTAACAATACTTTTAGATACGGGTATTCAACGGAAATTTACGCAATAAGTGAACCATAGTGAAACTTCTACATTAAATTTAGAGACATTTTATACTGATCGTGGATTGGAAATGTTAACGCCTAAGGTTTCTATCAGCACATGCACATGTCTGACCTCCACTGCTAGCTGTAGAGTCAATAGCCATCAGAGGTTAGGGAAAGATACATCCGTCCTTAAACGGAAAGTACAGAAACTGTACTCACTATTCACTGCCGTGTTAATGGCATATCGCCTCTCAGGTGACAGAATTGGTTTGGAGACCTCTCTGAAAAACCCAGCACTCAGGGGTCCGGTTTTTAGGCGCAAACAAACAGAAAAAACTCTCAGGGCCGCCATCTTTAGCTTGAATACGTCACGATTTAGAAAGTTGGGTTAATAACGCGCATGTGTGGAATGTTGAGCACGGGCTTTGTTTTTCACGGTGCAGTAACAGGCATTGTCCTGTAATAACGGTCCGCAATAAAAGGCTTATTGAGTCTGCACAGCAGTATTTGTTATATATTTTTAGTAGCAAAGATATCATTGCATTGTTGTTATATTAAAAGCTATCAATGTTTTCCCTTTTCATCTTTCCTTCTTTACATTTACTATTAAAAATTCCAGAAATTGGGATTTGTATAATACAAATGGTGTGCGTGTCATTCTCGATTGTCGGCGGTGTTCTAACAGCTTAAAATGGTTTAAAACAACTTACTGGAAAATCCATCCAGCCATCCATCCATTGTCCAAACCGCTTATCCTTACTGGGTCGCGGGGGGTCCGGAGCCCATCCCGGGAACAACGGGCA
>JABFDZ020000109.1:10339328-10357118 GCA_019775955.2 Pollimyrus isidori | reverse complement strand
TCGGCTCAATACTTCGCAACTGGCAGTTGTGATCTGCTTCCTTATCAGGACCGGTTGATTGCGAGGTAATGCGTCCCCCCTGCTTGGTCACGCCCCCAATTTAACTTGTTCCACCTGCTTGGTCACGCCCACCTGGAGCCGTGGACATGACAGTGGTTTGAACAATGCCAGGAAGGCAGCATCTAGGGCAAGAACACTGCATTGATGGAAATGCCTGATAATTTCCTTTTTAATAAGTTGAAATAACTTAAATCAATTGGACAGAAATTCTGAATGTTTTGGTTAACAAACTGTAGCTCTATAACAAAATTTGGACTGCTAGCCTGTTAGCCAATTGATCATACAATCATCATCTTCTGTTGTAAGTTCAGACTTCACAACCATGCTCCCCTTTCTCTGTGCACACTGCCAGGCAGGGAATACATCACAGAATATCATTTTGAAACCACTTTGCTGTTCAGTCAGCAGGAACTGCTTTGTGTATTTCAGACCACCTTGTTGTATGAAACCAAAATCCCACTCTTATGTGTTGTCAAATAGCTGTATGACAATGTATCTACATCTACAGTATGGCAACTAATGATTATGATGTAATTTACACAACCAGTTTGTGTAAACTGGAGACTATCAGATAAAAGATTTGGAATCGTGGGAATTTCACAAGGCAGAGTTAACCTTTGTCCATATGTCTTGAGTGTACTCTGTTATATGTACATAAATAACATAAATAGCACACTTTTATTTATATTATATGTGTGATTTACACACAGAGTACTGAATGATGAGACACTGTTTACAGTAATCCCCAGAGGGTGAGCAGACAGAGTGAATAGGAAGTGTTAGATACTAAGAGAGCAGATGGCAAAGGGAGCTGTGAAATCTGTGCATTTCATATTTTTTCTTTATATATTTTTTTATGAATCCCTGCAATAAAATGCCAGTGAAGCTTTTAGTGGCCTGTCATGGGTACAAACAGCTTAACTAATTTATATGTAATGTTCATGCCATTAATATGGTAAAGCTACAAATGATGGTTTAACAGCAAATTTTATATTACGTTCTGTGCTCTTGCTGTTATAAACCAATCCCTTTCCATTTAATTGTGAATAATTTCTCCAATCAGTTTTCCATCCATCCATCCATCCATCCATCCATCCATCCAACCATCCATCTGTCTTCTACATGACTGTCCTGATCAGGGTCATGGGTCCAATAAGTACTGATGGAATTGGACATAAAAAAATGTGGTTTTTCTTACATATTATCCATTCTATCACACTTATCACAAACGTTTTTCTCTATTTCTCTAATTTTCTCCAACCAATGAGAATTGAAAAAACATGTACTTGCTTTAGATACAGAAGTAGCATCCCTGAATAACTCCAGTTACTCCATGTAATTATTACTCTGAATATCCCTAAACTTATTGGATATCCCACACTTTCCTGCAAACCCCTCTTTAACACATACAACACACTAACCCCTGTTTTGCTTGGCTGACCTACAGCCAGTTCCAGTTCAGCATGACTGAATCAATGCTATTTCTTGGTGTGGTATCTCTTCCGCCCTCTACCAGGCTGGTTTCTGGTCATACCCAGTGTCTCCTGCTTCACCTTATTCTTGTGTACTGCTGTCCTAGAAATATTGAACCAAGAAGTAACCTGCTGCTCAGTGTAGCCTTCTGCCAGGAGAACCAGGATTATACTAGGATTTTTTTTAAATGCTAATTTGTTTACAAATACAGAGTTGTCTCAATATTTCTGCGGCTGTATTCTGGTTAGCTGTAGAGTAGTGGATTTCAAACATTTTGGATCAAGTACCACTTGAGCTCAAACTAAATTAGCCAAGTATCATGTGGGTGAAATAATCGCAGTGACCTGAATCACAGCAATTAATTATCATCATCATCTCGCCTACCACCTGCGGCACCTCTAGTACCACTGATGGTACACGTACCACAGTTTGAACACTACTGTTTTGAAAGGAACCAGTTGAGGTATTTCAGGCATCTGTCTAGGATGCCTCCTGGATGGTTCCCTGGGAAGCTGCTTCGGGCATGTCCAACTGGGATGAGGCCCCAGGGCAGACCCAGCACATGCTGGGCAGATTATACCTCTGGTCTGTCTTGGGAACACCTTGGTATTCCCCTGGAGGAGATGGCTGGTGAGAGGGTGACCCCACCCTGGATAAGCGGCAGACGATGGATCGATGGCTGATGGATGGGTGGATAGATGGATGGATAGTGTACACCATTTTAGAACAATGAATCCAATAGTTATACTTTATAAACTCTTTATACCACTGATATTTCATTACCATTCATCCATGGCTTCTCCTACCACTACTCCGCCAATGATATCCATGTCTGCTTGACCTTCTCTCCTGATGACACCAGGGTCTCTGCTCGGATCTCTGCGTGCCTGGCTGACATCGCAATCCGAATGAGGGACCATCACCTCCAGCTTAATCTCTCCAAGGCTGAGCTTCTTGTCCTTCCTGCCAGCCCCTACCATCCACCATGACATCACTGTTCAGCTTGGCTCATCCATACCACCTCCGACACGGTCCGCCAGGAACCTAGGGCTAATGACAGACAACCAGCTGTGCTTTGCTGAGCACATGGCAGCACTCTCCTGATCTTGCAGATTCACGCTGTATAATATCAGGAAGATCAGGCCTTTTCCGTCTCAGTATGCAGTTCAACTTCCAGTCCAGGCACTTGTTACCTCATGACTTCACTTTTGCTCCTCTTCACTCTCTACTGGCAGGTCGACCCGCTTATGCTACTGGACCACGTGACGGCATGCCGAATATTCAGCCAGCCTGTTAGGGTCAGTGCCTGTCTGACCCTTTGTACCTGACGTGCGCTACTGTTCTTTTGTGTCATAGGCTTGAGGCTGCCTTGAGATTTTTGTTTAGCGTTTATTTTGTGTTTTCTTATTCTAGAGTTTCCCCATGTTTATTGTGATTATTTCTGTCTCGTTTCTAGATTTCCTGGGTAGTGTTTCCCCTAATGCTTGACGTAGATTTTTAGTCTTTAGTGTTTGTTAATCCTTTTGTTCTGTGTTTTTAGAGTTATTTTGTCCACCTGTTTCTCGTTGTTCCTGTGTCTCCCTTGATTGGTTCATTGATTATGTTAAACCTGTTCCTTGTTTTCCTTGTATGCACTGTAAGTGCCTTCCCTCACTCTCTGCTTTCGTTGGCCATTGTAATGTCATGGTCTAATGTTGGTCCTTGTGTTGCCCTTATGGTTTTATAGCTTGTTTATATGGAAGAGGATTAGGGCCACCATGAAAATATTATTTGAATTCTGACTTTAATGTCAGAATTCTGATTTTTTTTCTTCTAAACTCTAAATTCTGAGATTAAAGTCCGAATTCAAATAATATTTTCATGGTGGCCCTAATCCTCTTCCGTATGTTTTAGTATGTAGTTCTGTTATAGTTGTCTGACCTCTCATGGTCCTTTCTTTTGTGTGATTCTCATTGTTCTGAACTTCAAATTCTGTACTTAAATAAAACCCATTTTTTGTTTTGGAGCCGCACGAAGGTGGTCACACCTTTTCCCACCTGCATGTCCTGAGTCCGTAACTTCGCCTAAGAAGGTCTAACATCACGCCTCTCCTTGCCTTTTCACCGGCTCCCTATCGGCCCTTGCATCAAGTTCCAACCGTCAGGGCTGGTTTACAGGTCCATAAATGGACAGGCACCTATCTCTTTATCAAAAAGCTCGTCAAGATCTATATGTCCCCCCTTCAGTCAGAAAGCCAGTGCTGCTTGGAACTCCATCATGAGAGGAGTGTCACATCAGATGGTTCAGCTGTGTGGTTCCCTGACGGTGAAATGAGCTGCTGAACCATGTCTGGTCATCAGACTCCCTCTTCACCTTCAAGAAACACCTTTACACCCATGTGTTCCATGGATTCTTTTACCAACCTGATGCCTCTTTATGTTTTTTGAAGGCTCTTGTGATTTGCTCACTGGCACTTGAATAGTCGTATTAGGTTTTTACTTGGTTAATACTTATAGTGTAGCTCATGTGTATCTCCTGATCCAGTAGTGCTTACACTTGTGCCTGGGCATTTATTGGAAGCTCAGCATAGCTGCTCTTATGCCTAGTTGATGCATTGACAGCATGAATGTTTGTATTGTGCCATTTGCTTCTTTTGTACCTTGCTTTGGACATATGTGTGTGTCAAATATGTTGCATCAATTGATGAAATGTTATTTAGTCCTGCGTGGAAAAAGTTACTGCTATGTATTGTGAACGATTTTTATGGTCTTTCACATTTTTTTACACGTCAGTTAAATCACTAACAAAGTAAAAAATGAAAAATAAAAAACGCCACCATACAGAGTCAAATTATAACGGTGGAAATTGACCAGTGGTCCAGCGACCGTCTGCGAGACCTGCAGAGCTGCCCACGCTCGGAGCCCGGAGTGGCTCCTTAAAGCGGCAGCGCCGTAGACAGACACCCAAACTGCAGCTGGCACGTGTGCCGCCCCCCTCCCACTGTATTCCAGACCCTCTCTAATGGAAACCTAAGGGCAGTCCTTACTGCAGTCACCGTCAAAGCAGCAGCAACCTACAAATCTTCAAGGGAACGGGAATCGCTGTTTTTTTTTACCTCTCCCCCATCCAGCTTTCCATAGACATACACTCAGAAATCAGTTCTCATGTTTTTCTTTGCCAAGACATAAGCGATAGGAATACGACACCTTTCTTTTAATTAAGAAAACAAAGGCGCCTCGTCAGTTTTTTCCTGAATCGCCGTCTTGTTTTATTTATTTTACTAATTGCGGAAGCAGACGTTATTGAGTCAGGCTTCGTGGTCTCTAGTTTACCAGAACATATATTTGCGCACGATTAAGGGATGGAAGCTGCAAATCCTTCATTTGGATGTAAAAGGTCTTCACTGTGATTGTTCTCGTTGAAGCGGAGATTCCCTGATTTCTTTACTCTATGCCACACTGCGAGTTTATCCCTATAGTGGGCTTTGAATCTTTTACTTCAGTTTGTCTAGAATGTCTGGTAGGAAAACGGTTGACGGTATTTTATATGATCTTCCTTGAATTTTAACTTCGTAAACTATGTCAGTTAATGTTTATAAATAAGTGAATGTGTTTGTTTTACTTGCGTCGTTAAAATATCGGCTGAGGCATTTTAGTAAATTGGGCAACTGTTGCTTTTTGCTGGTTTAACTGATAACGCCTCTCCACAAGTTGCGCTGTTTAGGTCGTGAGCGACTCCCGACCTCACGACACTGAGCGTGGGCTACAGTTTCACGCACTGGGGCAGGCATCTGATATCAAATGGGAAATGCAATAGATCCAGCGCAGCATCAACAGAATCACGCCTGTGGTTTTCCCGCTGTAATTTAGATTAAATTTGTGTGAGTGCACAAAAAAACGTAGATTTTTTAAGGGATGAATCACATTAAGCATATAATGTCGTATACTATAATGTCAGAGAACGATCTGGATCGCCTTCACGACTTATGAGTATGTACAGAAGGGTGTGAACTTCCCTGGCCCCCGACAACACTTATTTCATCTGCTTCAATATTTTATTACGGGCTGTCGTGAAGATGGATCTGAAAGTGGAGTCGGAAGAAACGGACTGCAGCCAGCCACCTCCAATCGACGTTTTTGCGAACAGGTCAACGTTGCACGGCATCTCCCACATATTCACTTACGAGCGGATCGGCATTAGACGCTGCTTGTGGGCCGTGTTTTTCCTAGGATCGCTGGCTTTCCTAGTGTGCGTCTGTGCAGACCGCATACGCTTCTATCTCGAGTACCCGCATGTCACCAAACTGGACGAAGTGACGGCGCCGGTTATGGTGTTCCCCGCTGTCACCTTCTGTAACCTGAACTCCTTTCGCTTCAGCCGCGTCACACGCAACGACATTTATCATGCCGGAGAGTTCCTGGAACTGCTGAACAATAGGTGCGTTTACTTGTTATTAGTTGCAGGGAAATGATCTGGATGGGATTTGGGGAACAAGATGGTGTCAGGAAGATCAACAGTTAATCCTGTAGTAATAGGGGCAAAGGCATTTACTTGAAATGAGACAATACAGGAAAAACATTTTATGATTCTTTCACATTTCTTTACTGTATATCTATAATAGATTCCCTGGTGTATAAACCCATATAAATCTAACATGACCACAGGGCACACCAGTTTTCATTTAATCTGAACATTAAAACATGATCGATGTTATTTGGACTATGCTTCACCTTACCTTGTGTTTAATGAGTCGGTAATTGAAAGGTGAGGCTAGGACCTCCAGGATATTACCTCTTTCTAGATAATTATGTGTTCCTTTGGTAAAAGTACTCCATTTACAGAATTAAAAAATATCAAAGCAAATGGATAGTGCTTGGTTCAAGACCAGGTCTGATGACCTCATAGGTCCTGACTAGGGATGCATAACTCCAGTTCTGGGGGGCTTTATAAAATGAATTTGAATTACTTGAAATACATCTTGTATGCTAGAGATGACAACAGCAATTACTTTGGTATTCAAGGGTTCAAGCACAGAAAATACTATATTATGGGGGTTTATTTCTTAGCTTCTTTTTAATTCTTTTGCAAGTAGGTAGCTGGAAATAAATAAATAATGCAACCAATGTTTTCTGAGAGAAAATTAGATTTCTGTTAGCGGCAAGCTAAATGCTACCAGACCACAGTCACCAGCTCTTTGCAGTGTTTAAACTTTTAAGTGCAAAATTTTTGTCTTGGAATTTGAAATTCTCTCATTCTTCCCCAAAGGCTTCACATGAATGATTGCATGTCTTGCCTCATTTCTATTTTATGAGGATCACTTGGAATAAAGGACGATACACTACATGATTAAAACAGCAACGTGTAATTGTCACACTTTGTCATTTCATTGTCAGGAGAGAGAATACTTAGAAACATCAGCTATTTTGATTTAATTAAATTTGCCAGTGTAATTATTGCTAAATGCATATCTTACAAATACTGAAGTTCTGGTATGCAAGATTTTTAAGCAGTCAGAATATTTGTTTTTTTGTTTGAAGTTTACATTAAAGGAATTATTTAATTTCACAAAATGACAAACTGCTAGAGAGGCCTTGCATTTTATTGAATTGCAATTTATTACACAATTTCAGGAGTGATGGACTGAAATATCGTATTTCTGAACCGACAACTTATTACAACCACAATCAAAGCTGTTAAAAGTACAAAGCTTCTGTCCATCTGCAACTTAAGCCTCTATAGTCCTGCACTTTCACTGTCTGGTATCTCTGCATCTGTGTCAGCAGGGGTCTGTTGGGGAGGAAACATGAAGAAGATTATTTTGTGCTGTAGGTGACACAATTTGCCAGTTGAGCAAATATTGCCTGAATAAAGAGAACCAGAACTAAGATGACAAGCAAACCGTGGCCAAAGTGCAGGTGTGGACAACAGTTACGCACTTTATTTTGATAGGTGATGATCAGTTAGTGTCGACTTCACAGTTGTGTGGCTGCTGGTTTTCATAGTCCTCGAGTTATTCTATAACTTGATTTTACAGTTTGGATTTAGATTTAACCTTGAAGTTGTTCTTCAGATCTTTATTTCTGTTTCTGTCTTTGAATTTGTTGCATGTCTGGTTGTTCCTTTTGACTGGCTGTAACTGGTGGGCTTCAGAAAAGTGTATCATTTTATATTTTGTTACATTTTGCCACTGTCTCCTCAGCATTTGGTCTGATTGCTTTGTGCTAAGACAAAGGTGGCAGAAATGAGCCCCCATGTGATGTTATTTCCAGGAATACGTCCGCATACATTTGGGAATTTAGGCTTAATTTCATTTCAGTTCCTTTTCTAATAAAGATATTGTAGCATTTTGGATGAGAAGTTAGTAACAGGAAAAGCTTTTAAACACATCAGGTTTTCAGTTGGAGCTGCTGCTGTCTATGAGTTCTATTGGTTAAATTAATTTAGAATCAGAATATAGCGACAAGGAAAGGAGGAAGTAATTTAATGCTTATTGGTTCTGAGTGCAGTAACTGAAGCAGTGACTGAGTCCAGGTAGCTTATAGTACCATCTGTGACATGAAGCAGTTCAGAACTAGATAGCAAATGAATTAGAGCAGTATTACATTAATATGGAGATTCCAGCTGAATGGACTGTAAGCTTCATTAAGTAACACTGAGCTATCTAGAGAATTGTTCACAAAAGACCACTGTGACTAGATTTTGTGCTATATATTATATTACATCCGTATTCAGGGATCCATGGAACAGGTGCCAGTTTGCACAGGGTCCACCCTGGGCAGGAAGCCAGGCCATCTACCCACATGGCACAGAGTGAACATGCCGAGTCCAAAGACACACTCAGACACACACTTAGACACAGACACACACTCAGACACAGGTAGTATGCAGGATTCGAATCCACAGTATGAGGCAGTAGTGTTACCCACTGAGCCACTGTACAATATAACTGACTTATTATTATTATTATCATTTCCTATTACAGAGTGTTTGTGGGCATTTTCATCCTGTCTGAGTAATTTAGCACTTGACTGAACAGGTTATTTGCTTGATTGCATTTATTTTGTGCTGCTGTAAAATTTTGAGTTGTTCAGAAAGGCTGGAAAACCTTTATGCACAGTCGGGTTGCGTGATCGGTCTTAAAAGATACATAGAGATATGTCGAAATAGTGCAGACATTTCCTGAATAGTGAACCTGGAGACTGGGATTTTAACTGGAGTTTAAACTCCTTAGCTGAGACTTATGCTACACAGGGTAAGAGCTCAAGTTACTTTCTTCAGTTGCGTACATTGTATCTCATTACAGCCTCACCTGACTGTATTGTCTACCTAATTTGTCAGTGAAAATTCTAATTGACCTTTGTGGATCTCTCTCCTGCCATGAAGCACTGAAGTTGGTTCCCTTCATACCCCGGTCACGCCCTAGAAAGGCAGCGATAGGTGGGAAATCATATTTATACTGGTATTGGATTTTACATTTCTAAAAAGTCGCCATTCCTGTGTCTTGTAACAAAAAAACTTGTAACAAATGTCCTTTCATTGTGTGCATTTTTGTGAGCATTTTCACAAGCAGGAAAGGTGGTTCAAAAATGCAAATCAAAAACCTGGCAGACTGTTTGCCTTATTGATGAAATGGTTGGATGTAACCAGTGATGGAAGATGCTTAGCATTTATCCAGAAATCAGAAAGAAGGAATTGACGATTCTTCATTCTCAATGGTTCGCTTCTCATTCAGCTACTTTGAGCTACAAGGTAAAACAGAACATTTGGACAAGGGCTCGGTGCCCGATGTCTGGTAATCAGTGAAAGTGCCTGCAGCTGATCTGTGAGAAGCTGAGGCCTCCCCCTGGCTCTTCCTTGCGCTACAGAGCAGGTCTCTTCCTCCCCCAAAGACCAATGGCTGGTTCCTGTCACACAAACGAGGGTAGCATCCTGTGACTGATATCAGTCTATATTCCCAAATGGTCTGATCTAATTACTCTACCTTTGTTTAGCACATGCAGATGATTTTATGTATTAAGTACTAATCAAAATGAGGCTAAAGTTCAAAGAACAGTAAATATATTTACCAAACGTAATGTTACTCACAAAGATAGAATGCTAAAGTAAAAAGCAATAGGGATCCATTAGCTTCTGATTGAAGCCCTAATAATAATTGAAGACCTCTAATACTTCTGGACATTATATTTGCTTGAGCTCACCCAGGTTTGGGTCTCTGCAGCGCATGTATGGAGCTTGCATGTTCTCCCCATGTCATTGTGAGGTTTACTCTGGTTTTACTCTGGTTCAAAAACATGCTAATGTGACCTGGAGTTGCCAACTTGTCTTCTGGTGTGTAAGGTGAGTGTGCCCTGAGATATTCCCTTTCCTGTCCCTGTAGCTTCTGGGATAGGCTCCGGGGACCCTGTGACCCCACACAGGAAAAGTGGATATAAAAAATGGATGGATCGTTACTCATATGTGGTCTACATAATTCACTGTGATACTTTAATTTTATTTTAAAAAACATCAGGGATTGACTTCTTGGTCTGCAGTTATCTTTCCTTTATGGAAACTTTATATTCAAATGGCACCATTGTTTAGGAAAACATGGAATTTGACCAATAATTGTTCTTTCTATGAAATATATAGTCAGGTGAAAAAATGAGGACCCCCTAATTAAATTTATTAAAATGTTAAATTCTTTATTAAGAAATATCAAAATATTAATATTAAATCTTCTTTCAGATTATATGTGTAGATAAAGGGGATGTAATTGCATCACCTATGCAAAAATAAGAAACAAATTCACTTTTTTAACAAAGGACAATAACTTAGATTCCAATTCCTACTGAGGAAAAAGTTGGACACCCTCTGCACTAATAGCTAGTATTTCCCCCTCTGGAAAATTTGACTTTCTGACAGAAATCCGGATATGTACTCACTCATCTGTACAACACAATGCACATTTTCATTAAAATTTTCCCCACTCTCCGCCATGTGACCTTATTTTCAAGACTGTATTTAGGTTATACTGTATGTGTTCCAAAACAGATGTTCATCTTGAGCTAAATTTGGACCAAATTAGACGGACTAAAGACTTTAGGAACATTTTTTGTTCCAAATAAAGGCCTTGACAGCTTGACCAGATACAGCCAAAAACAAACGTCCTATGGACATCTGGTGCTTAAGGGGAGGTATTTAAGGGTGTTGAGATTATTTTAAAATTGACTTGAATTTGACATCAAATGATGTTTCCATTGTGTATTGTGGCCAGTTCCTCTTTAGATCATCATATTCATTGCATTGGGTCTGATTCTGAGCCATTAAATTATTGCATTGTTGCTATATGTGACGTTCTCGTCCATAAACTGGACCCTGATGTGTGCTTAACTCCTCTTTCCCACTGCTGGTCCATAGGCGACCTGCTTCTCCCCCATGTACCTGTTTCTGTCAACGTAGCATAATGCTTCAGCAGAGTAGGGCCTTGAATGTTAGCTCAGGTTCAAGGGGTCTTTGCCTCCCATCTGCGGCTCGTTCCAATCTGCAGGTCTGTGATCTTTCACATCCCGATTATTCAGTCATTAGATTATTATTAAAACGATTATTAAGATTATTCAATTTTATTTATTTATTTAAAACCACCAGCCAAAATGGAGGTTCTGTAACTTGTTATAATCTCCCCCACATAAAGGGTCCTTTCATGAAAAAATATATCTTTTAATCAAAATCAAGCTGAATACAGACCTTCTTAAGGAATAGGTCTACACCATTTATGTAGGGGAGTGAATGGTAAAAAAAAAAATCTGCAACCTGTGAATATCTCTCACATGTAAAAACACATATGAATTTTGAGGGTCAAGAGATTCACTAGACTGAAAGAATCACAGAAGGGTTTCATAATGAATCGTTTGCATAGAATGCCTGTATAATTTTCTTTTAATTCATGCAGCGCTTGTCAGTGAAATTATGGTTTGGACCAGATTTGACATGTGGGCTGTCAGGTTGTGACTTGCCATTCTCTACATTTATTATGTATCCAAGCACATTTGGTTTCTTTACAGCTGTTAGCAAGTTTTTATAGTGGCTTATGATAAGGGTCTTAAAACCAGGCAGACAGCGAAACCTCAAAAGACGATAGACAAAAAATCAATAGTCTTGCAGGTGTGGTTGCCAAACCCTAGACATAAAAGAACAGCTATCATTTTCTAGTCCTTGACTTGTGTGGCTGGTCATGTTGATGCCTGCATATTTTTTTTAATACCGCAAGAATTATTAAACCACAAATATTTCCACTTTGACATAACACACTGGTGACACCAACAATGATACAATAAACTTGACTGAATTATAGTTTGAGGTCTGTGGGGAAAATTCTGAAGTCACATCACTGATATACTTATAAGTAGAGAAACACACATTATTCCTAGGGTTTGTCTCAAAGATAAAAACATTTCTTTTTGGTTTGTATCCAGCTTAATTCTCCCGTTACACAGAAATAGACATATAACACCTAGTAATTAAATGTGATCGTTTAAATGTGTCATTTTGTAATTAAATATAAAATGTTATTACTATCCATGCAGGTATGAGATTCGGGATACACATCTGGTGGAGGACAACATACTGGAGACGCTGAAGGTCAAGGCTGATTTCTTCAACTTCAAGCCCCGTCCATTCAACATGCGCGAGTTCTATGATCGCACAGGGCACGACATCAAGGACATGCTCTTGTCCTGCCGCTATCGTGGAGCTAAGTGCAGCACCGAAGACTTCAAAGTGGTGAGGAAGTGGCACATGGCATTTTCTGTCTATCATTCTACAGCATATTTTAACTGGATATGAAATGGATATGAAATAATGTTTTGTATGATGCAGCAGCATATAGTGCTGATTTCTCTATGGATTGTCCTGTCCATTGTGTTGGGCCTGGTCATGATCCAGGTTACTTTGATTTCAACACTGTATTGTTCCTTCCTGTTTATTTTATTATTCATAAGCTATCATCTGTCATGATTAACTTACGACTGAGAAGGTTCCGGAATTCATAGCACTATTCACAGTACTTCAGTGTTGGGCCGTGCGTGATTTGTGACAATCCTGTGGGCACCGTCTCATTCATAAATTTGTTTGCTGTCAGCTTAGTTTAAGGTTGCAGAATATGGCCTTGTTTTGCTGCTCAGGTTCAAGGTGTCTTTTCCTCCATCTGTGGCTCGCCCCTGGCTGGGTTTCCAGAACATTTCAGGCTCCCAGCTGCATACAGATACACTTACTCAGTACCTTGGAAGCTTTTGTTTTCCTGACACTACCAGTCGTGGCAGACATGCACAATATTCTCACCAACATAAAGGAGTCTTTGATGAGAATTTTAAGTCTTTTAATTAAAACGGAGCAGTCTAATTATAGACTTGTTTAAGGAATATAACTGAGTAACATTATATTGGACAGAGTAAGATACATAAGATTTATTTTGCGTATTGGATTATTTGAGGGGCTGAATAGGACAAGCGGGTACAGAAAATGGATGCATGGAAGGATTATTGGCAATAGGGGATATGCGGGGGGATTAGGGGCGGATGCTGTCCCCAATGTCAGCAGAATTTAAAGAAATGCAGCCCCTTTGTTAACCTGCCGCCATCCTCCAGCCTGTGTGTGAGCATCTCCGTGGGTAGTGGGTAGTGCTAGATAGATCCATGACCCTCCACCTGCAGCAGTGTCAAAACCACCTGCTCCTGCAAGATTGGTAAGACCACATTTATCAAGGGCCCGAAACAAGTAAATCTTATTTTAGAATTAATCATCACTCTTTGTAAGATTTTTGCGTTTGTTTTGGCATCAAAGGCGAGGACTGTGCCAGTACAGACCTCCGTTAAGACATAATTGTGCTTTCAGCATTGCTGGTGCCGCTCTTGGGAATCCTCTGGGGATGGTATGGAATAAATCAGGCTCCTCCACAGCACACCTGCCAAGCCAACGTTGGAAGGAGAGCAAGTGGACGGGCATGATGTCCGCCTGCAGGTGTGCTCATGCACATTTCCAGGTTTCATGGCGTGGTGAGGATGATTCAACAAGGATGCTAGTTCCAAAGACGAGATGTTACTCTATTTGCCTAAACGTTTGCAAGTATCTGGAGAGGCAGAGACTCGATGGGCATCTGTATTGCCACCCAGCACTCTGGGGTTCCCGCCTCCTCTCTGCTTATGCGAAGTCTATATTCGCCCTGTATTGCATGGTCGTACTTTTGCAGTTTCAGTGACAGACAGACAGTTATGCTAACTGGTGTCTGTAAATTGCCTGTAGTGTATGATTGTGTATACTTGCCCTGTGATGGACTGGAACCCCATCCAGCAAGTACCCCTAATAAGGGTAAGTGTGCAGAAAATTGATAGCTTAACCTTGGTTGTATGTTAGATTTAGTTTATTTACTAAATACATATAATATATGTCTAAGAAAGATCATCAAAATATACATGAACGGTAATCTCTGGGATTTGCGTTTTGGACACAGAACCACATGACGTAAGGCATAGACACCAGGGATGGTTTCATCAGAAATATTTTGATGCCTAAATTAAATGATGCAAGGAACACAAAAAGGCTGCGAATGTAAAGAAAAGAAGAATTGATTTTATAAAGCACTTGCCACATAGCACTGCATTGGACACACTGGGACAGGAATGGCTTGAATCCCTCAGGGTTTTCTGAGGATAATCTGGGTTTGGTGACAGAACAGCCATTGGGGTTGATTTGTGGGGCTCAGAAAGAAAAGTATGGCAGTAATCTAAACAAAAATCAGGTGAATCAACAAAACACATCCAGCTACCCAATACCCACCTCTTACAGCACCATTTAGTAACGTGTACATACCTTTGTAAAATATTACAAAAGTATACATGTAGGTCTAACCTTTATTGTGACATTAAGCAAAACTTTGCAACAAACAGTTATATTTAAGTAAATTTGCACTTATATATAAACAGCTTTTGTCCTCAGCCATTTTGTCCTCATGTCATTTAAAACATTCCGTGTGCACACTTCATAGTTAAAAACTGTCAGTTTAAAAGTTTTTGAGCCGTGCATTTTTCATGTCATGTCACCATTCTCATGTCGGCAACATGACGTCCATGAACAGGTGCTCAGTGCATCCCCAGTGAGAAACAGATGTAGTTGCCATGGTACCTTGATTCGGGCGAGGGGGAGCCTAGTGGCATTGAAAAATACTCAGATAGGAAAATCATGAAATATGCTCATTACGCAGAAATATGTATGATATAAACAAATCAAGATGGTTCAAACATATTCATACCTATACAACAGCACACCTTTCATTTATTCACTGCATGCATGGAAATGACTACGGATGTGAGGGTAGTTCAGAATAAAAGTGAAAAGCCTTCTGTAGGAATAAAAACAACAAATCCAAAGAGAAACGTGTGATTCATTCACAGGGGGGAATGTTTACCAGTTCAGATGGCTTCCTCTGATGTTTCAAAAGACTGTTCAGATGCCTGCTTTTCAGATACGGAATCCCCCACAGATACAGGCTTATTTGGCAGGGTATTCCGTACATTTGGTTGAAGTGACTCAGTAATGAGTTGCTGGTCTGGTTGGAGTGAAACCAGAAAACCAACAAGGTCAATCTCCACTCAAGTGGACATTTGCTTTAATATGAATCAAAGACAATATCAGCTGGACTATATGACGGCCAGTCATCATACGCGCTCATCAAACACTCATGCTGATATCTGTAATGCCATACAGCAGTCTTGTGCAATTTCACGTATGCGAACGAGCAGATGCAGTGCTTAGCGGTACATGCACCAAACCTGGCTCCAGGACAGCTAGATGCTGTAACTCAAGTAAGCAGAAACCTCGGCAAAACCAGCCAACCAAGGGGAACCCCGAGTTGCCAGCTTAAAGTGTGTCTTCGCATCATGGTTTGATGGTTTATCTAGTCGTGCCAGTTAATGATGATCATTCTAGCTGGTTTAACTGATTATACCAGCATCACCAGCTTAACAGGCTGCTATATATACCGGCACAACTAACTGGTGACCCTCCCAGCTAAACCATCGAAGGGCAACAGGGGCTGGGAGATGGTCGACTAAGACCATCTTAGACCATCTTAAACCAGGTAAAACCAGTCACCAGCATAAGCTGGTTCTTAGCTGCTTTTTTTAGCAGAGTAGAAGCAGCCTGCTACCCCAAGACTGCTGAGCCTGTTGGTTGGAGGGGAGCTGATTGGGCCACAGGGGATGATTCCCACTCTGTATGATTGGATAAAAATGAATGTTTATTTAATCTGCAGATCTGCTGACCTGCAGCTTGTTGGCTGCAGCTTATATTTGACACTGCCTGCTGAGTCAGATGAAGAAATGAAATGTATGATTACTTAATGTATGTCAGATGGATGCTCCTCCCTCAAACATACCAAGTGTGTGCGTGTGTGAGGGAGAGAAAGTCTCTGTGGATAATATGAACCTGGCAGCAGCACTGGCTGTCATTAATTTACGCCGTTAAATCCTTAAACACATCCAGTAAATCAGTGACCAAGCCAGAGTTGCGGATGAGTAAATGAGAAGCGTTGAATGGTACTCGATAAATCCAGCTAACACGATGTTTCTGTTACATTTCAGGCAGGGGTAGACAAGCACCCTGCCAAAAAATCAGAATAAAAATAGGCCATGGAAGCTCAACCAAATAAAAGCAGCTACACATGACGAGTGCCAACACTGACTCCGCATGTACCCTTGGTGCGGTCGCTCCTCGCAGCCTGCATTTCAGCTTGTCACTTGCAACCTCAAAAGCTCCATCTTGAATTAGGGCCCGATGACAGGCCTGTAGGCCCCCATCCTCCCACGGACACTGCATGTGTCCTTCAGCGCTTCACACGTCTCCTGCTGGGCTCAAGACAGATCGGCCGTGTTACTCAGCTACGCTCTATTTGCATGCAGGCTGAAGAAGGGGCCTTTCGCTAATACCTTTTTGAGAGGTGTCGCCGACTAAAGGCTGATGGACTGTTTGGTGCACGGTTTATGTAGCCTGGGATTGTTCAGTTGCTCTGTTTAACGTTAGCGTGATGCAGCCTTCTGGAAACATTTGCGACACGGTCTGTCTGGAAAGAATTTGAGGAGACTAAGATGTGGTAAATGGAAACGCTAGCGGCTGTCTGGCACAGGAAAACTGCAAACATGGAGTAGGGCTGGGGTACTTGTTACAGTAGGTGGGTATAAAAATGACAACCTGATTAGAGTTTAGAAATGTTTATTTTTTTGACAGGTTTGTTTTTATATTTCCAAATGGCCAGATTGGGTTAATTGTCTGTGCTAATTAATTAACATTTAAGCCAGGGGTTGGGGACCTGATCCACAGAGAGTGGGTGTGGGCATGGCTTTTTGGGATGACCTTTCAATCAGCCAATAAGAAGGTCCGGGGGGAAGGGGGTCATCCCTGATTGACAGGTCATCCCAAAAACCAGCATCAACAGTGATCCTATGTTGATCAGGTTTCCCACCCCTGTTTAAGCAGGGGAGGTTTGCAGTGCAGCTCACAGGTGCCGGCCCAGCACATGCTTACCATCACCTAATGTGCAAACGTCTATCTACATGTGAAAAAAATACTAAATATTAAACTAGACCAATCATTTCTACCAATTTTCCAGATACACATGAAGGTTTGTGAAAAATTCTGTGACATCTAGCTTGGATGGCAAATTTTGTGAAATACATATTATTATAGTGATCCAGTGAATATGTGAGGTCTTGGAATAGGTTAACCGTACTCTGAGAGACACACAGATTTTTAATTTGAATCCTGAGGAACCTGGAACATGACATGGGTGTAGCGAGATTATTACTAATTACACTTTAAGCTTTATTTCTTTTATACGGCTTGGTTTTCATTAATGTCTTTGAAAGGCATGCATTATACTTTGGATAAAAGGATTGGCCAAATAAATGTAATTCTGGGCCTTTAAATGAGCCAAAAGCATGGTGCAAATCTGACGTGTCTGTAGACAAAGGAAGCAGCATACAGTAAATATGTGACGGTCCTGCAGATTGATACAGCTTTAATTACAGCCCCCTGCCAGCAGCCCCCCCACCCACAGACATACACATGCACGCACACACACACACATGCACGCACGCACGCACGCACACACATGCACGCACACCCAGACACACATACGCACGAACACACGCACACACACACACACAAGCACGCACACACAACCACCCACACACACACACGCACACACACCCACACACACAAACGCACGAACACACGCACGCACACACACAC
>JABFDZ020000109.1:10316295-10328809 GCA_019775955.2 Pollimyrus isidori | reverse complement strand
TGTTAGATATAGTTTAATAAATAATGCTACATGATAAGGCTTCAAGTGGGCCCTGTAATCGGTGATCGGTATCGGCCTCAAAAATCCTGATCGGAGCACCCCTAATATCAGCCTATCCAAATGGCAGTATTTACCTGGATTAGCAGAATAAAAAGTGCCATTCAGCCATGAGAGCTCCTATTTAGCTCTTATTTTTATTTCTTGGGGGGGGGGCGGTTTCCACACAAATTATTAAGCATTATAGTATGATTTTTCACATTTTTGCCAAATGTCATTTTATGTCATTTTCAGTACAGGTTTTGTTGTATTCTGTAATATGGATTGTACATTATCCTCCATAAAGATGCTTGCTTATATAATATTGTTATTAATAATAAACTACAAAGTCCTTGTCTCTCAGTCTGGGGAGTGCTGAATGATTTCTTCACCTGTCTTTAGAAAAGGCATGTAATATAATACTAAAGTCACAAGATAGGCAATGAGACCAGTGCAATGAGAACAGAAGACTGGAAATGGCTGGAACAGCTGGCCGATCAAGTACCCAGTTCCACAACCCCTAGGCAGTTTGAGATTTCTTTATGGATAAAGAACAATATATATAAAATATTATGCACTGCACTGTTCCCACTCCCACATAGTATTTATAATCATAGACCTTCTATTTATCGTAATAAATCTAGAACATCTGTATTACAATCACAGGTGGTGTATATGGTCATTATACACACTGTATAGCTGTACATTTCCAGCACTATTGCATGATACAATTCGGCCAAATTGTTTTTAAATAATTACTATTATTACCATATTTTTAAAAATCTTATTGTCAGAAAAAAATACAGCGCATTAGAATCGTTATCCCAGCAGGAGGATCTAAAATGCTTGCAATGGTGCACTGGAATTGAACGGGCGTCCTTACTCCAGCTATCTCTCGCTGAGATCGGCCCTCCTCCGGAAATCTCGGATCCCGGTCCCGGATATCGCGAGATCCGTATACGCCGGTTACAGTCACCGGCAATTGACTTGAATGGCAGAAGATGGCGGCGCGGGGTGGATTTCAGGCAGGCTCCGCAGCGGGAGTAGGTGGAGGAGGGATGAATCCTGGGCCTCAGAATAGTGGCGGGCCGCCAGGAATAGCTCCAGGAACACCCTCTGGCAGGATGGGACCATCATCCGGGCCGCAGAACCACCTATACCGTTCTCCTATGCCTGGGCCCGGCTATCCGGTAGGACATACAATGGTATAATGCAGGTTTGGGAACAAAGGATATCCAGTTAGAAAATAGGAATTCAGCGCGATTGCATGGCGATGTAACTTTAGTTATAATCATATGCCTTTTACATTAGCCATCTTTTTGTAATTATAAGTAACTAAGAACAACTTGAATCTTTGCAGTTCGTTGTGTAAAGTTGGTTGCAAAGTGCCATTGAATAAAACATGGAAGTAACTAACCAACTATTTTTCTGTCTTAGTAATTAGTTAGTGAAGTTGGACACCAGCTATTGAAAGTGCTACTGTGTTTCATGATGATGTTGTACATGTAGTCTACACTTAAAGTCGCCAGCTTTTCACGTGTCGGATGAAAGATGATTATTTTGGTTTGCGTACCGTTTCCTTTTGCAGTAACTTCTCCCCCCTCCTAACAGAGACCTGGTATGCCTCCTGGGAGTAGAATGACACCACAGGGCCCGCCCATGGGCCCACCGGCTTATGGTGCCAACCCTATGACCCGGCCAGGTATGCCTTTAATGGACCCGACCCGGAAAAGACCAGCTCCTCAGCAGATACAGCAAGTTCAACAGCAGGCTGTGCAGAACCGCAATCAACAGTAAGGGACTATTGACCATTAAAGGGACTTACGTAGATGTATGTATAATGACAAGTCACAGTAGCTCTTCTAATCTGCATTACTCCGTTAAGAAACATTCTGAATAACTATTGTATCCACAGCACTAAGAAGAAGAAGATTGCCGACAAAATTCTACCTCAGAGGGTGAGTCTGCTACCTGGCTAATGTTGGCCTTAATGTAAAAACACTGCATATTCAGATCCCTCATTTTTACTGATGCCTTGCACTAGCAGTCGTCCATAAGCAGTGTACTTAACCTCACTGGGTATTGAAATAGTAGGAAGTAGGCCTGTCACGATAACACATTTTGCTGGACGAAAAATTGTCCCAGGAATATTTGCGATAAACAATAATATTGTTGTATAATTATATTGCGCACATAAAGCAGTGTCGTCATTCAGCATCGGAAATATGGCTCCTTTGCTTTCGCTTTAGGTAACTATGAGCGCAAAGGATAAACTTGTGTTTCAGAAGCTAAAACAATTTCACCACATCCTCAAAATACAATCAAGTTTTAAGTTTCCACACACACCTCTGGGAAAATCGCCAAATCCAACGTATTTATACCCACATTTCATATAATTTATTGCCACATCGCTTATAGTGAACACGTCTGCCTGGGCAGAATTGATCAATATAATTGGATGATCATTATAACCGATTTTTTATTCTTCATGTCTCAGTCTAACTGACGTGTATATTTCTTACATGAATAATAGGTAATAAAACGGACAGCGGCACTGATTTTGATTGCAAAATATAGTACAACCATTTCAGATGCTTTTCAAATTACAGTACCGTACAAATTAAATTACTGAACTGTGTATAATTAAAATACGCTATGTAATACAGTATAATGCTGTTCCTAAATATTCAATTTTATTTACACAGCATATTTCACAACATTAGATTTGAAGCAGCAACCGGTCCTGTTCCCGTTGTTCTATTTGACACTAAGAATAGCAAACACAGATTAACGCAATGTGTACTTAAGCACATATACAACATACTAAGTTAAACATTCTCCGCTAGAATGACTTGGGATGTTCATAGTTACTTCATTGCCATATGCATACACTATTACTGTCCGGGAGTAACGTATGTTAGCGTAAGCTATAGCTAACGCCAGCCACGAAGTTGAACGAATAAGACTCACCTTCGTATCTGTGGATGTAAGACGAGGCAAACATCTTAAAGCTTTTCTCTGATTTACTCGTAGGTACTTTGGAGAAGGATTTACCAAAGCGATGTATGTCATTGATCATAAGTTTTGGCAAGTCCTGTAAACGGCATGTATAAACCAATACCATTTTTCACACACCAGAAATGAGCGAGCGGCATTTCCATGAACGCGGAATCTGACGTGCAAAAGCCCACTGACACGAGAGTTCACGCCTCATTACTAGTGATGTCGTTCGCGAGCTAGACGTCTCTTTGGCTCGACTCTTTTTAGTGAAGGATGGGAGCCGGCTCCTGTTCCAGAGCCGCTTTATTAATGTTTATAGAATTGTCCGGATTTATGAGCTGCCTAAACATTAATGACGACTTTGACTGGAACACATTGTCTTCAGAAAGACCCCGCCCACCAACTTTTTATCAAGGTCAAATCAGGTCACACCAATTAGCATCAGGTTAAGCAAAGAGAGGGGCGGGTTTTTTAAACCATTGAGGAGCCGAAAGAGTCGGCTCTTCTAGGTGAGCTGAGCCAAAAAAGAACCGATATTCACTTTTGTTAGAGAGCGACACAAGGAAAACAAACAAGCATGCAAGTGAAAATTATCGCAGCTGGAAAAATTATCAGCCTTATTTTAATTATCGTGCAATTAATTGGTTTATCGTTTATCGCGACTGGCCTAGTAGGAAGGTGAAATGAGACAACCCGTAAGTGTTGCTGTAGTGAAAAAGGCTGATAATGGACACTCCTCTGCCATTTGTGAGGCTCAGTGTCCTGCTTCTACAGGTAATAATGCACGTTTGGCTTGGAGTTTGTCTTTCTGGTGCACATTGTGTAAAGTGTGCAGCTCCACATTCTCCTGCAAAGGCACTTGAAGCCCCCCTACTGCAGCCTTAATTTACTTTGGAATTCCCAAATGAGTGAATGGCTGACATTTGTTGCATCTAACTGAAGCCACTCTTCACCCTCTGCAGATCAGGGAACTTGTCCCAGAGTCACAGGCTTATATGGACCTGCTGGCGTTTGAGAGAAAACTCGACCAAACAATCATGCGCAAGAGACTAGACATTCAGGAGGCCCTCAAGAGGCCGATTAAGGTAAAAGCCACAAAGCTATGAATTCCCAGCTGTTGCCATCCATTTATATCTGTCAGCGATTAATAATCCTGTTAATTGCTCGTTTATTTTTATTTTTTTTCTTCTAGCAAAAACGGAAGCTTCGTATTTTTATATCGAACACGTTTAACCCAGCGAAGCCTGACGCAGAGGACGGGGAAGGAGCAGTGGCTTCTTGGGAGCTCCGTGTAGAAGGGCGGCTGTTGGAGGATGTAAGAGCACAACGAAAGGCATTGTGTGTGTGTGTGTGTGTGTGTGTGTGTGTGTGTGTGTGTGTGTGTGTGTGTGTGTGTGTGTGTGTGTGTGTGTCCTCGTTTGCTACAGGTCTTGAAGGTATCAAGCTGTAATTGTCTTCAAGCAAAATGCTTTTTCATTGAGTTCTGGTGCCTGTACTCTAAAGCAGGGTTACTGGCTTGTCGGGGTAACTTGTCGGATTTAAGGTAGTCTGGGCAAAATGTAAGTGAATGAATATGAATTTAAACTGTGGTACCTTACAAGGTACCCCAATAAGCCAGTAACCCCACCTTGTAGTACAGGCCACTGGTTAGGTGAGCATGTGTATAATGAGGTTTTCTATCACACATAAAATCATATACAAGTGCATGTACTATTGTAAAACCTGCATAGTATTTAAATAGCTTGTTCAGTAACGGTGCGATCTGTTTCATTTAGACTGCTGTGTCAAAATACGAAGCCACTAAACAGAAGAGGAAATTCTCCTCGTTCTTTAAGTCGCTTGTTATAGAGCTTGACAAAGACCTATATGGCCCTGACAACCATCTTGTGGAGGTATGTGGCATTGGGTGTAGTGGCTCCTGCACTCTCTCCGTGGAGTTTGCATGGAGTTCTCCACCATCTTCATTGTAAATTTTCTCCTGGTTCTTTGATTTTTCTCTCATGCTCCTGGTCGATGTGGTTGGTGAATTACTGTCCGCAGTGTGATATTGCGGATGAGTGGATGGGTGTCCCACCCTCGGTGCCCCAGTCTTATGTCCCATGCTGCCTGTGATAGGCTCCAGCCTCACCATGACCCTATACATAGATAAGTAATTATGGAAGAAGGTTGTGTGTTACAGCACTGGACAAAAGTTGCCACGAATTTGAGTCTCAGTGGGGGGTTGCTGGTGCCTCGAAAGAAGAGCTAAACTTCAGTTAAAGTGTAACTTGTGTTAGTAGCAGACCTGACATATGCAAACGGTGGCCATTGGCTTTACTCAAGATTTACTCCAGAAGGTACAGGAGATTTCTGAGGCACATTGAGATTTGAGAAGTCCTTCCGAAAGCAGCGTTTGGTCAGTCTGGCCCCAGCTGTTTAGGATGCTGTTTGAGGACTTTGCACACGATGTGCTCAGCTGGCTACTCATCCAGTCCCTCTTTCCCAGTGGCACAGGACAGCCACCACGCAGGAGACTGATGGCTTTCAGGTGAAGAGGCCGGGTGACGTTGGCGTTCGCTGCACCGTGCTCCTCATGCTTGACTACCAGGTGAGAAAACACCACTAGTCATTGAAATATTTGTGTCACATCCCAGTAAGTATGAACCAGGGCAGCGATGGTACATGAATCTCATGGCTCCTTTCAAAACTCTGTTTCGGATTCATGGTTTGGTGCAGTTTCAGTACAGTAGAGGAAATTTAAAACGGAACTAAAAACTAAAATATAATTAGGAACAATTGTACACAAGTCCAACGTTGATTTGTTTCAATAACAAAACTTATGACATGCTTGTTTGAATCATTTTTTTTTTTCTTTTTGTAATTTCCTAATGAATCAGAGCAAGGAAGAAACCGCTTCTGTGATTAGTCTCCCTGTGGCTTTTGGGGGCGGGCCGAAATATTCCCAGACTGCCAGTTACCATTTACTGTAACCAGCATTAGCCATAATCAACTCACCGCCATAATTAGCATTAATGCTTTCCGTGTGAATTTAGCTTCTGCCCTTGTCAAGAACTGTTTGTTTCATTGTGCCTTCTAAACCAGAAATTATGTATCTGAACAGTATGCGATGTACCGTTAAAGCACATTTATGAGCTGCGGTAAAACTAAGGTAGATGTAGTGTATGGTTTGTGTTTTTGTTCTTACCTGATTGTCTGTGAAAAATACCCAGCAGTGAGCTTCACATGTGCTTTCAGAGGAGGGCATTTAAATGACTGTCACTCGTGGGATCTTTGGAGTCCATCTTCCTCTGTTTCCCATGGTGTTTAGCCACCTCAGTTTAAGCTGGACCCACGCTTGGCCCGCATGCTGGGGATCCACACCCAGACTCGGCCAGTGATCATCCAGGCCCTCTGGCAGTACGTGAAGACCCACAAGCTGCAGGATCCTCATGAGCGCGAGTTCATCAACTGCGACAAGTACCTCCAGCAGGTGTGTGTGTGTGTGTGCGCGCGTGTGTGCATGTGCGTGACCCACTTTACCCAGAAAACTTCTGATACCCAGGCCAAGCCTCTGAGGGGAACTAATATGCTTACATTTTAAGATATTTGAAACTCAGCGAATGAAGTTCTCCGAGATTCCCCAGCGTCTGCACGCCTTGCTGATGCCTCCTGAGCCAATCATCATCAACCATGTCATCAGGTGATGGTCCAAGACCTCAATAGCAGATTTCCTTCTCTTCCACATACATTGGCTACTGTTTTAGCACTACTTGAAGGCTTAGTGTCACATCTGTTGCTCTTGGATGAGTATGTGTTTCTCTGTTATAGTGTGGACCCCAATGACCAGAAGAAAACCGCTTGCTATGACATTGATGTGGAGGTTGACGACACTTTGAAAACGCAAATGAACTCCTTCCTGCTGTCTACAGCCAGCCAGCAGGAGATAGCTGGCTTGGACCACAAGGTGTGCGGTGTTGAACTCAACATCCACTGACAAATCTATAATTGTGTGGCTGAGATGTTCTGTCAATCTACTCCCTACTGCTTTTATTAGTGTTTTGACTTAAACGCTCAAGGCTGACACCCAGTGGTTAGCAGAGGCTACTGCAATGATAATTTGTCATTGATTTTTGAATAGAATTAGAATTTAGAAGAATTTAGTGATTAATTGTTCAATTGCGAGTGCACTTCCCTAATATTCCCAATAAGCCACCACTGCCCAATTGCCAGTCATGTGAAATTAGTGATTTCTGTATCGTGGGCCCTCAGATCCATGAGACAATTGAAACTATCAGTCATCTGAAGACACAGAGGGAGTTTATGCTGAGCTTTGCCCGGGATCCTCAGGGCTTCATCAACGATTGGCTGCAGTCACAGTGCAGGGACTTGAAGGTAGGCCGTCGTTACTACAGTGACTGCGTGCAATGTGAACCTGAAGGCCATATTGTTTGCTAGGTTGTGTGTTTTTCTAAGACTAATGAAGAAAGAAGAAGGTACTTCAGTCATTTAGTCAAGTGCACACACCTAGATGGGCCATGTGGTGTAGGTAATGTGACCCTGCCTCAAGTGTAAACTCCTGACTATCCCTGTCTCAGTAAGGAGAGGAAGTTAGGAAGCCTCTGAAGAATAACGTCAGCATACTTTTGTAGAACAATGAAATAGTCATTGTTTGGCCCAAAACCATCTACAAAGGATGTATTCAAAAATGCGATAAATCAGATGATGGGTAGCTGAACAGTGTCTCAGTTTTTGAGCAGTATTTGCCATTGGTATTAGCATTGCTGTTAGCCCATTTATCTTGTATGCAAAAGAATATGAAATAAATATGAAGTTCAAAAGCATCATCCAGAGTCATAAAATGCTTTTGTATGCCAAGGGCTACATGGGTTAGCTGAGGAGACGGTCCCATCTCAGAAGGGATGACTCTTTGGCTGAGGCTTGGCCTGCATGCCGGACTTCCTCCAGAGGCCAGGCCCTCATCCTCTCCCGAAATAGCAGCAGTGCACAAAAACAGCACAGAATAGATTATGTAACCAGCTTTTGTCCCCTGGTAATTCACCTGGAGTAAATAATGTGCAGTACATGTCTGTTTGACAAATATGATATTGGACAGTTTTGAGAAAAAAATAAATTTAACTTTCTCCTTTTGAGGAATTCACCTTATGCTGGTCTTGCAGGATAAATGATAGAATGGGGGATACTTGCATTCTGAGAAGCTGGGTGAGGGTACCTAAATATGGGCTTCACCTCTCTCGTCTGCAGACTATGACCGACGTTGTTGGAAATCCTGAGGAGGAGAGGATGGCAGAGTTTTACTTCCAGCCGTGGGCCCAGGAGGCCGTGTGCCGCTATTTCTACTCCAAGGTGAGTCCCACTTCCTTTCTCCCCGTGTACCGCATGTCAGCTGCTGCTCTTCCTGTTCATCATGTCTGCATGATGCTGCTTCTTTTTTTAAGTTCAGTTCTTGACACAGTCTTCCCGCCTTAATTGTACCAAATTCTGTCACGCACCTCTTAAACAAGTTTTAAGCTTGTTGCTTAATGGAGAATTCACCTTTATTGTGACTTTACTGAAGTAAAGTCATCAGTGAAGATGATTGTGAATGACGTTTTTGGTTAAATACGGTTCTGTTTTTCTAGGTGCAACAGAGGAGGCAGGAGCTGGAACAAGCACTTGGAATCAGAAACACTTGAAGTTTTTAGAGTTATACTGGGAAGGAGCAGTAGACCTGGAGACACAAGGGACAGAGGGCTCTGTTACAACCTCAGCTGGCCTTTTCTCACAAATAAATACGCAAGCATATTTTGTCACTATTTCCTCTAGTCAGCCGTGAAAAGTGACCGTTCTGGATAATGTACCTCATCTCTTTATCCTGTCTGTCACAGCTGCCAAACAAAAGGCCTTCGAGCGTATAGGAAGGCCTAGTACAAGACTTGTCATTTCAGCAAAGGAAAACACTTTCACATTCCTTATTTTACCCTCTTATGAATATATTTATGGAGCTACTTGCTAACACAACGATGCTACATCCCGTTAGCATTTTAGTCCTCCTTATTTAGTGTTCCCGAAATGTTATTTTGCTCTGTATAATTAGTTTGCATAGACTTACTGTCTGTCTCCTAACTTTGGTGTTGTCTCTCCGGTGCGCCTTAATAGTTTGGAGCCATTTTGGGTCCATTTAGTTGGTTGGAGATCCAGTGTTAGTTTTTAGTGTAAAATAACACTCCAGTGTATTAAAGGTGAGTGGTCATAATGAACAAAAGGGCATGATGTCCTGGCCTTCATTTTTCTATCTGCTGTGGTGTTTAGGCAGGCTAGTGAGCCCCATTAGGATTGTGTGCATTACGGGTCTGTGCAAAGGTCTGTCGTAGTGGTGGGCTTGGGGGGGACTCGCGGCTCTGTGCTATTTCCTCACACACAGGGACTTTGTTTTGTCTGCCCATTCATTGAATTTTGGAGTGTTCTCTAGACAATGTCTTTTTGATCAACACTCCATTGTTATTTCATGCATTAGAGTGTTAAATTATAATTTTTAAATATAGAAAGCCACAAAAGAACAGTTCGATTACAACTAACAGATTAGTGAAAAACTTGTATAGTCTTGCGGTAAATTTTAATAATTGTAGTCACATTCTATACAGTACATCTCTTCTTTTTTTGTCTGAGTAGTGCTCCTATAGGTTTTCTATTTTATTAAAGTAGAAATTAAGGACTGTAATCCATATTACTAAACAATTACATGAAAATGTTTGCTTTTGTTGTGTTTGACCAAATTTGTTTTTGTTTAAATAAAGACTTTATTATTAATGAACCCTTTATTTAATTTGAAATAAAAGGTTCCGAACCGTTTACATTTATCAGTTGCATTTTTGTAATTTTGGATTTTGCACTGGATGGAGGTTCTCTAAGTAAAGAATGTAGCCATATGAGAAAAAAGGTATGTAAAGAGTAAGAAATGGAATTTGCTTTAGGAAAAAATCTAGGCTATGAAATGCTAACATACAAACATTTAGCTGCAATGGCTATTACTGCAAGATTTCAGTCACTTTCAATTATAACCTCACACTGAATGTGTATCCCTGCTAAATGGTCTGGCTGATTTTATGCACTCAGTGAATACAGTTGCTGCAATACACTTTTAAAAAGATGTTTGCATTAGATTGAAGAATTTATTTGTCACATGCATGTTATGCTGTGAAATGCATTACCTCGGTCCCTCTTGGACTAAAACGAAGTCGAGAAGGAAGAGCCTGCAATAAGATTTTAAAATGATTATTGAAGCGCCATCAGGAAGAAAAAAAATTTAAAACAAAATGTAAAATAAGTTTAAAGTATATGCAAGAGACTAGGGGCTGGACTATGGTACACGAGGTTAGTGTGACTGGGCAATGACGCGATAATGTATGTTGTGCAGTATAACAATGATTCATGCGTAGCCTATTTTCAGTATGGAGCACTGAGTCCGTGGCGACTAATACTAGAATATATTTTTATAGAAAGATTTGTCAGAACTTGAGGTAGTAGCATACAAATAAATTTGCGTTCATTAGAAAAAGTCAGGTGTGTATACAGTTTGTTCCTCGGGTTTGTAACAGCTGTAACACAGAGAGAGGCGTGTCTGGCAGGCTGCTCCCTCTGAAAAACCAGTAAGAGTCGCTGGAGATCTGCGACACCAGAAGCTATTTTAACGGATTGGTCCGTTGTGTGATAGACTTGGTGCGAACTTTATGTCTATGGTCCGGTTGCTCTAGTGTAGGATAATCTTACACCATGGACCCCCCAAAGAAGGTCTGCGTTGTTGGCTCTGGGAACTGGTAAGCGTCAGATGTAGATCTGCCTTAAACGCTAAGGTTTTACCGGTCAAACTATGGTTAGTTTGCCTGTCACAACAGCTGTTTTATGCAAAGGAATAGGACACCTAGGTGAACTGTTGCCCATTTATGCTATTTTATTGAAGTTTGAGACGCACGTTGGAGATGCAACAAAATAAAGCGCAACGAGAAACTGCTTCGTGGAACAGCTGGTTAAGTTTGGAAGGGTGCAGCCTTAGTGGACCTATGATATTTAGGACGACAGGTGTCTAGCTTTTATTACAGGATCCTGGCATCTCTATGTTTGCAATGTGTATGTGTGATACTCCGTAAGATTCGGTACCAATAATAGTAACATTTCAGTATTCTAGTTTAGTTATTTATTTGTGTAGAGCATGTTTTCTCAACCTCCAAGTTAAATCACAATTACTTTACATTTTGTAAAGTATTAAAACGATTTTAAAAAGCCCGGAGATATGCTGCATAGTTCAAATGAAGTGTGAGGTGCATAAACAAGGAGCAAATGTTCGATTATAAGCATCTCATAAAATTATCCGGTATAATTTCCAATAAACAGCGATTAGTATTTAATTGTTCGTAGTGGTATTTGGTGTAAATGCAATTGTGTAAAAGTTAGTAGAACTCCCAATTAGGACGCATCATTTCTAAATCATTTCATTATGTAAACTAAAAAAATGTTTTACTTGTAAATGATTTGCAGACTTTGCAGTACATTAATTTTGTGGAAGTTTTGCAGAAAAATACCACGAATTCTTCAAAGACATTTCTGTTGAATCGTGTGTCCTTTAATCTACCCTAATGAGACTGATTTTAGATTTCAGAACAACGATTCGGTTGTTCTACTTTAAATTTGCTGATGTGTTGCAGTTCTTCTCCCACGAATGTGGTTACAAAGAATTCTGAAAATGTGTTACCTGTTAAACACTGAGCACACAAGAAATAGCACAATGACCTTAGGCTACTACCAGGACAAACCAAAGAACCCGACAAAGACGATTCAACTGCATGTGAGAAAAGTAAGACTGTATGGTTACATTTATAATACCGGCAAATGTATCAATAATGACCAATAATGTCTTTGGTCAAATAGCATTTTCGCTGCAATTTTCTTTAATCGTTTACCCCTTTTTGCCCGTCAAAAGGTCTTTTCACAGCCCCGTTCAGCCTACATATATCGATTCATATAAATAGGTCTTTATGTATGTCTCCTCTTACTGAAATAAGACTGTGTCAATTCTGAAACTGTGACCTATGTATTTGGCTGTTTGTATGGCAACAAGAACATGACAGCTCATTCTTTAAAAACACCGTAACTCCAGAAGGAAGTTCAGCAACAACTCCAGGTTTTTTGTCAGATCATTTTAAGATATTTAAGAGCACATTTTAAAAATGTGAAAATGATGGTTATCTGCCCACCTGGTGAAATGAAGAGCATCAAAATAGGCGATTTTGAAAATACATACCCATTTCATAAAATGACTGATACTTATTTTACAGGAATATACACTCACCTAATGGATTATTAGGAACACCTGTTCAATTTCACATTAATACAGTTATCTAATCAACTAATCACATGGCAGTTGCTTTAATGCATTTAGGGGTGTAGTCCTGGTCAAGACAATCTCCTGAACTCCAAACTGAATGTCAGAATGGGAAAGAAAGGT
>JABFDZ020000109.1:10294586-10304929 GCA_019775955.2 Pollimyrus isidori | reverse complement strand
CTAGAGCTAGCTTCTGCAGCCGAGGATCGGATCGCCAAGGTCCCCGACTTCGGCCACCGCCCAACTCACACTGCACCTATATTATAAGATCCCCTACATAGTCGCTGACTTGAAGCTAAGAAGATCATACTTAATACAGGAACTTGACTTTAAATAAAACTACATTGCAAATCTAATCACATCTGTCAGAAAAATCATAATTAGATCCTTTCCGCAAAACGTTCAGCCCTATTGCCATGTAACGTAAATGTAATCGATATTTTGTCATCCTTTCTCCACTGTTGCAATTTTTCTAAGAATCATTTCTGCCAGTTGATGGACTGATTGATTTATTTATTGAACTCCGACTTCCAGTGTTGAAATTTGCGATTTCAGGATGAAATGGACGGGGGAATCCAAACAGAATCGCACTGGTAAAACTGATCAGAATTGTGCAGCGTGGCGGTAGGTGACACCCAAATGTTTACCGGCGGTAAGACAAAACCGACTCGCTGCTGCTAGCTGAGCCCCCGTAGCTAACCCTGAGCGGGGCGCCTCAGTTTGCCCTGTGGACTGCGAGGCGGTGCGTAGTTATAATCTATAAAATTATGTAGTGTGGGAACAGATCTTATAAAGGATATTACTAACACATGCACTTAGAAGAATATAACTAACACATAGTGGAATACACAGACAACTAACAGAAGGCCCTTAAGGCTCCTAAGGCCTCCAAGGCCGCAGACAACTAACAAAGCGGGGAACAAAGCCATAACACTGAAACCGTCCTCTGCTACCACGCATGTTGACTGTCCTTGAACATCTTTAGGCCGGGAGAAGGAGAAGTGCTGACCATGATGAAATCGGGGGGGAAAGTACCCATACTAACACAAATTAGAACCAAGTAGCTGGAATAATACCAAATGAGGGGGGCCAAGCCCAAACGGGCTATAAGAGGGAAGGCCGGACATGTATACTTTGAGCATCTTGATGTACATGCCGAGGGTGTATGTCTGATAGTTGCTCCCTGATCAGCTGGCAGTAAATAAACACCTTGTGACCTACAACACCTCCAGCGACTCTAAGCGTTAATCTCTTCTCATCAACTGACCCGGCGGAGTTTGCTCAGGCCCAGACTCCAACAGTACGTTTAAAGTAGATTTTAAGACAGAAAAATACAATAATCACATTCTAAATTATATCAGATTATTGGTGCTAAATAAAAGCATTTATAGCAATTTGGGATAAATGTTTTTTAGATAAGTGAAATATTTTACAGTTTTTCCAAATTGTTGAAATATTAAAAAATAATTTTGGGAACAAAACTGCCAAAAGTCATTTATTGAATCAGTCACTTTTTTGGCAAAACTTTAACCTGTGCTCACCTAGTTAGACACAACTTGCAGATCTCAGTCATTTTTTCAAAACTCGAAAAACAATTCTGTTCATCAAAACACACTTTGCACTTTGGTGAACTTTGATGCAAAATAGAAAACACAGGCCGCAGAAGTTAAGCGCAGCCAGCACACAGTAGTCATTTAAACACAATGTCATTTAAACACATTTCTAAACATCTGAAGAAGCCAAAGAGTAACTACAACATAGAATACATGCCATAGGTGAATAGGAGCAGAATTTCGACATCAGGGTACAAATGGGCCATACAGAGGATTCTTTCTGCATCACCTAATAAGGGATAACATCACTAGATCCACCCTGGAGACATGATGAGGCAAAATGAATATTCTTCCGTGACTCTGGCTTGGCAGTTGCACAACATTCTACTGTAATATGCCTCTCATTGGTTTACTTTTTGGCTTTGTCCTTTACAGTAACTTTTCTGGAATACCGAATACAGCAAACGTTGCATATTACAGTTTTTCTCTGGTGCTTAACTACATTGACCATGCCATTAATCCAAGTTGTCATTGCCAAATAAATATAAGCAAATCAGCAAATATTGTTGCACAACAGAAACCACATTATCATTGCTTGCACATCACTTTTCATAGCTAAAAGATTTTTGCAAAACACTAGTCACAGTGATCATTTGGTAACACCAAAACCACATCTGAGTGTTTGATTAAGCAAGGAACTGAAAACCGAAGCAATAACGAAATTGGGCCTAACTTGCAATTGTTGGCACTACTTGCTGCAAATCTAACTCTCAATCACTCATAAGTTGCTAATAGAGTATAAAAGTGGTAAGGTGTAGTTTTTAAAACACAATGAAACAAGGCCAGTGAGGTCGTGGACGTAGGTGTGGAGGAGGAAATGGTGGGCAAAGTCAGAGACAACCAAGAACAGTGGACAGCCATGAAGTTAGAGTCACCGTCATTGACCATGTCATTAATCATGGGCTCACCTTAGGAGGCGTGGGAGAAATATCATTGGGCAACAAGCAACAGTGCAGATACCAGGGCAGAAGGGTGCAAACATTACAATGTGCACAGGTATATCAGAGACTCGGTGGTTCGGTGGGATACATCCCAACAGTTGGGCCATATAACTCTGAGAAGCTTATTGTGTTCCTTGAAGAGCTTTACAGAACACATCTGGAGTCTAAAGGGAGAGAAGATGCTACAGTGACAGCTCAGCATTATGCTGTCATATGGGACAATTAATGTTCCTTTTCATCATACAGCTCCTGTGAGGGACTGGTTTGTCGCTCATCCACACATCACAATGGAATTCCTACCCCCATATTTTCCATTCCTCAATTCAGTTGAAATATTGTTTTCTGCATGGCGATGAAAAGTCTATGATCAGCATCCATATGAGGAACAGCCACTTTTAGATGCCATGATGGAGGCCTTGAGCCCTTGACCAAGGCCCTTAACCCCCACAGCTCCATGTATGGCTGCCCTTCACTGCCAAGTTTGCTTTTACCTGCATGTTTCATGAAGAGCAAGATAGGGTAGGTAAAAAGAGAATCTCCCCACTGGGATCAATATTATTCCCCATTTCTGGTTCCAATGTCTAACATGGCAGTCAGAAAAAATACGAGAAAAGAGCAGTGCTAAGAAGAAGATCCTTGATCCTTTCTCCAAGGACCGGTATGATGTCAATGAACCAGCCACCTCTGGTTTCAGTCATTTTTCCATCATGATCTTGGCTTTATTTTTTTTAATAAAAAAATGGAATTTTCTTGTTATTGTGTGTCAGGGTCCTAATCTGCTGAGAGGAAGATGATGATTCTTGTACAAAATAAGAAACATTAACATGGCCTGCTTGGATATGGTTCTACTTTACAAAAAATGTCACAAAGTACAGACTCGCTTGAGCAGATCACCACAGGTGCCGCCAGGCCTGATATTCTAAGAAACATGGGTTTTTTTAAATAGCAGTAATAGTAGCAAATCGTGTTCTCTAAGAAATTCGAAGTAAAGAACACAATATAAAGCAACCAAAAAAACCATCACCAGACATTAAAAATGTCCAATAAACCTCAGCGTGTTTTGCATTATGGAATTGCCTCTGTATGTGTGGTAATATCCATTGCCAATATCCATAATTGATCTTGTTTTGATAATATTTTTTGGTCCATCCACAGTTATACCAGAGGACTACTCCCAATTGGTTGCTCTTTAGCCAAGTTACTTAGTTATGTCTGATGATTCTTGTTATTTCTAAACCTTTTTTAAGTTGAACGTAACATGTTTTCTAGCATGTTTATGTAAGTTTATTAAGAGACAGAAAAGCATTGTATATAATTAGGAGCAGTTTACATGATATTAATCTATTATTACAGTTAGCACTTCCCACTTTAGTTGTAAGTTCAGCCAATTCCCCAGACACAGGTGTGGGAAATAACAAATAATTAGATCAATATCTAATGGTCAGGTGGTCCATTGTTGTCCCCAGAGTCCTTCTGCAAAAATCGAGACAGACTAGTCACACCAAAACATTTTCATAGTTGCTATACACAATGTGTATTATTTACAATTAGCTGGTTCTACAAGATATGAGTACAGGAGCTCAATACCTTTGTATTTTAAAGCCAAATTCCAAATCACAGGTCATATAGCTGGCTAGAACAATACTTTATATATGCAATTACAGCCTGCTATTTCCACAAAAAATCACTATAATATTAATACAGAAGCAAGATTAGTCTTGTTTTTTTTACCTTTGTATTTTGAAGACATCTGAAAAACTGAACTTTATAGATAGCTATAGACAGCTAGGCAGATACACTTTATGAGTGTCTTATGATAATCTTTCGAATTTATTTACATTATTAGAATAATTTCTGAACATTTTATTTTTTTCTGTTTTCCCATACAGAATACAAAATAGCCCTGTGATTAAAGCAGCTTTGACAAAGGTCAAAATTTCACTTATTATTGTACAATATGAGATATTTATTATTTGGAGTGCCTAATCAATTTGAAATGGAAGCAATAAAGCTGCAAGGAAAAGAAATGCAGAGACATTCTTATAAGCAAACCTAAAATCTTCTGCCAGCTTTTCCCAGACCCGTTTTGTTAACCTTTGTTAAGCATTTATCTTCCTCTCAATATTTGACTCTTCCGCAGGTCTCAAAGATCTCAAAGACATCTTCAGTGAAGTCATTGTACTGGAGACTAAGAAAGGGAAACAGGGTGACAGAGCAGTCACACTTCAGCACTAACCACAGTCCTAGAACTAACACTAGAATGCAACTTTATAGCGCCATTTTTCTCTCAAGCTCTGTGGGAACTCTAAAGTAACAGTTATCAGATTTTATTTGTTGTATTTCATTACTTAAATTGTAGTTTGTAATTGTAGTGGTGATAGCATTTCAAATTAAAGCTGCAATATCCATCTCATATGAGCATTCTGTAATCAGGATTTGCTCACTAAGTGCCAGTCTGACAGTGGGGCTCCTCCAAGAATTTTTAGTAAGCTCTGCTAAGGCTAAAATCGTTACACTAAATCTCACACTAAATTTTTAATTTTCACACTAAATTTTTTACACTAAATAGAAACCTTCAGGGTTAATAAAGTACCTACCTACTGTACCTATCTAACTATATATGGTGTAAATACAGGACATTGTAACATAAACTTTAGCATCAAACCCACATATTCATCTTTCATTTACTAGCCAAAACTACTTCATTAGTGCTCACTTTATCTTCTGGATGGTCCTACTGTCGTTAATCAGCTGGACAAGAGATGGAACTGAAGCATCAGTCAAGATGTTGTTCTTTAGGACTAGCGTCTTCAGTGAGGTGTTTGCTTTGAGGGCAGCAGAAATGTCCTCCAGAGAGTCATCTGTCAGGTTAATCATCTCCATGCTGATAGGGGAAAAAAAAAAGAGTACCATGAAATTAGGTATAAGAACTAAGATACAATGGAAACCGCTCATAGTGATCATGGTTAAAGTGATCATTCCTGTACAAATACTGTTTAAATATTTCACTTGTAGTAAATCGCTTACAGTGTTCATTTAGGGTCTTTTTAAACATGACAACATATGGAAAAAAATTTTAACTGAGGTAATAGTTTTTTTTCCCTATCTTACTTTACTTTGATCGCCCTACTTTGCCTTGCCATAACCCATCTGCGTCTGGCTAGCTACCTGAGGCTAATGCTGTGTGCTCAGAAAACATGACAGGAAAAAAAAGTCATTTTCTTTCAATGACAAATATAGACTCATCAAAGCTTATGATAAACCACTGAAAATGAGGCACTGAGATGCAGCAGCGAAATTACAATAAGCACTTTGAGACAATGTAACGTTGTGAAAACGTGCTGTGTAAATAAAATTTAATTGAACTGAATATTTATGTATAGTACTCTATTATAGCGTATTTGAATTAAACACACTTCAGTACAGTACCATAATTTGAAAAGCATTTGAAACAGCTGTACTGTACTGTTAAATCATCAATATAATCAAGTAAATAGCAACGCTGTTTGTTTTAATTGCCCATGTTCATGTGATAAAATCAACAAATCTCAATTAGATGGTAATCTGCCTGAGACATGAAGAAAAAAAAATTGGTTATAAAGATCATCAGCTTATAGTGGTTAATTTCACCCAGACATATGTGATCAGTATAAGCAGTTTCCACTGTATTTATATTAAAATATACACACACATTCATGTACATGCGACACATGAGTTATTTCTTGTCCAATTGCAGAAGTACTTACTCAAGGTGCTCTAGCTGGCAGTGGTTGTCCACCAAGGCCTGCCACAGGTACTTAGCCCCAGTATTTCCCACCTTATTCAGACCCACATCCAATGCCGTTAGCCTGGAGTTCCCACTACGCAAAACCGCGCCAAGCTCCCTGAAGGTTGCCTCGCTCAACTGACAATTTACCAACCTGAAAGAGAGCAGCATGCCACTGTTTCCATCACATAAACCATGTTTACTGCAAGTGTAGTTTCCATTCAAAGTTAACATATACAAAACACATCATGAGAATTACAAATGAATACGATTAAAGCATTCTGATTACCCCATCCGTGTTTCCTGTACCAATGTTTCCCAAACAAGTCATCGAGGACCCTCAGATGGGACCCCAGGGAACTAGGAGAGGGCATAAATTTGGACTGTCTGGGGGGTCCAAGAGGACTGGTTTAGGAACCACTGTCCTATTCAGTACAGAAATGTATTAAAATTGTATTCCTTAGCACACCACTAGAGGGCAACATCTCTCTTATCTGAGCATTCTCTCCTACTGTAAGTCACCAACCTACCGGAGTTTTTCTAGGGTGCAGCCTTGGAGTTTTAGGGGTTCACACAGCTGAAGTACTCCAGAGTCCCCAAGGTCATTCAGCGATAGGTCCAACTCAGTGAGTGAGCAACCTTCAGATAGCAGTGCAACAGCCAATCCCTCACAGCATGCGTCGGTCAGATTACAGTCAAAGGCCCTAGCCAAAGATGTCATTCTTGTGAGTTATACAGATATGTGTTTACAACATTCATGCATCACCACAATTGCTAAATTTGGTTCATAACCATATAGAAAAAATCAGAAACCTCATTGGAGAAGTAGAATGGTCCATGTGCACCATTCACTTATGTTAGCTAGTTTACTTAATTTTTCTGCTCTTATACTATAGATATTTTACAAACAACATCCTAGAAACACTATAACTTTCAATAGTTGTTGTTTTAGAGAATCCTTTTTTGGACAATAGTGACCCAAATGGGACATTAGGCATAAAGGATACAGACAACCAATCACAACAGCATTCCTTTGCTTACACTTCACATCTTTTCTCTCACTATGATATGTAATGAGAAAAAAAGCATCTTCAATGCATACAACAAATGCTGCAGGCAGGTCTTGGAACTCCTCAACGCACGTGTCAGCCAGTCCATGCCCAAGTCGGATACTTCATTACCATCCAAGACAAGAGTTGCCAAAGTGGAGCTATCATCACTGATAGCTTGGGAAAGGACTTCCATGGACAAATGAGTGAGACCACTGTCTTGCAACCTACAAAACAACAGACAAATTGCACACAGTGTTGTCCAGGGGATAGGTTTTATATGCTTAGTACTGTTTTGATGCTTTATCATATACAATTTCCAAATGCTTTTGGATTTTAACAAACTGCTCCCATGAAAAATTACAATTATAAATTTTTAAAGAGCATGAAAAACAGTAGCAACACAAATGTTTATAACATACATCGGCTGAAAGTTTGTTTATATAAAGAACAACGGAGATGCAGAATGCAGCAGATGGTGCTACCTGAGCTCCTGCAGTTTACAGTGTGGACTCCTCAGTCCTCTGCACAGCTGGATGAGTCCCTCATCCTGTAGCTCATTAGACCTTAAGTCCAGCACACGCAACTGCGTTGAGGGCAGGGCCAGGACTGAGGCTAGGTCCTCACAACAAGCGGCATGCAGCCCACAAACTGGCAATCTGCAGTTACGAGGGAGAGCGAGGAGCGACTCAGTGTCAGAAGGAGACCAACATTTATAAAAAGAGTCACATTTGCAATGCTTCCACCCACCTGAGTATCTGGAGACTGCAGTCTCTGAGGCCCTCAAACAGTGCTTTGGCTCCCGAGTCCCCCATTGCTCTGTTATATGAGAGATCCAGCTCTACAGTTCTTCCTTTATGAATGACTGAAGCCAGGTGGACATAGGAGGCAGTACTCAGGGTACATCGGTATAGTCTGCAAAAGTGGGGTGAGGTTATAACAACTTGCAATTTATATATCTGAAAGAACAATAAAACAATTACATAATTTTGTGATTAATAAAAAATATATCAGTTTTCACAAATATTTCAGGCCTCACTAAACTATGAAACTAACCACATAAGACATTTTTACTATGCAAAAATCATCTAATTTTATGGATGCTACTTTGTTTGAACAAGTTGTTTTTTTCCAAAAACATAATATAATATTAAAAAATATTTTTTTCTTAGCATTTGGTATGAATTACTTACACCAGCTTGCGTGATAATCGAAATGCAGGTATCAAGCGCAGAGTTGTTTCCCCCGTTAAACTGACAACGCTTTGTAGATGCAATTCGTCTCGTCCGCCACAGCACACGAAAACATAATTCAAGGCAGCAGAGTCCCAGACAGACAACTCAGAGTAACATCTGCCAAGTCCGGCTGCCTGAGAATCACTGATTTCCTTTACCAGGGCTGGGTTTTGACTTTGATGAAGCAGTCGGTAATAACTCAGTGGTCTCTTGTAGGAGAGAAACTGCAGTGATTGCACAGTGGAGTTTTTAAGCCATTCTCTCAGACCTTCTATGCGATCTTTGCTGAATTCCCCAACAATGCCTTCCAAAGGTTTCCTTTGTGCAGCATCAGAAAGGCCAGACAGAAAAACGTCTAGGAACTTCACGCTCCCCTCGAGTTTACCCAGCAACACTTCTACACTTTTCCCTCCCGACCAAGTCGTGTCCAAGTAATACAAGAGAGCAATAAAAAATTCCTGCACTGTAGGTGATATGAATGAGAACATGCAGTTGTCTGATGCAGGATCCCCATACAAGAACAAGAAAGCAGACAGGAGGGGGGACATTAAAAACTGCTGAAGTCCAGAGTCGGCTAAGTCCTTCTGGGAAAGGAGCTGACTATTACCTAGGCTGTGGGTGGCCATTTTGCCAAGGCCTAATAGCAGATCTCTGGCTCTGCCTTCCTCCAAGTGGTGAGCATGGAATGTGCTGGCCCAAGTCTGGACATAAACCTGGGTCACCGTTTCGGGGAGATCATCTCCAGTTTCCAATGTTTCCTTAAACAAGAAGTAGATGATCCAACAAAAAACGGGGTGACCACAAAGATCATAAAAGCTCATCTTCTGCTCCGTATACTGAAATGCCTTTTCTGCATTTTTAGGGTCCGTGAACATCTGGTCAAAATAGGCTTTTCTCTGAGAAGGAGAAAATCCCAAGATCTGCACATGATCACACTCAATGTCAGATAAAACACTGAGACTTGTTGCTGATCTAGCTGTTATTAGTATGGATGCTCCCTTCAGTAATTCCCCTTGTACCAGGCTGGTAATGAGCACAGAGACAGGAGCAGACTGGTTTGGTTTCGTGCACAGAGCAGAATCAGAAGTGGATTCCAGCCTGTGCTGGTATTGTTCCAGGCCATCAAACATAAACAGCAGAGACTGGGGACTCTGCAAAATCACAGCCAGTGACTCAGAGGTAAAGTGCCCATGTTGCACTAGTATGAAATCTTCCAGAGACATCTCCTGCTCTAACAGAGTTAGATCCCTGAAAGCAAATGGGAGGATAAAATCAAACTCTTCAAGCACTTCACCCCCTGCCCAGTCGAGTAACATCTTCTGCACAGTGGTCGTCTTTCCTACTCCAGCTGGACCAAGTGCCACGGCCACCCTAGCCTGATCACGGTTTCGTAATAACACTGTCCTCAATGTATCTTCAAGAGTGTTGGGACTTCTGCTTCCATCACCTTCCATCTCCATATTTTCAGCAATACTTAAAGGTATATACTGATTAGTAAGGACCACCTCTTCTGGGGACTGACCGCCCAGGGCAGACTGGTGTCTTGATTCAAAGCAGTAAGTCATCATGACTTCTTTATGCGATGCGTTTGAGTCTGCAAAAGATGAAAAGCAGTGAGTCAACAATATTAACATTGCCACTATGAGTGTTATGGTCTGCAGTGTATTATCAAACCTGTCAGTTCATCCCGATGGGTCAATATGCATGTGAAATGTGTTATTACAATACGCTGGTCATTTTCCTATATGTATTAAAATAGGAAATATACAACTTTGTTTTTTCACAAAAAAACATCTAAAAAACTGGTGTCATCTTATTGTAAAAGTCATTATAGAACAGCGGTAGGCTTGGGCGGTATCCAATTTTTGATACCGTCAAACCTCCTCCTTATTTTACCCCGGTAAACGGTATTACCGTGA
>JABFDZ020000109.1:10252904-10287604 GCA_019775955.2 Pollimyrus isidori | reverse complement strand
GGCCCTTCCCCTTCCCCCTACCCCTTCAACCAAAAGAGAAATGAGACACCCCTACCCCTTCACGTGAACGCGCCAAATGGAGGGGTAGGGGTAAGGGGTAGAATTGGGATTCAGCCAAAGTGCAATACTTAGTAAAATCTGAAGTAGCTCCAAGTGTTCTTCTTGACGTGGATTAGACGGTAATTAGTTCTTAATATGTAAATCAAAAGGTGCAGGTGTTATGAAGGAGATTACGCCACATTTCATGATCATCGTAATATGTAACACCAGGGTGCGCTGTTTCGAATGTTATTGGTAAATAAAACTAGGTCCCTGTTCACGTGCACGAGACATCTGCGCATTTAATTACTTTATGAATTTTTTTCTGACCTGTTACTGTTGTACCTCGAATCTGAATCTGAAGAGCAGAGTCAAATCATTAACCTCATGTTCCTTTCCTTACCAAGGTTTCTCGTCATAATTTCATCCCATTCCACACGTATCAAATTTAAAGGCCCTCGTTGTCTTCTTTAGTAGGTCCTTTAGGTCCAGTAAAAAAAATCATTAGTTTATCATCCCCGTCCGCGTGGCGAATTTAGCCCGCATCGATTTTTTAAAGTGTATTTTCCTGTGTAAATTCCACTGCCGGTGTTCACAAATTTTGAATGAAACATTTTTATATATATATTTTCTTTTCATATTAATTTTGCAGATCAGCCCATATGTCATACATCTGTTGCTGTTCCTTTTGTTTACTGTTGATGTTGAAAACGGAAGATGTTATCTTTTTTCTAAGAAATAAAAAGAATAATAAAAATTCGCCCTCCCTCATCACTTGTTTCTGATTGAAAGGATGATAAACTAATGATTTTTTTTACTGGGTCTTACTGACATCTTGTGGTGATTAATTTACATGCCCTAACACTGGAAACGAAAAGGAGTATTTATAGGGCTTTGAATATAGATAATAATGAACAGAATATTTACTATATACGTTCATATTAAAGTAAATGCAGTATTGCGTAAACAATATTATAAACAATAAAAATAAGTCCAACTTATGAACCTCTTATGAACATACGACTTTACCGAAATTCAAGCAAGGGAGGACTATACCTCCTCGACAGCATAGAGGTCGCTGTGGCGCGTTTCGAGGCCTTCCTTATTTTTCTTAAACGTCATTTAGGCCGATAAACGTTTGGGGGAAGGATTTGTTCTGAGTCAGGAATCGTCTGTAGTCAGTTATAGACAGGGAGCACAGGGAGCTACCAACTTATTGTGATCAAGAACAATAGTTTCGTGGTGCCAGCTGGCCGCAGTGTCTGTGACATAGGCAGGTCGTTTCAATGTATCAAAGACTAAGAGAACTCAGATCGCGGTGCAAATGGACGCCAACGATTTGTTTACAAGCTGCAGGAAGGGTGACATTTCTAGAGTGAGGTAAGTAGAGATACGCACAATGTTGTTCAGTATTTTATTGAAGACTGGCACTAGCAGTCCATTGGCTATGGGATCTGGTGAGCTGTTTTTTCTGCATTTTGGGCCGTACTGTTCTGTTATCTAACTTGAATTAGCAAACGATGTTTTTTCTGGCCAGTGAGTGCTTCACTTCTTGGAGTTTGCAAGCAGCTGATAGAGTTAGACGATACGCCATCACACGTGTTTGAGGTCCAAGTAAACACCTAACAATATTAACATGTATAGTACTGATATGTTTATTGACTGTATTTCCTGTTTGCTACTTGCTACTTCCTACATAGTTATTTCCACGTTTTGTTATAATAATAGTAACAACAACAACAACAACAGAACTGTTACTACTATACATTGTTGTTATTATAAACGTGAACAGCGTATATGTTTATTATAATTGTTGGACCAGTGGTTAACAAATGTCGTAAACTACGTTTCTTAATTATGTAGGAAACTAAGTTAGCGATTTGCGATATGCACATTTTCACCTGTTTTAGACCATTGCGGTTTTTGGTGGTTCTGTTATGTAGTTTGAACACTGAGATAAAATTACACGATATACATGTATTGAACATTAAGAGGCATTGATATAATATTAATTTTGCAGTTGCAGGTTTACTTGCTTTTTTTTTTTTAAACCGTCGCTGATATTGGTTTTATTTTTCTGAAAACTAAACTAAGGTGCCTAAATTTTCTTTCAAGGTATCTAGTTGAACAGAGAGATGTGGAACTTAATGTTCGTGACAAATGGGACAGTACTCCATTGTGAGTATATTTTGTTCATTTTGCAGGACGTTTAAATATTTGTACGCTTTAAGATTGTTGCTTTCTTAAGATTCGCTTATGTTATTTCGTAGTGTTCAATGTGAACTGTTACATTTCAGTTGTTTTATTCCCTTCTCTCAGGTACTATGCATGTCTGTGTGGCCATGAAGAGTTAGTGCAGTACTTGCTGGCCAATGGTAAAAGCCCTACCGCTTATGAAGCAACAGTTTAACATCTTTTGATTGGGCGTGGTTTTATTTGGGTTAACACACATGTTACCGTAAAACATCGTATTGTGATACCCTTCTTGGATAACACTGGCATTTATTTACATAGATTTTTTTTGCAAATATGAACTTTTTACAATTTATTTATTTTAAAAGATTTAACACTAGGTTAATTGGGTAGTGACAAAGATTTACAGTACTAAATCCACACTATTCTTACCTTTTACAACCATCATTATTATCGTCATAAAGGAGCATTATAGGAACTTATAAACTCTGTGTGAAGTTGGCCTTGTAAAAAGCAGGCTTGAACTTGTGTGCAAGTGAATCTGTCATGGAAAATGCACTGAATGTGAGCCGGCGGGGCCTGTTGCATTTGTGCTGCAGGAGCAAAGTGCGAGGCGAACACGTTTGATGGTGAGCGGTGCCTCTATGGTGCCCTGAGCGATCCCATCCGCCGCCTGCTGAAGGAGTACAAGCGCATAACAGCCAAGGGCATGCAGCGCGACTACTATGACCAGTTCTTGCAGAGGTCAGGGACGCTGGACATGCTGCTGATTTTAGCCAGTGGGGCAGAGATACTCTGACAGATTCAGGGGGCACAGCCCTTTTTAGGGGGCTCCCTGCTCTGCGAAACCCAAAATCTGTCAGGCTGGAGGCACTGTCCATGTATGATTCTGCGAATAGGGTTTTCCAGTTTTATCATCGTTCTTTGAATGTTTTGTCCAGGTTGCTGGAACAGGGATACTCCAGTGATGTGATGTTCCTGGTCCATGGCGAGTCTTTCTACGCTCATCGCTGTGTTCTCGGTGCTCGCTCAGAGTACTTTGCAGAAATGTTTGAAACCAAGTGGAAGGGGAAGAATATCATTGCACTCAAACACCCATTGGTATGACCAGTCCTCAGAGCTTTGTGGTATAGGTTATCTGAATAACAAATGTGTAGCGTAAATTTGGCAGGACATTGGATGTGACTATTATTTTAGAGTCAGCATGTTGCATGCAATTAATGTTTGTCATTGGAAATGAATCTTACCTGTAACATATCAACATGGTTACTGAGCCGGCCTGTTATAATTAAATTCTTGAAACAAGATAATTCTCAGCTTGTTTAGGCAGTTTAAGCTACACATTATGTAATACCTATACAGTACTTTCAACTGGTGCATTTTGTTGAATACAACAAATGACTGTATGTGTTCCCTAAGGATAGACTTCTTCACATACATTATGGTTTTGTTTTCAGATAAATCCTGCAGCCTTTGGATCAATTTTGCAGTACTTTTACACAGGTTAGTAAAGGGGTGCTTATTTGTCCACAAATAACAGTGACACTGAAATTTTTGAGAATTTGACTGGTCTGATTTTCAAATTCAGTCTTGTCACAACCAAAACTCAAGTTAGAACGTACTTAGGTTTTGAGTATCTTTAAATTAGCTTTTTACTAAGACTGTTTTCCATAACCGTATCAGACTTACTAATGGGTTTCAGGGCCTAGCTAATCAATTTTTATATACATTGTTAAAAATGACACTCCTTGCGATGCAATATTTCTGAGTTTTATTACTCAGTCATGTTCTGCTCTTGGTGTGTTCTGTTTCTGTAGGCCGGCTGGACATCGACGTTAGCTATGTAGAAGACTGCAAACGGCTTGCCAAGCAGTGCAAGATCAATGACCTCATTGAGGAGTTGGAGAGCAAGTGCAAACAAGTGTATGAGTTTGGTAAGACTGGACATGTGACTCGGTCACAGTCATTCTGTCTTTGCTAACAGTCTTTGTTCTAAGACCTCTCAATTAGCTGTGCTGATGACTGATTGTTCTTCTTAGTGTCTTCCAAGCCTGGGACGTGCGTGAAGGTCTTGAGTCTGGAGCCAGAGAACAACTGCCAGTTGCAAGAAGAGCTGGCCATTCTAGCGGACTGTGCTCTTCCCGCAGAGCTGCGGGTACTAGCTTGCTGTCACAATTATCATCTTCTCTGTCTTGCATAATTTATCTTGCATCTATTTAGTCATTGAGAAAATGTGCACAATGTTGCATGCAGTGGTCAAATCAGAGCTAATAACAGGGCATCTTAACAATGCAACTGAAGTTGAAAATCCATGAAGCTTATTGTGAGTTTTCTTAGTTTTGTCCTGATTTAAAATGTGATTTCTGTCCTTGTGTGGGACTCAGGTTGGCTATGGTGAACTGCCCTTTGACAGAACCGACAACTTCCCTAGTTACCCTGATATTTGCTTCCGGGTGGAGAGTTACAATTTCCTGTGTCATAAGGTAGGTAGTTTAACGTCTGTCAGTTCTGAATGATGTCGGTCCCTCTCCTTTGGTGCAGTTTGTGAATGTCTTTAATTGTGCTTTCAGTGACTGTCTTTCTGTGTGGTCCTGTTTGTCCGAATGTGACAGGCATTTTTCTGTGGGCGCAGTGATTACTTCCGGGCCTTGCTGGATGACCACTTTAGCGAAGGGGAGACGCTGCAGGCGCAGCCCAGTACTCCGGTGCTCACACTCCGCAATCTGTCCCCCGACATCTTCATCCGGCTGCTGTACTACATCTACAGCGATGACACGGAGGTGAGCATCCGGCCCTTAGGAGCGGGATCCTGAGCGGGCGGCTTGACCTGCAACCTCCCGCAGCCAGAAATACACTCGCGCATTTTGAGCATTAGTCCGTCTCGCAGTCTCGCAGTTCTTTGCATCCTTCCCATAAATACACAACACCGTCCTCAGATATTTCTGTATTGCAATTTTTATTGTGTGGAGGGGAAGGGTAAATAATGCCCGCGGGCCGTTTCGTGTTAAGAATGTGTGCATATTTCCCATAGTAAATGCTTGCTGTGTGATTGGCCAGCTGTCCCTAGATAACGTGTACGAGGTGCTCTGTGTGATTGGCCAGCTGTCCCTGGATAACGTGTACGAGGTGCTCTGTGTGATTGGCCAGCTGTCCCTGGATAACGTGTACGAGGTGCTGTGTGTGGCCGACATGTACCTGCTGCCGGGACTGAAGCGGCTGTGTGGGAAGCTGCTGGCCCAGACGCTGAGCGAAGACAGCGTGCTTCACATTTGGAAGACGGCCAGACTCTTCCGCCTGTCACGACTGGAGGATCAGAGCACCGAGTTTATGGCCAAGATCATAGAGAAGGTGACTACTTTCATGTTTAAATATTCTTTTATTATAAGTTTGTTGTAGGTCACCTTAGCAAGTGTGAGATTTATGCACTCAGAACAGGAGATGCTTCTTTCTATAGTCGACTTGGATATTTCTAAAGTGTAGGGTTTTCTGCAACTTGTGGCCCAAAGCAATGGGTATCTTCAGTAAATGACTCATGGAATTGCTCTGGTGTTTTATCTTGTATAAGCCTTTTCCAAATAAAATTTCTGGGCATGTGTTTACATATGCGGCATTTTTTTATTAACAGGATGTAGTGTTGTGATGGTTCAGAAATGATGTATCGGTGTTACGTGACGGGGGGCAGTACGTAATGGTTTTTTTCCTTCTGTGCTCCTGCTTCAGCTGGTGGAGGTGCAAGAATTCGCAGAGATGATCAAGGAGGATGCCCAAGCAGTGGAGGCCCGGCAAGAGACGGACTCCATCCCGCTGGTGGACGACATCCGCTTCCACATCACCAGCAATGTGCAGACTTACAGTGCCATCGAGGAGGCCAACCAGAGGCTGGATGCCCTGGAACAGCTTCTGGCTAGAATCGGGCTGGAGTGCTGAGGGCCGGGCGCAGGACACGGGCGGAACCTGCCCGCCAGTTTATTCACCAGGAATGTTTGCTGGGCCGCGATCCCAGGTCACGGGCTTGTAACAGATTCCCAAGAAGATGGGAATTTTGCCGTAGTGTCTTAGTAAACCATCGCTTTCAGGCAGGTCAAGCAAGCCAGACCCTGGGCTCACTGTAGCTTTCTTTTAAAAACAGAGGAAGTGCTATGTTATTATATAAAGCTTCACTCTGCTCTTTATATTCTATTTTGCTTAAGTTAGCATTTGAAGGAAATGTTCAGTTCTGCATTTTGACCTGACTAAAGTGAGAGAGAGCGTGAGACAGGCGATGCTTGTTCACCAAGGAAACCGAAAGACGATGCCTCGTGCAAAACTTTTGCTTTAATATTTTTCCACTCCAAATTTGCATGTAATCAAGGACGTGCTTAATACAACACCAGACAATGCCTAGGTGTACCAGCGACATATATATAAACAGCTTTACGCATTAGCAGTACAAAATACATGTATAGCTGGGATACAATCAAGTTCATTTTTAATGTTCATCATGAGCTGAAACATTCAATTGTTTAATCAGGCATTTAACTTTAATTTGTTATATTGAATTGCAACGTTGCATATGCATATGTATGTGCTGAGGTACAAAATGAATAATTGTCTTAATTTGCTTTCATAATTCAGGAAAACATTACCTGTTAGCTATATTTGGAATTAATTTAACTTGCCGGCCTATTCCTTAACAGCTTTTGCTCCCTTTACGCATCATGTCATACCAGTTTAAATTGCTCGGTGACCTTTCTCATCATGGAAACAGCAGCACCAATGATGGAATGTCTGACACTGTGCAGTATGGTTCCCATGACAAAGTGCAATATTTACCTTTTTCCGCACTTAAAGTACCCCATAAAGTTTCCAAATAATAAAATCCTGACTACTTGTGCTTTACAATGCATGTCTACGTAAAATTCATCACGCCACAAGGTGGCGTTCAGTGGCACAATTATTTACTCTTTCATCACGGTTTCTTTTTTTAACATGAAATATTACTTAATGTTACACTGATATTGCAAATAAAGGTAATTATTATTATTATTATTATTAGCATTTTCTTTGTGCTATGCATGGAATTGCAGTGCACATGTACAGTTACCCGCAGCAACACTGTAAACAGCAAGGTAGGGACTTGTTCAACCAGGTGAAACATTTCCATGCAGTCACAGGGATACCTATTATTAAACTGAAAATATCAGTGTTTTAATATCTGATGAAATGTACTGATGAAACTAGAAACACTAAGAGTTTTAGGTTAAGATTGCTAAGTGAATAGTAATTATTATGCAGCTGTAAAGAAGCTGACCACCCTGTCACTTTGGTACCTTAAGAAATATTTAAATACCAGGCAATAGACCAACATAATTTATGTGTGGTATGAAAAATGTATAAAGACAGTGGTCATGATGCATAATTAGGCACCACCTCACATGTCCTTGGTTGTGTAGTTCCAAACACAGACATTCAATAATACGTTACACCGTGCTACTGCTATAATTCCCTGTCAAGAGGTGCCCTGGTAACCAAATTATTAATATCCTTCCTCAAGATTTCACCATCAAATGAGCATTTTAATTGCCTCTATTTCTGCTACATGCATGAGTAACCACCAGGGGGCAACTTGTGGCCGATTCATGTACTTCGATTCGTTAATAAGCATGACGGGAGACCTACCTGGGAAAAAGACTGTGCTAAACGTGCTGCTAACAAGTGTATATGATCTTTGGTGCAAGCCATTATATCTACTAGTTGTAATTTGGAGCTTCTGCAACTGTAGAATGTAATATTTCTGCTGTGGCAACTTTGAATGATCTTGGATATCTCAGCTCATTATCGTTTAGGCACCTTCTACACTCATGTTCAATGCCTGTGATTTCCTGGATGCAAGAAGTAGAACAGACTTTGGTCCTCCAGTCATCTGTAGCTCAGCCATGAGACTGATATGTACAGATAGTTCTTGCCTTCACAGGCAGCAATAGAACAGGAATGCCAGCTGTGCTAGTAACATGACTAGTGAAGATGCAGGAAGAGGAGCTTTATATCAGAGATTAAAGAAATAACCTCCAGATAAGCAATACTAAAACATGACTTTTTGTCTGCTAGAAAAATGTTACCAATTTTGACTCAACAAACTAGGACTCCCTCATCCCTTGAGGTCAAATGGTTCAGAAAAACAGAAATAGAAGTGTTCTCCAGAGTGACTTTGTCCTAAAATGTGACCTATTTGAGTGAGTGATCATTTGTGGGGGTGGGACAGACTTCTCATGTCATGCTAGGCTCCCCCATTACTATTTCAGTCAAAAGTGGAAGTATAGTTTGCAAGCAAAAAGAAATTGTTTATTCTTCATAACCAAAATATATTTCTCTTGTCCTTATATGACATGTACAGCTGAGAATGTATAGTACAGCAGAAAAAGACTGAGAACATGTCAGTGTGCTGTTATGTGCTGACAGAGAACAATACGTTAGTAACAATTTTACATTGAATAATGATTAATCATGCCTTTTTTGATTACACACGTGACCTGAAAGAATTCTGCTCTGATACCTGTCTGCAGTGAGATGGGACACTTTTCCCCGATGACCGTAGGTCTTCAAAGACCTCGTGAAGAAAAGGCCGAACCCTTGATGAAACTTAAAATATTTAATTTGATTTGTACTTATTTACATCTGACACAAGCAAAGAATTATGCTCAGTGTTTATACAAAATACATCTACTATTGTGGTTGTCATGGAGATAAGATTTCCAAGTCTCCCTAGAGCTTGCAGTTAGACTATGTCTGAATGGTTTGGGTGTGATATGGACCACAGTGCACAGAATGTCATTTTCTCTGCATGTTACAATTTGGAAATTTATTTGGCTGTATAGTATTTTATTTCATAATTCCATTAATAATATTTATAATAGGATTTATGTGGCTTTAAACCATATATGGGTTTTACTGGGTATTCAAATAACTGTGTTATGGGAATATTAGCTAAATGTACAATCAATAGCAAGATGTTATAACTTTAGCACCTGTCAAAAGTCTGAGTCTACCTGCTTGAAATATGTATGAAGTAGGCTGATTAACATCATTGGTAATATAGTGCATGCAAGCATGCTTTTACGTTTTTGTTCTTTTGACCGAATTGCAAATGAGAACAAGATCAGCTGTCAGTGTTTTACTGTCCACTTGCGATTTTTGTTGGTTCCACTTTATGCCTTTCCACAGATTGAGCAGTATAACTCACAGAAACTCCTAACTTTTTATTAGCATCTTTCTTTTTTTTTTTACTCCAGTATTTTTAGAAACATTTTTCCATAATGATTTATGAAATAATCTGCTAAAATTAATTTGACAGATTTGAGGACAACTGGCTATATGGGGGCCTGAACTGAATCAAAGTGTTAGCGTAAGGACACTGTGACATGGCAGACTGCATTCGGCTACAGCCGTCACGAGTGGATGGACTGCCGTTGTCGGTAACATAAAGTCACTGAAAGCCCCGAGTTTGAATGTTGGCTTTGCAAGGCCTGGACAAAAAGATCCTTGCCACCTGTCAAAGCCGACTATCCAGGGCTATACTCATCTCGTCAGAATGGGAGAATTTTTGGAATAGGGAATGAAGCCTAATTTGATTTTATGTGGTGAGGATAAAACAAGGTTTCTGAACTATTCAGTTGCCTTAGATCCTGTGAATCTTATGGATCTAAGCTAAGGATTTTTTTAAAATCTAACAACATATTTAACTTGCATACTTGAAATTGCGGCACAGTGTTGATACCATGGTTACTATGGTTACCCCACACCTCCAGATACACCTACAGATGTGCCTGTAGGACCAGGACCCTTAGTGATCCTGCATAGGACAAGTAAGTATGGAAAATGGATTGATGGAAATTCAAGGGTATTAGCAATGGCAGGCAGCCAGCAAAGCAGCACTCATCTAAGAATGGGCTTTTTAGGCATCCATTCTAAAGGGTGACACATTTAAAAGATTGTTTAATGTTCTTCTGGAGGTAGGATTAGGTATAATGAAGAGCTGCTGAATTGTTTGTTTTTGTTGTCTTAATATAAAACAATTAAGTTTTAAGATTTACATTTGCATCTTCCATTACGTTGTGCCCTTTGCTTTCTGAGGTCAGCTTCCGGCTCACCTGCGCAGGATAAGTGGTAGGAAATATTTATCTGAAATGTTTTTCTCTGAAAACAAAACATTATGACAAAGGATACTAGAAGAAAGCTTGGTGTCAGTGTAGATAATATTTTAATCAAACTGCATTACAGTAAATCCATATCAGTCTTTATATTGTCGTGTTGCATTTTTACATGAGATACGAAATGCTTATATATATGAAAGGTTTCAATGACAGAAACATCAGAATCATTCCCAAGCCTCAATCTCAAAATCTAATTCTAAAACACATCTGGTAGATCATAGAGGCAGTAACTGAACATAAAGAATACATTCAACCCATATTCCAAAAGCGATGGTCCAAGACAGTGCAAATGTCACTGGGATAACTGGGAGAAACAGAGAAAAATCAACAACTTCAAAACACGGGACAAAGAGCCAGAAAGCCAGAAGGTCATATACAGCAGTCACAAATAGGATGGGGAACAGGATAGCCATGAGTTTGTCAGTCACAGGTGTGTTAGTAGTCTGGAGAGACTGAGCATCCCCAGAAGACATGCAGGTGTGACAGCCAGATGCCAGACTACAAGGAGGTGACTGAACCTTAAATGAGGAAGATCACACCTGCTTTTTATCCAGACCGGGCTGCCTGTGCAGCACCAAAACCAGCTACCAAAGCAAAAAGCGGGGGATCGTGAGAACTCCACTTCTCTTCAGTTCCTTCCCTTAAATCCCAAACTATGCAGATTCATTGTGATTAAGCTGAAAGTCTTTTGTTTTAAGTGGCAAAGGTGAGGCAGACACTAAATCCTCACATACTGCAGGATAAGCCTGGCTACTGTTTTATTAAACTGCAACAGCAGTGCCTGGAACTTGGAAAGGGGACAAGTGAAAACTACTTTTTTTTCCTCCTCCAGCAACTCTCTTCAATGTGCCTCCCGTTTTTCACTTAAATGTTGTATCTGAGGGATACTTGTATCACATCTCTCATCTAACTATTTATTCAATACATTAGGGGGTGGTAACCCCTATCTCAGGAAGATTATGGGTATTATGTGCTTTGAATACATACACAACGCAGGAAAAACGTGCAAACAGCACAGAATATGTAGATGGAATTCAAACCCCCTGTCATGGATCGGCGAGTTCACAGTGCTACCCACCATGACGTCATATATTTATAAAAGCTATTTAATGTTTTGAAATAAACAGGTGGTTGTGAGTACAAAGAGGACAACTTAAAAAAGAATTCTTTGAAGTCTAGTTCCTTTAAATGCCTTAATGCTTGTGGGTCCAAATATTGCAATATGGCCCCAAAAACTCCAAAAAATATATATGAGAAAGCAAATTGGGGTCTAATTTACTAGATTTACAATACATTTTTATAGATATTTCAAATGTTAGGTTAAATTACGTTAAGACGGATAAAGTGCTTTTAATTTACTATAAAGATGATACGTACTGACATTTTAGAAACTACCCGTTTGACCGTTACTGTACATAGTAAACGCGTCTTCATTGATACTGTGAATATGTCGCTACGCATTTCTGTAGTATAAATAAAGCATATAATGCTCTAAAGCAAAGCTAGAACCAGTCCTATTTGAAAAAGAAAATATATTATGTATGCGAATGTTTTAACGGTTCTGGAAAGGTTTTGTTCAGGTTGTTACGCATGCCATCTGCATCTCTATGCACCCTTCGATCAAGGATCTGTTGTCTTTGTTTTTACCGCAATTGTTTTATCTAATGTCTCCACCTCCATTAACGCGCGAGCGCTTTCATCGCGGTGCAAAAATAATTCCAGGCGGCGTAAATCTGCGGGAACCTGGCGCTTTAAGAATAGGCTCCTTTATATAGGGAGGCAAGGCTGGTGTTTTTCCACTCAAACTAAAATGTAACGGTCACCCATCTTAAGAGACAAAGGTCATAAAAAACACGTATAAATTAAATGTACTGTTGGGGATCAGTCATTCAGCATTCGGCCACTGTAGCAGACAGAAGGGGCAGCTTAAGGAGAAAAAGGAAATAATAACAGGTAAGACTTTGCCTGTCTCAGTCTGAATAGGTGCGGAAAAGGGCTACGCTGCCATATGACAATATTATTAATAATATTATTTAAGATTCAGTTTTGTTTATTTCACGTTGACAATCGTTATTATTTACGTTTTTTTTCATTTAGGGCTATTGTTTAACGTCTTGTTTTGAAACTGTTTTTTGTCGTTTTGTTCTTTCTGTAATGTAGCGTTAAGGAGATTGAACTTTTCTCCGGAATTTTGTAAACGCTAGCACTGACATTTAGCCATAATATCTATACATTTATTACTATTATAATTATTTTCTTTTTGAAATGGTTAACGACTCTTGTGAGATGCTGGTAAATTACGAGCTAGGCTCTTTGTAAAAGACCAACCACGCTACCTAAAAAGAACAGGTTGAATTGACTAATGGCTTAATATTTCGCTTGAGCATTCTAATGACTATGAAAAAAACATAGATTTCAGGAAAACGGCCGTAGCTAACGCCGATGTAATGCGTTAGAGTCGCTGGGCTTTTGAACAATAACAGTAACTAGTAAGAAACTAATATTGCAGCCGAATATATACTGTATAAGCTGTCTTATACAGAAGAGTAAAATACACCCGCACGCACACACACCTAGTCGAAATCCTTCTGCGATCTACATTGTTCAGGGCAGAAAACGGCACAGATCCCATAGTACAAAGATTACTTTAGCATTTGATTTATTTTGATAAATTCGGCTGATCTCCTGAGGGGTCATGTAAAATTTATTGAAAGTTAACATAAACGGACATAATCTTTATCCCATATACCACCTCATTCCCCAGAAAACCCTGAGTAATATAAACAGTTAATCCAAAACGTGCTAGTAATTTATCTAGGCGATGACATTTCACTTGAAAAATGGTGTTTTTGAGACGTAGGGTGGCACAGCATCTCCTGTGTGGTGCTCGCCGGTCCTCCCCGTGTTGCATGGAATTCCGCTGGGTACTCCAGTTTAAACATATAATGTTGTGTGTGCTCAGTGATGGATTTGCATCCCATCCAGAGTGAGCTCTTTGCTGCCTGGAATAGGCTCCAGGGTCCACCTATGACCTTGCTTGTGATGGATGGACGTTTAAGAGTCTTCATGACTAATTGCATTATCTGTTAATTCTCTGCTATTGTCCCACAGTTAGTTCAATCCATGTGATAGCAAGCAAACACAGAAACAGTTGAGGACTTTGAGGACTATACTGAATAGCAGTTACAAGAATCAGAAACACACTTTGATGTATCTGTTTATACTAGGTCCTAATTATAGGGGCCAGATTGCTCTATCAAAGCTACAGCTAAATTTGCCATAACGTTACATAGAAGTCAAATTCTTTGTGGAAACAGGTTGTCCTTGAGGATGACAAAGACAGATTAAGAGACAAAGACATTGTATACATGTGAGTTATGGTTGCAGAAATTTAGGTTTTAGGATAGCATTGGTTATTGGGTTACCTGTGCAACCAACTGTCAGATTTCATGCTCTCAACTTATATTTTTATGGGTGACAGTTTTGGAATGAGACTGAGTGGTATGTCCAGTACGATGGGTTGGCATTCCATTGAGTGTGTACTGAGCCTCGTGTTGTGCACTTTCTGGAATGAGTTCCCGGCTTCCTGTGACATTTCTTTGGATAAGTGCTTATGTAAAATGGATGGACAAATGGATGGATAAAAAGTAATGGATAACTCTGGCAGTGTAATGTAGCAATGAGAAACTCAAACTACATGGCATATTTGTTTCTGTATTTATGTTCCTGATAATGGAACACTCACACTGCTTATGTTTCCAAAGGATTCTGCAGATATGAGGATAAATGTGTAAAATGCAAATAAGAGGAACATTGATCTCTCCCAGTTTATGTGTGTGTGTGTGTGTGGGGGGGGGGGGGGGGGTGGTTTTGTTGGAACCAAAAACATAGAAGTTAAACCAGAATAACTTAATTCAATGTATTCATTGGAGCCAGTTTAAAAATAGAGTTAAAGAAAACTTTGATTCATTTAACTCAATGCAGTTGGTGAATTTCATGATTATTAGAACATTTTCTAAATAAAATTATTTAGATATGCTCTATACAGGAAGTGAGGCTGGAAGAGAAGTAGAAAAATCTGTCTGTATATATGAGAATGCTCCTTAATAGGAGATTATGTTTATCTGTAGCTGAAATACAGATAGCCTTGAAGCTTTCAGTTCCTGCAATATGGCTCTGTTTACAGATGCTTTTAAAATGCATCTTGGGTGATCAGATCGCATGTGGACAGCGCTAAATGCAAGTGTAAGAGGCCACCAAGTCGCAACATGATCCGATCACACCAACAACTATCTTTTGTACTGTAAACGCTAATGCTTTCTGATGTATCCCTGACAAGGATGTCACAATAACTCTGTGTGAGGCAGTAATGAAATCTGAACACAAGTGCTCAGCTGGATACCTTGGAGATGCATGACTGACACAGGGGTAAATGGCGATATGTTGCTGCTGTCCACTTGTGAGCTGATCACCCAAAACTCATTTGAAAACCAAATGTGCACAGGTCCCTTGAGACCTTCACCTGTTTGGCTCTGAATGTCCTTCTATTAACTCCACACTAAAGACCATATGCCTTATGCTGCTGTATTGCATGCCAGAAGTGTTGTGTGCTTGTATCATTCATGGATCAGTCAGGTAATATTCTATGCCTGTTCTTGGTGTTTGCTAGATCGGCCCTTGCCCTCTTGTGAAGTCTGCAAGAGTGCCAGAGACCGAAGGAAAGCTTCTAACAGCACAATGTTTCAGTTGCTGTGAACACAGGTGTGCCATGCGAGTTCTGTGGTTTGACAGCAGGACACGACTTGCATCATACTTGTAGGAAGAGGATGTAACAAAAATATTCTGCAGATCTTGTGCATAGTTTTCTATACAGATCTCCATGATCATATCAGAAGATATTAGCACATCCTGTTGGCCGGCATGGTGGACAAAGCATTAGAGAGGGACGTTGTTGGCCAACAAAACGAGTGGTGTTTTCCCCTGAGCAGCCCTCATCTAATGATGTGGGGCAAATATTTCATAGAGCCGGCCTGTGGAAATTTACTGTCTCAATGTCAAGCAAGCTGTGCCTTGGCTGAATCTGTGCTCCACCTCCAAGCTGCGTACGGTTGTGTAGGGGCGTGTCCTTTCCTTTGCCTTACCTCTTATAAGCTCAGCTGATATCAGAAGTCAGGCAGGGGTTTGCCAACATATGAGATATTAGCAGCTACTACTTTGCATCTACCATGAAGGACATGTAAGTTTTTCACACAGCAATGAACGAATGTTACTGTGATCTGTAGCCTGTGGACCACTGCCAGGTGTTGCCAATTTTAATGTTAAGCAATTTGATTGCCTTTGATAAAGAGTCTAAAAAAATTGACGTTAATTTTACTTTGGTTTGCCTCGTATGTTTATAGATTGCCGTTGCACAAAATAAGATGACAGAAAAGTTATAGTGAAGCTTGTGCTATGAAACAGAATTTGTGCAAATTTAGCAGCTCTAACTTGTCAGTCCAGACTGAGATAAACCTGACCACAGTAGCCAGATGAGTTCTATTTCATATGAATCCTCCCTGAAAGTTCCACTCTCTTCTTCACTCTTTGATGGCCCTTGGCTTTTCTGCACTCCATGCAGAAGAATTAGTACAGGTTGAGGGAGCAGGTCATCTGGCTCTGCTGGCAAAGACTCAGCCTGCAGGAGTAGTCACTGGTCGGCTGAGTTGCTTTTCCAGCCCTGACCGGTAATCTAAGACGATCCCCCTCCCTCAATCTGTCATGTGAATGCGTGGCAGTCGTATTCCCACCTTGCCGAGTTCCAGGTCAGACTCAGGGTGCATTCATTCAATAAGGCTCTTGCATTTGGAAAGACCGGTTCCATCACCGGGACCACATGGGAATTCTCAGTCTCGCTGACTTTATGTCACCTGTTGCTTGGCATCCAGTGAAAGCCCAGAAAACACAGGCCCTTCCATTGTTAATCGCACGATAGGCAGCGCCGGCTTTCATTTGAGAGACAACCACGGGTAGGATCCCGTGCCGAGCAGCACTTGGGACTAGGCGGATCAGGTCGATGGCAGAGGAGGGCACAGAGAAACCCCTCATGTACCACCGGATTCTCTTCAGAACAGTTGGCGATTTGTCTTATAGCAAACCACAGTTTGGCTAATGCAGTAGAGATGGTGAAGGGAAGGTGTTACAGATATCTTGAGAAATCATAACAGTATGTTAATATGAAAGCAGAGGGCCAGTTGTGTTCAAGAGTTAGGATCTTCAGTGTAAATAGTGTTCATACATTTTGTGAAGCTTCCGTTTAGATCTGAAGCTCTGACTGGTTGTTGTGCAGGTGTGTGGGAAGGCCTGAGGTTCCCAGAGCATACGTCCCAGAGGAGAGATGTGTTTACCTGCCTTCTGTAGCTTAATTTTATGTGAATCGCGATCTCATCAGAGCTGGTTTGGTAGCCTCCCCAAGGACATGCAGTGCTTCATTTTCCTACTCTATTAGATGTGCTGTTTTATTCCTAATGCCCTCCATAGAACTTGTTTTTGTGCCTCTGTGTTTTATTCGATACTGCAGTATATGTATACTTGAATGTGCTGGCCTGGTTACTCTGAAAGCTGACAAAAATCCAAGGTAAACAGCATTTGTTACTGTCGTACCGCTGGTGCCAATAGCTATATAATTGCCAAGAAAAGGACAGTATTGGTTGCGGCGCGGCTGGCTGTGCTCCACATAGGCTTATAACCCAAATGAGGTGCTAAGTGGCTCTGCTACTTATGCCTCCATGCTTGTGATTGGAAGATCACTGGGTCAAGTCTCGATAGAATAGTCACATGTTTCTGGGCCTTGAGCACGGGTGCTGCACACTGGCTGACCCTATGCCATGACCCCCCCCCCCACGCTTGCCATTATCTGAATGTGTGCCACATGGCAAGCAAAATGGGGGTAAGCAAAGAGAAGCAGTCCAATGTACTTGTTTAAATACCAAATTAATCTTTTCTAAACTTTCCAATCAGCAGTGTATTGAAGTTGTCCAAACAGTTGCCCACAATACTTCTCTTTATTATGTAAATAATCTCCCTTCATGGTATTGCATGGCAATTCTGTTGTTTAAACATTGTGTATTTACAATTGTACTCTTCTTTTTTGTTTCATATATCTCAATACATTTGCATAATATGTATAAATTAGCTACTTACTCCTAAAACGATTTCATTTGTATGAACCATGAGCTGGACAGTTATTATGGGTGAATATGTAGGTATTCTATTAGTCATGCCTGGTATAAAGCAGTCTTTTCCTGGGATGGTTGTTTAACAGGATAAAAATGTGTTTGGCTGTCATAATATGCACAATAATATTTCTTTGCTACCTGGTGATGTCTAGTAACTAGACATTTTTTTTCATGAAACGTAATGGTGCTCTGTTAGCAGGTTTGCTCTCTTGCCCTGTTCCTACACGTCATATAATTAAATTGGTAAACTACTGATCAAAATATGTGTGGGAGGGGCTTGAGAAAAGTCAGGTAAGAATGATACATTCCATTTTATAGAATGTTTTGATCAGCCTGTCAAACAGGGTACACTTGTCTATGTCATGGCTTAGAGGTACATTTTACGACATTAGGCTCTTTACTTTCCCAGAATCCCCAAATAAGAGAAGACAAAAGTATTAACAACAGTATTTTTGATTTAGTGTTTGCTATTTATTGCAGTTATGATTTGATTGATCTCATTTCAGTCACCAACACTGTTCTTATGATTGATCATAGAGTCTTTCAGCTGTTAGAAAGTAAAATAATTATGTCTTAACTGAAAAAGGTGATGGAGTATTCATACTTATAAACCTGGGCAAACCTCTGTTTTCATATGCATTTCTTGTACATAATGAATAAATAACCTGTATGCTTGGATGGGGTCCTGTTACATCTGATGCCTAGTCTCAGATTTATTTCACATTTGATCCTTCGCTAAGCCGCCATTGTCTGTTCCACACCCTGCAGCAGCATGGCACAGAAAGAGAAGCTTCAGTGCCTGAAGGACTTCCACAAAGACACCCTGAAGCCCTCACCTGGGAAGAGCCCAGGCACTCGGCCGGAGGATGAAGCGGAGGGGAAGCCCCCGCAGAGGGAGAAGTGGGCCAGCAAGCTGGACTTTGTGCTCTCGGTGGCGGGAGGCTTTGTGGGCTTGGGGAACGTGTGGCGTTTCCCATACCTCTGCTACAAGAATGGGGGTGGTGAGTACTGGGGGCGACCGCTGGGTGGATGTAACATTTGAGAATAATGATAAAGCTCTTTGGAATAAATAATAATCATTCTTTTGCTTGTGCTCTCCTCCCAGGTGCCTTCTTAATTCCATACTTTATTTTCCTGTTTGGAGGAGGCCTACCTGTGTTCTTCCTGGAAGTGGCTTTGGGTCAGTTCACTTCTGAAGGGGGAATCACCTGCTGGGAGAAACTATGCCCCATATTTACAGGTGAGCACTGTCCGATTTACAGGCTCCCCAGAACATGACGGATGATGCTGTTGGAAGGATCTTCTGTATGATGTTCTGTTTCATGGTGCTTGGGGCAGCATAGCCCTGTATCCTCTCATCTTCAGCTGATGGTTTGAATCGTGCACCAACTGCGTTTGTGGACTTGTGAATTTCCTTCCTTTTCTCCATGAGGTTAAAATATGCATTTAAGCAAATCCATGGCTCATAGCATGAATCACTCATAGTACATGTATATGTGTGAGTGTATCCTGCCATTTCGGTTGTTACCCTGCCTTGACCATGTGGTTTGAGGGACAGGTTTTCTGGTCAGAATGTGATCCTAGACTGCAAAAACAGTTTTAATACGGATGGGGTCATTGTTTTGAATAAATTGTCTTTGGTTTTTAAAAATGAGCTTTGATGAGGAGAACATAATGTACAATTACCAGATAACTACTGATGACTTCTAAATATTTACACTAATACAATATCCTTTGCTTTTAGGCAATGAGCCGTTAAAATGTTTTTATGGTTACTGAACAAATATTAATTGTTATACAGGGCAATTACAATCAGGCAACAGTCTTGGTGACATTTGATGTTTGCGTTCATTTGCATTAAAGGTTGTGTTTCTTGTGGTGGAGTCTCTGTATGATTCTGAATCTTATAAGAGTTGTTCCTCCTAATCTTCCTGGCTGGTCTTTCCCACTTTGGAAAAAGATCAGTTTGCCTAGTGTCACTCAAAGGCTCATAAACATAAGGGATTGGGTTATCAGTTGCTAGAGTACATGTAGCTCTTACAGTCCTCAAGCTGCTGCTATTTGCCTGTGATTTTGTGAGTGGTGGGCAGTACTGGAGATGGCAGACTGCTCAGTGTTGGGCGAGAAAGTGCTCTCTGTTTCAGGCGTGCCTCTGTGTATTCTGTAGATCCTTGGCAATGTACTTCAATACTCAATGGCAGTGTTTACCACCACTCAAAACACACATTTGTGTGTGCCCTCCGAGCTTTGGGCCCCCCTTTGGCTACAACCAGTCATTACACTGATGGGGCAAGGGGCTCCGAAGTAACTTTTCTATTGAAGAAGCAAAAACAATAAACACGCCCCCTACCTATTCTTGTATTCTCCATTATCTAGTCTGTAACCCTTTATTTTGGAGGACTGTCTTTCCCCCGTTGCTGTCTTGTCATTTTGTTTATTAAAAGGTAATTTGATATTCCCTTCACCAGACCTGCGCCAATGACTTTAAGGATAAGAGTGGTTGCATGCTCACACAAAAATGCACATACACACAATCGCATTCCTCATTTATTTATTTGCTGACACACATGCATAAATGTTCACTGTAATTCATTTCTTCCAACACATTTTCTCCCTCACAACAGACAAAGCCCTCAAGATTTAGGCATGCACTGAGTGTGCCGAATTTTTGGTTGCCATGGCAGCACGTCAGGAACGCAGGAGGGAAATGCTAAGCTGAGATCTGAGGCAGAGACAGGAATCCTATTGACGAATGGCTGTCATGCCAATCCAATAAATGTGTCATTACCGTCCTGTTCATAGAATCCACTGGGCTGAAATGCGATAGGATGAAAATTGTTTTTTTTTTTTGCCCAGATTGTATCAATTTAACATGGTCAAGATCTTGCCGTAAAGAGTCACGACTTCACCAACTAAAAAAGGATCAGGGAGAGAGGTGTGGTGGTAGAGTGGAAAAGCACCAGTGTTTCAGGGCTTGCTGTTGATAATTAGCTGTTGTGCTAACAAAGGAGCTCTGGAACACATGCCCGTCAGCCTCCTAGGCATGCTGCAGGGAGACAAGTGCCCACAGGTGGCCTGGGCCATTTTCCATTCAGCTTGGCATAGTCTCCACGCCCATTGTCCTCCTCTGTGCATTGATGTCATGCGATCAGCGGCACCTGCCTTCTTACCTCACACCTACAGCTTGAGCGATTGCATCTGTTGGGTTTTTGTTGGTGATGAAATAATGACTTTTGTTATTGTGTGAGTAGCAGACATTTGAAGCAGGAGAGAAAAGTCCTCTCACACTATAGTTTAATCACACAAACAAAAAAGTCTAATAGGGACCATGATGATCACAGATTAACTGATATTCGGAGTGTTAAGATACATCGCTTTATCATTACGATTATTAGAGATGCAACGATACTGATATTCGGATCAGTATCGGCGCCGATCCAGACCTATTTGACCGATGGGGTATTGGCCGCCAGTTGTGTTGTATTTGGTGGATCGTGTAATGGCCATGCGTGACCGATCCACGTCCTATACTTACTTATTTAGTTTTTGGCAATCAGTCGCATGACGGCGTTTCCCATTTTACATGTGTCTTTTTGCAGCATTAAAATCGAATGCTATCGCTGCTCCTCAGTCTTTTTTTTCTATTTAGTGGGTGTGAGCACAGTAACTTCCACCAGCTGTAACGTCATGCGCATACCCTTCACAGTACGAGGAGTGTAAGATATGGCGTGACGATCTAGGAGTATTATACGCTTTTAACAGAAACCAGTAGCACAGCGATTGACAATCTATGTAAAATTAAGTTTTGAAGTGGGAATAGCGTTTAATGGACAATTCCATTTAACAAAGCACATGCAACTGCAAGACAAAACAAAGCAATGGATGATTTGAGAGTCCCTAAATTAATTGGATTGTTTTGCGAACTAGCTGCAGCTTGTGGTACAAGAGGGGCTGCCATCACAACAAAAGTATAACTGAGCTGATGTCAATGGGAGAAAAACTGTGTTCAAAATTTAAGTATTCACCCCTTGTGTATACTTGCATGCTTTGAAGATATTCATATTGAACTGCAAATGCCTCAAAAACGCTCAAAACAATCGAGGTGGAACAGTACGTTATGTGTGTTTGTAGTAGTCTAATTAAATATTTTTTGTCATACATTTTTCTGTCTGTATTTACTAGCTTAAAAAATTTACATATGAAGTGTAACAAAGTAAAAAGAACTCTTGTATCGGAATCTGTATCAGTATCGGCAGTTGTGTATCGGAATCAAATAGGAATTGAAAAAATGTAGATTGCCCAGCTGTAATGATTATTATGGCAGTGGTTCAGCTGCATTGATCTGTAGTCTTTGGGGGGGGGGGAACCTCTGTAATGATACACCTACTTCCGGGTTGCATGCTCTTGCGATCACATGCCGCAGGCAAACGTGCAAAGTAGCAGCGCTGGCATGCGATTTGAAAGAATGTGGGAAGCGATATCAGCCTTTAGGGAAACTCACCCTGTGTTGTGGCTCAGAACCCTCTCCCTGATGGTTTGTGCTTCCGTGCTTTTGGCACAAGTTGTTCTTTTTGCTGGCTGCAGGAGCAGTGGTCAAGACTCTGAGGCATTTAACTAGGTAGCTAAATAATAATGGCCTTAGAGATGCTTAATACATTATTGGTATCGGCTAATATTTGTTAAAAATAAAGATTTTGGCATTGGTCTAAAGTCTTGGCCAGTAGGGGTGAGCGATATGGCAAAAATATCATATCGCGATTTTTTTACAGTTAAATCACGATTTCGATTTTTTCCACAATATTTATACTAATTTGAATGATATAGATATTACTATTTTGCAAATTACTGAACAGTACAACGAAACTATTTTCCTTTGTAAAAATATGGTCCTAAAGAACTAAAACAGGATTTTAGCCAAAGAACATTTCTGAACAGATTTTAATCAGTTTGTGCAATTTTGCCAACAAGTTTATTTAAAGCAAAATGAATACCTAAAGTTACATCGGAACAAAATATCAACAAGAACAAAAACTTGCAAATGGTAAACAATAAAAATGGAAACTCTTACAATGGACTAATGCAACTCAAACAATTCTATTACTGCTATTCTATTACTGAATTATTCAACATTGTCATTTTAACATCACATGACAATACCTCTGAACCTCGCATAATGCTTTTTCGGGCATTCGGAGTACAGATGTGGAATGGCAGCGCTGGAGAAATATTTTCGGCTGGGCAGCTCATATTGCGGATCAATTACTTTCTGCAGACTTTTAAACCTTTTTTTTACAGTTTTGATGGGAACCATATTTTTCCGAGGTAAAAGGTAACTGCTTCTGTTATCTCTTTTCATCGCCTGCTTGTCCTGTCATATGGAACGCCTTTCTCAAAAGCTTGCGTCAGAATGGTTTGTTTTGGTTTGGTAACTGTTTCTATAAGGTGGGCATTAAGCGGGCAAGCAAATAGTGAGGTTTGGCTGAGGAAAAAAATTAAGAAGAGCATAGAGCCACAATAGATAGAATCTATATAGACGATTCTACGATCTCTCTGTATTGGCAGATCGTCAACACATAGATTGTCTTCACAATCTCATATCGTCATGTCACCCAGGCCTAATTGCCAGTTATTTAAACTTTATCAGAATTCAGAGTTAGCAGCATTACATATTAATGCTAAAATGGAGATGTTTGCATTGAACGATCAGCGATTTTCTGTAGTGGAGGACAAGGGATTTTGTCGGTTCATTCACCTCTTATAAGAGCTAGTACTGGCTTGCAAAAGCTTATACCTCATAATTAATCTGGTCAGCAGATTTCATTTTCCACAGAGTAAAAAACAATGTTATGTCTTTTTGTACCAGCAGACGCTGCAAACCCCCAGCACGCGGTTAGCCAGTTATCAGTAGCTGTATTGGGGACATAAGAAGAACAATTAGCAATTATCAGTATCGGTCAACATTTCCGTCGATGCACCACTACTTAGCATACGTGAAAGTGGCCAATCAGGTAGTGCTTCCTTCATGTTAGTTTTTTTCTGTACAGCTCACTAGTTGGCCTTTTTGACATTTTCCACTGGTTTGTTCTTCCTGTTAATAGTAATAAGATTCGACTTCCTTCCCATTCCATTAATAACGTATAATTTAGTTCTCGTGGTGGTATATGTGATTTCTTTTTAGTGAAGGTAAAATAGGTTTGAATTTAATTATGAAAATAATTGATGAATCAATCTGTGGTAACGGGCTGGCCCCCCATCCAGGGTTGTGCCCTGCCTCGTGCCCGTTGCTTCTAGGATAGGCTCCGAACCCCCCGTGACCCAGTTATCCTAGCGGTTTGGACAATGGATGGATGGATGGAATCTGTGGTAGACATTGCATGATTTAATGCACGATCCATTAAATCATTCCCTAAATAACCTATTTGAAATTAAATCACCTTTGGGCTAACAATTTACACCTCATCTGATATGATTTTTAATTCTTTATTTTTATGTCTTTTCATTTTAAAATATTTAATACATGAAAGCAATGCAGAGACATGGATGCCTGTTGCCCCCTGTCCTTTAGGGATCGGTTATGCATCTGTGGTCATCGTCTCTCTGCTGAACATATATTACATCGTGATCCTGGCCTGGGGGCTGTACTACCTGCTGCAGTGCTTCCAGCCGGAGCTGCCGTGGGCCAAGTGCAGCCACCCCTGGAACACAGCGGCCTGTGTGGAGGACACCGTGCGCAAGAACAAGAGCCTCTGGCTGGCCGTCAACACGACCAACTTCACTTCTCCTGTCACTGAATTCTGGGAGTGAGTATTTAAGGCATTTTCACCGGGGCTCATAATGTTTCCCGCCTGCTGTTTGCCCCCCTCTCATGTCACCCTAAGCCTCATAGTGTCTGTCTCTTTGTCACTTACGAAATGTGGCTTCCATGTGCAGTCCAGACACAAAGCAGCCATCTGTGGGAAACATTTTCCTCCATGTGTTCTTTCATACTTTTTTTTTCTATTCATCTGTGCATTTACCCCCCACCCGCAGACACAATGTTCTCAGCATCTCCAGTGGCATCGAAGAGGTGGGCTCCCTTAAATGGGATCTTGCTCTCTGTCTCCTGGCCGTCTGGATCATCTGTTTCTTCTGCATCTGGAAAGGGGTGAAGTCAACAGGAAAGGTGAGTTGACGTTAATTTGCACCCTTGGCAAGCCACGCCTTAACTTCTTGTTATCCTTAAACGCTCAATGACAAGCAGCATGCAGAGTTTTTTTTTTGCCAGAAACAATGCAACTGACTAAGTTCCATTCAATTTTTCACTTGTGGGTGGTGCAAGCACTCTCTTTTGTACAACCAAGCCGTCTTACTTCCCACACAAGAGGCATTATGGCACTTTGTTCATTGTGACGTCATGACGATGCTGTTTTATTTGGGTCATTCTTTGTAGTTCTGTCATATGCGCATATTTCTTCTGTGTCTGGTACTGCCCGTTGTGCTACCAGAGAGACAATGCCAGTAAGTGATACTGAAAATACAGACTTAATAAACAGGCGTGCCTGGGAGTTTCTGCGACTTTGGGGATGTTACCCCTCTCGCACCTTCCTACCAGGACATTTCTTCACCTCCTATAGCAAATTTTGTTAAAGCACGGTGACTCCTCTTATCATCAGGCTGAAAACACCAGGGATTCAGCTGAAAGGAAACTAAGTGGAAAACTTGTAGTTTGAAACCTTACATACGGCACTGTGTAAACCGAGATGATAATGACATCTATGATGTCCCAAGGCAGTGGAACCCAAGGGGAAGATTAGGGCTGCTCTCAGTGCTTCTCATGTTTCTGATGGGGCTGTTGATGAGCTTTACATACACACATTGTTTTGGTCCCCATCAGTGACTGGCGACCGGCCAGTTTGGGGCAGTATGGTACAGATTGGTGACGTACAGATGCTAGACAAAGCTGAGCGTAACTGTTTAAAGTACGGCTTTGACTTACTTGCTTGTGTGTGGCGTATGTGTTTAAAAATTGGTTTTGCTTCCCTGAGAATAGTGCTAAACCCTGTTGAAACTGATTCATGTTTTGTTTTACAATAGTAACATCTCAATATCAAGTGGAAGCCATTCAGCAATAAAGTTATTTTTAGTTTTTGAGATAAATTTGTCCCATGATGCTTAATGAAGTAAAAAAAAGACAAGGAAAATGTAATAACTGACAGCTGGATAAGTGTTTTCTACTTATATGGTCTAGCATGGCACAGCAGCCTTGAAGGTGCTGTAAGTAACATATACAATTCTTGTTAGGGTGGAGGTGTGAGTGAGAATGAGTATTAGTAATGTTTTTAAGGTTCTGCCAGATGTCTTTATCACAGACAAGATATTCTGATAATACTCTGCTTTTTGTTCTTTTGCCAGGTTGTTTACATCACAGCAACGTTTCCTTTCGTTATGCTGCTTGTCCTGTTGATCCGTGGCATCACTCTGCCTGGAGCATCTGAAGGAATCAAGTTCTATCTGTACCCAGACCTCAGCAGACTGGCTGACCCAGAGGTAGGAAGCTGCTTCTCTGTACACCTTCTCTGTCATCTCTTCTCATTTTTGTTTGTGAGGCAATACAGCACAACTTACCCAGCAACTCATAATTTACCTGTTGCTGCAGGTACGTGTTGAAAAATGCCGACATCCTTCTCGATGACATTTTGGCAATGTTCCAACAAGTGTCACACATCTGAACTTTTTATCGAAATATTTTCTCTTTAAATGTATGTGTACGAAAAAAAGAAAAACTCAGACGCGAATGTCTGGCGGTTCTTTCACACCTATTTTTTGTTTTATTCTTGCTTTCTTATGGAATCACACGATACAGGACAAAGCTCAGTTGTTTTTGTTGGTGTCTAATGTCTCTAAAAACTATGGGGTTGACCCAGATGCTGGCTTGAAGGCAGGACATAACACCATCGTTCCAAATGTGTGAAAACAAATCTATATGTATTCATATTTGCCCCTAGGTCTGGATAGATGCTGGAACTCAGATTTTCTTCTCATATGCCATCTGTCTGGGGGCGATGACATCACTGGGGAGCTACAATAAGTACAAATACAACTGCTACAGGTGAGGGCTTGCACTGGGGGGTGGGGGTGGAGGCCAGCGGGTGGGACAGAGTGGGAGGGGTAGTTTGACAGATGTGTGCTGTTTAATAAATTCCATGACATATGTGTGACTTAGGGACTGTTTGCTGCTGGGAGGCCTGAACAGCGGAACCAGCTTTGTGTCTGGCTTCGCAATATTTTCCGTCCTGGGCTTCATGGCACAAGAGCAAGGGGTGGACATTGCTGATGTGGCAGAGTCAGGTACGAGGGTCCAAGTGGCAGTGATGGTGGGCACTGCTAGCTAAAGAAACCATAATAAGGGGCCTAGTAAATTCAAATATTTATAAAGGGAACCTCCAAAACATCAGGGGTTCTAAGAAAAAAAAAAAAACAGAAATCTCCAACAGCAGCTATGAAACTTCTAAGCAAAGGAACATTTCTTGGAATTTTTTTGGGACAAAAACATTGATTTAACCTATCAGTCGGTCTCTGGATGGAAGCAAAGTTTGATTGTGTGTTTTTGGCAATACTGAGATTTACTGTATGAAGTAACTCCAACCGCAAGCCTGAAACTTTCATGTTGGACATGATCCAGAACATCAGCAGCAAAGCATCAGTTGGCTGGGCTTGTTATCTCATCATCGCTCCATGTTTGAGTACGATGCTGTAAGACGCTTATTTAATAGAACTAAGCAAACAAGCACGTCTTAGCACATGATGCGCAAAGTGTGAACGTTTTTGAAGAGCTGTGTTTGTATGGAAGCACGAGCCTCTGCCTTCATCCTCCATGTCCTGGAATTTCCCAGAATCTTCTTCAGGGTGGATGCCTTCTCTCTGTTTGCCTCAATGCACTTTATGTGTTCATCATGCATTATATTGTCTCACAAACCTGGCAATTTTCTGTTTTATTTATTCAGCAATTTGAGAAAAATAAAGTAATATGTTATACTCTTGTGATTCTCTTAGATGGCATAAAACATTTAAACGGTGAGGAAATCTTTCTTCCGTAAAACAAGAGTGTCTACCTCTATTTTTGCTTGCTTTCCCCTGAGTCTCGTTGTTAGGAGAGAGCTGTGGGATCTAGAGTATAGATCTTTTTCGATCAGCTGGGGATGTACAGGCTAATAATGTGTTCACATGGTGATGGAAACCTAAACATTCAGCCATCCGAAGTGCCTATGTAAACTAGTCATGGGATTTCATCATGTTTGTTTGAATTGAAACATTCTCGCTGTTTGCATTTTATATGTCAGACTGAGCACAAAACTCAAGGTGCATATGATGAGTGCCTATAATACAAAAGGTTAGTTTTTAATATCTGTTGATAAATATGAATCAAACAGGAAGTAGAGGTGGAGCAGGTAGGATTTTATTCTATCTTATTATGTAGCTTGATAGCAATGATGCTTCATCACCAGCCTCTACAACAGTGTTTCCCATCCAGGTCCCCAGTGACCCCCAGACGGTCCATGTTTTTTCTTCCACCCAGGTTCCCGCCAGACAGTCCATGATTTTAGGGAGCTGGGAGGGAGCAAAAATGTGGACTATCTTGGGGTGCCTGAGGACCAGGTTGGGAAACACTGCTCTGCAGGCTATGGAATGCTGGGGTCTGTATAAAAGCAAAGGGGTGTAGAAGCTACCTATGTGATTGCTGGCCCAGTACAATATGGATGAGTACAGCACATGAACAAAACCAGCTAAATGGGTTAATTGAGATGCAAGGAAGTAATAATTGTTCATTTCAATGTGTTTTTACGCCTTACAATCGGACAAACACCTTTCGCTTTTCATATAATGTAGAATTTAAATATATGACACTGACTTTTCAACACCTACTGTGACAAATCACACTGTGGTAAGCAGTGATAAGATTTCTGACGCTTTGCCTCCAAGGACATGGATTGCTCTGATCTTCTCTGACCCATTTGGTTTTTCGCCACTGCAACATATTTTGATTTAACGAACAGTTCTGTTTTTACTTTCCTGGATTTGGCATTTACACATTTTTATCTTGCTCATCATCATTTCACATGACTCAGCTAATGGCATTTCTCCAAGATGTCGGAACAGTGCAGAGATCAGAAGGGGAATTTTATGTTTTGCTTTTGGTTGCAGTGATAAGTTTAATGTATTAGATGCAGTGATGTGTTTGAAATGCATCATGGGTACTCTGTAACATGGTAAACTGGAGTAACTCTGAGAGATACTAAGAGCAAACCTGGCATTACTGCAGGAGGCAGTCAACACACCCTGCGCATGATGTTTTTCTGGCCTGATTTGTGCACAGTTTGAGCCCTAGTGGTGCCTGTGGAAAGTTGGAGCACTGGTGGTGCCTGTGGAAAGTTGGAGCACTGGTGGTGCCTGTGGAAAGTTGAAGCACTGGTGGTGCCTGTGGAAAGTTGGAGCACTTGTGGTGCTTGTGGAAAGTGGCCCTGGTGGTGCCTGTGGAAAGTTGGAGCCCTGGTGGTGCCTGTGCACAGTTCAGGTCAGAGTGAAGCTGCCTTGCTTACTGTCTCTTCTCCCGCTCCCCCGTCCTTCTCTTCTCTCTCATAAAGGGCCTGGGCTGGCATTTATTGCTTACCCCAAAGCTGTGTCCATGATGCCGTTGCCTACCTTCTGGGCCATTCTGTTCTTCATCATGCTTCTGCTTTTGGGCCTTGATAGTCAGGTGAGTGTACTGTAGCTGTGATATATATTTCATCTCTCTCTCTTTATTTCTGGAAAATTTTGGAATTAGAGTTAATCTTTTGTCAGCATAAAGAAAAATGTCATGTGTAACCTGGGACAAACCTTTGTAGTAGACACAGTGTTTCTCACATAAATACAAATAATCACTATCACTATGATTCACTGCCCTGATGTCAAGATGTTGACAAAAACAGATCCTATCAATATGGCACTCTAAATCTCTTTTTATTCTCCTGTTAGTTTTGAAGAATCAGACATAAACTTTTCATAAGGTTTTTATGCTATTACACCATTGGGAAGCTTCTCTTAGCTGTTACCTTTATAATTATCTTGTCTTAGGTCTAACATCATTGTCTTCTACCTCTGCAACGGTAGCTACAGAACGGCATGATTATTTGCGCCTTCTTCACCCATTAATCACACTTTATTCACACCTCTCCGTGATCTGTCTCTCCCCTCTGAGAGTCTGGTCACTTTTTTCATCACTACATCAGGCAGAGACGCACAGCTCTTCCGCCATTTTACCAAATGTAAAATGTATTTATAACAGTTTGAAAGCGATGATTTAGCGTGTTAATTGGGTAACTGAGTTTTCTAGTTAAGATTAAACACATACAGCCTGCACTGGCCCCTATCCTTTTTGTCAGGTTAATGACATTGACTAGTAAAAAATAAGAATTGACTGGGGATCTGGGGCTCCTAGGTTCTGTTAAACAGCTGGCTAACAACTGCATTACATACATGGTAGCAGGTACAGTAGTCACTTGGAGATTTTACTTTTAAAGATATGTGTCAGGTTATAACAAATATGATTTGTAGGAGATAGTGGCACCATTGATCCAATCAATAGATAAACAGGTTACCCTGAGCGGGCTTCACTCTGCGGATGGAGGACAGCTTATTGATGCCCCAGAAGCCAGAAGGATCTCAGCAGGCCACCATCTGACCTTTGCCCTCTATGCCTCTGCAGTTTGTTGAAGTGGAAGGACAGATCACATCTCTGGTCGATCTGTATCCATCCTTCCTAAGGAAGGACTACCGGAGGGAAATCTTCATAGCTGTAGTGTGTGTTATAAGCTATTTTCTGGGACTTACCATGGTAACTGAAGTAAGTATTTTGATAATATGGTGGCATTTCTGCAGTACTTTTTGGGAGTCATTATTCAGCCGAGTAGGAACTAGGGTGTGTGTGTGTGTGTGTGTGTGTTGGTGGGGGGGGGGCCTGCATAAAGTGTATTTTAAACTTTATGTATTAATTAAATACTCCAAAATGATTCTTCAGCCAAGTAATTTTTGGCTCTTGCTGTCAAGTGTCACTATTCATGACGCATGCCTAGTAAAACCAAAAATATTATTATTATTATTATTATTATTATTATTATTATTGTTATTATATGATTTTGCCCTTATCTCAAAACTGAAACAGAGGTAAATCTTGCTGACGAGTACCTTGCCATTGCTCTCACTGGTATACTTGGAGCCTGCTCCCAAATGCTCAACAGATGAATTATCCAGCCAGACTCTGTGAATGACACACTGGGAATGGCACACTGGGAATGCCATCTGTTCACAACAGCCCTTTTTTTCCTCCCATGATGTCATTCTTCTTTGGCCCCACCTACTCTGCCTAGCAGTAAAATGAGCAAAATGCCTTTTCTGGATTATATCTCTCTATAAATCAAATAGGGATGCATTATACTACAGTAGCTGTTTGTACCAGGGTACTAGGCCCTTCAGAATGTTTACAAATATCTCAGCATGTACTAGATATTCTTTGTTCTTTTACCACAGGGTGGCATGTATGTTTTTCAACTCTTCGACTACTATGCAGCCAGTGGCGTGTGCCTTCTGTGGGTTGCATTCTTTGAATGTATTGCTGTAGCCTGGGTTTATGGTGAGTGTCAGAGATGATTTCAAGTGGAAAAATGGATATTTCTATTTGCAGCTTTAACTCAGAGGTTATTTCACACTTTAATTCTATACAGTGTTTTTTGGGTACAGTTAACTTAAGGATGATATGACAATGAGGAACATTTATTTATAATTAAATATTTTATTTATAATTTGTGCCTCCCCAGAATTAGTTATTCTCAAAGTAACAAGTCGTAAAATTCCAGTATCTAAGAAGAGTAAACAGACTTAAAGGCTCTTTAAAGTGATGTAGCTACAAAGGACCCTGGGAGTTCATAGAGCAGCTTGCTCATGTATAGTAACATCAATAAAATACATTGATTGATATTCGAGGCATTCATTAAATCTATCCAAACCACTTATGCAGCACATGGATACTATAAGCCTGGAGCCTGTGCTCTAAAAGGTTTAAACATGGCATGTCAGTCTGGGCCCCGTGACCCTGTAGGATAAGCGGTTTGGAAAATGGATGGATGGATAGATGTCAGTCTGGGTTGATGTTGACGGTGTGCGTGGTGCTCAGGGCCGGGAAGGGCTAACAGCTTCCCTCTGCTTGAATATAGCCTGGTATTAACTGTTCATGCCCCCTGCAATGAACATTCTTTCTCTTCTTACTTTATATCCACAAAAGCTCATAGAGACATACATGTCCAGCGTGTGTTGTGTAAGTGCAAGCATAAAAGGAACAGGTATGATACAGGTGACTGTTTTTGCTGAGGATATTTAAAACTGTTGCTGTGCTTCAGTTGACCGGACATGAGAGTAAGATGACATGCATGTCGCAGTAGAGGTTTCTGGCATTTTGTACATTTTCTGACATATTGGACTCTCCTCGTCGTCACATGATTAAAGGAGTGCGCCTTTTTCAGCTTTAGGGAGCATGAGAAGGTTTGCATGCATGTCGCAGTAGAGGTTTCTGGCGTTTTGTACATTTTCTGACATATTGGACTCTCCTCGTCGTCACATGATTAAAGGAGTGCGCCTTTTTCAGCTTTAGGGAGCATGAGAAGGTTTGCATGCATGTCGCAGTAGAGGTTTCTGGCGTTTTGTACATTTTCTGACATATTGGACTCTCCTCGTCGTCACATGATTAAAGGAGTGCACCTTTTTCAGCTTTAGGGAGCATGAGAAGGTTTGCATGCATGCTTTTTGTGACCTTTTCTCTGAATCTCGTTTTTGTGCTCCTGTTGTGCTGTGGGCAGGGCTGCCTGTTAGCATGGTAATTAGCATAAGGAGCTGAAGCAGGTGTGTTAAATGAAGGTAAACCATTCATATAATCTCAAGATTGTGCTGCATACAGGTACAATAACCAATAGTTATCTGTTTCTCCCTCCTGGCTCCTGACACTTCACATATATGCTGTAAACAAAAATGACACAATAGTTACTTGGATTATATACAGTAATGTACTTTTTTTTAAATCAGCAAACAAGGTACTATAAACTAGTGATATTTGCTTCGGTCATTATTCATTTCAGCAAAAAACAGGGGCTCAGCTCTGAAAGTACAAACCCTGCCGTGGTTGCTGTACTGGAAGAAAGATTGTACAGACGTTCCTCTACTTACGAGCTTTCAACTTATGAACTTTCAGATATACGAACTAGTCGAAATTGTGTTTGTTGGGCTCCCATTTCCTGTCCCCAACATAATTGTTTTTTTCTGTGCCCCAATTCCACCTAGTATGACTTCTGGCCGCTACTCCCGCCACGCAGCAGCGTAGCGTGTAAACCCCGAGCATCCTAGTTCTTTATACTTACGTATAGCCTTAAAATGATGTTGAATAATGACTAACGAAAATTTCAAGTTACAAACAGCCGTTCAGAACGTATCTCGTTTATAAGTAGAGGGGCATAATTAGTGTAATTTTCACCTAAAATGTGATCTGATAATAATAGTAAAAAAGACTTATTTTTTTAATGGACAAAATGTTTCACTTTTTGGAATTTAATGCACAGATGTGAGTTAAATTATAGTAATTATAATAATTACTATAATAATCAGTTCACTATTAACTATTGAGTAATTAAGCATAACTCCTTAGTAGCGAATAGTACCAATTTAGGTGTCAAGCACTACTCCTTTGTTGCTGCTTACTTCCTGCATATTTACTTGTTAACTACAGAACAGTATTATAAAGTGTTACCAGTTTTGCTATTTAGACATAGTTGGTTGTTATTGTCTCTGTTTTTCTTCAACAAAGGTTTGTGGAACTAAGTCATGCCATGAGATTTCAGATGAATTCATAAAAGGGCTCTTGATGCTTGTGGGAACTGAAAAGGTTAAAAATATCACCAAACACTTTTGTGCCTATCAAGCCAGTCAGCAGTGTAATATACAAATTGAAAGGCCCCTCCAGGAAAAAAAAATATACTGAGCTGAACAGATAGTGTGGTATTTAATTAATCACCCTTTTTCATACTTGTGAATTCTGAATATTATATTATTATTGCAAAGCAAAACTGACTGTGTAGCACTGATAAGTATTTATACATTTTATCTATATTCAGGCGTTGATAATTTCTATGATGCAATTGAAGATATGATTGGCTACAGACCAAATCGGTGGATGAAACTAAGCTGGACAATCATTACACCAGTCCTGTGTGTGGTGAGTATCTTTGGGCTACGCCTGCATTTATGTGAGCGCTCAGTCGGCCAATTACACTGTAAATGGAGAGATCGGATTTTATCCCGAAAAAGGTGTGGCCATGCAAGAAATATAATTGATTAGTCAAAGAAGGGGGTTACGCCCTCATGGATTTTGGCAATAAGCAAAATGTGACATGGACTTTTTAATTTGCATGGTGAACCTAACTGAAATCCACAGAAACCCCTTTTTTTAAAAAAAAAAATTAAAACATGGTGTGAAAATGCATTTTGTAAATAAAATTGAGTTGAATATTTACATAGGCCTACAGTACTCTACTGTATTATAGCATATTTTATATAGTGTATAATTATACACAGTTTAGTAATTTCATTTGTACAGTACTGTCATTTGAAGAGTTTGAAGCAGCTGTACCGTATTTTGAAATAGTCAATAAAATTAAGTAAATAGGCACAACATGCAGTCATGTTTGTTTTTGTGAAGTCAAACCTCTTTTATTGTTTTATATTTAAAAGTAAATATTGAATATCAACAATATTTGAAATATCAAAAAGAGTAAATATCCTTAAAGATGACATCTAATCACCCTAAGGGTAATGTTAGATACTGAAAACTTGTGACAGAGCACTCACTAAGTGTGCAATTTATACTTCTCATACAGTATTAACCTTGCAGCCCACCTGCAGCAGCTGTCATTGACATTCAGTAATCATTAAGATTTCCAAAAGGCTTTTGATGTTGTCCCCCACAAGAGGCTCCTACTTAAACTCAAAGCGACAGGTATTTTAGGAA
>JABFDZ020000109.1:10223572-10252804 GCA_019775955.2 Pollimyrus isidori | reverse complement strand
CTCAGCTATTAGTTAAGTTCTCCCCAAGCGAGCTTGATGGGTCGAATGGCCTCCTCTCGTTTGTATAGTTCTTATGTATTAGCTAATTAGGAGCATAATAAGAATCGTCCTGAATACACTGCGGACTGGGTCGAGTAACTGTAGCTCCAACAGCAGTTGGTCACACCAATGATGCTACGAGGATCTGCAGACAGTCCGTGGTGGTCCTTGTGGTAATCTATTCACATTTGCCATTGTTGCATTTCACATGCAGGCTACCCAGTGTGTCTGATCTAAACTATCAGGGGCAGTGTTATTCAGGGGTAAATGACATGGTAGCATAGCCTACAATTGGAGAGAATCAGTGTGAAGATCTTTGATTGCGACATCATAGCAACCACCTAGCAATGCCTAGCAACACGCGACAGGCCCATCTCAAAATTTCTTCAGGAATTTTCGTTCTAGTTTGTATTTTTAATACATTTAAATGCAAGTTAAGCGTAATTACATGCATCTACGAAATCGAAGCTGCCACTCCACGTTCTGGCCATTGCAGGGTATTATACCCCTTCTGGGTGGCTTGCTACGTACTGTACATGTAGCACTCCTGACTCAGCCAAAGACAAAAGGCATTTTGTGACTCAGCAAAAGATGAAATGCATTTTGTGGTGCCTTTCGTGACTCGGCAAAAGACTAAATGCGTTTTATGATTCCACAGAATTTCATTCACTAAATGTCTGCCTATCATTCACAAAAAGCATTTTGTCCATGAAATGACTTTAATTCACAAAATGCTTTTTGTCCACAAAATGACTTTAAATCATGGAATGCATTTCATTCACTAAATGACTTTCACAAGATGCATTTCATCCACAAACTGCCGATTCAACATCCATCATCAGAAGTACATCGACCCTTCTCCGTCTGTCCCTCTCCTGCAGGAGAGAGAGGACATGCACTGTAGCTTAGGATTGCAAGGATTCACTACTTTCTTTGAACCTATTTTTTACTTTATTTTAATTGAAACAGTTTTTTTTAACAAATATTTATTTGCCCTAATAGGCATGTTAACAAGGCAGATGTCACTTGAGTCTAGCCTAAAGGTAATATATTTCTATATAGTATTGTGTTATATAATGCTCAAGTAATTGTATAACTTTTTCACGCGATTGTAAGATTAACTTGTTAATGTAAAAATGTTTTGTTTTGTTACATATTCGGCTATCTGAACACAGCAATATTGTATTTGACCAAGTAGAAGCACTTGAATTAATACAGCTCTCCAGATTATGTAGTGAAAAATACAATTAAAAGTGCTTAACTTTCAGTGGCAGAATGTATGTTAGGGTCATTTACATTGCCGTATTTTGGTGTGTCTTTGCCCAAAGTGCGTATCTGTCCCAAGTGTGTGTAAACACCAGAATTATGTCGACGGTAGAATACATTTAAGTTGAAAAAGCATGTAGATAGACCCCTCAGCATATTTTTAGCCTGGTCTGAATTTCCTGGCTAAAGTTAAATGCCACAGAGAGACTGGCCTGCAGAGGCTGGTCCTGCCTTGCTCGAATCATATACATACTCAGATAATGTTGTTTTAAATGAGTTAGCATGTTGGATGCATTTCCAGCAACAAATCCGAGTACAGTGTAGCAGAGCCGACAGACTGCCTTTGTTTTTTCGACTGCTTTCTCTCCAGTGTAATTTATCAAAATGTTCCCAAACTGCTGATATAAATGATGTGGGGGGGATTCCGACCTCTCACTTCACTGCTATGACTGCCTGAACTCCAAATAAGCAGCAGCCATAACCAGCTCACAGCCACAATCAGCATAATGTTTTCAGTGCCGAACATCTACTTGTGAATATAGGTTCTGTCTGTGTCAGGAAATGTGTTCATTCACAAATGATGTAACTGAACGGTATGTGACGAATACATGTACCATTACAGCCGTAGTGTTTTATATTACAATGCTAAAACACTCGCTGGCATAACCTCAACAGGCATAAATTTCTGCTTTGAGTTTCCATGACAACCTTATTTTAAGTGCAATGCACCATCAGGGCTCTTTTTTGACAGTGTATCGCAAAGTGTAAATAACAATTATGGGCGTGTCCAAATCCATTTCACTATTTTGAGTTCAAAATGGCGCAAGATACAAAAAGATTGTTCTAGCTCTCTTGATTATTGTGGATATGCTTTGGGCAATAAACCAGTCGGAACGGTTCGTCACCTCACCTTTAAAAGGAAGGGGCACATGATCAGTGGCGGATTGCTATTACAATGCCGCATTTACCCTGTAAGCAAGATCACTTGTTGCCCGAGGAAATGGACATACTCGTGCGCGAGGTGAAAATGCACAAGCACATCATCGACCAGGACCAACAGTGTTTCACCCAAGCCTTTGGAAATGAAGCAGGTGTGGGAGGAAGTAGCAGAGAGTGTGTCCTCGTTTTCTGATATCACCAAATCATCAATCAAATATTTATAATGTGGAACTCTCTTCAGAAACGCGATTGGCAGAGCTTAAGAACAGGCAGGTTTACCTTGGTCGTTTCCCTGACTCCAACTACACTCCTGCAGGGAAAAACATGCGCTTTCCATTGTTCCTAGTTTTTCTGAATTGTAATTTGTCAAAACAGCTGTTGACTTGAGTGTGTGTTGGAGACGTCCATGTGTAGATGATGACAAAATCAAGAGTGGTCATCAATTTTGTACAGTTGTGGTGTTATTTTTCACAGCAATTTTTTTGAGTGCAAATTCCAGTTGTTTACTTCCTCTTATATTCGCATGTGTTTTGCGTTGATTTGTTTTTTGGGACTTAGTATAGGGTGTGTTCTGTGTTCATTTTATGTACGTATCTCATCCATTAAACAGCTATTACCATGATTTTTAATCTAAGTAATGTTTACATTGGAATTTATGTGCTTTATCTTCTGTCAATAAAATAAAAATCATATCAGCTTCTAAAAACAGCAGTGCACCACTTTATGTTTTATTGCATTTACTTGCACACATTATAAGTTTGACTATATGACATTTATGCATCTTAGCTCAGTATTGGTAGGAGGGAAGCTCTTCAGGTGAAGTGTCTTCTCAAAGTGACAGTGAAGCAGCCTGTGTAATCATGAACCAGAAGTTGAATTGCTGCATTGCTTCTCTTCTGCTCGGTTGCGATGAAGCATCCTTCCCATTCGTTTGCTCCATTGACGGATCCCTTTTTTTTCTTAGGGTTGCTTCGTTTTTTCCTTAGTCAAGTACAAGCCGCTGACGTACAACAAGACTTACCAGTACCCAGACTGGTCCATTGGCCTGGGCTGGGCTCTGGCCCTTGCATCTATGGTGTGTATCCCCATGGTGGTTGTGATCAAGATCATTCGTTCAGATGGGCCTCTCATCGAGGTAAGCAGAGCTTTGCATTCCTGTCTCTCTGGTTCCCAGATGTGTCTTATAAATGTGTTTCCTGTCCCATATTCCTACAACCCCTTCTTTACCCCAGCGCATCAAGGCGGTGACCGCTCCTGTCAGGAGTGCTAGCAGCTCCTGGCCTGCCAACCACCAGCTCAAGGGCAGCAAGCTGGGTCTCTCTCTGGACCCTAAGGAGAACAGTAGCCTGATAAAGCCCAGCCACACCATCGTGGAGACGGTGATGTGATCTCTCTGTGAGAGGATGAAAAGATCTGCCCTTTCTGTCATAGTATTTTTGCTTATTTTGATAGTCGTAGGACCAAGTTTACATTGCTATATATCTGCACTAGGAGTCTTGTTTTCTACAAAAGACGTGGCATATTGTATTTTTGGGCGTTTTTAATCAATTTTATCGATATTAATGATGTTGTAGCTTGGGGGAACGTTGATCGAAGCCATATGGCCAAATGTGTCAGATATGGCTCCTTACTTTTTCTTTTTCCTTTGATGTAGGTAATTGACGTCAAACGCTCTTTTCCTTCTGGCAGAACCAGGAAAAAGGCACATTTTACTTTAAGAACAATTTGTGTTATTGTATATGACAGTAAAATTTCAGTATATCTGTGTGTTCAGGAAAAAATCCAGCCTCTTTCAAAAATTTCTTGTCATAGTGCCAGTATCTTTGTCTGGTGACATTATTTTCTGTTGTTGGTGTAAAATACAGCTGAATGTACATGAAGTAGCCAAGCATTGTGTTCCTGCAGGCTCTGGTAGAGTTCCCTGTCCTATGGGATGATTGTACTGTGACAATAGCATTAACAGAGATGCTGCTGTAAAGGGCAATTAAGATGATACTGCGATCCTTTAAAGTGCATCAATGTTTTCTTCTTTTTTTGTAATGTTCTAGTCTCATGCAATGAGTCACCTTTTATTTCAGCTTCTTCCTCATACAGCTGGCTGCAAGTAAGAAATATGACACATAAGGCAGCAGCCATGTCACTGTATCCCTTTTTCTGTCTCCCTAGCAACAGAGTATGAGGGGCAATGCACAGCCTGGAGTGTAGTTACATTAAAATTGAAAAATGTGTTCATTTTTGGGCTTTTTGTAGGATTTCTTTTCAGTGTAATGAATTTAGATGTATATTAATGCTATTCCCCCCTCTTCTGATTCCCTATCCACTTTCCCTCCTTATTTCTTTATTTTGGTTTTCAATGAATGTTTGACCTTGAATTCACTGCCATTTAAATTAGAAATTGACATATAATACAAAGGTATAGGTCACTGCTCTAAGTATGATCTTAACAAAGACACCAAAGAATATCAAACTAAGGTTGTTATAAATCCACTATTCAAGTTTGTTAATAATAATGCTCATCTTCTAACTTTTCCCAGACTGTAGGTTTACACTGTATTTGTTTAGAAGCCATATGCCTTTTCCTTGCCAAGCATTTTATATTGTACTGTACTTGAAAGTACTTTGTTGCTGACTACCTATACTTTGAGTTAAATTTCTTATTTCCACCTAACCAAAAGCTAAAATCCAGCTCTTTTGTGCAATACTTTGTATCCAATGGTTTTATAATTGTGCAATACCTTTCTCAATCATGTCCTTCTTTTTTGGAATTACTCTTATGTTGCCACAGTATGGAATGAACACAGATGATCTACAAACAAAATCTATTTTCAGAACAGAATATGATCTGTCGTTCTAAGGTCTTTGATAAAGATCTTTGATTAAGCTGTAAAGGGGTATTGCTGTCAGAAAAATCCAGGTCCCCTTTTTAATTGAATTAGTCCTTTAATGTTGCTCTAGCAAATTGGGCTATACCTTCTACTGCACTATACTGGCATCAAACCCCAAAACACCCACTATTTATATTGTAATTAAAAGGCTTGGTGTTTTTAATGAAAAAAGCTAATTTGCAAAATGCAGGTGTTTTTAAAATGTTTTTTACAGTATGTAAAGACTTTTTTAAATGATTAATAAACGATTGTTTTTTTTATTGAAATGCCTTCAGTGCCCATGTGTGGCGAAAGCATTTACAATTAACACCTTTTCTGCAGTATACGATGCAGCATATGCTTTGTCATCGTCTAGCTCTTAAACGCATTTAGACCCACTTTTTTCAGCATCTGTCACATGGATTGATGGGTCTCCAAGAGGCAGGATGTGCTGTGATCAGCATGGCTGTGCGGCGCTAATTCTGCTCACATACCATTTTTCACTTCCTATAATTTCCTAGGAGCTTAGCATGAACCTGAATGAGAACACACATAATTTCATCATGATTAATTATACAGCCTTCTTACTAAAGAGGCCTGATAGGAGGAATTGTGAGATGGGAGGTGAATGCAGCCTATTTTTATATTTATGGTCTAGCTTCAAGTTCAAAATATGAATTAAGATAATGGAACCACCAACTGAATTGCAGCCAATGGTCTACTTCCTACTGTTAGAGGTCCCACCTCGAGAGAGGTGTACTTCTTCCAAAGGTAAATCGTTCATAGTGTACCTCTTGCTGTGAAGTCCTTCGGTTGTCCTTACATTGTACTTGCAATCACTTGATATAAGTGGTTAGACTAGAATATAACAGTTATGAGATGATTTGCTCCAATAATGAGAACAAGCATGTGTTTTAACAAAATAACCTGACTCATATACAGCACGCTGCACCGGACACAGGTTGCATAACTCTCACCCCAATGTTACACTTGCCCTACGTCGTTATAGTGTATTACTGTATAAAGTACTGCCGTGTGATGTCATTCCAGTTGGAATCATGCTGTTACACCAAACAATTTTCCACGTTAGAACTCTGCTGTTGTTATGCAGTCCTGCATTTGCAAGAACAATGTTTTAGTTTCTTCTTATGTAATTCAGTTTGTGAAAAAGAACAAATAAACATTTAAAAGCTGACTTGTGTCTGTGATATTTTCTCACACCGAAGCACTCTGCTAATTCTGGTATATGATATTTATCCCCATAGTCCAGTAGTTTTCATTTAAATGAAAATATTGCATTGTTTAAATTACCTTCATATGATTTTGGCATACTTTCAAAGTGAACTTGATTTTAAAAAGATATGCTAATCACTTTGACCTACCGGTGGTCATGATAGTTTCTGTTTCGTGTTGAAATCTTTAATCTCATATTCATAACTAGGTCACCCTCAACAGCTGCTGGCAAATAAACCAATACACAGTATTTTGCAAACTGTGCACAAGCAGAAAATGACATGCACTCTGGCTGACAGAATGGAACAGACTTTGCCATGACTAGGAGTTTTAGACCAGAGCAAAGAAATACTTAACAGGAAAGAATATATATGGTCTATTTGCATTAATTATGTACTTAAAAAAAAAAAACCATGGTCGAAGACTTATTGCCAACTATGTGAAGTAACTTTAAAATAACTGCAACTGTTTTGTTTATACCTCTACTTTATTTTTAAAAGACTCAGAGGAAACAAATGTATGTTTTAGGCTTTTTTAAAAGGAGGGCTTTAGAGCAGTCACATGTCAATCCAACCAAATTATATATCTAAGGATGTCTAATCCGACATGCCACACTGATATATTAGTGCACTTTTTTAAAAGCTACAATATCAGTACAAACATATAATCCCAGTGGGCTCAGTCTTAAGGTGGTTAATCATAATCATTTGATACTTGTATAACACGGATCGTTTCCAAATAGTAACACTTCACTGATAAGACATACCATAACGTACTTTGTACAGTCAAATACAACACCTTATTCAAAGAACATTAGGTTAAATTGGTGGAATAGTTAAAAATAAGTAATACTGCACAGAGAAAAGAACATTCCCCTAATAATGTGGATACCAGTCATCAAAATAAACAAAGCATACATTGATTTGACTCGTTTACTGGTGGGCTAAGATGATTGGCTTAGCACACTTAAGATCATGAGAAAAAGGGCCTGAGTCTTATTGATAGGGATTGTGCCTCTGAAAAGCCCATGCTGCCCATAACCAAAGAAGCTTGTTCCTCCCACAGCGCTTGGCTCTATGCATGCACTAATGAAGCTGAGAGAGAATCTGTATTATGTGCAAATCCAGGTTTGCCCTTTGTCCGAGGCTGCATTTGGGTGCTGCTTAGAGGTCCTCAGAAACTATGCGGAATTCCATGTAGGATTTCCTGACCACACGACAAGTTTTCCTTAAAAATATTTATTTAAAACATTTAAAATTCAGTTAGAATACATTCTGGCACTGATATTTAATAGTAACAGATAGCAAAGAATTTTCATTTTTCCATATATGAGCTTCTATTTTTTTCTAATTTGGAACAAATTATGTATTTTTGTGCAAGAGTTCAATAAAATAAATCGGTTGAGAAATATTTACACAAAAACATGACTGACAGACTGTGGACATAACATCACAACAAAAGACAAATGAGGAAACCAAAACAATTACAATTTTCAAAAATATTTCTGTGATACTATAACATTAAAACATGAATGGCCCTGTTTCTATGGGAGCTGAATAAGAGGTAGGAGTAACAGATATAAATGGAACCCCCTAGTGAAACTGGCGTAGACTACAAACAAATCAGAGAAGAAAATGGTAAATGGTGATTAACAGGTGATTTGTGTAACGAGGCTACAAAAAGGTGACAATCTAATATGGTGTGATAAACTAATAAAACAGTAAGAATGAAAAGAACGACTGTGAGGCTATAACAAAGTAACGTCAAGAAAGAAATAGTTCTTTACCATTATAATTAGTGATTTGGTGACAGCGCTCAAGTCCTCAGTGTCTTTTTTATAATTTACTACATTTACATTGTGTGAACTGCTACAAATACAGTGCTGACTGACACAAATAAGTGCATATTGTGATTGACCAGAGTGTGGACTCCTCACATTGTGACTCTGTACTATGACATTCTGCAGCTTGTGCTGGATTATGACAGAACTACTCTTGGGAGGCAATTTCAGGGCTAAGGTTCACATGGTTGCAAACAGCAGCTAATCTCATACCTATGTACAGTACAGTAACTAAGGCTATTCTCACCAAAGGTTTTAAGCAGTTTTAGTATGTCTCCTGTAGTGTGCTGCTGAGAGAAGCAGGGGGGCTGTTCTTTTTGCTACCCAGAATTCTTCACACTTGGCATCCGCCTTAGTACTCTCAGTATCTGGGAAGGTTTCCGTTATCTGCAGATCACGCCAGTTATTCCCGGTATTATTAAAACAACTGATGATGACAAATTAAATAAGACAACAATACAAGCACTAGCTTGCCATGCCTTACTTATTTACTAAAACACATAGTAATACGTAATGACAAAAGTCCAGTCATTGCTCACCCTTGCCTCATGTTATAAGTGTATAGTGTGTGTCTGGCTTTCTCTGGCATTGAGCTGTGTAGCAGATGGGTCCTCACAGTCCACAAACTGTCCCGGAGTCGCCGGAACCAGCGGGTTCCTACTTATCACTAATTCCAGCTTGTCCCCCGTGTTTGTGATAAGGGGCACAGCCAGGCAGCAGTCCGAGTCACTTGTGCGTACATGGTTCACCTGTGGTATGGAAACAACCTGTGTTGGTCTTTCTAGTACAAGGTCATTTTCTGTGTTCAGCCAACATCATACACTGATTTTTTTTCTAAAGCTAGTATATCTTAATTACACTAAATTAGTCTAGGAAGATTGCCTTTAGAGATTATTAGCCTTTATAGTATCCAGGTCTGAGTCATGAGTAATTTCTGTTTTAATTGCATACCTTGCTAATCTTTGGCTGGTTCGTTTGCCGCTTATTTACAGTATAGTGTACAAAAGCATCTGGCCACATTTTATCTACTCGCTTAAATCCATCCATCCATTCATCCATTTTCCAAACCGCTTATCCTTACTGGGTCGCGGGGGGTCCGGAGCCTATCCCCGAAGCAACGGGCACGAGGCAGGGAACAACCCTGGATGGGGGGCCAGCCCATCGCAGGGCACACTCACACACCAGTCACTCACACATGCACAACTAACTCGCTTAAATCACACAGTATAAATGTCTGTTGACAGTGGCATTTTCAATGTCAATTAGGCACAAATCAGGCAAAATTTAAAAGGCAAGCAGAAGGACCACCGTACCTGGAGAATGCGGTCAAAGGGCTTTAGCCCTGCTTTATCAGCGGGGCCTTCAGGACGGATCATATTAACAAAAATGCCACTCTGAAGATAGCCGTCTGATATACTGAAGCCAAAGTCACCAGTCTCTGGATCCTTCATTATCGTTACCTAAAGTTAGTGGGAAGGCAAAATTCTCAGCCAAGTGCAGGTCTATGTCCATGTTCCCATCACCAGAATCCTTACTTCTTACCCACGGAACGATTTCTTTTATATTATCAGAAATTCAAAAACACTTTATGGGCCATCATCACCGCTTCTGTTTTTAGCAAGCAAACACTACGGGGAACAAGACAATCTGCTAACTGCATGTGTGTGTGACAGAATAGGAGACATGCTGCCCGACACGGGCAGGTGGGCTCTGTAAGGCACCTTGAGCAGCTCAAGAGCTGTTAGAGACAAGGAGCCCTCTAGGCCTTCCTCAATGCTGTCAGGCATCCAGGCACTCTCACAACCAATCCAGAAGTTGTTATTCTTGGCATTGCTCATCCTCAGCGGGTTCACCAAGTCATGTGACTTGTGCAAGTCCATATCCAGACTGAGGGTGCTGCCACTCATTATCGATGCCTGCAAGAGAACAGCATGCATCATAGCTGTTAGAATCACTAATGGTTTTCTCTTTTTGCTTTGCAACTTAAACAGTTTAAATGAAGCATTTAAATAACTTACTCTTGTTGAAATATTTGAAAATGTACTTTTTGTATAGGTTAATGCTTACATGCTTAAGTAAGTAAGTAATCTTTATTTGTATAGCACCTTTCACAGACAAGAGCCACAAAGTGCTTCACAAGATATTAAAAAATAATAAAAGATACATAACACCACTTATTTACCTCGATCTCCCTCAAAAGCTCTGACTGCCCACAAGTCTCTAGATCCTCCAGGGCCTGGCACCAGAGTGTTTCCTGCTGGTCCAGTGCGAGGTTGCTCCGCAGCCTCCGTACACCATTTCTGCACCATTGCAAGAGATGTGCAGGTAACAACATCTGACTGCCAGCCCAACTGGCCTAAGCCATTAGACATCAGCAGCGTCTCATCCCAGTGGGCAACAAAATATTGTGGCACAAAAGTCAGTTATCAATAAATAGTGATGCTTTTAGCCAAAAAAATGGAGGGGGGAGTAGAATGCAATCATACGACTGGCTGTGGACTGATGCCATGTGGTCAAAGCGGTAACAAGCAGGACGAAGAAAATGAAAGACATTCAGCTTCTTCATGCATGGAGTAAAGGGGCCTGGAGGCAGAAAACCAGTGATGTGGAGAGAGAGAAGCAGACTAAACCACACAATCCGCCCTGACTTCATGCTTTTTCATAAGGTGGTGAGGTCTGTCACCTAAAAATGGCAGAATCATCAGAATTCATGTTGAAAGGTACACTTTAAAATGTGTACAGCAGACATTAAGAAAAAATGGAAACTTGGTATGAAGTACAACTTTCATATTTTGCAAGTGGTTTCTGAAAATTCCATTTTTCTATGGAATGTAAACTGGGACTCAGTATCAATATTTTTATATCAATTGCATGTAACAGTATTTAGTAACGCATTACATTAACTGCACCTTTATAGTACCTTTACAATGCATTCGCAGAACATTCATAACCAGCATGCAAGTATATCTAAACATATCCAAACAGCTTTAATATACATTACAAACACTGTATGATTATAATGCCATATGTTTTTACTGTATACTACAGCTATTAAGGTATGTTCGGATGTTAAGGTATACTTACATGCTGTTACGAATGTTCTATGAATGCATTATAAAAGGTATTATAAAGTGCCACTGAATGTATTATGGATGCATAATGGACACATTATGAAGGTACAGTTAATGTAAAGTATCACACAGTATTCTTATTTTCATTTTAAAGCATACAAGCATTTAAAATGTGATTTTGTGGACATGAATATTAAATTCGGCAGCAGAAATTAAGAATAAGTACTCTTGATAATTAAGATCTTAATATTGTGAATATTATGAATGAGAAAATATTGGTAATCTGTTTTAATTTTCCACATAATGATTAACAGATTTCTCTTCTGTGCGTATAACTTATAATCAAGGCATTTTGTAAAAGGTGCAATGACGCAAGTAACCGGAATTTTGTAATCAACTGTTATAATTTTGTATGTATTAACCTGACAGTCAGAATAACTGATTTTCTGAAGCAAGAATGAAAGATGTGGTCAAGCTGCTAGCAGCTCTTAGCAATGGATCAAGTCTAAGGCTGAATAACATTAAATTACAGATGACAGAGGCATTTTGTTTATGTTGCAGTTCTAACTTTAAAGTCAAACAGCTCATTTGTGGTTATATTGATGCTTAAGGGCATCAACTGCTAGTCAGCCTTTTGTTTTTAATGGACATATCAACGGTGTTGGATTAGCTAAAAAACTACAGCCAATGTTTCATTAAGTTGATATTGCTATATTGATAAAAAAATCCACAAAGGGTCAGCCTACCCAGAAGGCTTGTCCCAGTTGTTGTTACTGAACTCTTCATTACTCATAGGGCATTTCTTGCACCCACCAGCAGGCGGTGCATTTTTGTTCTGTTTTGTTCTGTGCCACTCATCAGGTTCCAGGGAAACACCTGAAACTAGGGTGTGGGTCCCTGCAACAAAGACAAGAGCATTAGAAAAGCCTGGTACAGATACATGGGAGATGTTTCCTGTTGTCATTACCTGGACCTCCACCACCAACATCAGTGCTGGATCCAGAACCATCCCAGGATTCCATTGCAGAATCCACACTTGGAATGGTGCCAGAATAGATCTCAGACAGTCTACTAGACTTCTGGGAGTTGTCATCATCAGCTAGATCATTAATCAATCCAGATTTCTTTATTTCTGTGCCAAGCTCTGAAGGAGGACAAGAAAAAAATCGATTAAATTTCTTTGATTGTCAAGTTCCCTAATGAGTCTTATATCATATGAGTCACTATGTGGTGCAGGAAACTCAAAGTGCCAATCTTTTGAGGATTTCCGTCTTATCTGCTGAGGTTTTCCCGTTTCGTTCCACTCCTACCATTGATTTGCTTCTTGATCTTGAGAGTGACTGTTTCTCCTGCCATCTGCAGTAGGTGGATGGCTTCGCTCAGTGGTTTTCCCTTCAGACTCACACCATTGAGAGCCAGAATGCGGTCCCCTATGTGGATGGCTCCAGTCCTGCAGGTGCCAGCAGAAGCTTTAACTACAAGGTCAGGAACCAGTCCTTTTTCAATAACGTTAACATTTTTGTTCTTTCCAAGTGTTTCACTCAATAGCCACATGTATAGAAAGTACTTGCACTGGAAATAGATACTTTTTAATTCCAAATGGCATTAGGAGAATAACAATAGATAAACTAAGACCACCACCTGCGATCAAGTACTTATAAGTACTCACCTCTCAGCAAGACCCCTCTTGGAAAGACCCGAGATAACAATCGGGTCGAAAGGCTCTTCAGTTCCGGAGATGGTGATCCCCAGTGGGCCGCCGAATCTCTGTAGCTCCACAGTGTAGATGATGCAGCCAGACATGTCCTGCTCATCTTAAGCACAGAGACACCACTCACACAACCCACTGAAGGTTATGACGTACCACCGTTTGCCTCCCACCTGCTGACGTCTGGCTACATCTTATGGCTCAAAAATCAGCTCTATCAGTTAGTTATACTCCCTTAAACACATAATCAGGTAAACGCTACCGCTGGGCAGCTCAGTCATTTCATCTTCACATCCCCTATAATCCACAAAGAAGAAGAACAAAAAGGAGAAACAAGGAAGCCTGGGGCCACTGTCCGGAGAGCCGTGTCTCACCAGCGTTGTCCTCATCTTTTTGGATCTTCAGCTTGACAAGGTCATCTGACTGCTGGAGGAGCTGCAAAGCTTCATCCACAGTGCGGTTTTCCAGCCGAATGTTGTCAATAGCCAGCAGCTTGTCCCCGGGCTCCAGAGTACCCGTCCTGTGTGGAAGATTGAGAAAAGCCATCCAAGCTTTTCTGGATGAACTGAAAGGGTCAGGAGTACAAGGCTTTGGCACGGAGGGTTGCACTGCCTTTGGCTGTGTTCACTGCCCATTCATATTTCACAGGAAGAATTAACAAAAATTACAGCAAATAAAATGAATCTAGCAAAGGCTAATATTCAATACCCGTCCCTTTCTATGACTAATACATTTTATGATAAATGAGACTTTTTGAAAACTCTTTCCATAGATTGAAAAAAAAATACATTCATACTGAGATTTGACACAAACCTCTGCGCTATGCTGCCCTTCCTGACGTCTGAGATGATGAGAGGCAGTCCAGGTCTTTTACTTGCTTTTGGAAGAAAAACAACGTGTTTACATCTCTGAAGTATACAGTCGATATAAAAAGTGTACACACCCCTGTGAAAATGCCAGGTTGTCTTCATGTAAAAAAGACCACCAGAGACCAACCTTTCCCACCTTTAAATGTAACCTGTACAATTCAATTGAAAAACAAATCTGCTGGGGGAAAAGCATGTAATAAAGTTAAAAAAAACTGATAAGCTGCTTGCATGAGTGTGCACACCCTTTAAATACTTTGCTGAAGGACCTTTTGATTTCATTACAGTATTCAGATGTTTTTAGGTAGGAGTTGATCTTGACTTGGCAATATTTCCCCACTCTTCCTTGCAGAAGTGTTCCAAATCTATCAGATTGCGAGGGCATCGCTTGTGCACAGATGCACAAAAGCTAAAAGGTTTTTTGGCTAGAGTAAGTAAATTATACGATGCTTCCTAACTTTTATACTAGATCAACTTCCCTTCAGGGATATATGAGTTTGTGAAGCAATTTCACATACCTTCAGTGACAGATATGCTTTTCTAACATCCCAAACTCTCAGCATGTCATACTATGCACAATGGCCACTTTGCTGCCCATTTTGGTAGAGGACACCGATTCACTTCTAAAGTTCTGGAGAGTACTGTGAAACTTGAGCACGAGTTCAACCAAATACATATCCAAAACGAGAGTAAGAAATATTTAAAGAAAAAGTTAAAGTTGAATAACATTCAAATATTTTACATGCAAAATGTACATGCTATCAGGCTTAATCATAGCACATGATTAAAGGCCGATTCATATTTCTCCGCACAAACCCAACACTCGTGTATCCACTCTGCATATGCGTACACGGACACATTCACAGTTCTCCTGTCAAGTCTGTACTTTGCACATGCGCTCAACGTGCATTTATTGTTATTACAATATTTTTTTCTGATATTCCCTGCACGCGTAGCACAGCAGTGAGGTTTGTATCCGTTCTCACAGGGATGCCAACTTGTTGGCAACTCAGCTGGCTGGCGTGAGATTTTCAATTCGAGACAAGTTTTATTACTTTTTAAGTAAATAGTCTGCAGGGTTTGCAAACCCCAACGCTCGTCAAAACCATCTATGTTGACATTTAAAGTGGGCGCTAGCGAATCGACCGTGCGCAGTGTGCCCAGAGCTGCAAGGACACAAATTTGGAATGCAGCAGGCGTTCGTCCACGGAGCGCACAATGACGTAAAACGCGTCATAAACGTTCGAGCGGACAAGTCCACAAATACGCGTGCGAAGAAGTATGAGCCATAAGGTGAAACATATGGAAATGTAGATGCTCACCACTCAGGGTGATCCCGAGGTCCACACCTCGCCTCCTGGGAAGCTTTACATTAAAAGTACCACTGCTGGGCACCACCGATTCTGCCAGTCAGAAGGGAGAATGAACAAAACCAGTCTAACCAGCAACACTATTGTGTCACATTTCATTTGCCTCCTACAGCTAGTGAAATATTCTATATTGGAAATGAGGATGACTTCTAAGGAAAGACACAAATGAAATATGCATTTCCAGTATAATGTTTAAATTATGTGAAGTATTTTTTCCTTAATGAAGCACCAATTAGGTTGTCCATTATTAAGAATCATCTACATATACAGCCTCCTTGATGCTTGATGCAGCCCTGGACTAAAAATTCTCATTTAGTATGAAATAATTATGTACTTTCCTGAAAATTTTGGGAAGAGTATTCCATTGAATATACATTCAAGTTCTTTTGTATGCATTTGATCAAGAACTATAACACAGGCCAGGGTTGCCAAACTCCAGTCCTGGAGGGCTAGAGCCCTGCACATTTTTGGGCTTTCCCTCATTTAACACACCTGTATGGAGTCATATAAAAGTTGTATATGCGAGCAAATATTTCTCTGCAAAGCAAGTTAGTGCCAAAATTATTTGTGTGTGGAAGTGTGAATTTTCACTTGCAGGTTGGCATTTGCAAGTGGACTTGGATTTGCAATACAGGTTTTGTACTTGAAAACCACTCTTTGTAAAAAATATTTTTATGAACATGTTTCGCATTTTAAAAAAATATCAATGTGTATTTGCAGATTTTTTTTTTGCGGCGAATGAAAATTGTGTTCAGTGCGAGCAAATTTCTTTTTACGGGTGCAAATTGGAAAGTACACATACAAGTACATACAGTATGGCACTACTCTGATTCCACACACCTGAATCAACTCCTTGTGCTAATTACCACACAGCTTTTGAGCTGAATCATTTATGGTGGAACAGGGAGAGAACTAAGCTACACAGGACTGGAAATAGGATCCCTGACATAGACAAAGACCCACTGAACAGCAAAATAACAGTCGCCACCCTTAATAGTGTGAGGAACTGCCAAACCTGCCACGTCAAACTCGATTCCCAACGTCACGCGACTGGTCAGAGCAGCGTCCTGTAGAAGCTGAGTTGCGTCTTCCAGAGTTCCATCCTCAGTCAAAATGCCATTGATGGACAGCAACCTGTCACCGGCCTGAAGCAGTCCACACCTGTCAGCCAAGCACACACACACAGACACACACACACTCTCTGGAGCCCCTTAAACATTTCAAAGCAGGCCAACAAACACCACAACACAAGCAATGAGAAAAGTGAGGCTGGTCTATGTGCCTGGCTACAGAATCCAGTGGAGGCACTTGAGATTCCTCTAACCAATGCACTGAGAAAGGATTGCTATTTAAGGTGGATATACTCACTCTTGCCTCAGTCGGAAGGCTCCTGGATTGGTATTCTGTATTACTTACGTCACTTTAGACAGAAGATGACTCATAGCCTGGCTTACATGCAGGGCCCGAGTTGTCATAGGACGCACATGGATGCCACCCCCGTAAGAAAGAAATGACAAAACCCATTCTCTTTGAAACTATACCACCACACCCCCCCCCCCCTCACCATCCCCCTAAACTGGTCTACAGTATGTAGCTTCACTCAGGTACTGGTGAATATACTGACTGTATCAGGGTTACTCAACTGGCGAATTCCACTCCACGTCCACACTGAAACAATTTTATCCAGACCACAACAATCATCACCAAATGCCATCATCGGAGCTCCTCTCAACAAATTTAATCATGACCCCTACCCAGGGGTGTATGCAAAAATTCTGGGCCCCTCGACAAAATGTTACCTTTAGGCCCCCAAAATTATTTTATGTATTCAGGGGCCTCCAGGAAGTTATAGGGGCCCCCCGAGTTTTCCAGGGTGCCCATGGCCCTGCCACACTCCTGCCCCCATAATTCCTCCTGAAATAATTTTTACAGCTTGACCGCTGCTTTCAATACAGCAAAGAGCCACACTGGACAGCAGCTCACTGAGATGCAGCTGAGAGGACTTGACTTGATGTCTCCACCTTTGATTTCAATTCTCCCCCTTAGAAACATTGTTACTCTTCTGCATTACAGGCTTATGGAAATGTTCGTAGGTGCAAGAGCAAAGCATTCTAATGTAATGGCAAGAACTAAAGGATGTGAAAAGCCAAACTAGCAGATTATTTTTGGTTGAATTTTCTACTTTCCAGTAATTACTATAAACGCATGCTGGCATATCGACCCTTCATATGTTTAGCGCTCAGTCCCAAAAATAAACCTTGCAGACAAGACCATACCTCCAAGTTCATGTCCCACTGAGCGTTGACTCAGATATGCTACCGGCAGAGAATAAATTAACTCAATTCTACCAGATACATATTTATATGAGGTATAGGAAGTACTACAAACGTCCTACTTTAGGCAGTAATGAACCCAGTATCCAATGATATTCACAGGGCCACTAAGTAGCCCTGGATGTGTACAGGCATCCTATCCATACTCAGGCTGCGGTCCCCAACATGCAGTGTCCCCTCTCTGGGGAGGAATAAGCAAACGTCACTGAAGCACACTGTAATGCAATTAACTCATAATGAATAAGAAACAACACTGTTGAAACTAATTGAGGAAGCACTATTGTGTCTGTGGTAGAAGATTTGTAACACATTCACTACGACAAGCTGAGCTACACTTGAGTCACTAACTCTACTCCAGGCAGCCATAAAGTTTCAGTAAATCCACCCATTAATGATTAAAATCAAATAAATGTGATCATTGGAACTACAAGAGTCATAAAATGCTAGATCAGGAGAAACAGGGAGTTATTATAAAAGTTAGATGAAAGTGACATAGTCCAATAATCTGTACCCTACAAGACTTATTTTGTAATGTTGCTCACATTAATTGTACAAGACATTGATTGCTTGGTTGTTCAATCGTCATTTTTACTGCACTGTTATGTGCTGACTATCAATACCAATATTTTAACTCAACCTAAAACAAACCAACATTATATCATTCACTTATCAAGAGGAAATCAAATCCCATTCAATTTTTTGTCTCGCTCATCACAGCTAGAGACATGAACACATAAATTAATGGTTGTACGATGTAACTAAACTGCAGACCTAACATTTAAACAAGTAGCTTTTCTGAACACCTTAAGCAATGCTATACCTGCAGGTTACAACATGCGGATCAAACACACATTATACAGGCTTTGAGGTATATTGGAAGTGGAATTTGGAATCCCATTACATTTTTTGTATTTCTGTTAGAGTAATTTTATGCGTTGGTGCGACTTACCTCTCTGCAGGGCTGTGGGGGGCGATGGAGCGGATTACTGGGGGGGTACTCAGAGTTTCTGTGGTAAAAACACCCCCTTGCAGTTGAAGGCCAAAACCACTGAGGGCGTCTCCTAGTATGGTGACATCACAGGTGTCAGCATGCACAATCTGACCCCCTGGAGCCACAGTGCTGGATGCCAAGGACACTGGAGTACAGGCAGGAGAGAGGAGTTTCATTCACAAGTCATATCTGACATATAGTGCTTATGTAGTGTTCAACTCTAAGTAGCTATCAGGTTAATCATGTAAAGATGTGAATGTGTATTCTTCACAAACACATGCGTCCTTCGTCTAGCCTCCACACACAAGAGCTCTTGTGCTCCTTGACCCTTTGTCTTCTGCTCAGCATGGAGCTGTGGGGGCTGGTGGGTAGGACGGAGCAGGCAGGGGAGATGGGACGCGGCGCAGGGCAGGAGGGCCGGCTGCCCAGGCCTGACGTGCTGCTGGAGGCGGGTGACATGTTGCTGGATGCTTGCGGAGAAACGAGAGACCAGCATGAATAAGTCAGCGCAAAAATCTTCAGAGAAGCGAATGCATCACGCAGTGCATGATGATAACACCAAAAACAGCAGAATGTGCAGTGTGGGCCATTACTGTAACAATGAAGACTACTGCATTTCACTGCATCTCAGCCATTAGTTGGTTATCCAGAATTTGTTTCTCATCTATTCCCTCACTCAGACTAAAAATACTGCATCCATTTGTCGAGGAAGCATCTCCATCTCTGTACAAGAGCATGAGTCCTTTCATAGTCAAGCTCGTTATATTACCGGAGCAGATACTGGAAATCGAACATTGTCATAATCAATGACAGCATGGGCACCCCAACCATTTGAACAGTACAACAAACCTCTAAAATAAACATGGGCAAATACAGCCTTTGGGTGTTTCTGGTGAGATTTAGCTGGTATCACTTTACTTGAGGTGGCTCAAATACTTAGTAGTAAATCGATTACTACTGAAGTACAAATCGTGAACAAATATAGTAGCTACCTGAGATAAAAGATGCATCACAATTCATTAACCATGAGCAAACATAAGGTCAGTATTTCACTTGCGTTATTCATTACTTCAGTACTTGTTCCTTCAGTAGTTAAAGGTTTGCAGAATTAACAACAATAATAAACACAGTCACTGCTTGAGATAAAAGATGAGCCATTCATTAATGATGAATTAACATGAGATCAGTATGTAACAGACTGAGGTTGTGGTTAATTAATACTGGTTAATTAATGCATAAGTAAAGGCATAATACTACATTGTTTGTGCCCCTTGAAGTAAGTTGTTACCATTTACTTTAAGTCTTTTTGTATCAAGATTAACTAAGACTCAAAGCTTGTGTAGCGCAGCTGGTATTTAAACTGCAGCATGTATGTACACAGCTGTGCATAAAGCAGAGTACAGCAGACAGCGCTGCCACTTACACTTGCAGGGCTCCTGGGGGGCTTGGCTGCTGGAGCCCGCCCAGGCGGCCTTACACTGGCCGGGGTGCTGGCCATGGCAGTAGCTCACGCATGGGTCCCAGCAGTGGTGCTGCTCACTCCGCTGCACCTTCACTGCACACAGAAACTTGTGCTCAGTACGCACACTCTGAGCTAAAGACAGGAACACCTCACTGCACGCAGAGCTGAGATCTCGCACACGAACAGCATCGTCACATTTAGACTTTAACAGTCCTCAGCGTGTGTTTGACATTGTGGCAACATCAGTATTTTGTTGAGTTTCCCCTTTAACACTGGAGCAACCCCAAGTGCAAATCTTGGTTAAATTCCTTACTTTTACTGGCCAATTTAGCAAGAGCAGGAAACAGATGCGTTTGTAACATTTGTGATCTTTGAATTAAAAAGGCTTTGTTTTTTAATTTACTTTGGCAAGTACAATTTAACAAACCAAAATAGGACAAGAGAGAAAAGCTTTTTGGACAGTTAAAAGGTTTGATTTACAGCTTTGATTTGGAAAGCCTGTAGTGTCCTTTCTTGCTTTTGATTGGCTTGGAAATTACCCAATTAGCCCTTCTTAAGATAGAACACCTGCCATTATACTGAGTGTGAGGCTTGTGACATTACTGTTTATTTAGTGCTAACAGAATAAATTCAAGTAGTGTTTCCATTATAGAATATGTATTAATTCTTTGGGGTTTCTTCTACTAACAGAGTATTCTGAAGTCTTCCTAAATTCAATTTAATTCAGCATTCCCTTCTGTATATAAAAAATCTGTGCTGTTGTTGCTCTTGATAGTTAATATACAGTAGGTGGTACAAGTATGTTTGCCAAAAGCAGAAGTGCTTGTTTTGTTAGATTTTTTTCATCATATTAAGTATTTTGTTAGTATGTATGAGTTACTGTTAGTCTGACTGAAGTATAGAGTAATGAAATGGAAAGATTTCGCTCTTGCGTCATCCTTAATTCCCAAGACATGTGGTTAGTATACTTGTGCTCTGATTTTCCCATAGTGCATGCATAGGTGTTCTGCAGTGGACTTGCATCCCCTGACTTGTGCCCTATACTGCATGAAACATGCACTCCAGCTCTACCCATGACCTTGATTGGATTAAGTGGCTGTTAGATGGGGATTGGTCTATGAAGTTTGAAAACTGGGCCTATATTAAAGGCATGTCCAGCTGAAAAGATGGTGATAAACTGCTTCTCCAGTCAGCTTTGTTACTGAAATACCTTTTGGCCAAATATGTGTAAGAACTTCTCTATCATGTACATTAATTAGCATCATTTGCACTATAAACTTTTCTGGTGCTACACACCAGTTTCGCGTGGCCTGCTTTGCAGGATCTCCAAGCTTGCTTGGTTGGTAGAGCTGGATACCAGGCGTGTCGCCTCCAGGACTGAGCAGTGCTCTGTGCTGCTGCCGTTGATGGACAAGACGTGATCGCCGACGCGCAGTGCACCGCACCTGCAGCCAATAAGGCCGACGGGAAGAGTTAAAGGGCAGGGCTGGGAACAACCTATGCAAAAGATCTGTTAGCTAAGCGAGAGAGTGCATTACAAGCAACCTATTTGCTTTACGTGGACATCACTTTGGACAGAAGTGCTAAATAAATATATAGCATCTTACTGGGACTGGACATTGATGTAAATGTGGAACTGGGAGTCTGGCTACCTGCACTAAATATGGAGGCCATACGAACAGTGTCAGTGGGACGGAGGCGCAAAGTACACGAGCGATGATGCAGGTCGGAGGGACGGAGTCAGAGACTGCTGTACCTGTCTGCAGCACTGGCTGCCTTAATCTTCTCTATGACAATGACCTGCTTGTCCCTGTGCGTTGCAGACGCCAGGCTGATTCCCAGAGATGCCCCAGGGGCCTTCTCTACCTCCACCAGCCGGGGCCCCGAGCTGCCGGCCATTTTATCTGAAGACGCAGAATCGATCGAAATGAAAGCTTTAGCCCACCTCCCTCCAAACTGCGGAAACACGCATTTGTGTGCGATTAACGACTCAGCTTAACTGCAAGAAGCACGGTGATGAATCAGACACGCTAAGGCCATAAAGAGAGAAGGAATGGCAGCTTTGAACCATGCAATGAAACAGGGCAAACCCTCCAAAAGAGGTCCCTGTAGAACAATTCGCTTTAATCACATTAATAGTGAACAGTGTGCTAGAGAGAGTTTATGGGCTGCTGTCTCCATGCAGCAGGGGGCGTCACTCACCAACAGTGGACACGTCATATTCGATCTGCAGAAGCACCTCTGGGCTGCTGCACATTAGTATGGCCAGCGCCTCTGCATGGCTCTTGTTGTGCACCGGCATCCCATCCACACTCAGGATGCGGTCCCCCACATGCACTGTCCCCTCTCTGGGGACGGAAAGCAGGTTTTTTTTTTTTTACTGGGTCGCAACGATTTTTACAATTCAGTCAGACTCACAGTGACACACCAACAAATACAAGCACGCTACGTGGTAAACATTACGCGGAGAGAACATTTTCTATTTACATCAGGAAAACACAAATACACATATCGATTTTCACTATTTACACATCTCCGCAGTGTGATTACAAAGTATGCTGGTAACTGAATAATTAGTCCTACTGACCAACTCCCTAGTGTCATAACGCATCAATACTACTACATTTTAATATATAAATCATATATGACGAATCTTATATTAACATAAACATTGCTCTATTTGTCATTTGCACAGGTGCATTGGAACGCTTCTCTTCACCAGCCCTGTCTTGCTCTCCATAGCTCAGGGGCCACAGCACAGGGTCACTAACATGCAGCCCCTCTGCAGTAGGGAGTTAAGGGCCTTAGGTCATTATTCCAGCAGCCCACAGACACATGACTGTTCTGCTGAGGCTTTACACCGGCAGGCTTCTGACCACAGGAATCCCATGAGCCTGCTGAGTCAGATAGATATACTGTATGTCAGGTGTTTGGGGTAGCATGATGGGTCTCCCCTTCGATCTTACTCTGTATGTGGAGTTTGCATGTTTAACACAGCGCCAGTGTGTGAGTATGCCCTGTAATGGAAAGGCATCCTATCCATGTATCCCTGTGCAGCCTGATATGTGCCATAAGCTCCCACAACCCTGTGATGGATAAGCATCTGGAAGATGGATGGATGTCAGATATTGAAACTTAAGTATCACAATACCGGTCTGCTGGACCTCCTGGTCTCACATAGGTAACCACTAGGGGGCGTGACTTACGCCACTCTTCATGAAAACCACCTGAAAAATATGGTAACGCACTCGCTGCAAATCCAACTGCAAACACCACACACAGATACAGTAATCATACACATGTAACGCATTTACAGCGGGTTGCAAAAGTTTTGAACAGTGTAAAAAGTTAGTTTTGATTTTTAAAAATGTTCTGACAATTACATTTTGACTCTGAAAACTTAGTATGAGAAGGTTCATTGTATGTCATTTTGCATTCAGGCAAACTTGATCGTTTAAAAGTGGCATTTATGTACAGTATTTGCATGCATTTATATAGAAAAACAGTCACGGCAGACCCGGCTCACCCCGCATGACAAAGCCACAGCTGTTGTCTTCCTTTCGCAAGCGTATGTCGATGATCTTCGGAATTGAGTCTGAGCTGCTGTCTGGAGCTGGTGAGTGGAAACGGGAGAGTCCAGGCTAAACCACACAGCTCGTTTAGCCTCCTTTCTTTGTATTCCACTTTCTCTGCTTCTGTATAATACTGTACCAGTGATGTTGCAATGTATCACATGTACAGCGCCGTGTGGGTGACTGTTGTGAAAGGCACTACATAAAAATAAATTGAACTGTATTCAGTACTGAGCAGCTTTTACTCTGCCCTGTATAGCACCTGCAGCAATTGATTACATGCATTAAGAGTGAGCATGGTCTCAGTTTCATTCTAAACTGTTCTCGGAACAAGACCCCAGGATTCTCTGCAGTATTTATTCCCCTGGCCTTTCACTACTTATTGGTTGAACAGATGAGAAATTAAAAAAGGAAATTCTCAAATCCTACCAGCAGGGGGCAGCTCATACTCCACCTCGAGCACCACACGCTCTCCCACATTCTTTAGCAGGCTGATAATCTCCTCCTGCCGCAGCCGGGCAAGGTGAATGCCATTTACAGATGTGATGTAGTCCCCCACATTCAGCTGATCACTCCTAAAACAGGCGGAGCTCAGGTCAGGTTTACTACCATACAGTCGAGTGACCAGCCTTTTAAAATATGAATTACTTAGCAGTGTCACTAAAATGTCAGTTCAGGTCTTTTCCATATCTAGTCAGATGCAGTATACATTCCTTCTTGTTGTAAATCATAATGTAAGTGTTAACTGCATTGTTTGCAATGAGATATACAGAATATCCAATTTGTCTCTTTTTTTCTTTTACACTGCACTTTCACCTCTTCTTACATCTTCAGTGAAACGTGATGCTTTTAAGGAAAATATTTTCTACATAAATTTGTATGAGATTTGGCAGCTAATCTGCTTTTGAAAGCCCGTGATTCATCATTCAACACTTCAAACAGTGCGGCTGAGATGGGAGCTGAAATGATGCAATGCCTTAGTGTGATTATATGCAAAGAGTCTACACACATTTATTTAGATACTAATTAGACAAATACATGTTTTTTTCCTTGATTGTCTGTGGCTCTCATTCCTGCCGTTGCATATTTTTCTAGGGGAGACACAAAGAAGAGAAGCTCCTGTAATAATGATGTCTACTGCTAATTTACACAGCTGAAGCATTGTCTATTCATATCTGTAGAGGTACCTTTTTGAAAGGGAAGAAATACATATTTGTTTTTGTGCACAAAATCCACGTTTGTATTTCTGAGTACCTTAGCCCTTATAGGGAAATCTGTCCCTGTGCGGCACTAGCAAGTTCCTGCACCGGGCGGTTGCTTAAAGACACCCTAAAGAGGAGACTGCACAGTGCCTATGGGACAGGCAGCCAAGCGCTAACCTGGCAGCTAGCGCCCCGGGCCTCAGCTTGGACACCCTGGGGGTGGCATCCTTGTCTGTGCCCCCTGACACCGTCAGGCCCAGCGTGCTGCCATCCTTGCGGCTGAGTTCCACCGTAGTCACTCCCCGACATTCTTCTGTGGGCGGTAACAGAAATCACACAGGGCGGTTTTTTTCTGTGCAATTTGACAGTATAGTAGGTAAACAGGTTAAAATGCATCTCAGCAACTGCTATGATTCGTTTTAAGAATTAAATACAGCGGCTGATATATTGTGGATATAATGAGAAAAAAAACTTAATTAAAAAGTTTGTAATATGGGTGGGGTTCTGAAAACAGCAATAAGGGCTCTGGCAAAAATCATTTATTTTGTCTTAGTGTTTCATAATTATGGCTATTTTATTTTATGTGGTTCAAATGGGCTTCCATATAAAATAGGTGTTTAAGTATAAATTTGTAGGATTTTTGATTTGTTGTTTTTTTTGTTTTTCCTTTTGTTTTCTTGCATGTGACACCATTCCTCAGTGAGAAATTCTCTGGGAGTTTTGCTAAGGGTGACATGTGACATTACATGTGATGGATCATTTTTTGTAACTGTTCATGTGGATTCATTTCTGCTGGCTGGGATGCCCAAACCAAACTGTTCCCTTATTATCATGCTCATCAAATCATTCATAGTCTATGGACCACAGGCTCAAAAGCACCGTCGTCCTGTAACAGAAGTGCTTTAGAACAGGACAAATAATCATTCATGATGGCCTTGTGTGTACTGGAATTTGGGGAGGAGAAGACACAGAGTATTCCAGGAAAATTAACCTTACATCACAACAGGATCCGTCGGTAGGAGAATCAAGCATTAATCTGATCATTTGACTTTTTACATGACAGTAATCTACAGCCTGTACAACACTTTACTGCTGAAAACTAATGTTATGCAATGCAACACTTTATACACTGAAACAAAGCATAATATATCTCTTGCTGAAATTATTAATCCGCCTGTCCCTTATTTACAGACATTCAGCTGATTCAGAGCTGCTCATTTGTTGTCAAATGAATACAATGCATAGGCAATTGTGGTCAAGCAGCATATCTGTTGTCCACAGCAGGCCTTAGTCTTTCTAACAGTACATCACCTTAGCAACTGTTCCTTCTGTTAGCCTTTGAAACCGAAGCCAGTGCCCAACAAACACCCCCTCTCTCAGAACTGACTGGTAGCCATGGTAATGAAAATACTTGTAAATTATGTGTTTATTATACATCCCCTAAGCACAATATGATGATAATTGCTTAATTAATTTAATTAGTACTGTACACTTGTTTGGAGAGATCAACTTTCAATAAACAGCATGTGAACAAAAGTATTGGGGCACACCTTTTAATTAAATTCAGGTATTTCATTCAGACCCATAGCCACAGGTGTATAAGAGGAACAGCACAAATTCAGGCACAAAGCTGAGGTGCATAGTGTGTAAAAGTCACCAGTACTCTGTTGATTCAATAGCTGCAGAGTTCCATCCCTCCTTTGGCATTAACTCCAGAACACTGGGAGCTTCATGGAATGGGCTTCCACAGCTTAGCAGCTGGATGTCAGCCTTATGTCACCAAGCACGATGGCAAGTGTCGGATACAGTGGTGTAAAGTGCGCCAGCATTGGACACTCGAGCAGTGGAGACGTGTTCTGTGGAGAGACTAATCATGCTTCTCTGTCTGGCAATCTGATAAATTACTATGGGTTTGACTGATGCCAGGAGAACATTACCTGCCTGTCTAAATTGTGCCAAATGTAAAGTTTGGTGGAGGAGGGATAATGGTGTGGGGTTGTTTTTCAGGGGTTGGGCTGGGCCCCTTATTTCCAGTGAAGGGAACTCGTAGTGCTCCAGGGTACCTAGACATATGCTTTCCAACTTTGTGGGAATAGTTTGGGGAAGGCCCTTTTCTGTTCCAGTATGACTGTGTCCCAGTGCACAAAACAAGGTCCATAGAGACACGGTTGTGTGAGTTTGGTATGGAAGAACTTGAACAGGTTGTACAGAACCCTGATCTGAACCCCATAAAACACCTTTTGGATTAAATAGAACGGAGATTGTGAGCCAGGCCTTCACATCCAACATCAGTGCTAGACGTCACAAACGCTCTTCTGGATGAATGGACATACATTCATACATTCCCACAGACAAATTCCAAAATCTTGTGGAAAGCCTTCCCAGAAGGGTGGCAGCTGTTATAATCCACATTGGTGTCTCTGGATTTTCCATGTTTTTGTATTATTCTGTCTAAATGACATTGTAATGCATCACAACAAACTCATATAAACCATCTTGGGGCAACTTTGTTGTGAAAGGCACTATAACAAAAATAAACTGAATTGAATTGTGTACGCATCCTCACATTTACTCAGCTCCTTCCTTTGATTTGGCAGTTACTTTTATAATCATGAATTCTCCAGAATTTCTCTCATAGTCCAAAAACATGCATTTAGACTAAGCGGTGTCTCTAACTTGCCCATAATATATGATTTTGTGTGAGTGTGTGCATTTATGTTCCCTGTGGTGGAAAGGCATCCTATCCAGGGTGTACACCAGTGTTGTGCCCTTAGCTGTCTAGGATAGACCCACCTGTGAGGAGTTTAACAGGTGGATGGATAGATGGATGGATGGATGGATAGATGGAATATATATTAAAAGAGTACTGTAGAAACAAAATAGTGTACAAAAGTCATGCACCACACTTCAGACATTTTCAGTAACCCTTAGCTGATTGTATGGTAATCGAGGCGTAAGTAGTGACTGTACCTTGAACACTTTGTTTTAAGCTGGATAGCCGATCATCAGATGCTGTGGAGTTGTTGTTTCCCTTATAGTAAGGGCTGTCTTCTACAAGTGGATGGAAAACATGACTTAAAGGCCAGGCAGAATACAAACAACCCTGAATATAAAGAGTCACAAGGTTTGTTCCATTTGCTCCATTAAATATACACTTACACACTACCACACTTGGCGGGTGCATTCACATCCTTCGCTCAAGTATCCAAGGGTGTCCCATCCTTCAAATAAGCCAAGTTCTATGCACTTAATATGCACTTTATCCAAACCTCGGCAAATACCGCATGGAAGTGGCCTTTAGCTAAGTATAGAGACCACAATGCAGTGGATCAATGATGACTAATGTTTACATTAAACACGAGGAAGTCTGTTGGCATATCAGAGTGCAAGTCTCCAAAGAACTCTCCATTTACATGAAGAAAATTGTAAAGAATGTCTACATAGCCTAGGCTACAGTGTGTAACCAAACACATCTAACACAAATGATAACGTAGCACGTTGGTTGTTCACCTCTTCAGGTATCAAGTGTGTCCCAATGTTTTAATGCCTGGGCGCTTGAGCTCTTTACATGCACTTGTTCACTTGTGTGTTATAGCAACATATATCACCAAACTGTAAAGTATTAGTGTGTTTGCACTTAAGGGCAGTAAAAGAGACGAACCCACGAAGTACACAACTGGTTTGTTGAAGCAAAATCAGTGCAGACTTTTACTTTCTAAACCTGAACTATCCACCTCTGACAATATATTATGTTCTTTCAGTCAGGGAGATTCACAGAATGTTCCTGAGTTTCAGTTCGCATAGTGCCTGTGAAGCTCCTGGCCTCTGAGAATTCACTATGCCACATGCTGTGCTGCTTGTTCCAAACATTGCAATTTAGCTCTGCACCAAAGAATGGAGACCATCCAGACCCCGTATTTTGACAAAATAAGATCTGAAGCATACATCTCACATAATTGGGCTACATTGTCTAATAATTTCTTAATTGAAAAACCTCCAGATATGAGGTAGAACATCACCCTTCTTTTGACGTATGGTGTTTTATTGAAGTTGGTATAGTTAAGCATAGTTGAGATGTACATCAGTCTCACACATTGTTTGAGCTAAAATATACTCTAAACTTCATTTCAGTGATGGTTCTCTAGGAGCAGAATGTTACACGCTCACTTCATTCTGGTCAATTAATTCAATTGAAAATCTTTTCAAGCCTGGGTTCCTCCTTCTGTTAGTAGTCAAATGATAGAACTAAAACAAAAGAGCTTAGTTTTACCAAAATGATACGCACGGACTAGAAACAACATTTTGAAACTTATCTTCTTCAGAACAAAACACAACAAACAACATATACATTTCTTTACCTTAGCCAGGCTCTGACAATCTGATATAAGAACAAAAGAACATAAGAACATAAGAACATAAGAACATAAGAACTATACAAACGAGAGGAGGCCATTCGACCCATCAAGCTCGCTTGGG
>JABFDZ020000109.1:10210528-10223472 GCA_019775955.2 Pollimyrus isidori | reverse complement strand
ATGACATGTTGAGCCTGAAGCGTGGCACCCATAATCTGGCCAATGACATGTTGAGCCTGAAGCGTGGCACCCATAATATGGCCAATTGTTACGTCCTGCTCCGTCCGCTCCTCCTGTGTGCCATGGCCACCTCGTTACCTCCTGCGATCGCCCATTGTTCTCACCTGTGTGGCGTTGCCGCACGCCTGTCTCATACCTGTCAAGTGTATTTAGGTCTGTGGCTCTTCCGGCAGACGCGGCATTGACGTTGTTCTACGTCGGTGTGTTCCCCAATAAACCTTTGTTTGCCCTCACTCCTGCTTGGATCTCCCTCCTTCGCCGCTCGCACCACCGGCGTACGCAACACCAATGACATGTTGAGCCTGAAGCGTGGCACCCATAATCTTGCCAATGACATGTGCTACATATTGACAATTAGGAGCCAATCTGACTGTCAGCCCAGCAACATTTATTCTGGATGAGATACCATGTGTCAGTCCACAGTGTGCTGAGAAGATTTAGGGAAATGTGAGAATCATACCACTGCACTAAAGCCCTTGGTATTATAATGAGTGCTGAATTGGAAACAGTCTTTGTGCTTTTCCCCCTCATTGCTAATTTGTGGCATGTAAAGACTTCGTAAAATCAGTAAATCCAGATTATACTTCTCCCCCAGTCCACACTGACAGAAGGCCCATCTCAGCCTGAAAGCTCTGCAGTCTTGTTAGCTTCAGCAGAAATGCGAGGTGGCTGTAATCCTGCTGATAGCAAATCTAAGCAGCTTTTCTGTCTGCTGGGAAAATGTTTTTGCCACATAGTTTACAAAGGTGGAATGGAGCCTGGTTGGCTTTAACTTTGGCTCTTGACACAAGATGCAATCAGGACATACCAAAGGGACCAAGAGCCTGTATATTCTGGCAGTACACCACTGGCCAGGAGAAGCACCTAAAGCATCTATGGATTGTGGCATCGATGGATAAGTTGAATATTATGTTGATTTAGTGGTGCCACTTTACAATAAGGCTACCCATATAAAGGGTTTATGAATGGTTTGTAATCTAGTTTTTAATTAGGTTGTAACACTTTGTAAATTATTAATATAGTAGATACGTTTAAACAAGTTATAACACTTTTCTTTTTATTAATGAGTTACTACCATTAGCTATGAGGCTGCATAAGTGGAAATAACTGGAATGTTACTTAAAAACTTGGTAGGAGTTATTTCATTATAATATTCTTTAAATATTGCTGGGTCAGCTTGGTAGCCTGCCATTGTAGTGTGGAGGGTAAACCCCCCATTCACTGACTCTCCTGAGAATACCACAATGCTGTATTAATGGTTGTCAAAGCAGAAGAATGAATAAAGAACATATGCTATCAATACATAAAAAACAAAACTAGGTTATTATATTGAAAAATCTTCCTTTGACCCTACTGATGGCACCCTTTGAATGCCCTCCTCATCTTTGCAGATCTGTTCTCATACCTTCAGGCATCTGAGCTACCAAAAATGAAGTATATTAAATTGTCACAGTTTAACACACATATAATGAGCTGATTCTAACTCAGGGAAACAACACTGGCATAGTACTGTGGGATTTTCCTATGAAGGAAGCTCCTGTCCTTGTTTTGATTTTAGGCCCCTTGGAGACAAATCAATGATTTGTTTAGCTAAGAAAATATATTTTTTTTTAATTTCACAACCTCTAAAGAGATATTCATGGTGTTCTTAAATCCCTTTTGTCATTTTTGTTCTAAGGTTTTGAAAATCTCTGCCTGAGAGACAATGATGTACAATGTTTATTTTGGTTGCATGCATGTCCTTACAGTGCACTTTCTGGTACAATAACGAGAGCAGTGCATCGCCCTCAGATATTAAACACCATCAGGCAGCAAAGTGATTCTTCTGCTACATGGTTTACTGGGTGAAAAGACCCAAAGTAACGCATTCAAGCCCTGCCGGATGACACCATTCCAAAAATAGGCTGCGCACAGAAATGTGCTAACAACGTCTGGAGAATTGCAGCTCTATTTTAAGAAGCATCACATTTTGTCATCTAGAATTCGCTGTAATTTCATTAGCCAGATGATTTTCACTTTTGCCAAAAAGAAAACCATTTTCCCTTTATTTATCAGAGAGGGACTGACACCACATTCTGTTCTTTACGACACTGTCTGCTGCATAATGTTTCATTCCCGTTTTCACCTACTTCCAGTTCCACTGAGAGACGATAGGAACAGTACGAATATGACATTCTGCGTTACCCTAAAATAATCAAGAAAATTACATTCAGCCGGCACGTTTCAATTAGAAGACTAATTGCACTGATATGGGGGTTTTGTGCTTTAAAATCCTCCCACTTACCATTCAGCACAGCGGGATACCCCCCCATTTCACACAGGCATGCTGCTCCCACATAGCTGCCCCATGTTTTCCCTCCATTTGGACATAGGTTACCTTCGCGTTCCACAGCCACCTTACTCCAGCACTGCTCACTCCTATTTTCTCCTATCACCGCACACAGCCCCCTTCCCAATACAGCTTACCTGCACTCTTCTTCACTTCCCTTCTCAGGGCACAGAGCATGTCTCCGGTCCTTGGTGGTGCTGCTATGTTGAGTGCAGTACGCCAGCGATGGCTTGGTCCTCAGCAGGGGAGAGTGAAGATGCTCGTCATGCTCCCAGCGCGAGGACTGGATCTGCCGCTTCCGGTGAAGTCCCTTAATCCTTGTGTGGATCTCTTCAGACGCAGCCTGCTGCTCTACATGGTTTTGCCGCTTCACAAATTCTTCACATTAAAGAAGCATCCGCTGAAAAGCAGGGCATCCAATGAAACGTGGGCATGGCAGTCACAAGCTCCAAGCCATCTCATTCAGCTCTGCCAGCTGGAGAACAATAGCGTTTGCCCCCCAAAGAAGGTGATGTCTGTTCCAAACCCCTTTCTTTAATTTTTTAGTTTTCATTAACCTTGCACTCAAAATGCATCAAAAAGTATGGTTTTTGAAAAAATAATAATGCAGAGTGATTTAAACAGCTAATTCTCAGTTTCAAATTGTTACATAGTTACATGAGGCGCTATGAAAGCTAATTTTTGAAAAAAACTAAACCGCTAAAGCTCATCGTGTAAGATTCATCTTGCCTCCTCTGAAAATCTTGCTGTAAAGATTGTTACTGTGGTACTGGTTGGTGCCATGCATACACCTCCTCTTAGTCTGTCTACCGGCTTCTGTCCTTGACGACAGGTTGTGAAAATGTATTCCTTCTGGGCCTCTCCCAATCATCAATGGAGTTCCAAGCTGTTGCCCTGCCTTTCCAGTATGTCCAAAGCTCCATCCTTCCCAAACCTGCCCACAAAGACAGCTGCTCTAGGCAGTTATTGTTCTCTAATTCCCAGAAAATACAACGAACAATCAGAAGGTTCCACAGGCAACCTGTTCTAGCCACCTGGCCAGTAAGTGCTCATCTCAGTTGTGGACTGGGTCTTATCCCCAGAAATGACAGTTGTAGGTTAATAGCCCTTTGCCTGGAGCCAACCCAGACTCTTCAGGCTCCCCAGGGTAGGTCTCCCCAGTACTGCCTCTAGTAATCACCTCATTTCCTTAAAATGTTTTGTGTCTAAAAACAAGTAATAAGTGCATTGCAGTGAGAAAAAATATTAAAGTTAAACCAGTTTTTCATTTTTAAAACATAAAATGCAATTACATTTTATGCAGGAGCTACTCTGCCTCAATCTGGGCGTAATATTGTATTTTTCTCAACACTATTCAGCCATTTGTACAAATAATACGACACACGAAAATATATGTACAATTTTAAGCCTTCAGCTTAGCATCTAAACAATCGCAGTAAAGGAAAGAAGCATGAAAGTGCTGCTTCGTATTGGCAGATTCTCTCATATGCAGTGCTCATGTACAGACACCCTTATTTATGAATCCTCGGCTGAATACCTACATTACTTTGCAAAGTATCTTGGAATATTACACCAATTAATTTCTGAAAAAAGGTACAGGGTACAGATCCCCAGGAGAGACGGTGACAAGAAGTAGGTTAATTAGGGATAATACACTTTTCTAAGACATTCACGTCTTGTTGGTGTGAAAAATAAACTTCATCCATCCATCCATTTATTGAAACTGTTTACCCTCTTCAGATTCATGGGTATCCGGAGCGCCTCCCGGGGGCTACAGGTGCGAGGCAGAGAACAACCCAGGATGGGGCGCCAACCCATTGCAGGTATAAACTTCATGAAATTTTATAAAAGTTTGAACTCTTTGTAAGATTCTTATATTGATCAGCCGTAACATTAAAACCACTGACTGGTGAAGTGAATAACATTGATTATCATATTACAATGTCACCTGTCAAGGGTGTCATTATATATTAGGCAAGTGAACTGTCAGATCTTTAAGCTGATGTGTTGCTAACAGGACATGGACAAAAGTAAGGATCTGAGCGACTTTGACAAGGACCAAATTCTGACGGCTAGATGACTGGGTTAGCGTATCAGCAGTGGTCATTAGCTACCAAAAGTGGTCCAAGGAAGGTCAACCGGTGAACCAGTGATGGGGTCATGAGTGACCAAGGCTTATTGATGTGCGTGGGAAGCTAAGGCTAGCCCGCCCGGTCCCGTCCCACAGGAGAGCCTCTGTTGGACAAATGGCTAAAAAGTAAATGCTGGCCATAATAGAAAGGTGTCAGATCATAGTATGTATTGCAGATTGCTGTGTATGTGGCTGTGTAGCCGCAGACTGGCCAGTGTGCCCATGCTGACCCCTGTCTAACGACAAAAACACCTACAATGGGCATGTGAGCATCAGAACTGGACCATGGAGCAATGGAAGAAGATGGCTTGGTCTAATGACTCATGTTCTATGGTACATCAGGTGGAGAGTGGAGTCTGTGTGCATCATTTAATTGGAGAAGAGATGGCACTAGAATGCACTTTATGAAGAAGGCAAGAGTCAGAGTCAGTGTGATGCTCTGGACAATGTTCTGCTGGGAAACCTTGATGGATGTTACTTTGACACGTACCACCTACCTAAACATTGTTGCAAACCAAATGTTCCCCTTCATGGCAGCAGTATTCCACAGTGGCCTCTTTCAGCAAGATAAAGCTCTCTGTCACACTGCTAAATTTTTCAGGAATGGTTTGAGGAACATGAAAAAGATTTCAATGTCTTGACTTAGCCTTCAGATTCCCCAGATCTCAATCCAATCAAGCATCTCTGGGTCCTTGGACGAACAAGTCAATCTATGGTGGCCTCCACCTGGCAACTTACAGGACTTTAAGGATCTGCTGGTAATGTCTTGGTACCAGATATCTGAAGATACCTTCAGAGGTTTTGTAAAGTCCATGCCTCAGCAGGTCAGAGCTGTGGCAGCACGAGGGGGACCTACACAATATTATACAGATGGTTTAATGTTATGACTGATCAGTGTATGACATTCTTCACTGAATTTAGCTACTGTTCATAGTCATTTTACATATAATAACAGGTACTCTATTGGTCCCCATGGGGAAATTATCGTTACGCCTCCCTCAACTTGCTGTTTTGTCATCCGTAAAGAGCAGCCACCTGTGCGGTGCCCAGGGAGCTGGGGGTTAAGGGCCTCACTCAAGGGCCCGCAGCTGTGCGGAGGCTGGAACCTGCAACCTCATGACTACAGGCACACACGCTTAGCCCACTGAGCCAAACACTGTCCCTAAAACCTTGGAGAATGCGGGTGTCGATCCCACTACCTCTCGCATGCTACTGTAAATGAGCACTCTACCATTTGACCTAATTCCCCTGCAAACCACTGGGATTTGAGTATTTGATTTGAAATATTATCACCAGGGATGGACATAACTGGTACACAAGTACGCAATCACTTTTAAAAATATGTGCAGCAATCGATTGTTTGTAAATGCAAATGAGTACTTATTTTATGTGCATGTGCACTGCTGTGACAAGAAAATACCTTGCACTTTAACCTGTATACTGCAAATGAAGTAGAGTTAGCATATACTAGTTAGTATCATATTTTGTTTTCATATCAGCGCAAATGCACATAAAATAAGTATGCATTTACACCATTACCACCATCCATATTGTTTTTAAAAGTGAATGCGTACTTGTGTAACAGCTATGATTATGACTTTGTTTTGCAAATATTCTATTATCTAATTTATTTTAAGATGTAAATCAGACTGTAAATAATGACATGAGAAATTCATTGAATATGACTAACAGTGTGCAGAGCTGTGATGGAGAGTTTTATAACCTTGTGAGTATAAGTGTTCTGAATCTATGGCTTACTTTATTCTATTGGCGCACACATATTGAGTAACTAGAACTGAACCGCAACACAGAGGAAAAAAGAAGAGATCAAAACAGAAGACCCCTCGTAAAATACAATACAGAAGCCAAGTAAAATGATGTGAGGAAGAGAGAGGATTTATAAGTAATTAAATGTAATGTCACCACTGATGGCCTCATAAACAATTCTGTGGGATTTGTCATTTGGGAAGATTATTTAGCTGGAGAAGAGATCAAGTAGACTTATGTGCTAGAATTGAAATACAGAGTATTTCAGTCCCATAAATGAAAAAGTGGATATACAGGTACCACATCACAACTGCCTGATATAAGAAAATGACACTGTCCAAAAATCACATCTGATTCAATGTATTGGGAATTATCATTTTCAGTTACAATGCATTTCTATAGGAATTATTACACTAATGCTAAACATCTATGACAGAATGATTGATGAGTGTCAATGACCAGCATTATTACCCAATAGTTCCTGGGTTGGGGTTTTCACTTTGTTCTGTAGGTTTCCACCTGCAGTACAAAATCTTCCGGTTAGCTGGATTAGTGTCTTATAAGTTATCCGAAGTTTTTCTATATGCAACCTGTCCAAGGTATTCTGCTGCCTAGGAGAGACTCCAGGCCACCATGTAGTGGATAAGGGTTTGGAAGATGGATGGATGTTTAGCATTTACCAAGTTCTGTCAGACCCTGAACTTACAATCTGTTAAAGCTATGTATTAAGAAAAGTTTAAATTACAGTTTAGTGCATTTTAACACCACAATCATTTTTGGCATACCAATTCACTCTGAGACACATTACAGCTGAACTACACTGCCTGGCCAAAAAACATTGTGCACTTTTCCATTTGACCGCCTTTAGCTCTGATTATGGTGCACATTTGTCAATGCATTGTTCCCACGTGCTTATGCAACATCTCAAGTTCACACCATTTTTTTTAAATCCAGATTTGTATTCTTTCCTTGTTGAGGTCTTGTTTTGATGATAATTGTTGAACCACTCCATAAAGTCTTCTTCAGCAAGTCTCAAAGGGGGTTAAAGTCAAGACTCTGTGGTGGCCAGTTCATGTGTGAAAATGACTCCTCACGTTCCCTGAACCACTCCTTGACAAGTCGAGCCAGACGCATCTTGGCATGATCGTCTTGGAATATGCCCATGTCATTAAGAAAGAAAAAAATCCCCTGACGGGATAACCTGGGCATTCTGTAGATTCAGGTACTCAGCTGACTTTACTTTATTGATGCATAATGTTGCTGAGCGGTAATAATGACCCAGTCATTAGCTCTTAACTATTTGCTGGTTTCAATTCAAACTGTCTTTTCTTGGCAGCTCTTTTCTGGGAATGAGGATTCACCCTTTCTCCAGACACTACAGAATCTTTTAGCCTCAGTTACCAAATACCGAGTCTATACCAAGCGAGTTGGTCAGAGTAAAGAAAATGACAATCAAGGGGAACACAAAGTATATGAGTACTTTTGTGTACAGATGCTCCGTTACTTACGAATGAGTTATGTTCCGAATGGCCGTTGGTAACTTGAAATACTCACAATCCATTATTCAATATAATTTTAAGAGCAAACGCCAAGTACAAAGAACTAGGATGCTACGAGTTTACACTCTACACTGCTGTGCGGTGGAAGTAGCTGCCAGAAGTAATACTAGGTGGAATTGGTGCGCAGAAAAAAAATGATGTTGTGCACAGGAAATGGGAGCCCAATGAACACAATTCAGACTTACAGTCCTCTTCATTTATATCTCTCAAAGTTCCTAAGTAGAGGAGCATCTGTAAATTATGTTTTGCTGTCCATTTGGCTAAATTCTTCCTTTCCAACCAATTTACTCTATGTGGTGAGTCTCCTTTACATTTTATATATTATCAGCAGCCAATTCACACCTACCCTAGTATGATAGGACATAGTGCACTTTGGAAGCAACAATTAGTACTTTTGAGCTAAATATCCAGCTACTTATGTAAAATATATCAATTTTTAAACTGGAAGAAAGTGAATGATTTTCATTCTTACTTAGTTAATTTGACAATTCCTTAGGTTTCAAAGATAGCACATGACCACAACTTCTGGCATGTGGGGTGCAGATTTCTGCTGTGTGTGGATTTTGAATGCCCTCTCCATTTTATGTCCAAAGACATAGCTACATGAATAACTCAAAGTGTGCATTTTGTTTTTCCGCAGACTACTATGTTATCTGGGGCTCCACTTGCAATGTCCTTCCTGAACCAGTTTCGCCCTTCTAGACAAATGCTTATGGATAGATAATTTTTTTAGGCTAAGTACATTCTGCAATAAGCATTTTCAAGAAGATGAGAGCTTATGACTAGCTTGTAATTCTCAAATCAGTATGTACCTAACACCAGATGATAGCTATAGTCTGCCTGATGTAGCTCACCAAAAATATATCAAGCATACACTACAGGCCAAAAGTTCACCCCCACTCAGATTTAGAAAATAAACGATACACTGCTTTGTCAATCTTTAATTACAAGAAAATGCTATAAATGCTTAAAACTATTGTAACTGACCAGTTTTCAGTATTTTATTGCTTGTAGTGACACATATACCCACAAAGGCTGAAACTACTAGTTTTGAAGATATATCAGGTCTGTCTATAGTGTGACATTCACTTTTTTGTTGAAATTCTATTTACTAAAGCCAGAACTTGATTTGCTCTTGGCCTCACTAGATTGTGTCTCAATAAACTAAACGATAACCACTTGTGTACCTTGTCCCAGATCAGTTTGTGAGGTTTAATGTAGTCTGCTCCTTGTTACAGTCTACTGTTATATTGTATCACAAATGAGAAGTGATCATTTTTGATGAGTATGTTATTTTTATGTTTGTAATTGGACACAGCTAACGACTGAACAGAGGGCCCAAATGGAAATTTTCCAAATTTTGCTCATCATCAAATGGCTAGAAAATTAAATGTCTCTGAGAAAACGGCTAACAAGGAAGCAACAGTGACCAGAAACAAGGCAAGGAAAGTGACAGCAAAGGCTGAAGATCAACATTGAGTTGACGTGCAAAAATTAGAAAATGATGCAGAGAGCTGCAATTAATATCAACAAAAGGGAAACATATCTGTTAATACAGTCAAACAAAAACCAAGAGCAGCTGGACTACATGGTCGAATTGCAGGCAGTAAACTTTTACTTTGTGGTGTTAACAAGAAAAGGAGACTAATATAGGCTAAACACCACAAATACTGGGGTGGTCTGGACTGGGAGCAGGTCCCAAAGACAGATGAAAGCCCATCCATAGGATGAGTGGGTCCAACAAGATCAAAGCGCCTACAAATGAGACAATAATGGTTTGCATGCTGGAGGGTTTGGACAGAAGTTATTTCTAAAAATTTCTAGAAATGAATCTGTGCTGCCCTAATAAAGGTCATTATTTTGATGCAATTTTTACTTGCTTCACTCACATTCATTAAAATACTTTCAATGCATCGGAAATTGTTACAATATACATCAAAACCAGTCAGTTACATTTGATATTTTCTTGTAAAAAAGCAGTGTGTCGTTTATCATTTAAAAATTCAGGGCGCGCATGCAGGCATCATCTTTTTGTCAGGTTTCCATCGGGATGGGTGGTGAACCTACCAGGTTAATACGAGTATGTTTACAATGATGACAACACAAGAATGCACTGATGTGCTCCACCAACGCATCACAAAGTGCAAGCGCACAGCCAGCATTTTGAATGTAAATTTATTTTCAATGCAAATACAGGCGCAGATCACTCGTTCTCCTCGCTGCGCAACCGGGCATTGGGGTTAGTGACCTTGACGGCAAGCTGCGCTGCACGCTCCACAATCAGCTTCCTGTTCTTTGAGGAAACGTTGTGGGCAATTTCAGCACAATGAGTCCTATAACAAAAAACCAAAAGTTATTAAAAACATACAAGAGCAGAGGGCAAATCTAGAATCAGGAACAATAAAAGTGATAAAGTTTTCTCCAAGTTCCAGCAGGTGAATTGTGAAGTGAAATTCACACAATGCAATAAATGCAAGACCTTACTTTAAATGACTATGCTTAGTTGGATATTAAATCAGTTGAAATGTATGAGTCTCCTTATTTACACCATATTCCTGTGATGGACAAATTGCCAGTTTGAGCATCAGTAAAATAGTGACATGTCCATAGACTTGGGAGCAAAGCCCTTAACCCCCAAGTACCCTCAGCTATGGCTGACTCTGTACTGTGACCAACAAGCCAGTCCAAGTCTCATGGACAGCAAGTCGAGGAAATGGAAAGAATTTCCCAATAAGGATTAATAGAGTACATCTATCCGAATATGTAAGCCATCGTGACCTTTCATGGCAAATATTCATTGTATGCATGTCCAATGTGTCTGAATGACCAAATAAAAGTTTGTCCAAATTCAGATAGAACATTTCTTTACTGTTACCTGTTGCTCATCATCAGGACCTCCAGCTCCTTTACATTGTGCACCAGAAACTTTCTGAAGCCAGAAGGCAGCATGTGCTTGGTCTTCTTGTTGCTGCCATAACCGATGTTGGGCATCAGCATCTGGCCCTTAAACCGCCGACGGACTCTGTTGTCAATACCTCGGGGCTTACGCCAGTTTTTCTGAAAGGATACCATGAGCACAAATGCAAACTGAAAACTCTGACAAGACATTTTAGTAGCAAATGTAAACATAGATGGGACATTAGAGTGATCATGGAGAGGGGAAAACGCACTGCAATCTTGACATAACGGTCTGACTGATGGCGGATGAACTTCTTTGTCCGTTTCTTCACAATTTTTGGTTTTCTCAGAGGTCTGAGGGCTGCCATGGTGTCTGGGGTGGGGGCAAAATTAGTAAGCAATAGAAACATCTGTACATTGACACCAAAATTCAATTTCAAGTGTTCCTCAGGTGCTCCAGAGATATTATCTCCACAGTGCTGCGTATGCATTGAAAATCTTAAAACAGGAGGTAAGCAAAGGAATTAGTAACTTAAGTACAATAGACATTACACCTGATAGCACAGCTCAACGTCTCACAACTTCATATTAATTGCTTAATACTTAGATACAGCAAGGAAAGAGTTAGGCGTACAAAACTGGATATTTAACTATAAATAATGGCAAAATATTACTATGAATTAGCAATGGTACATACAATTGTACATGAGGCGTTTTAGTCAGCTAATGATATAATGACTCTTGGTTTATATAACAGTCACCAAATTGCCCTGATCACTGGATTCATTCACTATAAGCACGTCGGTTTAAAAATAAAAGCAAAAACAACGACAGCGCCTTAGCGTGATACACGCGTTACCTGTGCAGGCGTAAGTTTTTCAAGCCGTAGCCTGTAAGACCTTTGCCTGCTTGAGCGTACGGATAGTTGCCGAATGATATGCAAACCATTAGAAGCACAACTAATAAACATATCTAGGCTTTTAAGATAAACATTAAAACCAAGACAGAATGATTTATAGTATTGACGCATTATATAAAAGCGTCAGTTTTGTGGAAAACCAAAATCGTGTAATATACAATCTAAAATATGAAATCGAGGACCTCATTTTTGTATCCATCTATTAACAAGAAATTTTACAAATACTACCACAATTTGCAGACATCCATTTATTAAAAAGCTTCTATGTGCAAAAATACAAAAGTATTTCTATCCGTATATATTAAAACTAGAAGATGATTAAAGATTATATTCACTTACCAAATATTAGCCTGCCTTCTCCGCAGACAGTAAAGAGGAAGAGAGAGCAGCCGCAAAGGATGACGGGAAAAGTAAGATCAAACTCGGAAGTCAAAATATTAAAATGTCGTTTTTTCCTTTAAATAAATATGTGTTGTTTATCGTGATAAACGCTATATATATTATCGTCAATTGGTGAATATCACTAATAGATCTTTTGCACGACCACGTATGTTTAAATATTGTTTGATTATATATTTATCTTCTAGGATCTGCGGAAATGATTGGTCACGTGATCGTGTGCGTTATGGTCCGACCCTATGGGTCCGACAGGCTCTGAATGGGGGACCAAATGTCACCGGTTTTGTTTGGATATGGAAGATATATGTGCGAGTAGCGTAATATAATTAATATGTATACAATGTGCAGAAGCACTAGCTAAGTAATGTTATGGTACGCTCAGTGCGGCATTGTACTGATTTTGAGGAAATGGTATACCATTTGGTGTGCCAGTTTCTATTTTATATACGACACTCTAAGGCGGGATTGAAGAGCCTTGATATGTAATTTCTTCAATAAAATCGAGAAAATATGTAATACAGCTTTCATGTAAGAGGTGTATATATGCGTGGTTTCATACGTGTTTTTTATGAAATACGGAACTTACGTGCATTTCTTGAATTTTTTGAGAACAGATTAAGGTATTGTGATTAACGTGCATAATATGCAACAATGCTGCTTTCGATATTGGATTGTATTTTATCCATCTATCCATCCGAACAGTTTATCCAGTAGGCCTATAGTGTCGCACCGAACCTAGAGTCTTTCCCAGCATAAGCCAGTACATCGCATCCTGGGGGTATTCCATGAAAGTAGCTAAATAAAACCAGACTTATACGAAAAAGTGAGACTCAAATTAGCGGCATCTCCAAATTAAGCCTCATGTCGTTCCACGAACGTAGC
>JABFDZ020000109.1:10180007-10199947 GCA_019775955.2 Pollimyrus isidori | reverse complement strand
TGGCTCATCAGAAGCCAAGTGGGACAGAAAACCTCCTGGATAGTAGCTCTCCAGGACCGGAGTCGGACAGCCCTGGCTTATAGTGATCGGGGTTACAGTGATGAACTGCTTATATGGGTCAGAAATCTTGGGACGGAACCATTCCCATACAAATACCGTTAAAATAATTTGCACATAGCAATCAAGTAGATCGCTTGCAGTGTTAATTTTGGGTCTTGTTAAATATAACAACATACAGAAAAAATAATCCTAAAAAAATGTCTTTACTTTGATCGCCCTACTGTACTTTGGCCTTGTCGTAATCCGTCTGCTTCTGGCTGGCTACCAGAGACTAATGTTGCATGCACAGAGAATGTGACTCCCTCATTGACAGATATAGACTCATCAAAGTTTGTGATAAACTGCCAAGAACTAGATGCCACAATGACACCGCAATATGCTATATTTTATGTACAGTATCATACTGTTATAGCTCCTTGCCACTCTATAAATAACACAAACATACACTAAAAATGTATGGCATAAATATATTTAACCCTTAATCATTTGTTTTATTGCATGACATTCATGTCTCTTTAATTTAGTCAAATCACAACTTGCAGAGCAAGCGTCAGTGGTATCTTTCATGTGAATATTACCCACTTAATTGTTTTCGCATGCAGGTAGCCTACTTGCCTTTTACATTGTGGCAGAAAGTGAAGGATGGTGTTCTCTCACATGCTGTGTAAAGTTTAATATGTTGGCCATTTTGGGTTTATAACACTACAAATAAGGTTGTCATCAAATTTTCAGTTTTTTTTTTTTTTTTTTTTAAATAAGCCTGTCAAAGTAAATGCGTTAGTGTTCATTTTAATGTCATAACGTGGATATGTTTCTCTGATTGTGTTAACATGCTGTATTTTGATACCCAAATGAGAGAATATGAGCAAAGATTTTTAATAAGGAACTATACTGCCATACAAAGGCAAAGCACAGCAACTGCAAATTTGATCAAAACTGAGTTGAAATGTTGAAATGTTTTTTAGGCTCTTTTATAGTTGTGTGAAATTACATTAACTACAAAATCTACACTGAAACTGTGGCAAACCAGCCTTTTGTCAGCTTGTTTTGCTTTTGTAGGGCGGTATAGTGTTTCATTTTGGCTGTAAAGAATGCAAGAGCTTCATGCGTAATGTTACACCGAATCCCAGAAATCAAAACGCAAAATCAAAATGTTCATTTGGCATCTCACGGGGAAGGGAAAAGGCAAGGAAAGACATTTACTTGGTTCATTTCATAAAAACATTTAGCTAGACAGCTCAGAGGATAAAAATATCATAATTGCAACAATTGTGAAGGCTAATACACTCTAAAAATGGTTCAAGAGGACTGTAAATAACACTAAAAATGTTTCTCAACATAAAACTTTACATTTGTTACATTCCTCTTAGTTAATTTTAGTCAAGTTAAAATTAAAATAGTGCTGTCAAACGATTTAAAATTTTAAATCAGATTAATCACAGTGTTGCTTTGGATTAATTTCAATTAAATACAATTAAAATAATTCATTTTTAATCTGTATTGATCACATTTCTGATCAAAATCTGATTACTTGCACACAAACCGAGATGGTCACACAACTCTCCACACGCTTGTTTTTTTGTTCCTACATATTGTCTCCCATACCTTGTGTGTTTGTCATAAACTGAGGGAAAAAAAAGCTGTATTGGTGGACATTCTATATAAGAAAAATCACCAAGGTGTGCAGTTAATTACAGTTACAAAAAAACAATACAAAACAAGGACTGCTGTCACATGGAGTTGGCAGACTTATCTGCAAATTGGTCATTTGTTCCCAACAATAACTCCATTTTTTAATGAATCCAGCATGTGTCCACATGGCTGAGCATATTGTTTTTGTTCAGGGTGCATTTTGCTGCTGATGTTGCCATTTGCACCCTTCGGTTCCTCAGAACATGTTGACATTTTTACGCTGTATTAGCGTACTAGCCAGCTAACTGACGGATGAGGGGATGTGTCACGACAATTTACTATAACGAAAGTTATAGTAAATTGTCACAATTTTACGAGTTAAACCTGAATTAATGTGAATCGGACAGGTATTTCGTGTGATAATGTAGTATTAACCAATTTGTGTGTCACATTAATGTGATGTCATTATTTAAAGCACGATAAAGTACTTTTACCTATAAGTAGTTCGGGTTTTTTTTTTTATCTATCACTGTAAACCGTCATGCTGTTGCACCCTTAATTCAGAGCCTGTGAATGTCTGATATCGGCAGGCATGCACCTACACCCATGAGCAGGTTGTGGAGATGATGGAGTTTCTGACAGAGTACGGCCCTGCACGACTCTACTGGGAACCAGCTGAGGTCTTCCACAAGCTCTCCTGCATCCAGCTTCTGCTGCAGCTCATCTCCATTGCTTGTGATTGGAGGACCTACTATGGCAGGTATGAGGCTCTGCTTGTTTCTTGTGGTGTGTTTTTTTTTTGTTCTGAGAAATTCTTGTATTTGTACTGTGTTCCCCAAGCAGTGTAAAACTCACTGTCAGACCATTCCATTTTATTAGAATTAATGCTCATGGCTATAATGCGCATGAAAATCCATGTACACCAGCTCTCTCTGATACGTTTAAGCATGCCTGAGTGTACGTTTGGGGTAAAAATGCCCCCAATATGAATGACATATGGCCTTTGAATTAACCCCTTGATACCTGAACTGCTCCTTACTACTTTCATTATTCCTCTTTATAAGCTTTTTGTGGAACTGCCTCAGGATATGATGTTCAAATACTTTTTCCTTTTTATTTACTTTTAATGTTTTTTTTCTGTCCTCTAAGCTTTTTCCCCATGTTTGTGTTATAGATGTAACAACTGGAAACTAGGGTTGGCCGCCATCATGATTATTTAGAATATTTGCGCTTAAAATTGTACGAAAATAAACTACAGCCAAACAGAATTTATCTATCAGTACAGTGTTGCCATGGTGATGCTGGTGTACCCATGAGTTATCGAGTAATCAGTGCTGACAAATGCGATGTGATTACAGGGCTTTAGCTGATGGCCATAAAAATGTATCCTGTCTCTGATTTTCAGTGTTATACGGCTGGTTACTTATGCCCTCATTCGATAAGCACTGCACCTGTGCACTTGCGTCTGGGAGACTTTTGCTAACATTCGTTCGCGTCGCACAGTATTTATCGTGTTTAATGTAGCGCTGGTGAGATGGCTCTGCATATGACAGATCTCAGTAACCGCTCAGGAGCATGCTGGGAAAATTAACAGCCCCTGTTTGTGTTGTTGTTAATACTTGTTGTGTTCCCGATTGTCATGGGTGCCCTTGCCTGTGTCTTGCATGATCCCTGTCCGGTCTTTGTGTGTGTCTAGTAACTGTGTAAACTATCCACCGTGTGTGTGCCTTACAGTCTGGTGTGTGCAGTGGTTGTTTGATGCCTGTATTAGTCCTTTTATGGGTTTAATGAAAGGCCGTTGTTTCCCTTTAATAACAAGTCTCTTGGTTTCTTGCTGTTGCCTCCGTCTGCCACGCATTACAGTAAGTTTTTCCATGCACAATAATCAACCATGGTGTTAATTAAATTTTGAACTGGTAATACCAGCTCTCAGAAAATGTACTGCAGTTTACCATGAAACCAGTAACTGTTTCATCCCTATGTACTAGTAGTTCGCTTACCAAAAGGTGCGCGTAAGCAAATGTCCGTATAGTACCATAAACCCGGCTTCTGGACAAATTTTTCTGTCTATCATCTTAAGCCCTGGTGATTATTGCGCGTGCACACATATCACGCTTTTATCGCCATGTGATATTGTGCAGCCATACTAGAAACGTAATACTCCTTTCTCTCCCCAGGAGTGACACAGTGCGTTACGCCCTGGATATCTTGGCGATCCTCACAGTGGTGCCTAAGACGCAGCTGCTCCTTGCTGAATCTGTGGACGTTCTGGATGAGGGGGGGTCCTCTGTCTCCACTGTGGGTCAGTCACTGGGCTGGGAGTGGGGGGGGTGCCTTACGTGGTGGGACTCAGGAGCAGTTACATTCATGGTACATTAACCTCAGATGGTCCGATATAATCATCACTATCACTACGGTCTATTGCGGCAACCTTAGTAACGGTCCGTGACAACGTGTAGTTGTCGCTCTTGTGTAGTTTCTGTCTCCAAATTATTTTTTTTCCCCACGCGCTTCTCTGCAGGGATGAGTATCGTCCTGGTGGTGGCTGAGGGCGAGGTGTTTGTCAATGACGCCGAGATCCAGAAATCCGCCCTGCAGGTGGCGATCAACTGCGTGTGCGCGCCCGACAAGCGCGTCTCCAGCATCGGCAAGTTCCTGGCGGGCACTGCCCGCCGGCGGCCGCCGCAGCACGCCAGGGGCGGCGAGAGCGTGCTCGCCAAGATGTGGAACGTGGTGCAGTCCAACAACGGCATTAAGGTGCTGTTGTCGCTGCTGACGGTGAAGATGCCCATCACGGACGCCGACCAGATCCGCGCGCTGGCCTGCAAGGCGCTGGTGGGCCTGTCACGGAGCGCCTCCGTCAGGCAGATCATCAGCAAGCTGCCGCTCTTCAGCAGCGGGCAGATCCAGCAGCTGATGAAGGAGCCGGTGCTGCAGGACAAGCGCAGCGAGCACGTCCGCTTCTGCAAGTTCGCCGCCGAGCTGATCGAGCGCGTCTCCGGCAAGCCGCTGCTGATGGGCACCGACGTGTCCCTGGCGCGGCTGCAGCGGGCGAGCGTGGTGGCGCAGTCGCGCATCACCTTCCCCGAGAAGGAGCTGCTGCTGCTGATCCGCAGCCACCTGCTGGCCAAGGGCTTGAGCGAGACGGCCAACGCCCTCAGCAAGGAGGCCGACCTGCCCATGGTCCTTCCCCATTCCTCCTCCGCTTTCCCCCTTGTCTCCGTCGCCCCTCCCGCCTCCCCCGTCGCCGCCCTTCCCCGCACGCCTCGCCTCGCCAACGGCGTCGCTGCCCGCCTGGGCCACGCCTCCCTCTCCTCCACGCCCACCTCCATCCACGCTCAGCCCCGCCCGTCGACTTCGCAGCCGCCCGCCTCTCTCCCGGCCCCGCCCCCTGCGGCCCCGCCTCCGCACAGCAACGGCTCGCCCCTGATTGGCCGCATCGTCTTCACCCGGGAGCGGCCCTCCCCCTGTCTCAGCAGCGGCAGCAGTAAGAAGCCCAGGGTGCTGCGGCAGAAATCGGACCATGGCGCCTTCAGCCAGACGCCCGCCATGAAGAAGCAGCCGGACAGGCACCTGCCCTCGCCGCCCGCCCTCGACAGCATCATCACCGAGTACCTGCGGGAGCAGCACGCCCGCTGCAAGAACCCCGTCACCACCTGTCCGCCGTTCTCCCTCTTCACCCCTCACCAGTGCCCCGAGCCCAAGCAGCGACGTCAGGCGCCCACCAACTTCACCCCCCGGCACACACGCAGGGTGGTCTACCCCAAGTATGGCGGCGTGGATGGAGGTTGCTTCGACAGACACCTCATCTTCAGCAGGTGCCCCGATCCGGTCCCGCGCCGTGCTGCTGCCATCTGCTGGTGATGAATATGCGCGCGCCTAATGGCGCGGTGGCCTTGTGGTGCCCGCAGGTTCCGGCCCATCTCGGTGTTCCGGGAGGCGGAGGAGGACGAGAGCGGCTTCATGTGCTGTGCCTTCTCTGCGCGCGAGCGTTTCCTCATGCTGGGCACCTGCACGGGGCAGCTGAAGCTCTACAATGTCTTCACAGGGCAGGAGGAAGCCAGCTATAACTGCCACAGCTCAGCCATCACGCACCTGGAGCCCTCCAGGGTCAGTGAGCGTCTCTGGCCTCCTCTCTCTGCCATAATGCCGCGTTTGTGCAGAAGTGGGTTCCTCTTACCAGTTGTCCTTTTTCTCCTCACCTTTTTAGCTTTAATTGGACGCATCATTTTGATGTTTTTTGCCTTTATATTTTTGGGGGGAATTTAGGGTGAAAGACTGCAGTAATTTAAATATTAGCACTACATTAGAGAGGTGTCTTGTTACTCAGTAGTGTCGGAGACCTTTCTGCCCTTGCTGCAGCATACGTCACTAGCTGTGGGGATCCTGACATGTGACTCATTTTCATGGAATCTTGATTTTTGCCTGTTCTGCCAATTCATCTCTTTTCCCAGGATGGCTCTTTGCTGCTCACATCAGCCTCGTGGAGTTACCCCCTCTCTGCACTCTGGGGCATGCAGTCAGTATTCATTATAAAGTAAGCTATATTTAGAAGCACTGCACCATGGGATTTTTCCCCCCTATATTACGAAGCATGTTCTGTTCTGGGCACATAAGTCCCCTTTCAGCTCTTAAAAACATAACGGTAAAAATCTTTTATTTTTCAGGCATTCCTTTTTAGATGATCATTATGTGGAGTTTAGCAAACTTTCTCAGGATCGAGTCATTGGCACAAAGGAATATATCGCTCATGTGAGTTTGCTTTTCATTTCTCACGTCACCTTCATTTTCCCTTTGCATATTTGTGCTGTCTGTCCCTCACTGTCTTCTCTCTCCAGATATATGACATCCAGACTGGCCAGAAAATCCTGACTCTCAACAACCCTGACTTGGCCAACAATTACAAGAGGAACTGCGCGACATTTAACCCCACGGATGACCTGGTGCTGAACGACGGCGTGCTGTGGGATGTGCGCTCTGCTCAAGCCATACACAAGTTTGATAAGTTCAACATGAACATCAGTGGTGTCTTCCATCCCAATGGACTTGAGGTCATCGTCAACACAGAGATTGTATCCTTTCCTGCCTTGATATGTTTTTGTGATTTGTGACAGGAAATATCTGTACCAGAATAAGACTAAAACTGCAGTTGTTTTAGGTTTTTGATTGTGTGAACTAGCAATCGTAGTGAACATTGATGTTAATGCTGATTGTCATGCAAGTCACATAAAAAAAAAAAAAAAAGTCTCTTCTGAATCATCTGTGTGAGTGATGGTTTCCATGTGTTGAACGCAATCGCACTTAATAAGTATCTCAGTGGGACTTGCGGACTTTTCACCTTCTCCACACGGTCCCAGCTCTGGACCAGTGCCGGATAGTCTTCAACAACAATGGTACAGTCATCTACGGAGGTCAGTACTTCACACCATCCATGCTTCTCTGTATGACATGAAATGTCTTTCTCTGCCTGAACAAAACCTGTTCCTGAATGTGTATTTAAGGGCTCTGCTTTTGCATTCCACCAAAGAGTTGACTTAGTATGTCCTTTAGCCTTCAGTTGTTGGTCCCTTTTCTTTGGTTCAGCAATGCTACAGGCAGATGATGAGGAGGACATGATGGAGCAGCAGCTGAAAAGCCCCTTTGGCTCCTCCTTCAGGACGTTTGATGCAACTGACTACAAGCCCATTGGTAGGATCCGTACTCTTTAAGTTATTCATACTATAAAACAGACTAAACAATGCAGTTGGAGCGCAAGCCACTGCCTCCTGAGGTTTACAGTGAGAAGTTGTTTTTCTTTGGTTAAACAAGTAACTTGAAATTTTATTTGTAGTTTTGGTCTCAGTAGATAATTTTTGCTCTTCCCTCGCTATAATTTATTAACTAAGATAACATGAACATGTATGTTTATCGTTTGACTCTAGCAACAATTGATGTAAAAAGGAATATTTTTGACCTTTGCACGGACACTAAGGACTGCTATCTAGCTGTTATTGAGGTGAGCATTCTTGAACGTTGACTGTGTGCCATTGGTTTGGTTGGAAGGGTGGGTTGGACTGTACCAAGAATGACTGCAGCTTGTGCCGTGCAATGTTGGAATATTTGATCCGCGGGGGACAGTGAGATGGGATCTGATTGATTCCATTTTGTTTTCCCTGTAGAACCAAGATTCAATCAACATGGACACAGTCTGCCGGCTCTATGAGGTGGGCCGGCAGCGATTAGCAGAGGAAGAGGAAGATGAAGAAGACCAGGCGAGTCACCAGATCAGACACCACCCAAAACTATCCATTCAGATAAAAGATCTGCTTTTGAAGCAGGAATATGTTACTATACATCCATGTAAAGCACCTTGTGGTGGCTGCTGTGAAAGGCGCTATATAAAAAATAAATTGGAATTGGATTGACAGTCACTAGCACAGTCCTAGATAAACACTTATGGATGGAGTCCTTTTCAATAGCAGTTAATTGTATGTTCGTTTGCACACAGGAGGATGAAGACCAGGAGGAGGATGACGACGACGACGATGATGATTCCGATGATGACCTGGATGATGTAGACACAGATCCTTTGCTCGCGGAGCTGGAGAATGAGAACGGAGGTGAAGAGGAGGAAGAAGAAGAGGAGGAGGACGGAGAGCACGACTTCTCACCTTCTGATGATGAGGAGGTGGCTCGCCTGCTGGAAGAAGAAGGGGAGGAAGACGACGATGACGAAGATGACGAAGATTCAGATGACAATGAAGATGTTGAGCTCATTCTGGAGAACAGTGAGTACCGGTGCCATTTCTTGATCTCTTGCTGTCACCATGTTCATACAATAATTCTCATTTGTGTTGTTAACATTAGAAGCAATGGGGGGGATCAACTCCAACTAGTTTTATTTTGGGATCATTATTGGGAGGATGTCTGTCTTTGTGTTTAAAGGACAAGGAGAAGTGACTGTCCATCTTCAAAAGAAAAAAATGTTTGATATTTTATATTTAAATAGCCTCTCTGTACTGTTTTTTTGGGGGAAGCTGTGATGTTTTTCTGCAATGTTCTCCTTGCAGCAGACAGTTCTGACAATTCGGACCTGGAGGATGACATCATTCTGTCTCTGAATGAGTGAAGGCAGACTGGACAAACGAAAGCCAAGCACTGAGGCCTGTCTCCCGTGTAACGGGTTCTGGCAGAATGCTCGCAAATCTGGCGGCTATGCTAATGAAGTACAGTTAGAGAAGAACGAGAGCGACACGGTGAGGAGATGGAGTGGAGTTTGGGTTGGTCGGGCCTGAACGTTAACGGCGAGGCGGCGTCTGCCGCTGGGGGGGGGGGTGTGAGTTTGAGACGCAGCGATCAAACGGGGCCTGTGCCCCAGTGCACCTCTGCAGCAGACTCATACAGAGGTACGGTAACCGAAGAGTGACTGAAATATTTGTAAGAATTTCTTAAATGCATAGTTTTATATGGCATTGTAGCTTTATAAGTGTCTGAGTGTGTCAGTACATTCTGTATACCACAAAATGCCAGTAATTTCTCTTTTTTTAATTTATTTTGAAACTATTAGATGCTATTTTGACATATTTCCAAATATGAAGCAGCCCTTGCTGGTGTGTAGGAGGTGATAATGACGCCAGTTGGCATGATGAAGGGGGTCCCCTTACCCACGTATCAGCTTGTGTCTGGGTCGTGCTGGGTGAGGAGTAACTGGCTTTCAGTCTGCCTACCGCCCTGCCCGTCGACGATCCTCCTTTTTCCGCTCCTCTCACCCTTAAGCTCCGCCCTTCCCCGCCCGCTTGCCAGGATGTGGTGTGCCCCCCACCCTAGCCGGGTGGCCGCTTGCAGCCATAACTGGCGGCCATCAGTTTAATCAGGCTGCTTTCCAGGCTGCTCCTGGAAGGAACGCGTTGGCCAGCGTGCAGCGGCTGACGGCACCTCATCCAGATCACGTTGTTAAATGTGCAGACTGACTTCCGGGTGACTGGTTCTAGGGGAGTGCTAGCAGTTGTGCAGCCGTGCTAGTAAAGTACAGTTGGAGAAAAACAAGAGCACACTACCACCTGGATTACAGCCCTTAACTGAGAAGCCTTAAAGCATGATCACTGTTTCTAAAGGTGTTTTTTTTATCTTATTTTTTATTTTATGAAGACCCGGCTTTGACATTATGCATGTGTCCTACTTTCAGTTTTACCTCTAAAATGCATCACATAACCCTTCCAAGTTATTTATGCTGGGTAATATTTTTTTTTTTCTTCCAAAAGAAACGTATTATGTGTTTAGTCCCTCATATAAGCCCTTTCATTACACTTGAAAACCTGAGGAATGATCAGGGATAAGTAAGCTTTTTAGCTTTTGTATTACACTTCATGTCCAACTTGTAGTGGGTAGGAAAGGGAGCAGGTCCTTTCTTAATTTCACAAATCAGTTTTCCGGTCCTGGAACATTTACAGTGGGGTTGCACTGTCCACTGAGATTTTAAAATGTAACTGCATTTGCTATGTTCTGTATTCTGCAGTTGCTATGTTCTCGTGTGCGTTAGAAGGACTCTGCAGAAACAGTTGAAAGTGACAGTATTGCCGTAAGTGCCACTCAGAATATGGGCAGGATCGTCGCGCTGGTACTGATCTTGTCATTTATTGAGGACACACCCCCACCCCCAAACATTCATTTTGTTTTCATGTGTTTTTCTGTGAAATATGTCCATAATTACAGCAGTTATCACCTCCTGTGTAAAAACCTTCTCTTCAATACTTGTACAAAATGTATGAAAAGTATTTTTGCTATAAATGGAACTGAAAATATTTTGCATGCTTGTTTTTTTTTTTTTAAAAAAAAAAATAGAAGTATTTTTCCCGCACAGCAGACATGTTCACACGATGCCAGATGCCCATCAGTATGAGACATGCTATATGGGAGATGCATTATAACCAAAGGCCATTGGGTGGCACTCACATTAGCATTGCCCGATGTTACACTCATTGACAATATTTCTTTTTGTCATTTGTGTGTTTGAGTCCCAATTGTAAGTTACACACTCAGGTTACATTTGACTACACCAGAGTATGTCAGCATTGCATTTTGAAGTATATGGTTGCCATTTATTTTAAGAATCCTCTTAAAAATTCCCTTGTTTCATTAAAAGATGTTTATAAGTCATAGTCTGTGTCTATTGACCACTGCTAGGATATCTACTGACTCTGGGGTCTGCCTGTAGTGTCACGGAGTTCTGATGCAAATATCAGGTAACTATGTACTGTATGGAGAAATGATATTTTGTGGTTTTGCTTTTCTTCTGAATGCAGCCAGTGCTGCTTCATTCAGAAAGGAGTCATATGCATTCTGAAAGCAAACCCAAAGTCTCTGTGAGCAGTCTAAGCTGAGTGGGAATTCCAAATCTCAGTGGCAGAAGGCAGCTTTGACAATAGGAAGGACTGACTTGGGGCAAGGCTAAGTCAGCAAGGCTTGTGTAATGCGGATGGCTTTTTCTCATTTTATTCATTCTTCTCAGCCTCACGAATGGCAGTCACTCTTAATATGCACAAAACAATGCACATGAGAGAGAACGGCCATTGAAAATAGAGTCTGGCTCTTCGTCCGTCTTCTGTAGCGATCAGGAGGGTGGTCCACTGCACCACAGGCATGGCTCTTGTATCTGACACTGGGGTGTAGAGCAGAAAAGGCAATTCTAATTAGCTGGTCTGCTATGGAGGAAATTATTTTGAAACCTCACCCTCACAACCTGGCTTGGAACGTTTAAGTAAATTACTATAATTGGTGGCCCTTGTTTCCACGTCGGAGATGTCCGCTGTTATGATGTAGTACTGTTCTGCAATCAGCTAGTATTTCTTGTTGCAGTGGATGTCCTGCTGTACATGTCCATGTGATAGAAAAGCTATGTAACCCAGAGATGTCAAATTGATGTAACAATTTAACCATCAACACCACTGACCTCCGTCAGGCATTGTTAATTTGTTTTCAGCTACAGCGCTTCACTTTTCACAAGTCCTTTCCTGGAGGGCCACAGTCCAGGCTTTTGTACTGCCAATGTGCTATATAACATGTCTAGACTTGAACTGTGGACTCATTGAACTCGGACTTACTCTCGTAATGGTAGCTGGAAATTTATTTAAATTTATTTAAATTATGAAATATTTACAGGGAAAATCACTTTAGATTGCGTGCTACCCAGCCAAGGTATCCTTTCCTACTCCGCCAGTAATACTGCCCCACAAAGATAGAAAGCCCTCCAACCGACATTTCAGCTGCAATGTCAGAAATTCCTGTCCGCCAATTGACACTACAGTGTTGACAACTGCGATCACGTGATGATGGGTGTGTAAAAATGGCGCATCTGGATAATTCAGAATTAGTTCTAGACACACTCCCGTAGTCTGCCGAAGATGGATCACCAGGGCAAATGAATCTCCGAATGAAGGAGTGGAGACAGCAGGTTTTCACGGCAGCGCCTTAAAACACGGGCACCGATCTGTCCAAGTGGAAATTGACGTAACAGTTTGTCATGAAAGGGGACTAATGACCACAGTGAGAAATGTATGTATATATATAAATAAATCGGTCTGCTTCTGGTCGGGGAAGCTGCTGCGTTAATCGCGCTCGATTCCCCCGTACGAGTGCTGAGCCACAGATGACGGGAAACACGCCACCGAACGCCGTGTACATCGTGAGGCGGCACTAAGGCAAAGAAATGGACGTTTTATGATTATCGTCCGGTAAATGCTATGTTTTATATCTAAGGCTTTTGTTTTTCCCCTCAATTGTCTTAATATTATTCAGCTGCTATGATATGCAGCTCTGAATGTACTGGGCTCTACGAGATTTATGCAACGTGCGCTTGCATCCGTTCATGAAAACGAATAAATCAGCCGTCGATTGTTCGGAATTTCACAAAAATCATGTGGATGCCGACGGAGGAAGAGAAATTTGGAGTTGGTAAGTACATTTTATTCGGATAATAATCCATCTTGTCGCACATTTTTGTTGCATATGCATTTACAAATATTAATTTATAGGCGAAAGTGAACATGTAAAATGCAGAGTTAAAAGGTAATGTAAATCAAAGGACGTAAAATATATGGTAGGAATTAACAGGGAAATATCAAACCTTGTTTTATCATGATACTGTTTTTTGATGAATTTGCGCACAAACGTATTCGTTTACTTATCCCCCAGCATCCCCGCACGCACAGTACCACTTGTCTTTCCAGTATATTACTTCATCTACTGTGATATTAAAGTCGCGTTATTTTTGATGGCAAAACTCACATCCTTTGTGTCGAATAACGGCGTAATCTTATTTTCAACATCGGCAGGATAAGGTTTAAATACAGTAAACAGTGTGTCTATACAAGAACACAAAAACGCAATTTATGGCGGAAACCGAGAGGGGGCACTAAAACCGCGCACGACTCCAACAGGTGCGTCAGGTGCAAGACTGGACACTACATCTTTTTTACTCAGATGCTGATAAATAATTATTTATTACTGTTCGTATTATTACCGTATCTTATATATAAATTCAGTTTTATTTTTATAATGTAATTTACTTTTGTTATAGTATTCTTCACTAATAATGGAGTCAGGGGAAGACTTAAACAGGAAAACTGTATATGATTTAAAAAAACAGGGCCCGATGTAATAAATTATTTGTACTGTGTTTCTCAGTGGTAGTGCTATGTATAGCCACGATATCTGGCCATGCCAACATAAGAAAATTCATAGATACTGCATACAGCGTCTCTCATTACATGCAAAATATGTGAAATATTAGTATTTAATGTAATGCTTGGATAATGTTAATTCACCAAATATGTGTAATATTCTTGGCTGTTCTGCTTCTCTGTTACAAAGAATGCATTTTGATACAGAAGAGCGCAGAATTGAATGCTTGTCTGTATTTTGTCCGTACATTTTGAACCTCCTTACCCTTGATGTCACAGGAACCAAGTGTGATAGACATAGCCATGGTCTGAATGTTCTGGGGAAATCATTCCTGTGTGGTTAAAAAAAATAATAAAGATGACTAAGTGTATTTTAAATGAGAGGGGTCCATGGCTAGCTTTGACAAACGTGAGCACCGGCATGATACTTTGATTATGAAGTGAGATGGTCAATAGAGCTGGGAATTACTAGCACCTATAAAGTTGGAGGAACGTGATGCGTATGGAAAGCGGTCTGGAAGGGGGAAGTGCTGTGGAATTCTGCCCATTCCTTGTCATAGATCACTTGTGGGAGGAAGACATGAGGGTGCGGCCATTGATTTGCCTGAGCAGTCTGCTCCATTAAGGGCCATTAAGGGCCATTAAGTCACCATTTACTCTCGCATGAAGAGGGTTGTGGAATGGAGGGTTTAGGTTGCGTTTTTTTCTCCTTTGGGGTTTATGAGGACCATGGCAGAGGTTGAATATGACCTGTCTGGAGGAATGCATAGAGCATTGTGACGTCACTGCTGGCTATTGTTCCAGCTCCACTCTCAGCGGTCTCTTTTTCTTCTCAGTTATGACTGACCTACAGAGGGTGGCTTGCTACCTTGTGCATCCTGTAGGTGTAACATTATACTATGCTGTGTTGTTCACAGTCCTGAAATGCTGCTTTTTGATAAGAATATACCAGAGCTGAGTATGAAGCATCCTGGCCTGACATCTAGCCCCTCCTAGCATGTGCTGTTTGACCTGTGCTAGGGCCTCGACACAGACGTTTAATGCAGTGTTGTCAGTTCATGTCAGGAGCAGGTCTCACAATGTTCTGGAAAATGGCCAAAAAAAAAAAGCTGTTACCCTGTTGTAACCCTGAGAAAACCAGGCAACTTGAATTATAGCTGCTAAATATCCAAGTGTGTAAAATTACTAGATCCGTTACCTGCCTTTGGATAAAAGTGGCAGCTAAGTGAATAAATGTTATTTTGTAGTAGAAATAGAGTTATAAAAACTGATGGGTCTAGGAATAAGAATATATATAATTAATATCTATTTTTATAGTCCTCCTAATAACAGTTTTTATTTTTAATAACCATCTAAGGTTTTAATTGTCTATCTAGGGTTATGTTGACCTTGAGCCTATCCCAGAAGGGTTCAAGCAAGGCTATGTAAGTCACTGAGACATGCCAAGACAGTCTGGCTAGCTGGGACCGGATTTCAGCACTGAACCCAAGTGTTAACCGCACAGCGCTGCTTTTTTGTTACTCTGCTTAAAATAAGTGACAGACTTCCACATGTGAGGTGTGTGTGTGTGGTGTTATTACTGACATAACTTGCCTGTGAAGCTATGAGGATTTCCTGACGATACTGTGAGGGCAAAACAGGGACGAAGGAGCAATGGCTGAGAAGACATTATGTTTGGGTATTCACAGAAAGGTTATGTTGCTGGTTTGCTTCTCAGTGCTCTTAGTCACTGTCTTATCATTTTTATGTGACATTTACAGATCAAGGTTGATGTTTCATCTTTGTTCAAACTGCATCTAAAGTTAGAATGCTGCCAATAAAATTCTTTAATCAGCATGGTCCCTTGGGAAAGCTGTGACAGACTGCCTTTTATCTCAGAGGTGTGGTGTCCCTTTAGAAAAATCTCTCCGACTTCACTGGTAATGTCTTTTCTATCTCACATGCAGTAAAAGTTACTCAACCAGCGTGTGCTTTGGATGTAATTTCTCTTGTGAGAGGTTCTTCTGGTTTTCTTGTGTGGTAGAGCTCACATATTTGATAGAGATTTTTCTTACAGCTGCAGACTGTATGCAGGGTGGCCGGGGACTTGGGCGGGATAATGAAACCGTTTAGAAGCAGGACTCAGGAGTCATCTAGTTAAAATTTACTTACATCATTATATTCATTTAATTGTGCCTGCTTCTCTCATGGGAGTTGGCGGCTTTGTCATAATCAGAACTGGAAAGGCATCTCGTTTCGCATATTGACATTGGCGAAATGCAGAAACGTGCCTAATTCTGACAATTAGACTTCATACGGATGCAAAGAAAAACATTGAATGCACCATAATATATGACCTAGAGATCAATGATTATACCGAGATTTCCTAAACGCTCCACTACTTACGAACTTTTGTCAGACATACAAACATGCCAATTCCACTTAGTAAGGCCGTTACTCCCACCATGCAGCAGCATAGCGTGTAAACTCCCAGCATCCTAGTTCTTTGTACTTGCGTATACTCTTAAGATGATGTTGAGTAATGACTTACGAACATTTCAAGGGCCGTTCAGAACGTAACACGTTCGTAAGTAGAGGAGCATCTGTATTATAATATTACCCAGAATGGCGTTTCGTAACACTTATCAGGTCTTTAATGGGTGAAGGGTTGATAGCCTGGCATCTCACAGCTGTTGGGCTATGGGTTGGAAGTCTATTTTAGTTGTCCTTGGACATTTTTTGTGTATCTCTGAACGTTGGAAAAACATGTTCTTTCAGTGGAAACGGTCCTCCTGAATTGTGTTTGCATGTGGACTGGTGAGTGAGTTGTGGTTTTCATGCACATCTTGGTGTCTGTTTCCTGATGTTTCTCTAGATTATCAGAACTTTCCAGTGATTATTTGTCACCAAATCAGCAAATGTTAATGAAATGTCATTTCTTCATTAACAACGTGATAATGATGTGACACCACAGTGACAGTAAATTTTAACATGCTAGTTAATGCTTAATGATTAGTCTGAGTAGTCATGAAAATTGTGTTGGTTAATTTGTTTCATGACTAGAAACTGTGTAGAAAATGATTCATCTGTCCTTTAGCAAGAAATGTATGGTAAATGTAGGTACAGATGCATTTAGAGTACCCAGATGTAAGTGTGAGCATGTCTAAATTAAATGGGCAATTTTGCAGAGCAATAGACCTAAATGGAAAAATTCTACCAGTGTGAAGTGAACTATCAATTCTTCAAGCCCACCTGAAGCACTGCTCCCATCAACAGAGGTTATTTTCCAGTACTACAGAATACTGATCAGGAACAAGGCTGAGCAAGTCAGGCACAGGCTGGATTCCACTATAATTAGGAACCTGGACGGAGGGATGAATGCAAGGTGATTAAGTATTACAGAAATAGCCTATGACAGCCACAGGGCAAAAAGCAAGAGTGGAACATGATAGGTAAAAAGCTGTTTCCATGGTTCGTGCTGTTCGTAATGCATTGTGTGTGTGTGTGTGTGTGTGTGTGTGTGTATTATGTTTATATTACATTGTGAGGACCATTTGTCATTTCATTTTGACGTTGTGGGGACCATTTTTCAGGTCCTAACGAAGATCTATGCATGCTATCAAAAAACTAAACATATCAATAGACTTGTATTTTGTATGGTTAAGGTTAGGGTTGGGTATGTGTTCAGGTCTTCATGTTAGGATTAGAGTTTTCCTCTTAGAAATAAATGGAGAGTCCCTACACAGATATAATTATAAACCTGTGTGTGTATAAAAGGGTAGATAAATATATATAAATTTAGGACTAAGGACAACCATGTCCAAAGTAAATATAACATGGTTGGTGTTCTTAGATATAACAGAATCTGTAACATGAATAGAATATGTAGGATTTTAAAGATATATAGGTATATATATATATGCATTTAATAATCTAAAAATATTAATTTATAGATGACAATATCAGTGCTAGCTAGATACATGATTTCACAAAGGCACCAGTTAAATGTTTTGGTAACACTTTACTTGAGGGGGCACAAATAATGTAGTAGTACATAGTTATTTAAATAATTAGTTAACCAGTAACCAAGTGTTAGTTACGTACGGATCCAATGTTCATTCATCAGTAATCAGTCATGACGGTTCATGTATTTCATGCAAGAACTATATTAGTTCATGATTTGTTCTTGAGTAGTATCGAGTAACTAAGGTTATTTGTGCCCCCTCAAGTAAAGTGTTACCAATGTTTTTTATTTACAATGAGTAGATTCATATCATCATATGGTGCTATAAATTTAAGGAAAATTCCTGGCAAGTATAATGTGCAATGATACTAAAAATTACAATTTTACTTGCTTTATTGATTACAAACATTTAAGCAATAGCCTGGAAGTATCCTCAGATAAAATGACAAACAAGCAATATGAAAATGTTTGGATGCCAGTTTTGAGTAACGGTATTGAGTTGATGTCTATATAAGTATTAGCTTAACTGGCTTGGAGAAATTGGTTCATTTTACAGATTAACAATGCTACTTATACACTACAGGGGGGAGTTTACAAAAGAATTTTGTATGCTGATGTTTTAAATCAATACAAAAATACTTAACACAATTCATAGCAATACATTATTGTACAATGTTCAATAAATATTCTCAGATATATATATAGGCACAATCTTTGAATAAGTGTCTCCATGTCCAGCCCAGAACTTCTGTTTCACCAAACTCAGCTCCAACTCACCTGAATACTGAGATTATTTCTAATTAAGCAACACACATATATACACCCACTTCCGCCCACTGAACCCCCGTGAGCTACCATGCTAGTGTCCCACACTGGTTTGCTTTTCTGCTTGTTTTCTGGCCTGTTTTTGCATAGCCAACCCTAATTTTGAATTTCATTTTGAAGCTTGCTTGCCTGCTTGCTTTTCTCTCCTGCTTCCTGGATGCTGGACTATGATTGTGTATGATTTAAGGCACCTTGACCGGCATGTGGGTCCAGTCTCCCCATCATTACAATGATGTTATTTTGAAAAGCACAAAGCAATACAAAAAAAATGAAAAATGCAATAACGCAGGGGTTGATTTTTATCTTGTGTGCTCAGATCACATGCCATTTGTACCACAGCCATGTGTCCTTGTCCATATTATAAAACAACTTTCGTGTGTTGCTTCTATTTCCTTGTGTAATCTATAAATGCATTACATTGTAACCATCCTAGTAGGTTGTGAAGGAGCCTTAGGGCATTAGTGCTGCTTTTTGGCTGGCTGCCTTCAGTGTTAAACTTAGAGTTCCAGTGAAACTACTGAGCATGTTGCACGGTGTGTCAGGAGTGGGATGGAAGCCCAGTGACCCTGCCATTGGTTTCCTGTATGCGGCCCTTGCAGTTACAATCACTGCAGGCCTGATGTAAGAGCAGTGCAAGCGTGTATGGTAGATTTGGTGAAGAGGGGCAGTGTGGCAGTATTAGGACCCATACTAGCATTTCAGTGTAAAAGACTGGAATTTAAGTCTCGCTGCCCTCATCTGAAATTTCTGCAGTATTATAATGTGTAGTACAAAGCTCCAGTCGGCGACCAAAATGGATATAAAGACAACCATTTAATGAGAATATGCCAGTTAAAATTTCACGTTGTCACATCTGTGTGAGTGTAAGATAATCATTGGGATGTTTTGCTCTTGTATACTGTAGGTACTGCACTAGCAAATTGTAATCAAAAGCTTTTTCTTTGCTTCTTCCCTGGTTCACTCAGTTTTTTTTTGTTTTTTTTTTTTTTGGTCTCTCCCCACCTGCTCCTGGGAGTATGTATGTGAATGCACACTGATGATAAAACAAGAAACCATCCCTTGAGCTGGTGTGAATGTGTTTCGAAAAAGGAAGCGGCCTATAGCTGATTTGTTTTGAAAAACAAAATGAGAAGAAAGAGAAGGCTGGTGGAGAGGGAGAGCCCAAGATAGACAGACGTAACGATGAGAGTTAGGTTATTAAAGTTTAGTGCTGGGCGGTATATCAGTTCATACCGAAAACCGTTTCTTATTATTGTTATGATATGAAATTTTTTATCATGCAATGTTGGTTTGAATAACCTACACAATGTCTGGAAAGTGGCACAGCTGGAATCTGTTTAAGGGGGGGACCTTTATCACTGCGGCACCGCTAAAAATGTATCGCGAAAGATCAGAAACAGAAGATGTAGCTGATGCTGGAGTTGAAAATAATGAGACACTGGGGTTGGCAAAAAAATCGATTCTCAGATAGTAATCGTTAGTATCTGATGAGATACTTATTTTCACCATTATTGATACCAACAGTGCGGTTTTCGCCTGATTCGCACACACCCGCACCGCCCCTCCCCTCCTCTCAACAGCCGCAATGGCATATGCTGCAGTTGAAGGCACTTTGCAAGCTCCTTTATTAAAAAAAAAAGTCTAAGGATGTCGATAAGCCTCTATGCAGACAGTGCTACAGAGTTGTGGCGACGAAGTCAAGTAGCACGTCAAACCTGGCAAAGCATCTTAAAGACCGACATCCTGGTCTAGGGGTGCTCCGATCAGGATTTTTGAGGCCGATCACCGATCTCCGATCACTAGAAGCTATATCGGCCGATACC